>OZ018396.1:16642066-17322082 GCA_963969525.1 Ontholestes murinus
TATATTATAGTTTTCATTGTTTCTGTTTCCCACGTATATTCTCCATTCCTTTTTTTTTCAATTTTACTTCTGCTTTTATTTCTTCACTCCATCATCTTGTTTGTTTCCTTGATCTGTTTGTTCTAATTGTTCCACAAGCTTCCTTTGCTACTTTAATGATTATTTACTTTATGCTATCGCATAGGTTTTCCATTGATACATTATTTAATGTTTCCTTAAGTCTGGACATTTCGATTTCAGTTTTTTCATTGTATATAGTAGCATTGCCTTCTTGATTTATTTTATACGTTTTTATTTTTTCTTTTGTTTTATTGTTTTTTCTTCCTGCTTCGTTTTTATTAGTCTCGTATTTTACTTCTTTGATTGCTACCTCTGATAGTACCAGGAAATGTTTTGAGTAAATTTCCGATCCTCTTCTCACTCTTGTGTCTTTTACTTCTTTTCTAGCACTCCTATTTATTATTACATAATCTATTATCGACTTCTCTCCTCTACTTTTGACTTCTCTTGTACACTTGTGTATGTCTTTGTGGGTTTAGAAGGTGTTCGTTATTATCAAATTGTTTATTATGCAGAAATCTATCAGCCTCTTTCCGTTGTTATTTCGAGTACTTATCCTTGTTTTCCAATTGTTTCTCCAGATTCGCCGTCCTTTTTCCCTAACCGTCCCTGGATATCTCCTAGGATTATCAATCGTCCATTATATTCCTCTTTTTTTAATTAAAAGTTGTAAAATATAAATAAAGACAAAATAATTGCAATTTTTACAGCCGTACTAATAGAAGGAGATTAATTCTCGGATTGTAGAATCCTAGATTAATTGTCGTATTTTTTTAGTTACATTTAAATATCATTGGTTTTATGTTGGTATCACGGAACAGCTGATGGTATTGTCAATATAGCTTGTGATTGTCAGTTGAAGAGCATGTGCAAAGTTTGTTTGATTTATTCATGCAAATTTTTGAAATAATTTTTGATGATGTTTTACTGATTAGAGGGGGGATAGAGGCCAAGAATAACTAAAAAAAAAACGTTTTTGCCCTTGCTGATGAAGTAACAAAATTCATAAAATTACAATATTATTAATAGTAATAAACTTATATATTCAGTTATCAATTAATTTTGAAATTACTTCCTCCATAATAAATCTTATTTCATTACTAGAAAGTTGCAATATTGAAGCTATAATTACAATATTCTTATATATGGCATTTTTAAAAATCTGCTCTAAAACACTAACAACTGCTCTTTACATAATACCCATTGGCTTTCCTCTGTACGTCTCTCTTAACTTATTTCGTACCCACTTGTATTTTCAACATCTTTGAGAAAGTGAATGAGCTGGTTACAATGTGGCACCATGCCGGGTTTATATAGGTATTTACTTTCTCGCGTATTTAATATTGTTGTACAATAATTGTAATAAAAGCAACATTGCACTTCCCGTATTTTGAGAAAATGTAAATGCAAGAATTACGAAAACTACAGTTTTTATTTCCATAAATTTGCTATTCAATTATTTAGCCTTGTTTACATATACACACATCTTTCTTCATACTATTATTTTAAGAATTCATTTGTTATTTTAATTATTGAGTATTACTGGCTCCAAATTTTAAAATTTTAAGTATTATTGTACTCTAAGGAGAAAAATAAAGTCAAACTATACGATTAAAAAAATATTTATTTATTCAAATAGTGATACAAAACCCAGTGTTTAATTAATTTTCTAATTGACGTAAAAATGTTTCACCACGGGTTAAGTAAGAATTTAATTCATCGTATAAATTAAGTTATTCTTTATATAAACTCTCGGTATTATTGCACCCTTAAAATGGATGATAAAGATGCACCTCGCTCTGGCCGGCCAGTAACTGAAGAGGTCGATGACATTTTGCAACCGGTGGAGCAAAACCGAAATGGCGAAGGAACTAAACATGAGCTATATGTCATTTTGGAACCATTTGAAGAGTGCAGGCTACAAAAAGAAACTCGATGTTTGGATACTACATGAATTCACTGTGAGAAAATTAATTGACCGAATTACCATCAGTGATATGTTGTTGAAACGATACGAAATCGACCCATTTTAGAAAGGAATGATTACTGGTGATGACAAATGGGTGAAATACGAAAACATCCAATGCAAGAGATCGTGGTCAAAGGTTGGTGTTCCTCCGCAAACAACTTCGAAGCCTGAATTGACAACAAAAAAGCTTCTTTTGAGTGTTTTGTGGAAGTGGAAGGGAGTTATCTATTATGAGCTGTTGCTACCTAGCAAAACTAACAATTCAATCCTACAGTGTGCAACAACTCGACAATTTGAACGAAGCAATCAAAGAAAAGAGACCAGAATTGGCCAACAGAAAGGGAGTTGTCTTTCATCATGACAATGCACAGCCACACACATCTTTGATGACTCGGAACAATTGACAAACTTGGTTGAAAACTTTTGATGCATCCACCGTACAGCCCGGACCTTGCACCGTCTGACTATCATCTGTTTCGACCTCTACAAAACTTTTGGCCGGTAGAGTTATTCAGAACGTTTTGAACGTTTTTGCGTTATTTACAGTGGAAAATTAATGGCTAAGAAATGCATTTCTGTACGATTATTTTTTTAAATCTTTATTTTAGGTGGTCATCTGAAGGTAACCCAGGCTGGTCCTACGCCGACGTCCTACCCTACTTCCTCAAATCCGAACGATCAAAATTATCGTACATGAATCCCCAATTTCACAACACGTCCGGACCTTGGGCCGTCGAAGACGTCCAGCAAACACCTCTAACAGACGCCTTTATAGCCGGTGGAAAAGAATTGGGATACCCCAGGGTGGACTATGCGTCCGACATGCAGATTGGTTTCGGATCCGTGCAGGCAAACGTGCGTTTCGGGAAGAGGGATTCCGTCGCCAAAGCCTTCCTAGAGCCAATTAGGAACAGGAAGAATCTGTACATCTACACATCCGCCAGGATCACGAAAGTGCTGATAGATGATAATAAGTCGGCCTACGGAGTTGAGTTCGTGTGGAGAGGAAAGAAGATGAAGGCGTTCGCTAGGAAGGAGGTTGTTTTATCGGCCGGGGCGTTTGCATCACCACAGTTGTTGATGTTATCAGGTATTGGACCTCGAAGGGATTTAGAAAAATTGAAGGTAAGAAACTCCTAATACTATTTTTTTTAAATTATGAACGATTACATTGATTATAATGAGTGAGCTATTTATAAAGCGCACACTATAAGTTCTTTGGTTAATGGTACGATTTTATAGAAAAGAATAGAACATTTTGATATAAACGGGTTAATTTTAATACACCATTGGAAATACCAACAACACTTGTAAGTAGGTTCGTTGAGCAAGGGTAGATATATTGTAGTAGTGATGCCATTGATGAAAAACAAGAAATACTATTATGGGTTTAAAAAAGAAGTCGAGATTATACGACCATATATCGTAACTAGATTATAGGGGAGAAACAATTTATAAGATTAGGAATGGAATCAGGAAAATTAGGTAATGGGAAATCACATACCATTACCATTATTAGGAAGGATAACAAAACCAATAAAGACTAAATACTAAAAGATACCTTGATCTGTGTGATTCATCACTAAAATTAAACATCTTATAATCCCCAACACAGTCCTAACACACTTATTTACCAAAAAAAATTAATATAATCCACATTTAACAACACCTTTGTTATTAGACAAATTTACAGATTCAGAAAGCTTCTGTAATAATTAAAAAAACTCATTTCTTGGAAAGGGTATACTTTTTTTGTACTCGCTTCGGCGGTACATATACTAATTATACTTTTTTTTAAACAGCCCTCATATTTTAGATTAAAGTAATTCAAGACCTTCCCGTCGGGCAATCCCTACAAGACCATATCACTTACATCGGATTAAATTTCTTAATCAATCAAGATGTCGGCGTATCGCTGTTGAAGGCTCTCAATCCCGCTAGTATATACAGGTGGTTGACCAAAGGCGACGGGGTGCTGACCTCTTTAGGCGGCGTCTCCGGCATAGGGTATATAAAAACAACTGCCGATACTGATCCGGATAAAACGTACCCCGACATGGAATTGATTTTAGTTGATGGCACCATAGGTAAGAATACTAACTGTTACATAATAATACATATATCTATACTAATAAAAATAATAAATATCATGTAACGAAGACATTAAGAGTAATTTGAATACGAGAACATGTATAGAGTAACAAGTAACAGCCTCATCAATCCAGTATTTAGAACACTTAAGTTGATGGATTTTCGAGTTGCATAAATAAATATGTGTGCATTTACTCTATGGTGGTCAAAATGAATTTTTTGGTCTTATTTTCAGTAGAATCTAAATTCAAATTGCTATTTGACTATAAATTCTATGTTCAAACTAATGTCAATAACATTAAGTAAAAGTAAGTCTACTTTTGCTGCATATATAGATTGTTAATGTTACTTTCTAATTACAGGAAGCGATTTCTATTTAACAGCAAAAGGAATGAAAATACGACGGGATGTTTATAAGAAGTACTGGGGACCGATACAGTTGGCTCCAAAATGGACGATATTCCCGATGTTGGTGCACCCAAAATCAGTGGGCTACCTGAAGTTAAAATCATCGAATCCTTTCGACCCTCCCGCATTGTTTGGAAACTACTTTTCCGATCCGGATGGACACGATTTGCGCACGATGATCGCGGCCATTCGTTTCGTTCAGAATTTGGCGAGGACGAAGGCCTTCCAACGGTTCCAGAGCCAAATGTACAACGGAACGGTGCCCGGTTGTGAACGTCATCAATTCGATTCTGATGCTTATTGGAAATGCGCACTTGAAACACTTTCAATAACGCTACACCATCAGGTCGGAACTTGCAAGATGGGACGAGTGAACGACCCAACGTCGGTGGTCGATCCTAAATTGAGGGTTAAAGGTGTGAGGAACTTGAGGGTGGCTGATACCAGTGTGATACCGTTTGCGATTACTGCACATACGAGTGCACCGTCGGTTATGGTTGGGGAAAAGGCGGCAGATATAATCAAAAGATCGTGGGGGAAATAATATACATCAATTGTACTTGAAATTACCTTAATATACCGGGTGTTTCTAAATGAATATCGTGGTTTAAACGCTTAAAATTAATAAACGAAATGCAAGAGCAACTTAAACAGTTCTGTTTGTTGGTACGTGCATGCTCTAGAAGACGCTAGTAACAAAAATTGCGACTAGTCAAGAAAAAGCTTTTTGTGTTCTGCAAAAAAAACGAATCTGTAGTTACTGTGCAACGTGAAATGAGATAACATCCGTTAATGGTATTATCAGTTTAAAAATACCGCCTTCGCAAAGAGAAGAGTACGGGACGACCAAATGTTTCTGAAGGAATAAGAGAATGTATCATGAGTAGCCCTACTGTTGCAAAATTTTACGGAAACGAAAACAAGACACAGGATTTTGGAAGAACTGACCTATCGACTTGTGCTTACATTAAACAATTATATATTTGTGTATATTCATATGTATTTGTTTTGGAAAGGAAGCTAAGGACTAATAAACATAAACATAAGCTTCTACGTAAAACTATTTCTTTCATTTCATGTATTAATTATGATTTTAAGTTTTACATAATCAATATTACAAAGCGTTAAAACCCCCATACCCATTTAGAAACACTCTTTATTGTATATTTACAGATTTTCCAAATATTTATGTTATAATCATGATTCACTATCGCACTATTGTCATCTATAAATTTACTATTGATACTCATTAACACTTTTAAAATAGTAATACTACCAATAAGTTTAATGACCATTCATTCGGGTACTATTGTTATTTGACAAAGAAAGAATTAAAGCGCCACATAAAAATACGGCTTAATATCCAAAGAATGTTAATGTACAAACTAATGATATGCTTTGAGCCCTATCAAGTGACTGTACTATATTGTAGATACACTATTTCTAAATAAAGAGGAAAATTACATTTTCTATAGATAATAGCTCCTCTTATTTCACCGGAAATTAACAGATGGAGCTACGTGACCCTTGGACGCATTTATTATTTAGAAATAATAAAGCAATTATACGCATTTTCTCAAAAATGTTATTTAGTTTAATTTTACAGTATCATGATTTCTTATATAGTTTTCATAAAATTGTTATAGTTTTTGAATAAAATATGAATATTTTAATTTAGTTTTTGTTCTAAAAAAATGTATTAGATTTATGTTTTCATAAATTTTAGTAAATTTTCTATTGTTTTTTTTTTTTTGAGAAAATTTACTTTTTTTTCAGAAAATTAGTTTCCATCAAAATTTTAAACTGCAATACATTTTTTGCTATATTTCCAAACGATTTTAAAATATTTGTTTTCTCTTTCTTCGAAAAAGTCAAGCATTTTTGATTCAATAAAATAACTGCCTTTTGCTATTTATTTTTAAAAGTTTTTAACTGTTATTAAACAAATTATCAATTGCTTTTATTTTAATTTATACTGTATTTTTTACTTTCCCTTCATAGAATATATATATTGTTTTCGTGAATGAGAATGTATCTCAAAAACGAAACTTTAAACTTAAGGTTTTATTGATAAAAACTGAAACTGAAAAGCTTTTGGTAACATTCATAAAGTGGATGATTACTGTTTGTAAAAGTTTATAAACCTGATTATTACTTATTCTATCGTACCCTAGACCTACCTCAACAAACAATGCAATGACCTCTCGTACTCCTGACCCGCTCAAGCAAATTATACGTTGAGGTAGGTCAAGAGTACGCGGCAAAATAGGTACTAGGTTAACGCATAGTTTATTGTCGTAGATCAAGAGTACGTTCAATTAAATAAACGAAAAAAAGACAGCTTAACTTATTTGAATTTTTACCAAAAACAATTGAAAATAATATGAAAAGTTCTGAAATGAAATTTTAAAAACAATTGACCTAAAAAGAATTGAAGTTCGAATTTTTATATTTAAACTAAATTTTAGATTTAAATAAATTTGATTGTAAGAATCTATTGGTGCAAGAATTTCCCTAATCTGATAATGATTTTGGAAGTCATGATAGAAAAACTGAAAAACAATTGAGTTCGAATTTTAAATTTTAACTTGATTTAAATAAATTTAATTGTAGGAATCCATTGGTGTAAGAATTTCCATAATCTGATGATTATTTCGGAAGATATCGTGGAAAAACTGAAAAACCAATTGTTCGAATTTTAGATTTTTACTTGATTTAAATAAATTTGATTGTAGTAATCTATTGGTGCAAGAATTTCCATAATCTGATAATGATTTTGGAAGTTATCGTGGAAAAACTGAAAAACAATTGAAGTTAGAATTGTAGATATTTACTTGATTTAAACAAATTTGATTGTAAGAAACTATTAGTGGAAGAATTTCAATAATCTACTAATTATTTTGGAAGTTATCGTGGAAAAACTGAAAAACAATTGAAGTTCGAATTTTAGATTTTCACTTGATTTAAATAAATTTGATTGTAGGAATCCGTTGGTGCAAAAATTTCCACAATCTGGTGATTATTTCGGAAGTTATCCTGGAAAAACTGAAAAACAATTGAAGTTCGCATTTTATATTTTTACTTTATTTAAATAAATTTAATTTTAGGAATACTTTGGTGTAATAATTTCCATAATCTGATGATTATTTTAGAAGTTATCGTGGAAAAACAGAAAAACAATTGAAATTCGAATTTTATATTTTTACGGGATTTAAATAAATTTGATTGTAGGAATCCATTGGTGCAAGAATTTCCATAATCTGATAATTATTTTGGAAGTTATCGTGGAAAAACAGAAAAACAATTGAAGTTCGAATTTTAGATTTTTACTTAATTTAAATAAATTTGATTGTAGGAATCCATTGGTGCAAGAATTTTCATAATCTGATAATGATTTTGGAAGTTATCGTGGAAAAACTGAAAAACAATTGAAGTTCGAATTTTAGGTTTTTACTTTATTTAAATAAATTTGATTGTAGGAATCCGTTTTTGCAAGAATTTCCATAATCTGATAATTATTTTGAACGTTATCGTGGAAAAACTGAAAAACAATTGAGTTCGAATTTTAGAATTTTACTTGATTTATGCTTGATGCAAGAATTTTCATAATCTGATAATTATTTTAGAAGTTATCGTGGAAAAACAGAAAAACAATTGAAATTAGAATTTTATATTTTTACGTGATTTAAATAAATTTAATTGTAGGAATCCATTTTCGCAAGTATTTCCATAATCTGATAATTATTTCGGAAGTTATCGTGGAAAAACTGAAAAACAATTTATGTTCGAATTTTATATTTTAACTTCATTTAAATAAATTTGATTGTAGGAATTCATTGGTGCAAGAATTTCCCTAACCTGGTAATGAATTTTGAAGTTATGGCGGAAAAACTGAAAAACAATAGAAGTTTGAATTTTAGATTTTAACTTGATTTTTATTTTATTGAACGAATTCATTTTTTTTAAATTTAAACATTATTGTAAAAGTTATAGTTGAAAAACTGATAAAAATTGAATCTCGTATTTTAGGTTTTTGCTTAATTTATATATATATAGTACGTATTTTATTATAGGAATCTATTAGTTCAAGAATTTCTTTTATTTGAGAATTTCAACAAATTTTCAATTGTTTGTTTTTTTATTCTTCGCAAAATTTAAATTTTATAAAAAAAATATTTTTAACTCTTATTCCTTAGCATTTTAAAAAAATATATATTCTTCTACTGTTTTAAGCATTAGACTAATATTTTTTTACAACTGTTCTTTGAAATATAATTCGACTGTTTTTTTTAAATTTTTATTTCAACTGTTTTTAACTGTCATTTTCTTAGTAAATGTCTTTTATAAGTCGATTTTCAATTGTTTTTTATTCTTGGTAAAATTGAAACGGTTTATAACGAAAGAATGATTTTAACATTTTTTGTATTTGGCTTTTTTTACATTAATATTAGCTGTGCTTTTTGAATTATTTTTTTTATTTGAGAATTTTTTCTTTGTAATTAAGCAAAATAATAAAGTAAGTTTAAAAATGTTTGTTGTCATTCTGAAAGTTTTTAACTGTATGGAATAAAATTCAATTGTTTTAACTGTATTTTTCTTAGAAAATGCCATTTAACTTATTTTCAATTGTTATTTTATTCTTCGACAATTTTTAAGTAAATAATTATTTTAACCTTCAGCAAATTTCATTTTTCTTAGATTCAATTTTTAGCTTTTCTTTTTAAGCTATTGTTGCCTATGTTTTTCACTGTTATATTTTTATAAAGTCTACAACTGTTGTTTCTAACAAAATTCAATTGTTTTTTCTATACCAACCGGTTTAAACTGTGATTTTCTCGTCTCTTTTTAAATCCAATTCAATTGCTTAGTATATATTTTTATCTGTTTTTTTTCTTATAAAGCAAATTTAAAAAAAGTTTTCAGTTAAATTAAAAAACATCTATTGTTTTCTATTCTATTGTTAAAGTTTTCAACTGCAATTTCTTAGCAATTTTTTTTAATTATTATATTTATGAATAAATGGCAGCCAATTCGACAGATGTAGCTTTAACAATATGGCCGCTATCAACTGTCAAAGTTCGAAAGTCTCTATTGAAATACGGTTTTGTTTTAGAAAATTTTACAACGTAATACAAAAATTTGCGATTATTGATGAAAATATGCGGGCGCAGACGAGTGTAAAATGTAGGGCGGATGGGTGGCCACTATCACACCCTTCAATTATTTTAACGTTAACAAGAGTTTTCAAAAACAAAAACTAATAACATACGATAAATATTATTAAGCAAATGTTTGGGTTTATATAAAATACATTCATTAAAATCCTTATCTTAATTAAAAAATGGAGGGTGAGATAGTGGAAACCCACCCACCCTACATATGTATTTTTGCTTAAACTTAAAGAGTGTTTTTAGATATTTTCACAAAAGCACTCTTTCTAATTGTTTTTGTTGAAAATGGATCAAGAATTTGTGATTGAGGTTAAAATAATAAAAGTAGAATTGGTGAATGGTTTATAGCCAATAACAAAAGGAGTTAATCAATGGATATACATTTTTATACGTAAAACATTATTTTTCGTTTTTAAATTAAAAGGAAATACAAAGATTTGCGATTGTTGTAAAACAAATGCGGACAGCAGAGTTTGAGTGTAAAGAGTTTTCTATATGTAAGGTGGGTGGGTGGCCACTGTCACACCCTCCAATCATTTAAACATTAGCAAGGATCATTTTACAAAGTTCATAAATGACTTCGATAAGCTCTTGAATAACAATGAAAACGATCTAATTCTGAAACGTTTACGACAACGTTGTGTGAAAACTATCACATAAAAAGCAAATATTCATCAAAATAAGGTAGTGCTCTCAATTTGATGAGATTACAAAGGTGTCGTGTTTTTTGAGCTGCTACTACAGAACCAGCCAATCAATACGGTTATACACTGTCGCATTATGAACATTAAAGACAAGTACGGAAACATAATCACAGACGAAGACAAAATTATGGAAAGATGGCGACAATACTTCGAAGATTTGACCGAACAAGAAACAGAAGAGTATGAGATACATGAAACAGAAGAAGAGACACAAGAAGAGATAAATATGGCAACGATAGAGCAGATAAAAGAGGAAGAAGTAAAGTAAGCAATTCAAAAATTAAAAATTAACGGAAAGGCGTCAGGAATATATGAAATAACAGCAGAAATGATGAAGTACATGGATGAGCGAGGAATAGCAGAAATAACGGAATTAATGAACGAAATAGTAGAAAAAGGAAAAACCCCAAATGAATGGAACATGGGAATAATACTTCCAATATACAAGAAATGAGATGAAAGAGGTTACATAAGTTACACACTAATAAGCATACCAAGCAAGATACTAACAACGTTATTAGAAAAAAGGATGAGGGGCCAATTAGAACAAATAATAGAGGATAATCAGGGTGGATTCAGAAGTAGTCAGAATCAGATATTTCTAATAAGACAAATACTCGAAAAACTAATAAAAAAAGAAAAGAGAAATACACATATGCTTCGTAGATTTAGAAAAGGCATTTGACCGGATAAAAAGAGAGGACATATGGAAGTAACTAGAAGACAAAGGAACGGAAAAGACAATGATAAACCTTTTAAAAAACATGTATAGAGAAAACAAAAATATAATGAGAATGAACAATAAAGAATCAAAAAACAATCGAAACAAAGAAAGGGGTCAAACAAGGACGCGTGCTATTTATAATAGTACTGGACAAGGTGATGAAAGAAGCAAAAGAAAAGATGAAAACATTAAAAATTGGATATTGGAAAATGGAGATGATACAACTAACAGAGATACTATTTGCAGATGACATGGCAATAATTGCAGAAACAGAAGAAGACCTGCAATACAATATAGAAATATTATATAATGAACTATCCGAAATCAACATGAAAATAAACCTTCACAGAACAAAGACCATGATAATAGCACAGGAGGAGAAAAGGCACGAAATAAAGATACAAGAAAAGAAGATAGAACAAGTTGTTCACTACAGATATCTACGAACAATAATTGAGAACAACAGGAAAATAGATAAAGGAATAGGCAAAGCATTTAACATGCTGAAAAATACGTTCTTCGACAGAAAACAGAAATAGTTAAGAAATTTCTAAGACCCACCTTGATTTACAGCAGCGAAACATGGACAATGACAAAAAGTAAAAAAATAAAAGAATAAATGCAATGGAAATGAGGTTCCTCAGAACAATAGAAATAAAACTAGAAGAGACAGGATAAGAAACGAGATATACAGACAGAAGACCAATAAATGAAAAAATAATGGAGGAATCGATGAGATGGTACGGTCACATCTGCAGAATGAACGATGAAAGAAACCCCAAGAAAACATATGAAGCACGAGCAACAGGAAAAAAAAACAAAGAGGAAGACCAATAAATGATTGGAACACTGCAATAAGAGAAGAGGCACAAAGAAAAGGGAATACCTGGGAAGAACTAAAGAAATTGAAGGTATTCAAGATTGAATTAATTCATAACATTTATTAAAATTTACTTGGTACATGATTACGTTTATGTTAAAAACATTCACGACAAACTCTTGTTTATGTTAAATTGATTGGAGGATGGGATAGTGGCCACCCACCCATCCTACATATATATTTTAACTTTTATTAAAACGGTATTTCTTGAGGACGAGCTATTTTTACCAGAGCTAATGTTTTATTGTAATTGAAAATAAAATAAATAACAGATTTTCATTGATACGATAAAATAATAAAGTGACATCTATTGTTGACTGTTTTTGGCGGGGAACAATATTCAACCGATTTTCAACTACTTGATAAAAATATGAGCAACTTATATAAGCATAATTTTTATAGATAATACAGGCAATGTATTATTATGGCCACGTCATCATTTTTTAACATCAATTGAAATTAAGAAAACAAAAACAAACAAAAATCACGAATTTTGCTCTAAACTGACAGCTGTCATTCCATTGACACAGGTATGTAGGTATATTACTTGTGCGGCATTTATTTCGGAAACAAGGAAGCATAAATCATTTTATTATTGACAACAATTATTTATTATATAACATAGTTTTATGTAACTGCTTCTTATCAATTCATCTGATTTCAAATTAAACATAAACTCTAACCATTATTATTTCTGTACTTAATTTTATGTAAAAAAAAACGCTTTGGCTTGTTATCAATTCCTCTGTAGATCGGTTGCCAAGTAGAGAAAAAAATATTGTTTTGCTGACCCCGAGGGAATCAATCAATTTTGTAAAGAGGCCACCCTCGGCGGCATTAATGGAAACGTGGCCCCGTTTTGACTACGAGCGTACACAAAGAGACGAAGAGAGAGGGCCAGCTCCATCATATCACGTCATTAGCATACAATAGATGGTATCGAGTATCCCAACCCCGCACCCTCTTGAGGGGACATTCACCCTAGCCGAATGATTCATCCCCATTTATCCGATCGCCGGCACTGGCCTCCAGAAGGGTGATTCACACCCCCGGAGAGAAATCTGGTGCACAAATACAGATGACGTGATTTCGCTGCATCCTCATTTGTTTTTCAATTTAAACATCAAGGATTGAAGTGCTTATATTCACAAACATTATTTGTAAATTATCAATTAAAGACTTGTTTGGAGTGACTATCGAAAGAAGGCAACACCTTTTATACTCATCGATTACGATATTGACATAAAGGTGCCATCTATTGTCCCTTCAGTCCGTGGCTGTTATTGACAGAGAACAATAATTAACCTTTTATACTCAATAAAGTCATTTCTTTCGACGAAAGTATTTTTATTTATTCTCTAAAATAAACTACCATATAGTTACTTATTTAATTAAGCAACCAGAAGTTAGCGTTCTCTCGGTATTCTGTATCGACTTGTGTAAACTGTTTTCTTGTAATTGCACGAATAAATAAATAAATAACTGTGGCCACTATCGTTTTCACTAAGTAATATTGTTATTAATACATATTTTTTATATATATTACTTCAATTGAATATACCTATATTTAATAATATTTCATTCCGAGGCCTTGTACTAAATTCTAAAGATAGAATATGAACACAAGTTTACTGAATCGATAACCGTTCCCATTCAGAGGCGCCGCGATGCCAGCATCCAGCTGGCGTCCAGACGTCTCCTCCGACCATAACCAGCCCCAAACTGTGGAGCCAATGGGACACTCCAATTATTTTGCGTTACGATAGGGTTCTTATCGGTACATCCGGTTTCCTCCATACAAACGCAAACGAGGAATACACTCAACTACCTGGTTTTCCTTTAAAACCAGAACAAATGAAGTTAAAATAATATATAAGAAAGCAAATCCTTTGAATAAATTTATAAAATTTTATGAAAAGTAAACAACTGTAAGGAATAAGTGTTAATATTTAAATGCAGTCCCGTATTAATCTAATTTTGATGTATGATATTTTACGAGAGAAGAAAAAAATATTTTTCTTTGAAGAAATCATGAATCTACAGTGAATGTCAAAAAGTAAAATTCGAAATCACAGAAAGTAAGCCAATATCATCTATTGATAGTGATAATTTAGGTGGTTGAGTGTAAATCTTGTAAAAAAAGTAATAGGCCTTAAGAATATTTCCAACATTAGATTCTTTACAAAACAAGAAAAAAATGCTGAAAAGCGTGCGAATTGATTTGTTCCTTTCTCGGCGAAGGTGTTGTATCGTACGATATGTGTGCATTTTGTATTAAGAGGTTTAAAAGTTTTCTCTGAACGACAAACAACGACCTTGAGACCATAGAATGTGTGATAAAAGTGAGTTGGAGAAGATGTTCACTGAAAATTCGGCACAAACACAGAAAGATTTACAAACGCCTACATGACATGGAAAGATCAAGAAAGAAGGAAACTCACATAAACTCACTGAAACCAACAAAAATCAACGAATGGCAGCTCAATAAACATCGTCAAAAGTCTTTCTTGTGAAAAATCGTTACTGGCGATGAGAAATGGATACTCTATGTCATTTCGAAACGCAGAAAAACTTGGCAAATCATCGCAAACGATCGCAAAACCCAATCATTTCGGAAAGAATTTTTTGGAGTGGTTGAAACAGTTATTGCGGACTGCCGAATACTGGCAAATGAAAACATTGCTTCCAATTCAAAAGACATCGTAATAAGTTTTGGCTGGGACGTCTTGCAGCACCCGGCATAGTCAAGTTAATAAGACTCGGCAGTTGTAGTCCCAAAAACAAGTTAATATTTCAATTCGAAGCGTTATGTGGAGCTGTTAGACAACTTTTTGGTGCCTGAATTGCAATACTTTCCTAGCTATAACAAAGTACATGGTTCCAGCAGGACGGAGCAACGTTACACATGTCCAACACGTCTCCGCCAAGAGTTCGTGAAATTTTCAATGTCAACTTGATCTCCAGGAAAGGTCACATAAATTGGCCACCAGGCAGCCCTGATTTAACCCCTAAGGACCTTTTCCCGTGGGGTTATCTCAAATATAAAGTATACGTTAATATACCAACTTCTCGAGGGGATTTGAAAGAAAATATTCATCACGAATGGCCCTCACAGAGTGTTCGAATAAATAAAATAATAAATTCCCAAATTGTGTAGATTGATCAATAATAAAAACATTTTTCGATAGATGGCTTACTTTTTTTTAAAACTTGTCCACTAAATATAAATTTGTATTTGGGACAATCTATATATGTATTGTCAAATTGTAAAATGACAAATTATTTGTTTTTGCAAATGTATACAGAAGTTTGCCACCAACGGTAACACGGTAACAAACGATCAAATAAAGAATGGAAGCAAAACATTTGACTCATAATAATTGAAACCTTAAAATTTGAAAATTTGCACATTAAGATATATTAATAAATGAGTAAAAAATATCAACAAATTCCATGAATGTGGTTGTACAGGATTATGCTATATAAATGACGTAATTTAAAAACATGAAAAATTCTATTACTATTTCTTGAACAGAATTTTTAAGGTTTCAATTACTATAAGTATGTTTGTAATTCTTCCATCACGCATAGTATTATTGAATGGTTAAAAAGTTCCCAGTGTTGTGTCAACATGTATTAATCGTAGGCAACCCAATACACACATAATAATTAATTTGTTTTTCTAAATTATTTAAAGATAATTTAGTAGTTATTGTCAACTATAAAATTATATATTTATATAAAATAAACAGCAATTATTCCTAAGGCAAAATAAATTTTCAGGTTAACCATTTAGTAATTTTTACTTTTGAAAATATTGTAATGTAAAATAAATATTATTTTATGTAGTAAATGAAAACCGGTTTCAACATTTTGATCCTCACTTTATGCTCAACGGGAAATGCGATTACCATTAAAAGCCACTTGGGGGGCCGTTGCATTCATTCACATCCGCCTTGAATGACACTAAACAACGCTATTAAATCGTTATTATCTCTTTTTCTATTATTCTGACATCACCTGTAAATGCATTAATAATATTAACAAATAAAACTACTAACACTAAGCTATATTTTTAAATTATTACTTTATTTTTACACCTGGAAAATGTATTAATAATATTAACAATTGTTTAATTGTTAATATTCTTCCCAAATTGTATATAAAAAAATAATTACGTAAATGCTTTTAATTCTAATATCACCTAGAAATATATTATTCACTGTTATGTATGTTACTCTGTAATTAGGCTTTGCCTGTTGGGTAATAAAGATTATTATTATTAAAACACAAAACTGTTTAATTTAATTGATAATATTTATTCCTGATTGTACAAAAAAATAATTACGTATATCCTTAAGTATTTATGTTACCTGAAATTGCGATCAATGTTTATATTTATATTTAATGCTTTGTTTCTCTTGCATTACAGTATTACAAAATTAGATGCTTAATAATTTTAACATCAGAGAACTTGGCAGAATGTTTTTCCACTGAATTTTCATATCATCTTACATATTTGCTTTATAAAAAAACACTATTTAGTTGAAATGCGTTCGTTGCATTTTTACTTTTGATGTCAATAAACAGTTCTATACTATTTATTTATAGTAAATGGGGAAGTTGTTTAAACGTTTACAAATAAATTGTGTTAGGATAACATAACCTCAAAGCAACTTTTTAATTTATGAATTTTTTCATCATATTATTTCTTTTTGTTTTTTCACATTTTCATTTAAAAAAATATGAGTATTTTGTACATCCAAAGGCGATAATAATAAACATCATTCGTGTCGTATATAATTTTTGCTCCAAATATAAAAGTTTTAATACAAAACAACTGAATGATTGCCAATTAAAAATTTAATGATAAAGAATATCGATTACATAAGTAGATTCAAATTTGGAATTCGTTCTAAATAAATAATTAAGAGTAATCAATATAATTAAAAATAATTTGTAACCTAGCATGACTACAACAAAAATATTTAGTTCGCCAAATATTGATTACCATTCTATTTATATTCCAACGTGCATACATACATTTCTTATTGTTTATATTGCGCGGAATTTTTAATGCGTACGCCGCATTAAACTATTTACGGAATTCCCAGTTGTAAAAATAACAACTCGACGGTGAATTAATAATGCGCGTTTTCGAGCACGCTCAACATCAACAATTTATATCCAGAGTAAATACGTGTATTACATCAGCACGCAGATGTTTTCCTCTTTTATCTACGGAAACACCAATAAACAATTGATTAACGTAAACAAATTGTCCGCGGCGTTATCGATTATTTTCGCGCGGTGAGCATAGGTAGACAACCAGAGTTACGCCCACGCAGAGCGGTTTGCACGTGTGCGAGTGTAAACAACAGATTCGGCGGTGTTTTCCGTGTGCTCCATTAACACTAAAACCGTGATGAAATAACCTTGAATCGAAAAAAACGCCCTAGCAAACGCGCGGAGAGCTAATAGTAAACAAATCGAGCGCTCACCTGATACAATTAGGGCCTCGTTCGGTCCGACGGTGTGTATATTCCCCATGTTTGCAAAATAAATAAACACCTTATGTATGTGACAGCGTTATCACTAACCACGTGTTGTTACGGGCGAACTCGTCGCAATTCAGTGGCGCACTAACGGGTGGGGAATTTATAAATTAAAAAAAATTGTGTCGTCGTACGCGGATAAACAATTGTTTCGAGCTTTCAGCGCGCCGCCATGCCAAACACTGATCAGCGCTGACGTTTTGTTATCGTCGCGGCGCATGCGTCCACGACGCCGGCGTCGCTCCTGACCCCGTCGCGACGCTCCTCAGACTAGTCGCCGCGGCGCCCCAATTCACACGCAGTTGCGTCACGCTGTTGGAGTGCCGCCGAAGAAACGATCGGAAAACAAAAGCGGATCGATTCGGACATTCCATTACGCGGAAATGTCAAGAGTCAAGTTACATCAACGTCGTTCGTTTGTTTACATCTTTGCATGACTCACTATGCAAAGAGCACATTTGTTTTCATAAAATTATTGCGCAATATGATTCAAACAAAACTTTAATTTTAATTGACACAAAATGTATAATACTTAATGCACTGTAAACATTGATTTATCACCTAAACAGGATGAAAATTTTGGAAGGAAATGTAATAAACTAAAAAATCTTTAGATTTTCCATGGGTAGGTTAGCTTATTAATATATTACGCAAGAAATATAAATTATAAAAATGCTAGACTTATGATATGATAATGTCTGAACGCTGAATATCCAGCGTTGGGGTAATTATAGCGAAGCTGCACCCTTTTATCCCGTGTGGGGTATTATATTCCACTCACTTAGTGCAGGATAACCGCGAATGGGCGCTCCAAGAGGGATTTGGGTTACGAAATCAGTTGAATTATGGCAAAGTACAAATTACTTAGTAAATTGGTCAGTAATAGTCCGTTAATAAAATGTATTCAAATCTGAAATATCTAGAAACTGTTAAATATATTGTTACTACAAAAAAAAAGAAAAATTAGTGGATATATAAAAACAACTAACTAAAGTAATAAATTTTATAATCATATATTGATCTTGTTTAAAATCAATCTTTACTAACTCTTTCTACTGATTTTAAAATCTTGTAATAATAAAAAATTAAGTTTTTATTATTTTTCCGTTACTAAAGATAATTAACGAATTTTTCAGTGTTATCTTGAAAGCTTTAGTCCATTTTTTAATGGTTTCCCAAAAAAATTAAATTTTACTACTTCAACTATTTCGTTAACAATTAATTTGAATATTATTATTATTTTATAACTTTTATTCAAATAGAACAGATTTTTTTTCAAATATAGTCTACAGATTTTCAAGAACTTAATTGAATTTTAAAATGTAAATTAAATGTGTTCTAAAATCATTAATTTAACTGGGGTAGTACTGACCTACCCCAATAAGCTATATATTGGACCTAGCGTACTCTTGACCTACCATAATGTACCGCATATTGAGTCAGCGCAACCTTGACATGCTGCATAAAACCTCACTCAAGGTTACACTAGCCAAAATAATAGTTTTATCGTTGATTGAAATATTGTATAGATGCCTAAACCTTATGGGTAAATGCGAGTCACTAAAAATGCCGAGAAACAGATGGCGCATGAGTAGTCAGTTTGCGTACTGTGGTTTTCTGTAGCTTATGGCAGTTTTCTATAGTATTGAATTATACGTAATTCAATCAACGCTTTTATGTTAATTAACAATTAAAATAGAGGAAAAATAAAAGAGAGAAAGAAACATAAAAATTAAGAAAAAAAGATACAGAAAATGTAATCAACACACAAAAGCAAATGAAGGCAATCAAAGTATAGAATTATATATTAATAGATTTTCAATAATAAGTAAATATTGAATATTTTATTCTATTATTAATTATTTTTTTAGTAATTAGTAATTTAAAGTGAATTTCGTTTCTTAAAACCAAGGCACAAATTTTTGACGGAAGTGTGACCTTGCACGGTCGTGATAACCAAGTACGGTTAGTGCGTGCACACACTTTAAATATTACTATTACGTATAATTTATATTTTCTACTTCCAAAAAAGGTAAATATCAGCATTTAACCGAAGCGATAAACAAAATATTTTCTTCTGGCAAAAATTTAAGCTACAAATTTGAAGCCAACATTTTCTAACCTCAAAATCGGTAGTTTACAAATAACTATTTATCGAAGTAAGTACAACGTTATTTGTAAATGTTTTCACTGAAAATATTTTTCCTTAGATGTGGCCGGTTCTTTTTCGTGCTATGAGGGCTTATGCTCCTTACATCACACTCCCATTCGCTGCAGTCATCGGTTTAATAGGTTACAAGATTGAGAACACAATTAGTGATAAATACACACCTTATAATGGTAAGTTATGATGTATGTACTCTTTGCTTATTATTATAAAAGTTACTTTAATGAAAATTATTTATTAATCAAGTTAAAAACGTCTAAAGCGTTGCACTAGGACGTTACAGTGTTTTGTTATTAGAATTAAATTTTTAATTAGAACGCTTGGCTATTTCATTTAATTAATATAAAAATAGAACACCACCACAGGTTAAGTGAGAAATTTTTTCATTGTTTTGATATTTATTTATCGAAATTAAATCCACAAATTTTTATAATAAAATAATTCTTTTCTGAATGTGTAGTTCATTAACTTTAAACTGAAACTTTAAAATGGATGTAATTAACCCTTCATTAAAACTACCAACATAAAGTAAAACCCGTATTTAAAGCCACAAAATATTGAAAGTAATTAGAAATTCATGACACCTATCAGCGCAATGATTTTCATATATTTAATGATCAGTTAACCCGTGGTGAAACAGTTTTAAACTTACTAGATTTTAACTTAAAATTACCTGGCTTCTTTCATAGATATTTTATTATTATATCTGTGAAAATATAAATATACACATTTCAAAATAAATTTTAATTAATAAGTTTATTTTCCAAAAGGCTTAGGTATTTTCTATTGTTTCCCCTGTCACATTATCCCCTATCAGACAGATAATCTTGGCTGCGATGTTATTACTTATGATTAGTAATTTTGGAATAAATAAAAGTTATTTAACTAAGTTGATTGTTGAAAATTATTAAAACAAAATTGTTATCATCGACTCTTTTTCAGAGTTAATGTAAAAATATAGATTTAGCAAAATAAGTATACAAATCTCAATGTAAAATATATTATCCATAATGTTTATTTTACTAAGTTATTGTTTTTGAATTTCAGCATCAATTAAGGAATCCAGGAACGAAAGACTGTTATCAGAGGAAACCTTAAAGTCAGCTGCTGATGTAGAAAAACTCCAGTATAGTGCGAATGTTTTAGGGAAAAATGTCTCACCTAGTCTGAAATAACTTTGCAATTGTGATTTAGTCTTAATGTTGATTAAATAGTATTTTACTTATTAAAAAGAATAGTTTAGTAACATATTTATTAGGAGAAAATGGAAATAATCTCCAAACAACAACCTTTAAGGTAAGGATCAGCCATTCCATTGCTTTGTATAGAAAAAGACTGTGATTCCTTTTAGTACCAATGTTTGTTGTATAAGTGTTACCTCCTTAAAATTCCTACACATATTAATTTCATTATTAAACAATAATTAATCAGATTCTTAGAAGCTTAAATCAATAGCTCTTTCTTCCCTCATATTATCCCTGAATAAGGTCTGCCTTAAAGATTGCTTCTATCTCCACTATTCTACAATATTTTCTGTTTCGACATCTCTACTCTAATTGGTTGAAATATCTCCTACAATTTGCAGATGGCAGACGCTAATTTCCCATGCACCCATAATACCTGAAACACTATAATCCCTTCAATAACTTATTTACTCACTTCAACAATTCTTAATGATCAATTCACTTGAGACCAGACTGGAGAAGAACTTTTGGCCCTGGATTAGTCAAACAACAGTGATCACAGAGGATAGGTTTTAGTCGGTAGGAGCCCGACACTACCCTACTGCAAGTGTGTCCATGCAGGAAGGAAAAAAATACTCCCTTCAACACTGGTTTGCAAAATGGCCGAACTAAAATCAATCATAATAAGTCCAAGCTCTTATTACTATAACAATAATTCTACATATTATGTTCTTATTTCCCAAACAACTCCTACTTTCGTAGAGTATCTGGGCATCACTATCACCATAGATCAAGAACTGAATTTCAAAAATCATCTGCTGAATTTCAAAAATTATCTGCTTTAGTGATAATATTTCTGAAATAGATTTAATCTATTTTTATAACTAAACATGCAGTAGATTGATTGTTCAGGTTGTCCCAAAAGAAAGTTTACATTTCTTTAACTTCCTGCGTGTACACAACGAGGGGCGCAGGGGTTATAAGGAACAAAATCAACTGAAATATAGGTTAGGAAAAGGAGTCTATGAAAATTAAGAATTGTCATCAGTTTAAATAATTGATTAATGTTGTAATTAATCTCTTATTGATATTATTTCATTTTATTAACACTTAACTAAACCCTACGACTGGAACTTTTTTCAAGATCTTTTCAAGCACAGCCGGAAGTAGGGCCAGAAATTTAAATCGGGTGCCCATCTTGTTCTCATCTGTCATCATATGAAAACCGCCATGTAAATACTTTTTCTGCTCTTCGGTTATGCATTCCTCAAGTTTTTTCACACGGTGCTCAATGCCCATTTTTAATAAGAAGTCGCGCTGCGAAGTGGGACCGAACGCTAAAACTCTGTCACCCTGTAAAGCAGCCTGAAAAATATATAACAATAATCGACCTTTATAAAAAAATTAATTCTACAAAGTAATTAAATTTTATTAGAACTAACCTTAACAACGAAATCAACCTGTTTTGTATATACCAATTTTTATTGCTTAGAATACGTATAACATTAAAGTATTATTTGGATTTTCTATAGTCTTTTTGATAATATTATCAACACATGGATAATAAATATGTTTTTAGTATAGATTAAACATTAATTATTTGTTTAGTTGCTCTAAAATTAATAATAAATTTTTGAGTGATTAATAGCTTTGGCTATAAAGTGCTGTTGATTAGTCAGAGCATACTAGAAGATGTAATTTATAATAAAAGTTAATTTAAAATTAATACTGTGCTAAGCATTTTGCACAGTTATATATTATTGTAAAGATTTTTTAGATACAATGAATTATAAATTTATTCACTAACCTTTTTAAGCATTGCGAAATCAACGTCCGCCGTTAAATCGGCCGTACCCGGATCGACCAGAGGATCGTGCTGTTTGTGCTTCTTGTAGGCCCTGAAGGTATCACCGCCATCACCCTCGTGCCCATAATCGGCAACCAAGGCAAGTCCCCCATCTTCCTCCAAACGCTCGGCAATATCTTTAATTTGAACCAATGCGTCCGGACACACTTCGACATCCTCTCTAGGATCACCAGGACTCACGAACAACTTTTGTAAGGGAGTTTCCTCGCGCGCTAAAACATACCTTCAATATGAAAAATTCAATAGGGTTCATTACGATATGGCTCAGAATCACCGGAAAGTTTCCTTGTCTTTGTTTGGGTCGATGTCGATTAGAACTTCGCGGAATCCACGTTCGGTCTTTTTGAATTTGTGTATCGGAAGGGCGTCGAAGAATTCATGGGCTACTAATAGTGTGAATGCTTTGGGGACATCTTTTAGAGTTTTATACCACCGCACATTGACTCCTGTAAATACATCAACAATATACATAATTAAATATGTAACTTGTTTTAAGAATATATTTAATCTATAATAATTAATTAATATTACTTTATTTCCTTTTTAATTTATTAAATGCTACAGCAGTATTACTATTCTGTATATACAGGGTGACTGACGAAAAACCTTTGGTGCTGTATCTCGCTTATTTTTTATCCGATTTTAATAAATAAAACATCAAATTAAACCATTTTTAAAAGACTTTAATAGGATCTGAACTGTTATTTTTTCTCGCACCTAGTTTTTGACAAAATACGATCAACATTTTTTTTTTTTAATTGCACTGTATATATATTTTTATTGATTCGAAAGGAGATTTTTTTTCTGAATATAAAATTCTAGACAAATTTATCCATACATCAAACTTAAGTCGAGAAATTGAGGATTAAAAAAATAAACAAAAAGTCAAATACCCATAGTAAACAATATACAGACCCTATTTTAAATGTCAAAAGTGACAGTGACAGCCATTGATACAATACTGCAACGATTTTTAATTATTTCATAATTAAAATGTTGCAATATTTCAAACACTGTACTAGAATTTTGTGCTTCTACAGAAATCGTTTTTCAGTTTTTGAAATCTTGCAACATTTTTATTATGAAATTATTAAAAATCATTGCAGTATTGTACCAATGACTGGCACTGTCACTTTTGACATTTGGAATAGGCTCTGTATATTGTTTACTATGGGTATTTGATTTTTAATTTTTTTTTTTAATCCTCAATTTCTCGACTTTGGTTTGATGAATGGATAAAATCGTTTACAAATTTAGATTCAGAAAAAAATCTCCTTGCAGATCAGTACAAAATATATATACAGTGCAATTTAAAAAAAAGAAGTTGATCGTCTTTTGTCAAAAACTGGATGCAAGAAAAAATATCAGTACAGTTCATATTAAAGTCTTTTAAAAATCATTTAATTTGATGTTTTATTTATTCAAATCGGATCAAAAATAAGCGAGATACAGCACCCTGTATATTCCCAAACGGGTACTACTTTCCAGATGGCCCTCATAGATAATGATTATGTTGTGTGCAGAAAATATTGAAAGGGCTTAAAATGTTCGTAAATACCATAATACAATATTTTTTCCTTTTGTGCTTTTCTCATTTTGGGGATTATAACACTACAGCAATATTACAAGGGGAAAATATAAAATAACGAATACCAATTTTTCATTCATACCTTCAAAGCTGGTGCCATCTCTATAAAACATTGATTGGTCATCATTAATACTTGTAGACTTGACGCAAAGCTTCCTCGATTGGAGATCACTCAGTACTGGACTAACTTCGACTAGATGTACACTTGCCCCTTTCAGGGCATTAAAATGGGAAAACACACGCAAAATATCCTGACAGAGCGAGCCACGGCCTGGTCCCAATTCAACAATCTTGAGAAATAAAATAAATATTTTGTTTAGAATTTCCAAACCTTTAAAATTATCAAAATGATTTCACACTACCTGAAAAGGTTTTGGAGAACCAATTTTGGACCATTCATTAAGGAACCAAACTGCAATCATTTCACCAAAGATCTGTCCTAATTCTGGGGATGTGACAAAATCACCACCCTCCCCAAACATGTCTTTATGTATGTAGTAACCACCTAAAGTAAGTAACATAAGCAAAATACTTTAATTATATTTCTTTAAAGTACCTAGAGGATGAGTAAGAACTTGTCGCATGTACTCAGCCACAGAAATCGGCCCACCAATCTTTATCTGTGAGTGAACATGTTTGGCAATCACATCTTTCTGTTTGTGCGCTGCTTCTGAATTAACTGTGTAATAGCTACGGATTGTTCTTGTAGCTTTTAGTCCGAACCGCCTCCACATGTTAGAAGATGGTAACATCATGTACACTACACTATAAACAAATATACAATATTATTTTTTAAAACAAATCATAAGTGTAAAAAATAAATAAATGTATTTTGATTAAAATATTTATTTAGATAATTAAATGCAATAAATCATAAATTTGTGTTTTAATCAAAAGTAAAGGTGATTCACATTTTAAAATAAATTATTCCGCCCTTCAAAGAAACCCTTATTTTGAATACGATTTTGTTCTAAAATATTCAGATGCAACAATTCTTTCAAAGTAAATAAAATTCTCCAACCTTACAGCCAAAAAAAAAAAATAAAAATTCATTAAAACTTCTAATTTATTCAAATTTCAAATTAAAAAACTAAATTAATTTATTTGGCAACAAAAATAAATCACAACTGCTATGAATTCCAATGCTGCTAAATTATTTGGCTTAGTAAAAATTCAGAAAGAGAACAATATATTTGTTCCTTGGTATCCTATTCTAATTAACTTTAAATTAAAAATTCATTAAAACTTCTAATTTATTCAAATTTCAAATTAAAAAACTAAATTAATTTATTTGGCAACAAAAATAAATCACATAAATGTGACTAACAAAACAGCTGTTTACTAAAATCGTTATTTATATATATACGTGTAGTCTTTAGTTATAAATTACTTTAAGTTTTGACAAATGGCAAAATAAGTTTCCATAATTATAGTCATTGAAAGCAATCAAGTGGTTCCTTTATTTTAAAAAAGTATAATAAAGTATAAGCCTTAATTATCAAAAATATCCACAGATTAATAATTATATGAATACAAAAAAATTTACTTGATGCCGATATTACAACTATATCAGAACTGCATTATTTTTTTATCAATAAACTCGATTAGTGTCAACAATTGTAAACTTTAAAATTGAGGATCTCCCATGCTACACCAAACGTATAAATACTGTCTTGAATATGAAAACTAAATGTGCGATTAAATGAAGCAATTAAATTTCTTTTTTTAATTATACTTAATAATAAATTATGAAACTTACCTGATGTATCCACTAATGTTATTTAGTATTACATGTACTTAAATAAAAAGTCTTATACTGTTTATTCTATTCATACTGTACAGATAATATAACCTATAATATTATAAAATAGGTTATGTTGTAGTTGTTATATATTAATATAAATGATTATTATAGAATATTAAACTGTATTATATTAGTTTTTAGATGTAGAATCATTTACAGATTATTTGTGATTTTAAAGTTTTTTTTTTGTATTTAAATCTAAAAATTTACTGGGGCCAGTGGCGTAGCAGGTGAAAATTTAGGGTTTTAAATACACCCTTCGTAGTTTTATGTGTTAATTTGAAAGATTCATATTACAAATCTAATTTTATTATTTTTATTCGGTGCAAATATATTGCTTCATTGTGATTTTAAAGTTTTTTGTATTTAAATCCGAAAATTTACCAGTGGCGTAGCGTAGTGGGAATGTAGAGGGTTTAAATCCACCTCTCCGATATTTGTTATTTTACAGGTTTATTGTATTGTTTAAACCCTGGACGAAATTGTATATTTCAATTAGAAGTTTTTCTAGCGATTTTAACAAAAATTAATTAAATTTTGGGTTTTGAATTTGGGGGTTTACATTTATAGTATTGTTTAAACCATTGACTAAAGTACCACCTATTGTGTTTTTCAATTTTGGGTTCTTCACTCATAAGGTATACAAATATAATTCGTACAAACGAATTAATGCAGTTATATTTCCTAAAATATTACCGAATGTTGCTATTAAAATGATTTATTTAAATTTGACGAAGCCAACATGTGGAAAAACAATTGTACCCGAATCTCTACAACTAAAGCAAGATTTTTAAATATCTTTGTTTTATTAATTTAAGTGCATAATAAAGTTTCGTCTCATAAATAAAGGAAACTCAATCACATAACTGTCAAAATTATATTTGAAATATTGAATTGACGGATACATGATGAAACTCCTTAAAACATTGAAATAAAACAACACAGTTGGGAGGGTTTCACATTTATTCACCAACTGTGTGGCGAAACACGTTGCAGTGAAACAATAAATGTGAAACCCTCCCAACTGTGTTGTTTTATTTCAAGCTGTCAAAATTGTTAAAATTTCTCCAAAATTATTTGTACAACAAAATATAAACTCAATGCAATACATTTGCTGCATTGAACCATTAAATAATATGAACTACTACTAATACTCAAGCAGTAAATTAAATGTGTTTAACTTGAATGCTTTGTAATGACAGTTTAAATTAAAATGGCGACTTGCCTTATGATTTATTTACCTCTAAGCGCATTCTTTACTAGTAAATCCATACCATGATTTATTATACTTTATATTTATTATATAGCAAATAATAAACGGGCGAATCATGAAAAAATATTCTAAGCAGACCTTGAGTAATACAATATAGTTGGCTAAACTGTTTCTGGAATAACTATGATTTATATTTTATGTCAATTAGGAGTTATTTGTTGTATCAAAGTTGAGGACTCAAATGTTGAATGCTTAGTCTAAACCTGAATTTATCTGTATTTTAAATTGGTTCCCTAAATAAATCATATTTTGTGTTTCCTTTCTTTAAACAATTATATAATTAATCATTTTAAAATACGAAAACATTTCGTAAATCTACAACAATGAGTGTTACCAAGACTACAAACCAAACCAAATTATATAATTAACTTATTTTGAAATCAGTTTTGCCAATCGTGTTGTACTAATCATTTATTAATGCGCGTTATATGCTTTTACCACTAGTAAAGGGATACCTCTAACAATAAGTACTTTTTTTTAATTTAGAGAATTTAATTATTTTAATACTCTATGATTGGATTCATTTAATTTACAAAAAGGAGTTCCTGTTAGGGTGTTGTATGTAAAATGGGTTGCATATATCGTTATTGTGGCATTTGAAGAGGTGGTGCGTAGGCGAGAGAGTGTGCGCCATCTGGTCGCCGCAGCTGTCAGTGTTCAGTATGACATCGGAGTCTGGATATACTGTGCGCCCCGTTCGTCGACCGATCGCCTAAAAAAGACGTTACCAGTGCGGCGAAAATGTCCCAGAAACAGTGTCCGGTCGAGAAGTTGGTGCGCGTCGGTTATTACGAGCTCGAAAAGACCATAGGCAAGGGCAACTTCGCCGTCGTCAAACTGGCAACACACATAGTTACTAGGACTAAGGTAAACACACACCAACACACGTACGTACACACATACAGCCGCAAACGGTACGAATTAGCGAGCCTGGCCACCTGAAAACCCTGAAACATCGCGGCCCTGACGTTCCCGGGGGCCCTGCACACCGATCCCAGGGCCGACGTCCCACACAATTCCGACGACATAACCTCCTCCTCATTATCCGCCAGTCGTTCCCCGGCCGAAACCGAATCGCAAAAATAAAACCAAACAAAAGTGCAACACAAAACAAAACAATAAAGCGCAATTATTGACTTTCGTGGGGGCTAGATTGTTGTGTCGCATTCCCGCTGACTCGAAAATTGCGACTGTGAAGGAAATCAAATAGCCCGCTGCCAACCTAAAACCGCCAGCTGAGACATAATCGTGTTCGATACGCAATGAATGGCGCTAATTCCGCATCCTTGAATGATTACAAACAATTGACAATCGATCGTCGTCCCACAAAAAAAAAAATGACACAAAATACGTCGGTGCAGCCCGCCTCCGTCTCTCTCACTTTTGTTGGTGGTGCCATTCATTACGTTTGCAACGCGCATCGATCCCGTGAATTCGTGCATCATCTGCGCGCGTTATGTATCTCTTTTTTTTTCCAAGTGAGCGATTATGACAGGTGTCATCGCTTTGACGTTTCACGGGATGTACGCGTTGAGATAGGTCGCGCATAACCTAACTAGAATTCCAATTGACGCACTTCTGAGAGCGCAGTGGCGTACTTACAATTTGAGCCCTGAACACAAAAGCTGGAAGTTTATTTAAAATTGATTAATAAAAATATATTAGTATTAATTTTAAAATACATACCTTATTTATAAGAATATATAATAAATATTTAGTTTTACTTTTGTAGTAACAAATAATCTTGATTTATAAATTTAAACTAAAAAGTTGACACACTTCTAAGCGTCATTTTTATTTTAATAAATATACATACATTTATCATTACTTCCATATACGTCGTCATTTTTTATTGTTATCTATTGCGATCTACATTTTAACTTGACTTTAATTAACATTATAAATAGATATTATTTTGATAGTGCATATTTTATACTTTATTTTAAAATAATTTTTTAAACCCTTACTTGTAGAATATTGGCAATTATAGATCTTTTGGATTGATTTATTGTTTTGGGGGATTTTTATATACCGAGTTGTTTATCGTGTTACTCAGGAAATTTTCGAAGACTACGTCAGATTGGTTAAAATTCTTCAAATTTAGCCGTCACACAAACTTTCCGTTATTAATGAATAAAAGATTTACAAAATATGAAGTTATATTCCTAGTTTTTAAATAATTGTTATTTGAATGTTTTTATACTTTCCCTAAAGTAAATTAATTAACGACTAATGATGAGAAGCGATAAAAGTAAAATGCAATACCTGCAACATACAAGTATTCTGTGGCTTAAAAACAAAATTTATTTTTAAGTTTTCCTTTTGATCACTCATTCATTTTCTTTAAAATAAAAATCAAGTATTTTAAAACTTTTTAAATTTAACACGTTGTAATATTATAAAACCTCTAGCCCTTTTGTGAATAATTTTATTTTTACAATTGTATGCAAATGTTAATTACAGTGTCCTCAATAACAAATGATCAACGGCTTTTATTTGTTTTTTTTCTTTTGCTATAAATTTCAGCAGTGTTTTTTCGTTGTTTTCTTTTTTTTTGCACGAACGATCTGCGAAAACAATTTCGAGGTCGCAGGAATTTCTCCGCTGGTAATTAGCGGTTTTCGCGACCGAACTGGGATCGGAAACAGCATTCGTCACCTCAATGACGGTGATGATTTTTCTTCTATGCAAAATCCCTTTTATTGATTTTGATCATCGGTTGGTTTTTTTTTTTGTGCGCATCAGTTGATTTCGCGGATTAGTCATTGGTAATTAGGAATGCGCCTTCCATTTGTGTCACGAATAATGAATCGAGTGATTTCCTCTCCGAGTTGGTTATTGTTAATTAAACTATAAACATGTTTTGGATTTTTGCGATAATACGGTACGGAGGTTTATACGGATGACGTCGTTGGTACTTCTCCACTAGAGTGCGATGTTGAAATGTGTTTTATATCCTGTCGATGTTGTTTTCCGATATTTTATTGTCTATATGATTATTATTTTAGATAAAGTTATCATATGAGAGAAAAAAAAAACATTTCATACATTTAACTATTATATTAATGACCTAATTAACTAGCGTAATATTGACCTACTACTATTGACCTACTACTATAAAAATGAATACAGTTTACTTTTGACCTACCTCAATACATAATATATTAAGCGATTATACTCAACCTATTTCAATTAATAATACATTGGCTCAACGCGTTTTTAATATTTTTCAAAGAAAGCACATTCCATACTACCCGCCCAATGTTTAGATTATTAATATAGGTATTTTTAACGTAGGCCAAGTGTACGCTACTCGAATAAGGTCAGATTAAAGGTGCGCTAGGTCAAGTTATAATTTATTGGGGTAGGCCAAGAGTACGCCATTATAGTGTTTATACATTGTGTATTACTACAGCGGTTACAAACTTTCAAGAGAGATAGAGTACATTTATATCATGGGAAATAACAAAGTATGATTAAAAATGGCTGATGTACGTGAAAGGATGTTGTTCGCTGTGTTTTGTGTCGTCATAATCGTACCCGGAAAACGTTTGCAATCACGTTGTGTTATCTGATTTACCATCTCTATCTCTAATCAACGTTTGTGAACGTTATGAGTATTGAAGTGCATATTAGGTTGAGTATGTCAAACTATTTTCCTGGGCGATGTTGTAAAAGTAATCAAGTCACCTTTGGAAATGACATTTCTGTTTTGTGATTGTTTATTTATAATTTGTTGTTGCTGTCAAAGTTAATTTGAACGTTTGAAAAATCACTTTATTATTAAAATGCTTTATTTTCAATTCAAATGAAGAAGCATATGATATGCTAGCAGTGTATTTTGAAAGTCTACAAAATGCAGTCATTGTTGAAAGAGAATATGGGTTACAATTTCCTGAAAGAGAAGTTTTTAAAAGACTGGCTGAACGATTACGAAAAACTGGCAATGTTCAACCTGTTTCGGTAAGAAATTGGGTACGTAGAAGACAAAATGAAGAAAATGTTATTAACATCTTGGCATACGTTAACGCTGAACCACGTGCAAGTATTAGGGAAATTGCCAGAGATCTAGAATTAAATTATTCTTTGGTGAATAGAATACTAAAAGAACATAAAATGCATCCTTACCATGTTGTTTTACATCAAGAGTTAAAGGACATAGATTTTGATCGACGACTATATTACTGCAACTGGTTAAAAGGAATGTTAAATGATAATCAACAATTTCTATCTGCAATATTATGGATGGATGAGGCTACATTTTCAAGCTCTGATAAAATTAACTTGCACAACAGTCACTACTGGTCAGAAACAAATCCACACTGGCAGAGGGAAGTCTATTACCAAAATCGTTGGGGCATAAATGTGTGGTGTGGTATTTTAAATAGGAAAATAATAGGACCTTTTTTCTTTGAAGAAAAATTAACGGGCCAAAGGTACTTAGATTTTTTAACTAACGATTTGCCCATCCTCCTAGAAGACGTTCCAATTCGTAACAGATTAGACATGTGGTATCAACAAGATGGTTTCCGAGCACATTTTGCCGCAGGTGTCCGAAATTATTTAGGTATTGTATTTTCAAATAAATGGATTGGAAGGGGAAGTATTTTTCCATGGTGAGCAAGGTCACCAGATCTTACGGTTTTAGATTTCTTTTTATGGGGTAGAATTAAATATTTGGTTTTTAAAACACGTCCAACTACACGTGAGGATATGAAAGAAAGGATTCGGCAAGCAGTAAGAGGTATTTCTGGTGCTGAAATTGAGGTCAGTGTCAATTCCACTATAGAAAGACTGAATTTGTGCATAGCAAATGATGGGAAACATTTTGAGTACCTAAAATAACTAAGTAATAGGTGCAGTTATCAATTTTAGTTTTTTGTTTTTTTTTCATTAATTATGTTAATAAATATTGTGCCATTCGATTTAACTTGATATTTTTTTAAAATGTAACTGTAGCAGTATGTTTTCGCTTACAACTTACAGGGTGAATCAACACTTCGAAAACAACGAAAAACAACAACGAAAATTTAAAAAATCTAAATATCTTTCGAATGACAAGAGATATCAGTTTGCGGTTTTGACGAAACAATATGTAATTTCATTTTCTTCTTTGTAAGCTGCTTCGAGTTATATCATTCCATTTGATATTTCTGAGAAAAATACATAAATAGGGTTAAGTGTTACATAACGCCCTCTAGTTGCCAGCGCATAGATTAAATGTGTTAATGTTATTCATTTTTGTAATCAACTTCTAATACTCTTTCCATTGAGCCTAAACTTGTGAAAATCGGTTAAGGTATACGGAAGTTACAGACCATTTTCTGTAAACAAAAGTATACTTCCCCCACCACTTAACTGTAAGTGATAGAAAAAAATGACTTCAGCAAAAATTGTAAACCAAGTACAGTAGTTTCTAATTTTGATAATTTTCAATAGCCTTAATGCGGTAATATTTTGTAAAAAACGCAAATTAATTATGCAAACGATAAAATGCGCCACCTAGCGGAAAGCTACGCATTTAAAAATATTTTAACGCATCTTCTTTTGGCCGATTATGTTATTAGAATTTTTTTCCCCAAATTAATGAATCACCCTCTATATACATTTAACTATTTGCTGAACAAATGCGTTTTTTTCTATGGAAATATCTTCAATAACACTGAAGAAATAAATAATAATTATTAACATTAAAATTTATCATGTACGCTTATTGTTTTTTGTTAATAATTTGTAGTTGTACACCCTGATTAAATAAATCCGAAAGCTTGGTAACATATATAATCAATTAGTCCATGTGGTCGGATTTCCTCTTACAGAGAAATTCTCTGCTTTTGATATTATTTTATATTTTACGTATATTTCTATTTGCTACTTGAAATGCCTTGATTTTGAACTACGTGCTGTAGAAATCCAGCTTTATGATTTTTATGATTTTCGAACTTGTTTTTCAGTTTTTCTACGATAACTTCCAAAATCATTATCAGATTATGGAAATTCTTGCACCAATGGATTCTTACAATCAAATTTATTTAAATCAAGTAAAAATCTAAAATTCGAACTTCAATTGTTTTTCTGTTTTTCTAATATAACTTTCAAAATCATTATCATATTGTGGAAATCTTCCATCAATGGATTCCTACAATCAAATTTATTTAAATCAAGTAAAAATATGAAATTAGAATTGCAATTGTTTTTCAGTTTTTCCACGATAATTTCCAAAATCATTATCAGATTATGGAAATTCTTGCACCAATGGATTCCTACAATCAAATTTATTTAAATCAAGTAAAAATATGAAATTCGAACTTCAATTGTTTTTCAGTTTTTCCACCATAACTTCCAAACTTATTATCAGATTATGGAAATTCTTGCACCAATCGATTCTTACAATCAGATTTATTTAAATCAAGTAAAAATATAAAATTCGAAATTGTTTTTCAGTTTTTCTACGATAAATTCCAAAATCATTATCAGATTATGGAAATTCTTACACTAATGGATTCCTACAATCCAATTTATTTAAATCAAGCAAAAATCTAAAATTCGAACTTCAATTGTTTTTCTGTTTTTCCATGATAACTTCCGAAATAATCATCAGATTTTGGAAATTCTTACACCAATGGATTCCTACAATTAAATCTATTTAATTTAAGTTAAAATCTAAAATTCAGTTAATTGTTTTTAAAATTGGTTTCAGAACTTTTCAAATTATTTTCAATTGTTTTTAGTAAAAATTCAAATAATTTAAGATGTCAATTTTTGGTTTATTTAATCGAACGTACTCTTGACCTACGATAATAAACTATACGTTAATCTAGCACCTATTTTGCCGCGTACTCTTGACCTACCTCAACGTATAATTTGCTTGGGCGGGTCAGGAGTACGAGAGGTCATTGCATTGTATGTTGAGGTAGGTCAAGAGTACGATAGAATAAGTAATAATCAAATGTATGTACATTTACAAACCGTAAACATCCACTTCCGGTTTTATAAATGTTTGCTAAAAGCTTCTCAGTTCTAGTTTTTAATGATAAAACCTTAAGTTAAAAGTTTATTCGTTTTTGAGATACAAAAAATCACGAGAACAATACTTTCCCTATGTATTATATGATGGGAAGGTAAAAATAGTATCTAGTGTTATACCTTCTTTATCAATGAAGATAAATTTATAAATCTATAAATTGCTTTTAATTTTAATAAATCTTATGTCGGTAAAATAATAAATAACCAAAATATTAATAAAAATCGGAAAATATTTTTTATTATTTTAAAAATAAACAACGATATAGTCTATCCGTTGGATCTTCAGTCCTACGTCACAAACTATCGCTTCAAAAAACGACGGAAGTTTTACAGTACGTTCTTTTTCTAACGCATTTGGTTTACTTTATCAGACTGAATGTTTTTGCGTCGTTTCTCGAAGAGATAGTTTGTGACGTACGACGGAAGATCCAACGAACAGATTATAGGTAATTTATACTTTTGGATTGGGTTTGTCAAAAAAAAGAGTTTCAAGTTTTCAAAATCTTTTAATAACTGAATTTTCTTATGGTAACGTCGAATTGTCTTTAGGGCAGGGAATAAAGAACACGATTTGCAATAAAAAAATCTTGTTGTTGCCCAAAGAAGGAAATGTTTATTGAAGTGGTTTTGACAAAAAACATGAATTCTTCAGATTCAAACATTTGTTGATGTGAATATGATTATAATTTTTAATTTTAATTAAACTGAAGAAACTCTCTGATAATTTCAAAACACTATTTTTTTACCAATTAAATTAACAATCTAAAAGTATTAATTAAATTGAAATACTAATTTAACTCAAACAAAATGTCATTTTTTTTGCAAAATATAATCCTCATTACAGTATCCCAAGATTATACACACTTGAGACTTGAGCGAGCGCGCTGAGGCCATTTTCAATAATAATTTCATTGACACCAATAATTTTAAGTGGCGACCCGGAGAAACCAAAACCGACCGTCTCAGCTAGATCGCACCATGGCGTACAATTGTTCACATGAACATAATCACTTTGCGGTCCCGGCTCGAAGAGTAGGAGCGCTTTATCGGCGGCGTAACGACGACGCAATATCTGTTCCACGTTTCGGGACATTCCGAAAAGCGTTTATCTCTATACGGCGCGCGGAGTGGAATTCGCGAATTGGAAACAATTGAAATTTATCGACGGCGGACGCTTCCTTTTTCGGCGGCTCTCTCGTCGCAGTGGGCTGTACTAGCGGCTGACCTCACTGTTATTCATTTATTTATTTACTTGTCGGCAAATCAAGAGTACAACTGTCAAATATGTGCACATTTGCAAATGCTCATAGCACATAGTATGCATTGGCGCTCGTGCGTTAAACTTCCTCTACCGGTTTTTATTACCAAGAAATAAAGAAAGTACACTTCTATTTATATTTACTTAGAAAAAGATTCAATTTTATAGAAATTAAAACAAAAACATTGACATATACAACTAACAATAAAAACAGAAGGGCCTGCAATAGGTTTGTCATTTGAAAAGCTTTGAGTAAATAATTTAATAAAAAGACAACAACAAAATGAAGCTAGAAAAACTTTATTCGCCGTCTATGTAAAACAAACAAAACAATTAAGTCATTACCATTCTTAATGTAAAAAGATTTAAATAAACATTACATTTACATTTTCAATTCAAAAGCCCCCCATTGATAATTTAAATAAGTCGAGTATCAACAAATTAACTTGTCATCAATAAAAACACTTGAGCGTTTAATTCTCTGATCTTGCTTCAATGAATTATATATTTACCAAGCGTATTCTCGACCTATCTCAATAAACTATGTGTTAACTTAGCTTCTAGTATGGGTTATGAGTAGGAGGAGCGATTAAAGTGTTTATTGGGGTAGATAAAGAGCCCTCTAGATTAAGAGTATTCTAGGTTTATAATTATTAAAAACCCTAGTGACGGGGGCGATCCTTTAAAGTAATAAGCTCATTTACACACACAAATATTATACACATGGGGGAAGAACCACGTGGTCGATAGCGATTGGGTATAGGTCTCCGCGCTTGGGTTTGTAGTGCCCAGCTTTTGATATCTAATCCTTGCTAGATGCTCGCAGTGGCATATGATGTGCAACGAGTCCTCTTCTTCCTCTAGGCAGAGACATGGTGCTTCTTCCACCAGGCCTATTTTGCTCATATATTTGTTGAGCTTGCAGTGTCCTGTTAACAGACCTACTATTGTTTTGACCATTTTTCTGTCTTGGTTCAGAAGTTCGGTCGTGAATTTTGGCGATTGTTTCTTAAGGAACTGTTTCTCCTGGATCGTGTGACTGCGGTTTTGGAGATCCCGCAAGAGGGTTCCGGGCCAATGCCTGCTTTTGACGAGCCTTGTTTGGCCAGTTCGCCTGCTTTGTCATTCCCCGGATGTCCTCCATGTCCTGGAACCCATGTGATTGTTACTTTTTTGTGACAGCTAAATTCATTAAGAGCACGTATAGTTCCACACTAGCTTAGATTCGACCTGTGTGGAGCTTAGTGCTCTTAGCAGCGCCGGACTGTCGGAGAATATAGCAAATGACCTACTTTTGGTGTCCTGCTATTTATCTTGTGCAGTGGTGAAGAGCTAGCGCCTCTGCTTGGAACACCGTGGTGTCATTGGTGTGACTGACAGAAATCTTTGTCTCGGGTTTTGTGCCGTATATACCTGCTCCTACCCCTTTGTCGGTCTTTGAGCCGTACGTGAACCAGTATGATTCTGCTTTGGTAGGTTGGCCTTCGATCCAGTCTTCTCTTTGCGGGATTAGTTAGTACCTTGTATTTCTTTTCGAAATTGTATTTTTTCACCATGGCATCGCTGTGATCGCATTAGCTTTCAGCTCATCTTCTAGCCGTTGGTGTGTTTTTCCGTGTGTTTATGGGCGCCTGTCGTTGCATCGGTCTATATGATACGGACCTGGCTCCTCCGTGAATGAAGATGTGTCATGGTGGTATGTTCAAGATGGCTTCTAAGGCTGCTGTTGGGGTGGTGCTTAGGGCTCCTGTTGTACTGAGACATGCTAGTCTTTGTGTACTGCTCAGGAGTCCTATCGCCCCTTTTTGCTTTGTCCTAGTCCAGCACACCACTGCTCCATAGGCTATCATGGGTCTTATCACCCTGGTGTAAAGCCATAGAGTCATTTTAGGGTTTAGTCCCCAATTTTTTCCGTACATTCTGTGATTTTGTGATGTGTGGTCTCCACGTCATTTTGGCGTCAAAGGTTACTCCCAGGTACTTTGCCACCCCTACGAAGGGGATTTTCGTACGCCCGAGCTTCAGTGGCTTTAGGCCTTACCGTGCTCGTCTTTTTGTGAAGATGACAATTTGTGTTTTTTGGGGATTGGTTGCCAGTCGCTCCTGTTTGCACCAATTGTCTACTATGTTAGGGCTCTTTGTGCTCGCTCCGAGACAACTCCCGCGAACCGGCCCCTGATGACAATGGCTAGGTCATCCGCGAACCCTAGGCAGTGGATATTCTCTTTGGACAGTTTTCCTAGAAGGTCATCTACTAGTGTTGCCCATAGGAGTGGTGACAGAACTCTTCCTTGTGGGCAGCCTCCCCCTTCCTTAGTCTTAATGGCATGGCCCCGCAAAGTGAATATAATTGTCCTTTTCTCTAGGCTAGCCTTGATCCATTGGCAAAGGGTTTGGTCTAGCAGTTTAATGGATGTGCCAAAAATCCTGTTTTTGGAAAGAGCGTCTTGGAAATAACAGCTACTCTTTTGTTTAATAAAGTAATTTATTAAACAATAATATAAAACTAACGCAAACTTGTTTTCTATTTCTATTTCATTATAAGATATGAAAAGTAGAAAAATATTATTCAAATTCATTACCTAGAATGAAATTAGAGCATGAGAAATTAATAAATTTTAAAAAAATTATAAGAAGTGCTCGAATGGCTCACCCTCCATCTCCAAGCATAGCTGTATGCGTCTTCTTAAATTTTGTATTGATCTTAAAACATTCCTTCTTCTTATTTTGGTCCTTAAAGTTGTAATGATCTTTCTTCGCGGGTTATTGATATCGGTGGGTACAGATTTATAAATTATGTTGTTCATAGCTTATGGGGATAAATAAAAATCTAATGGAGAAAGATCTGGCGAAGGTGCCGGCAAAATACGTCCCCAATATTTTAAATAACTCGGGAAATATTTGAGACAAGTAATCAGACACTCTTCTAGCGTTATGTGATGGAGCTCCATCTTGCTGGAAACAAAGGCCATTTAGGCGGTGAAGCCAAATATTGTCATCGATGTAATCGATCAGGTAAGCCATTAAAAAGTGCAAATACCTATCTGCAGTAAAATTGTCTTCGTAAATGTATGGGCCAAGGATTTTACCGCCAAATAATCCAACCCATACATTTAGACCAAAACGTGCTTGTGGTCGTCGTCCTTGATGTTGGTGTAGATTTTTTCTTCACTTGAAAACGGCATTTTGTTATAAATGTATACCAGTTTTGGAACTGTAGGTCAGTATAAGCGAAATTAAGTCCAAGTGTCAAAAATTGCTTTATTAAACAAAAGTGTAACTGTCATTTTCAAGGCACTCTTTGCTAAAGCAGGATTTTTGGGATTTCGATCAAACTGTTAGACCAAAGCCCAACATCACCGTACTCAGAAAATAAATCTCTATTTGAAAATGCAAAACTCCAAAGTGGCGCCTATAAGAAAAAACAAAGTTGATTAAAATTGAATCGTCGAATTTTTATTATGATATCGCCACGTTGTAGAGCGTACAGAGTGGCAATAATAAAGTGTTTATTGTTTTGAAGTACATATATCTTCAAGTAGTCTCGCAAAAAAATAAAAACGTTACTGATTTCTTCGGAAGTAGTTGGAATATTTTATGTTTCAAAACCGCATTATGTTATACTCCAGATTGGGCAACTTTTTCCTAATTTAACCGGTCTTGTATCTTTTCAAATAACTGAGATCCCCATGCTCCAAAAAGGCCCCCCCTGTATACATTGAAAATAAAAATATAGCACAATAAAAAACATTCATTAACTCAACGCTAAATCTAATGCTCAGTATGCTTAAAAAAGAACGCATGACAATTCTTTTTTGATTTAAAAATGAATAAATGGTAATATACAGGGTGTTTATTCAATTTACGGCATTGAAAGGGTTATTTGTTAGACTGTTCTAAGAATATTTTGTCCTTAGATAATTTTTCATGTTGCGAAGATATAGTGCGAACCAAATTTTCGACAATAATAACATTTCGTTTCCAAAAATTACATGTAAAATTTTTTAATACATAAGAACTGTTGAAAATGACTACATTCAGCTAGGATGCAATAACCCAATCTTCTCATCATTGACTGTTTAACTCGTTATTGTGTTACACCCAGCAATTATCCGATTTCGCAAGTCATATTTTCCACTAAAGTAGTTTAAACTAATGGCTTTAGATAGCCCCATAGGAAATAACCCAGAAGGTGTAATTCCGTCGATCGTGTAGAAAAAAAAAACTCCCGAGCAACTACATTAAAATGCTCTGGTACACCATCGTGTATAAGTGACATTGCATTTTTTGTTAACAATGGTACATCCTTCAGGAGCTGTGAAGCTATGGTAGCGTTTGTTTTACAACATTGCGATACACCTCGCCAGTAAGTCATCCTGGTAGAAATACCGGTTCAATAAGCCAGTCATATACAATTTAAAAATAAGAGTAATAAAAATATTTCATTATCAAAATGAGGCACACAGTAGTCTCTTATTTACGCTTGGAGATTGTAGATTCTAGTGCAGACTTTACAAATCATTTTAATCTCATCGTCAGAGAAGGAGTTTCGTCGTCCATTTGCTCATCTGGTTTCAACTTTGTTACCACGTTCTTGAAATTCGAAGAAGACGACAGAATATACTCGTTACCGTCAACCACCGGAGACACGTCGTTGCCCATTTTGCGGGTCATCGACTCTCAACGCCTTCATGAACTCAACAAAGTTTTTGCTTGTTCTTCTTTTCCAAAATTCATTTTTTGTCAATAGAACAGTTGAAGATAAGAGTGCCGGTAAAACGTGAGCTTTTGTCGTAGAAGGTGTAGAGTGAACGAGAGTGAGGTCTACTTTGGAAGTTTTTTCTGTCAAGAACATTATGCCCAGGAAATCGTTCAATGTACTACCGCCTAGCTTGCAATGAAATGCATTTCAGGAATTTCAGCATTCGCATAGCGATTTATGATAAAGTACTTCACTAACAAAAGTTTAACTAGAATTTTTATAGATGCATGTCTTAATTAAAACAATGAATTTAGGTACGACTTAGTGGCGCACAGTGTTAGACAGATGATTTTTTTCTCGAAAAAATAGGGGGGGGTGTCGCATTTTTTTCTTCATTATGATTATAGAGAGTGTGTAGAATGTGAGGGTAAATTTAGTAATTTTATTGATTATGATTCTAGAGGGTGTGTAGAATGTAAGGGTAGTTTTAAAATTTGTATGGGTACATGTCTTCATTCAAAAAACTGCATTTAAGGATGAAGCATAAGGGCGTACAGTGCTAAGCAAATTATTGTGTAGAGTGTGAGGGTAATTTTAGAATTTTTTGATGGGTGCATCTCTTCATTAAAGAAAAATGCATTTAGGAATGAAGTATACGGGCGCGCAATGTTAGACAAATGTTTTTTTTCCTCAAATAAATTGGGGGATGTGTCCGGTTTTTTTCTTGATTACGATTCTAGAGGATGTGTAAAATGTGAGGGTAGTTTTAGAATTTTTATGGGTGCATCTCTTCATTAAAGAAAAATGCATTTAGGGATGAAGCATACGGGCTCGCAGTATTAGACAAATGATTATATTTCTCGAAAAAATGATGGGATGTGTCAGCGGTTTTTTCTTGATTATGATTCTTGGGGGTGTGTAGAATGAGAGGGTAATTTTATATTTTTTATGAGTACATGTCTTCATAAAAAATGCATTTATGGATGGAGCTACTCTCTTAATGGAACCAAATTTTCAAATTAGGAGAAGTAAAAGTCTTGTTATGTTCCATTTCTTTATTTTCAGATAACTGACACGTGTTTCGGTCCTGTGATTCGTAAGGACCGAAATACGTGTGTTTCACTTCTCCCAATTTGAAATAATTTATTTCTCGAAAAATTGTGGGAGGGTGTTCCCGCTTTTTTCTCAATTATGATTCTAGAGGGTGTGAAGAATATGTATGAAATTTTTTTTTATATAAGTACGTGTTCTTTAAAAAAAGCAGGACTTAAATTTTGGGGGATGTGAAGGTATGATAAATATGGACTGAAATATTTTTTCAGTATTCAATGACCATAGATTCGATGATAATTATTAAAATTTTATGGTGATTATTCTATTTTAATGAAATTTCGGCAAACAAAATCTATTGCTTCACTTCTTCACTTCACAGCCGTTATTAAGTGTTATAAATTATGATGATTCCTCATCCTTCATAAATAAAGTTAAAAAACTTTTAAATTATTTTTTACCGTTGTTTTAATTCTATTATTAACTTCCCGTACACAGAGAATCCATCAATTACCATTTGTGATTGTTACAATACAGTTTAAATAATTGAACAAACATTTGAAACTATAAATTGTCGTTACATAATGTGGCCATCGTAGTTTTTTATCTAGAATAATTATTCTCTATTAGTTACTTATTTTATTGTATTTTACAATATATGTATTTTTATAAAAATGTTTGAACATTATTGTTGTTTCCTAATGATATACAAAAAACAAAACTGGAAGTAATATTTTTTCTCAGAGATCAAGCAGTTTTACAAAAGATTGATTTATGTTTTTTAGAGAGATAAACATCTTTATTGGAAGATAGTGTTAATTTTGATAATAGGACAATTACTACATCTTCTTACTTTTTCTCTTCTTGTTATTCCATTGGCTATCGACCGGTGGTCTTTCAGCCTAAGTTTCTTATTATCTTATATTTTTATTTTATTTAGAAGAAATTGAATAAAACTGAAATGCATGTTACTTTCTTGATCTGTGGTTACGAAAACATTGCTGCCCCTTTAATATATTTAAATTAATATTTATATTAATTTATGAGACTTTTCACGTTAAACGTTTAAAACACTTTAATAATTATCAAAAATGTATTGTTTTACTACACTTATTTAGGTTATTTCACCTGAAGACACCACAGTACGCAAATTATAATCTACAATGATTTTTTATTTAATTTATAATATTTTTTATAAACATAAATAAATATCAATAAAAATATACTTCTAAAAATCTATTGAGGCGCTTTTCTCCTTAACGCACAGAAACTCTGTTTATTTGTGTATATGCGAGTGGGCGCTTTGAAAAAACATTAAGATTTCATTGTTTGTTGAAAAAAAAACTTAAATACTTCGTGCACCAGTGGTGGGTGTTTACTCGAGGCCCTTTTTTGCTTTTTCATTGATAAACGTTAAAAGCAAATGAAAGTTAAAGATAATAAAAGAACACATTATAAATTTCATTCAAAATTTCATAAACTTGATTAGAGGAAAAAGTGAAACTGTAAGTAGTAGTAGTAGTGTTTGAATAACGACCACGTGGTCATTATCATTGATGATTTTAACATTAATAAACGACGGGTTTTGGTTTATTCTACACATTCTGAATACGTTCTCAACCAATCAACAATTTCCGATATAATCCTTTGTACGCTCAATATCCTTCATCTTATCCACACAGTACCTCTCATTCCGGCTACCAATCTATTCAATTTAATTAAGATACCCAATCCCACTTGTTGTATGTTGGGCTGTCCGTTACGAAGAGTATTCGATAATATGAAACCTGATGTTTCAAGAAACCAAGAATATGAAACAGCGAAACAGAAACTTTATCATGACAAGAAATTCAAAGAAGCAACATTTGAAGTCGCACAGACAGTATGGGTAAATAATCCAATAGGTAGAGGATCAACACTTGGGATAATAAAATCACAAAATGGAATCTATTCGTACTTGGTAGAGATAAATAATCAAATAAAACGGAAACATGCAGATCAACTGAGACCAAGGAATCATGATGTTACCTCATTTCAACCGGAGATGTCGAATCCAGTGTTATATTTACCAACTTCATCAACCAACAAGTTACCCGACGAGGAACCGATTCAGAAAAACAAGATATCTGGGCAGTCCGAATCGAAAACAACCAGTCTGAATGTTGAAGACGAAAATCGAATAAAAGCCAGAAGGAATCCCCCACGAAATAGGAAACCACCGACCCGTTTTGAAGCTTGAATTGCTATCGGAGGAATGTTGTATGTTGGGCTGTCGTAGGCAGCATTGAAAACAGCGTTGTCAAACAGAATAATAACAGTGACGTTTTGTAATTTAGAAGTTCACTAATAAAAGTTTCCAGTTCTCTAGTTTTACACATCCGTTATTACCTTAAACAGAACTCACACACTTAACCATACTACACCACTCAACATCTCTTCCTCCTGAATTCATTTATCACTACCAGGACTACAATATCGAAGCAGTGGCAAAAATAATTTCTAAGCATATTTTGACAATATAACAAATATTAATTCACTTATAATATCTCAATTTTATTCCCTTTTTAGCTGACTATCTTATAGACCGATCATCCTTCTTCTTGTAATAGGCAAATTATTCGAATACATTTCAAAAGAAAATTTTGTTCCCTTACACAAAAATCATCTACACTTCCCTTTACCATCCTTATTTAATTAAAGCACCTCGAAGGTCACAAGTCCACTATTGCTGGCCTCGACATCAACAAGTCGTTTGACTCGGTGTGGCATCGAGGTCTGCCTTGTAAATGTTTCCTCTTATATATTCCCCAGCATATCATTCTAGTCCGTGTATTCCTTACAAATCGTTCCTGTAAGTAGGTGTGGTAAAAATCCGACAAACATTATCCGCACCATTTCTTCTTGAGCACTACGTTCCGCAAGGCTCCACACTCTCCCCAATACTTTACAACATATATTCTCATGATATATTTAAACCCAATCCTAAACCCTTTTCTCTGCGCTTAAAACACTACAAACGTTCCTCCAATCACTATAACATTGGTTCTCCAAAATTTAAACCCATCTCACACCTGCAAATATTATATTTTATAGATAAAGTTTTGCAAGTTCGTATATGACATCATAGTTTCAAGAGAATCATTAATTTTTTATCTTCCCATTAATAGATTGTCCAGCCACAAACCATTTAGTAGAAAATATATAAATAGTTTCATATAATGATGAATATTAGAGTTCTTTTACTTGTTTATTTTATTTAATTATTATGATAAGTTTGATATAATTTATGAGCTTTATATTCAGATTGAAATTGAAATGAACGAATTCTTAATTTTTTAAATGTAATATTAATTATTTAATAAGAAACACTATGTATTATATTATTTTTATATTTAAACTTTTCATTAATTGATTGACTTAGTTAAAAAACCATATTATATCAATATCAAATGGTTGATTTTCTATTCAAACACTGACTTCTTCAGTTACCTACAATTGTTTCGCTACACTGTGTCTTCTTTTACAATTGTGATTAGTTAAATTAAAATTATTACTACTACTACTAAACATCTTTATTCACAGAAAAATAAAATCTAATACAATGTAATGGATAAAATAAAATAAATTCTGATATAGTTGTTCTTCTGCTCCATGGCTATCGATCGGTGGTCTTTCAGCCCTAAAATTATTATTATTTCGGATTTCCTTTTTTATTTTAATTATATATATATATTTTTTTTAGTTTAGATAAACTTGTACATATGTTTGAATAAATAAAGTAGTTCCATCGCTTTTCGAAATGCTGTAGAAACTCCTACGGTTGCCAATGCTCTTCTTTGGCGCGTCAACCTCGAGAAGAAAGCAATGCGGTGGGTGTGCGTAACGTACCCACGCAATCCTCGCTTTTCATCCTGGCTCTCTTTCTTTCAGTTTTTTTTTTTCGATAAATTAATGTGAATTTAATGCGCGCTCAACGAAATGTCAACGGAAGAGTTTAAGGAAGTCGTGTCTAATGCGTGTTTAAGATGTCACGGCGCACAAAAAGCGTGACGGTTTCGATTAAGACGCAAACCTGGTCGCTGAATCCGTCATGAGAACCGTGACGGATTTTTAGGACGACGAACTTTGGATTCGTGAGAAAGGATTTCGCCCAACAATCGCCATTATCCTACCGAACTTTCATATTTTCTTAATTATCAACATTTGCATTTACCCTTTATAATTGGATGGCATGAGAAAATCTTATTATACACTAACTAAAATTTAAATTCTAAATATATTTTTTAATCAACATAATAGAAATAAAGCAATGAAGATCATCTAATAAATAAAATGTGTGTGTTGTTCTATTTTTAGCAAATTGATCCTAAAATTTTTTAAAAAGCAACAAAGTAGTCGATTTCTGCAAAGAACATGTGACTAAATCTTAAACTTGAAGATTCATCTGAAAACTGCGTTTAGTTTTAAATGCAAACCTGCATATTGTAAGTTAGATATCACTTTCTTCACTGGATGTCTAATTTATAATATTAAGTCTCTTCACGAAACTCGAAAATACCAACATTGTAATAGGAAAATGCATTTGCTTACCTTGCTTTGGGAATTATGATGTTAATCTCAATATACTCTATAAATCAATAGAGATTCAAGAAAAACGTCCATGATTTTCGTTTATAACTGACAGTTGACGTGTGATTAAAAATCATAGGTCACGAGACTAGAACAATCAATAATATATTGGGGTAGGTCAAGGGTACGCTAGGTCAATGAATAATTTGTTAGCCTAGGTCAAGAGTACGCTACGACAATAAATAATTTATTGGTGTAGGTCAAGAGTACGCTAGAGCAATGCATAATTTAGAATTATAGGTCAAGGGTACGCTGGAGCAATCAATAATTTATTAACATTGAGCAAGAGTGCACTTAGGCAATTAATTTTATTGGAATAGATGAAAAACAAGATAAGATATTGAAAATTTTATTGGAAAGGGTGATGATGTAAATGGATATTTTATAGTTTTTCTTGAATAAGACCGTCGTTTATACTGTAAAAATTAAAGGCTTGTATAGTTGCCATAGTCGACCTAATATATATTATAAAAAAATTATATCATGGCCGCATTACAATTTTTATATAATGATGCATAGTAAAAATAGTCTTAAATACAAATATTAAAGAACCAATTAAACAAAAATCAGAAAAGTCTACATTTGGTTCAAAATGGTGATTTATAAGCTGGGCCAATAAAAAAATTAGGCACTGATCGGGCCCACTCAACAATAAAATTTTGAATTTATTTATTTTTCGAAGATAGAAGAGAGTTTCATTTTTTAAACTATTTATTTAAACTTATTTAAACTTTACAATGTCCTGTTAGTACAGATAACCAGAATATAACTATAAAAAGTAATCACAAACATTTTGGTCACAGGACTTGCAGGCGGAGTTCAAAAACATAACAATGGTAACAAATTCTTGAAAACCAACTGAAATGATTGTGCAAACAATCGAGTATTGAAAATCGATGATTTAATTAATCATTTTTTATATAAATGTCAAATGTCCTTAACGAAATACAAACATTTCGTTCAATGGCCAAAAACAGTAATACTTATTGACTAATCGATAGAAATAATGTAAATCTATGTGAATAAAATGAAGATAATATAAACTAATTGATATTTAAAGCTAAAACCGACTCATGCAATAATCAATCGATCATTTCATTCATTGTTTGATTAATCATTCATTAAAAATAATCAATAGTGGATTAAACACCTAAATTATACGAAAAGGTAAAAAAATACTTTTATCGTAGATATATTTAAATCAAATGTTATTGAACTACATTCATAAGAAACGTACAATGATTAATTATATAACAATTACAACAGCTTAAATATAGTTATAGCTGATGGGTTCACGTACAAAAATACAAACGCATATTTTTTAATAAAACCACATTTATTGTTATATTAGTTGCTTTACAAGAAAAAGAAAATCAATTTAATAAAATACACAATTTCCTTTCAGCGGAATTTCTTTCGGTTACTTGCGTCACACAGTCATGGGCAGACGTTTATTCTTTTCATACGAATAACACTATTTATTTCTAGTGTATCGTATCGAGGAATTGTTTCACTTACAACATGTAAACTGATTTAATACCGACCATTTTTGTGGGTGAAGGTGAGGACGTCTCGGGAGGAAGGTCGTAGAAATTCGATTTCTCGGCGTACTTGACTTTTAAGGTGCAGAAATTCGCCTTTATTCGAGCATCGAATCAATCAGGAAAGTTACGGCGGCGTATCGGGCCGAAATATACAGTGTTGACATTAAGTGGCCCGTAATCATTATTATTAAGTGCGCTGCTTTATTATTCACAAGTAAAGCCAAGTAATATAATCAACATGCGATCAACAATTATTTAGATAAGGTTTAATGTTTAATTTGTGACGCCTTTAATTACTTTAGCTAATTATTTCATGAGTATTTTTATTAAAAATAAAGGCGTCTTTATCACGTTAAAGATTATTTCTGTAGTCTAATGATATTTACAATAACTAGAATTGATGAATTAAATTGAAGTGAATGTATGCAACCAAATATACATTTTATATACAGGGTTGGTTTTTTTATTAGGACTTAGAAAACAATAATATGATTAGATGACATTTTGCAAATGATGATTATTTGTTGATATGCACATGTTTTCTTAATAACTGAAAATATCCGACCAACGTGTTTCCAGTTTCTCAGTGTTTGTACAAGGAGTCCCTAAAAAGATTATATTCGATGGACCAACTAAAATAGTAAAATATCTATCGAAAATGTGTTTAATATTTATTGACCTATAATATGGGAATTTATTTCTTAAAATTAATGTCCTCGAACACAAAAATTTCTTATGGCGGGTCAGAATGGAAAACTCTGCGATTAATGCCGTCGTGCATTAATTAATTTTTATTCAAATGTGTGTATTTTGGCGTAAACTTTAGATTTAATATAAACAGGCAGGAAAAAGTCAGAGTTGCGTGTAGACAAATTTATATCACCTCTCTTGCAGGTCATTTTGCTCCATAGTGACTAAATCCCCAAAAGCCACACTATTGACACACCACCTGTGCCCCTCGGATTCGTTGCGTTTACGCAGAAAGGTAAAAAATATAAACTTCCTCGGAACGCCATGTAAAAAAGCGTGACCTGTTCAACTTCAAAAACAATTAATAATTTAACTCTGATGCCGAAAGGTGTTCAAGATGGAAACCAATATCTGTCAACTTGAAAAATATCTCTTTGCGCCAATTCTGTTTCGATACAATGCCACCATCATATTATTGTGGTCAACCACTATTTGACCTTGAATTAGTGGTTGCAAACTAGATTAACAGAAGATTTAAAAATGCAGCGTGGGGCTAAAGTGAAATAAATGAAATATAGAAATTTACAAGTTATATCTAGGATAAAACTGCTTGTGATTAAATTGATTTTCAATTAAATACTCGCGAATGATCTATAGGTTGGAGGGTGAGATAGTGGCCACCCACCCACCCTACATATATATTGGGATTTTCACCACTGTAACTGTTTTAATTTTCTCAAACATAAACTGAGATTATGCAAATGTTGTTGATTTTATAAGCACTGTTCTAGCTTAAATATCAATGTATATGTAGGGTGGGTGGGTGGCCACTATCATACCCTCCAGTTTTAAGTAATACCCGACGGTTTTCTTATATAGGGTCCGCAAATAAGGGCGCGTGAACTTTAATATTGAATAAAACAAGTTGTGTGTGAGGTAGAAACGAAATTTATTTTTCATTCGAAAGGGTATTTGACCCCATTAAGTATGGAAGATAACATCGTTCAAATGACCACCGCGGCTCCGTTTGGTAGCCCGGATCCAGGAGGTCCAATTTTCGATTACTCTGGAGCACATATCGGCCTCAATTTGAGCGATGGCGTTACGTATGTTGACTTTGAGGTCATCGGTGTTTAGAGGCTTGTTGGCGTAGACCAGCGACTTGAGATAGCCCCAGAGAAAAAAGTCTAAAGGCGTTAAATCGCACGATCTCGGTGGCCAGTTGATATCGCCTCCGCGCGAGATGACCATGTCCGGAAATCGCTCGTGCAGAATGTCCATTGTGGCATGGGCTATGTGGCACGTGGCGCCGTCCTGCTGGAACCACATGTCGTCCGTGTCCATATCATCCAGTTTACGCCAAAAGAAGTTGGTTATCATCGACCTGTAGCGCTCCCCATTGACGGTTATGGCCGCCCCAGCTTCGTTCTCGAAAAAGTACGGACCGATGATGCCGCCGGCCCAAAATCAGTGTTGGCTGGTTGTTTACTGAACCAGTCGACTCGAATTTGCCCACCAATCGACGGATAGTCGACTCTACAGGCCGATCATCGCGACCGTAAAATGGGCGAAGTGCGCGGAACGTTGCTTGAACTGATGACCCATTTTCGTAAAACAATTTAATAATTTGCACGTGCTGCTCGACACTCAAACTTGCCATGGTGATTTGGGGTTATATACTGAACAAATGACAGCAACTTTGACAGCTCTACCTCGAACAACATGGCCGCACCCTTCCGGCAAACTTCGCGCGTCCCTATTGGCGGACCCTTTATATAAAAAAATTAAATATAGAAGTATATATGCTGCATCTAAGATAAAACTGCTTGTTATTAAATTGATTTATTTTCCGTTAAACACTCGTGATTGATCTATAGATTCGTGGGTGGGATAGTGACCGCCCACCCACCCTACGTATATGTTGGCATTTTCACCACTGTAACTGTTTTAATTTCGTCAAACATAAACTGAGATTATGTAAATATTATTGATTTTATAAGCACTGTTCTAGCTTAAATATCAATGTATATGTAGGGTGGGCGGGTGCCCACTATTCTACCCTCCAATTTTAAATCATGCCGACGGTTTTCTTATATTAAAAAATCCAAAATATAGAAGTTTATATGTTGAATCTACAATAAAACTGCTTGTAATTAAATAAAGAGAATGGTTGCGACCGTTACTACGTGGTAATCCATACTTACACTGAATTGAAAAATTCACTATGTTTTAACCACAAATAATTATTGTAAAAATTTTTACAATAATTATTTGTGGTTAAAACATAGTGAATTTTTCAATTCAGTGCTTGTAATTAAATTGATATTCAATTAAACACTTGTGAAGGATCTATAGGTTGGAGGGTGGGATGGTGGACACCCACCCACCCTACATATATATTGGCATTTTCACCACTGTAACTGTTTTAATTTCCTCAAACATAAACTGAGATTATGTAAATGTTGTTGATTTTATAAGCACTGTTCTAGCTTAAATATAATTGAATATGTAGGGTGGGTGGGTGTCCACTATTCTACCCTCAAATTTTAAATCATACCGACGGTTTTCTTATATTAAAAAATCCAAAATATAGAAGTTTATATGTTGAATGTAGAATAAAACTGCTTGTGCTTAAATTGATTTTCAATTAAACACTCGTGAATGATCTATATGTTGGAGGGTGGGATAGTGGCCACCCACCCACCCTACATATATATTGGCATTTTCACCACTATAACTGTTTTAATTTCCTCAAACATAAACTGAGATTATGTAAATGTTGTTGATTTTATAAGCACTGTTCTAGCTTAAATGTAATTGAATATGTAGGGTGGGTGGGTGGCCACTATTCTACCCTCCAATTTTAAATCATACCGACGGTTTTCTTATATTTAAAAATCCAAAATATAGAAGTTTATATGTTGAATGTAGAATAAAACTGCTTGTGATTAAATTGATTTTCAATTAAACACTCGTGAATGATCTATATGTTGGAGGGTGGGATAGTGGCCACCCACCCACCCTACATATATATTGGCATTTTCACCACTGTAACAGTTTTAATTTTCTCAAACATAAACTGAGATTATGTAAATGTTGTTAATTTTATAAGCACTGTTCTAGCTTAAATATCATTGAATATGTAGGGTGGGTGGGTGGCCACTATTCTACCCTCCAATTTTGAATCATACCGACGGTTTTCTTATATTAAAAAATCCAAAATATAGAAGTTTATATGTTGAATGTAGAATAAAACTGCTTGTGCTTAAATTGATTTTCAATTAAACACTCGTGAATGATCTATATGTTGGAGGGTGGGATAGTGGCCACCCACCCACCCTACATATATATTGGCATTTTCACCACTATAACTGTTTTAATTTCCTCAAACATAAACTGAGATTATGTAAATGTTGTTGATTTTATAAGCACTGTTCTAGCTTAAATGTAATTGAATATGTAGGGTGGGTGGGTGTCCACTATTCTACCCTCCAATTTTAAATCATACCGACGGTTTTCTTATATTTAAAAATCCAAAATATAGAAGTTTATATGTTGAATGTAGAATAAAACTGCTTGTGATTAAATTGATTTTCAATTAAACACTCGTGAATGATCTATATGTTGGAGGGTGGGATAGTGGCCACCCACCCACCCTACATATATATTGGCATTTTCACCACTGTAACTGTTTTAATTTCCTCAAACATAAACTGAGATTATGTAAATGTTGTTGATTTTATAAGCACTGTTCTAGCTTAAATATAATTGAATATGTAGGGTGGGTGGGTGGCCACTATTTTACCCTCCAATTTTAAATCATACCGACGGTTTTCTTATATTAAAAAATCCAAAATATAGAAGTTTATATGTTGAATGTAGAATAAAACTGCTTGCGATTAAATTGATTTTCAATTAAACACTCGTGAATGATCTATATGTTGGAGGGTGGGATAGTGGCCACCCACCCACCCTACATATATATTGGCATTTTCACAACTGTAACTGTTTTAATTTCCTCAAACATAAACTAGAGATTATGTAAATGTTGTTGATTTTACAAGGGCTGTTCTAGCTTAAATATCATTAAATATGTAGTGTGGGTGGGTGGCCACTATCCTACCCTCCAATTTTAAATCATACCGACGGTTTTCTTATATTTAAAAATCCAAAATATAGAAGTTTATATGTTGAATGTAGAATAAAACTGCTTGTGATTAAATTGATTTTCAATTAAACACTCGTGAATGATCTATAGGTTGGAGGGTGGGATAGTGGCCAGCCACCCACCCTACATATATATTGGCATTTTCACCACTATAACTGTTTTAATTTCCTCAAACATAAACTGAGATTATGTAAATGTTGTTGATTTTATAAGCACTGTTCAAGCTTAAATATTAATGTATATGTAGGGTGGGTGGGTGGCCACTATCCTACCCTCCAGTTTTAAATAATACCCCACGCCCATATCTTTTACGTCAAAAGTATAAGTACATATTTTTTATCTATCTAATTTGTAATTGTTTTGTTTACTGCAAGAGAAACAAAGCATTAAATGCAAATATTTCGTGTTTTGCTATAGTATATTAATAACAAGAATTTCATTAACGCTACTTGACTGGCACAATTTTAGTCAAGCGATGAAATCATCGAACGGTGTTTTAATTAATACTGTTATTACCATAACTATGTTTACAATTGTATACATTGAGAAATATTTAAGAATCGTTAACCGATTAGCCTATTAAATAATAATTGCAATTTTATATTTTTGTATACAGAGAATACGTCTAGAAGATGGGAAATCACGTGAGTGAATTGTGCATGGTTCACTTACCTAGCGACACCTATCGCGCATTTCTGCCATTTCCCTATCTGTACTTCAGCTCCCTTAAAAATTTGTAATCGCTGTACTGATCTTGTATACTAAAATGTATGTATTTTATTATAAAAACAAGAACCGTTAGTCCGGTTCAACAATCGAATTACCCTTCGCTATCCTTTAAAGTAACAAGCTCATTTACACATACAAAAAGCATGGCTCGCTCAATAGCCAAAACCTACTACTACTACTACTTCTAAAAATAAAATCACACAATATTCAGTATATTATAAAAGTTTTGGAATCATCTTTACAACAGCAATTTATTTCACTAATACATATTAAAATAAATTATCCTCAATTATTTGTACCATCACTTACTTTTATTTGATACCCACTGGTCTATTTAGGATAACCGAGTGGAGCAATAAAAATTTAGAAAAAACCATATTGACATCAGCGATTTACATTTGAAAAGTTTATGCCTTTTTTTATTATTCCCCTCGTTAAAAAAATAATATCTTTTCTAGGTGGCTATCAAAATCATCGATAAGACAGCCTTGGATGAGGAAAATCTGACCAAGATCTTCCGCGAGATGGCCATACTGAAGAAACTTAGACACCCGCACATCACTAGACTGTACCAGCTTATGGAGACCAACCAAACCATCTACATGGTCACCGAATATGCCAGCAAAGGAGAAATATTCGGTAATTACGACCATTTTTTAAATTTCACAACTACAATATCGTATTAATGGTTCAAATAATATAACATGTAAAAAATCATCAAATGGTTTTTTACCTAACAGATATATGATTCTGTAAGTTTTAATTTACATTTATATTAGATTTAATAATTAAAATGTTTCTGCATTAATGTTTAACACACAAATGAAGAAGTATACCAAATATATAATTGCCTCCATTGAAGAACGTTTTTATATAAAACAAATACTTTTTTGTTTGGATCATTGAATTCTAACTGATTACTTTTGTGCCCTCGATGAATCGGAGGAGCGCCAGGGGTTTGCCAATCGGTAGACTGGCTCTTGAGGATTTAGTTGCTATGGTGCCTTTTTTGAATGCGGACCGCGCAAGAGTTTTACAAAGATTCTACAATATTTGAGGTTTCTGCCACTTAAATAATTCGCCAAGAACACTTCTCATTCGAAAATGGGTGAAAATGTTTGATAAGACCGGTACAACATTAGAAAAACCAAAAATGAGTCGATCATGATCATCAAAAAACGGCAGATGACGTGAACCAGTTGAAGCTTATGTACAAAGACCTAAAACTGCACCCCCATAAACTAATTGATACAAGAATTAAGGACTCAAGATGCCGGTCCAAGTAAAGTATCACGTGTACATTTGGTTGTCTATATACGTAGTATTTAGTGTATAAACAAAAATGAAAAAATAACCGTAAATACAATTGATTTAAAATAATGTCACTGATTACCATATAAGGAAAATGTAATAATTTACTTATTATTCAATGAAACAGAATTGTAGATTTATGTAAACTTATAGGTTTATGTAGTTTTTTTAATCTTCAGTTTCAAAGGAATTATTTTCGTACAGTTTCTTGAAAATCCACTACAAAAAAATAGAATTATGATTTTCTTTATATATCTTTATTCTGCCTGATATTAATAGTAACATCAATTTAAAAATGGCCTTACCTACTTTATTGTACATTTACAATATGATCATAAAATAAAATATTTTAAATCACTTTAGTTTAGTGCAAATAAGTACAAGGTAATTGCATTTTGATATGTTAATATACAGTAACCTTTATTTGGACAAAGTAATACATAGTAACAATAACAATCAATATGAGAACAAATAAATGGTGTTAGTCCGTCTAGGCTATAGACCTGCGGTCTTTGTGCCCTGATATGTTAATTATCTTCTTTTTTAAACAATTAATCCGCTCATATTAAGTATTTTTGTTTAGATCACTTGGTGGCGAAAGGCCGTATGAGTGAACCAGAGGCAAAGCGAATTTTTAGCCAAATAGTTTCCGCTGTGAGCTACTGCCATTCACAAGGGGTTGTCCATAGGGACCTTAAGGCAGAAAACTTATTGTTGGATCACAACACAAATATTAAGGTAATGTATATTTTTAATAAGTATAAAGTAAAATATATTAAAATTAAATCATTTGCTGAAACAATTACTTGCATGTCAGATATTTAATTGTGAAAATTTTTGAATGTGGTTGGTGTAAAAATAAATTTGAAAAAAAAATGAATTGGTGATTTTACTATGATGACAAAGACAAAATAATATGTAAAAATTATCTGCAGACGCGCGTTTCAATCTTTAGATCTCATCAGTAAAGCTTTATTATAACTCGATTTTAAAAGTAACAAATAATTATTAAATAATATATGTATTAAAAAATTTACTTACTCAGACATGTATGGCAACTGACACAATAATGAAATTTTGTGGATAAGTAAATTCGACAGAGCTTAATTTAGTAATAATAAAATATATTGCAGCTAGCAGATTTCGGATTCAGCAACCAATTCACAGAGGGCACCCAACTCTCGACTTGGTGTGGTTCACCACCATATGCTGCTCCTGAGCTCTTCCAGGGATTAAAATACGACGGCCCAAAAGCTGATATTTGGGTAAGTTATTATCTGTCAATTAAACAACTATGAAAAATCAAGAACTGAAATCTACTTTTGTTTTAATGTGATGAGATTAATACAGTAATAATTGTGATTAATCTACACAGTATAAAAGCTTAAATGATTAAAATAGCACAGAAATTAGTTTTGTATTAATTATTGTATTGAAACATAATAATTGATTTTTTTTAATTGATTTGTTGAAAATTCACACCTTTTGATTTAATTACAGATTTCCTGGCTAAGAACTCTCATTACAAGCAATGTTTTTTACAGCATATGAATCATTAAAATGTATATAAATATTTCATCAATATAAATATTATTCTGTATATTCATATTGTTTTTCTTTTTAGAGTTTGGGTGTGGTTTTGTACGTACTAGTCTGCGGGTCCTTGCCATTTGATGGGCCCACTCTTCAAGCTCTACGTAATGTGGTTATTGAAGGAAAATTTAGGATTCCATTCTTCATGTCACAAGGTAAGAATTAATTAATAACGTTATTCCATCGTGTTTTTAACTATTTAAAAATCATATTAATTTTATAAAATATTTTTTTGATCAATTGAAATACCATAATAATCTATTTTTGTAATTGCCTTTGATATATTAACATTATTAAAAAATTATTTATTGTACTCTGAATATTTTTTACATCACTATAACATATTTGATAATTCAAGGTTTATTATTTATTCATTTAACTTGTTAATACCTATGAAATATTTTATGCAGAATGTGAGCACCTGATAAGGCACATGCTGGTCGTGGAGCCTGAGAAAAGGCTCACCCTTTCAAATATTGCGAAGCACAAGTGGCTGTGCGGGACAGAGCTAATCGACACAGGGCCTGAGAAAGAGTTGCAGTATAACAAAACGGTCATTGAACACATGCTTCAACTGCCTGGTCTCACCCAGCCTATGGTGATGGACAGCCTACAGAACAACTCCTTCGATCACATTTATGCCATCTACAGCCTTCTACTGGACAAACTTCATCAGAGAACAATTAATTTCCAATCAAAAGTAAGAAGAATTAATTAATCATATATATCACATATACATTCTCAATTTTATGTGTTTTTGGTTATTTTAAGTGTTTTGAAATTAAATATCATTATTTTAGGTCATTATTAAGAAATAATAATAAATCTAGAAAGTATGCTAAAATTTGGAATAGATACAAACTGAATTTTGTGCAATAAATTATCCATAAAAGTGAAACTCGTTTTTGTAAATTATTTATTAGTACATCTATTATGTATGTAGAATTGAATAGTCAGTGACATTTTTTCACTTTCTATTTTAAAATAGAAATACATATTTTGATTAAAACAGCAATCTTGTAGAATTAAATCATCTAACCACTTTAAATATATAAATGTTGAAATAAGTAATGTTTTATTTACAGAAAAGTTTATTTAATAACTTTATCTGATATATTATTTTCTAAATAAAACATTAAAAAAGGTATTTATTTAACAAATCAAATAGTTTTTTAGTTATGTATATGACAGTAATTTTTATTTTTATTATTAATACTTTTCCTTTCTAGTTATTACAAAGGAAATCGGTGAGTAGCACAGGCAGCACAGTGAGTAACCAAAGCATAGACTGCGATATGAATCTAGACAGCTCCATAGAGGACAACAGTTTCCGTTCCTCGAGAGGAAATGACCGCAGTGAGTCCTTCAACGAGCAATTCGTTACCAATCTTAGTAATGAGACAACGAGTAAATCTGGAGAGGTAATTAGCGACCCCTAGTGGCAAAAATGAAAAGTTAAGTCCGATTTTTTTAATGTAGATTGTGGCTAGTGATAGGATGGAAGTTCCGACAACAACGCAATGTGTGCGGCGTGAGAGTTTTAACGAAAACTGTCTGCGTGCGGTTAGGGATGAAGTAAAACAACGTCGCAGATCTTTCAACGAAGGTGCACACCCTACTATTCAGGCACCTTCAGTACAAACGCAAAACACCGACACAGAAGAAGCTGGTTCTCCATTTGTTTCCATGCCGACCATTCCTGCTGTTTATTTGCTTGGTGGTGATGAAAATTCTCAGCAATTAGAAAAGGTAATTAAATTCTAATTACTTATTACAGTTTATTTACTTGTCATTACATGTAGTACACATATTTATAGGGTATTTTATATGTTAATATGAAGGAACATTTAAATTTAAAAACATAGTTAATTAATTACTTTCTAATTTTTAGTTTGGAGAGATGGAATTGGATACATCAGAAGACACATCTTCTTTGGCTGTACCCTCAGCTTCTACATCGACCACCGGGTACAGCAGTTACAATTCATCAATGTCATCTAGCAGCGTAAATGACAAATATCATTTAACAGTTAGGCGGCATACTGTCGGACCTGGAGATCCCGCACATGAACAGGTAAGATACATTTATTGCCAAACATTTAATATTTACAGGTAAATTATCTTATCAGTGGTTTTATCACATTAATGTATCATTAAATATTGTTGTTATTTATAAATCAACAAAGAACTGTTTAAATATTTAATTCTTCTAGAGTTTGATGATCTCTTTTAATAGTGACATGTTAAGAGTACAGAAATAGTATATTTCATTAGGAGTCCAGAAAAAAGGATTTTTCCGTGCGCGCGTGACCGTTCCCGTGTGAGGCGGAGCCGAACACGGGAAGTCATGCAAGCACGGAAAAATCCATTTCTGGACGTGTAATGAACGCTATTTTTTATTATACTTATTTGAAAACAACAATATTAAGAGAGATATTTTGATAATTTTTTTTTTCAAAACTGTAATATCTATAATAGTGAAAATATAAGTAGAGTTAATATTAATGAAAATCATATTTAATTGGAACTGTTATTATTAATAGTAAGGTTTATCGTACAATTAGTATTATTGTTAAAGTTTATTCCCCTTAGTATTTCATTTTCTTGAGTTATAATTGCAGATGTTGTATTTTCCGCATGAGATGGGTTAAACAATTTCCTTGAAACTTTCAGAGTAAGCAAGTCACCACCGCTTTCGACCAACATGGTTGCTGAAGAACGCCTTAGGCCATGTCCGGTATATTTTTCGTGATCATTTAGTTTTAGGTATTTCGCAACAAGTTTGGGGATACCACTGATAGTATGGCATCCAACATGTTGAGCGTAACATTACGGTTTCGGTATGCTACAAATAATCTTCTGCTCTCCATATGTTTAGGCCGCAAATCTGCATATTTGCGGTAAAGTGTGCAGGGCTCGAATGTACATCCTTCATTTGAAATCGTGAAACTTCTCGATTTATGATTTTTTCCATCTCGCAAAAACACGACAAGAAAACTACCATTATCTTTAATATCGTCTAAACTTAAACGTATTAAATCATCTCGACGGCACGCACCGAATATTCCAAACACTAATATTACTTTTGCTAATAGATATTGCTCATCTGAAGCTTCACATAAAAATTTAGTTACTTGTTCTGCTGTAAGAACTCTTGATTTTTTTGGTACGTAACCCACCGCTTGACGCTTCAAAAATGCTACAGTTTTTCGAAAAATGTTCGTGTCAATATTTTCTTTAATAGCCAAACAGCTTTTTACCATGGAGAATCTACTCCATAAAGTTGATGATTTCATAGATTTAGCCTTTTCCGAAAAATAGACTAAAAGTACATCGTCACTTACATTTTTTATATTCTTCTGAGCCCGCCATTCATTAAATATTTCATATTCCTTTTCGTATCTTGTTTTTGATTTTGTCGGTAGTAAATCTGCACTTACTTGAGCCGCTTGAGCTAATATGTCGTCTGGAACATCAGGATTTTCATCTAAGTCTGAGTACATTTTTTAAATTGGCTTTCACTGACACAAAAATAAACTTCAAACCTTATCTGCTACTATGGAAACATTGGTTAGCGCACAGAAAGACCGCACAAACAAACATTTTCTGTGCGGTCGCCTGAAAAAGTGACGATTCCATTATTCTAGAGGCATATGGAATCAAAGTGTTTTCAGATAAGTATAATAAAAACATAGTTATAGCTATAATAAGAGATCAAAAAAGTTATTTTATTTAATTTAAAAAAAACAGTACACTTTTATAATAATGTAATATCCATCCTTAAGTATTTCCATTCAAGTAGAATGTTTGTGACATAAAAAATAGGATCAAGAGCATTCACCCACCCTACATTTATATTTCTTTTTAAATCAATGGCAAATATACCTTTTTCAAAAATAATAGCAGTGTAAAAATTTTAAACAGTGTTTTTCATATATCTCTTTTATTAATTCTAAAAAGACACCGTCAAAGTTTAACCAACAATTCGTAATGCAATAAATAAATACTATTTTTGCCATTTTTTCACAGATTATGTTTATACAAACTCTTTTCATTTGGCTTTTCTTATGCCAACAATTTACTTATGAAAAGTAGGAGTACGACAACCTCATTAATAACAATTAGTGTTTAAATCCTAGTGTTTATATCATTAATTACCACGTAGTAACGGTCCCAGCTATCCTAATGATTAATTAGTGTTTATCTACTATTAATACTTAAAACAATAAATTATTGACGAATATATGCATGCGCCATCCCATCGTTATTTACGTAACTATACAATTTCTTGCGCCCGCGCATAATATCTTGTTAATAACAACGAATCATTTTTAGGTTTTGGAAAATCATTATATGACGCAAATGAACCAGCCTGACGCGAATGCGGGTAGGCTACTGCCTCATACCAATCTTCCCCTTCATCTACCTCTTCTTGGACAGCAAAGTCCGTATAATTTTGGTGGCAAGGACCCGCATTTATTAAAACCTCCAACGGTCCTAAATGCTGCTGGAGGATTCGGAAGACGAGCTTCAGGTATTGTTTTCCTTGACATAAATAACACGTCTAAAATAAAAATTAAATAATATCTAAGCCCATAATTTGAAAGAATGTAGTATTAAGGACTTGTTACTTACGATTTTAGATGGTGGAGCTAATTTCCATATGTCATGGGGCCAGCATGGTTCACACGAACAATTAAATATGGGCATGTCGGCCAGTTCCAGTGGAAATCCAAGCTTGAGCAGCGGTGCCACTCCAACACCACTAGAACATAGTCAACCAGCCCTAGATGAATTAGCTGATCCCTATGCAGTAGCTAGGTAATTATATTATTTTTATACGTTTAAAAGATTACTTTTCATAACATAAAATAAAAAATAATTCTTAAAGGTATATGCAATCGAGAGGTAATTCAAAAAGACACACGATGGCGAACCCCGAAGACGTGCATTCCCTGCAAGGTGCCAGTACCTCGGGCGGGCGCACCAGGCGCACCGGCTTGTTGACTGTGATGGAAAGGCCACCCGGTGAGTGTCCAGCCCCGTTTTACACCGATTCCGTTGTGTATTGGCATGTTTTTTTGTGCACACACGACGCCCCTCCATCCCTACACTGGCGTTATTTTTTTAACTCTATCCAGTTTGTCGTTTTCGTATTTGTTTTCTTTTGTTTTACGTTTTATTTTTATTTCCGTTGTTGCATGATTGATGTAGTGATTTCACCCGAGCTTGTAATGGAAGTAGAGGCACGAATGCGGCGTAATTTTTTACCCAACATGTTGCCGCCGACCCGTAAGCACTCGCGACACGCCGCTAAACCGCACTTGCCCACTGTACAGGAGTGCAATTCTGGTAAGTATCTGAAATAACAAAATAAAATTGAACACGTAAACAAAAATGTTATATTAAATTATATTTAAAATATTCTATAAATTCAGTTATCAACTCAAGTAAAAAAAAACTAGTTTTGGTTTTGACAAAGATTATTACAAATAAATACTATTGAATTATAAACAGTTTAATATCAAGATTTTATTATTTCAAACGTAGAGTATTAATCATACAATTTTTATTGAGTCCAATTTGGTGCCCAATGTGGGGCCCAAATCTACCAAAGACTATTATTAAAACTTGAGAAACAATACCTTACCAAAATTGCTCATATAATGAAAATTTATTACAAAGGGAAATGAATACTCTAGATAAAATGCTTAATGTAGTTCTTCAGATTGATTTTCCGTTAGGCAGTGTTTAATAAAAACAACTATTACCAGTGTTGCTTAAATTTGCTTTTTAGATAATAAAGAAATCACTAAATTCTTATATTGTAATAAATTTGTTGAATTTGCTTTTGCTGTGTATCAGAACAGTTAAAAATGTTATGAGTTTTGTTGTAGGCAGAGAACAAAAGACAATGGAGAGGTTTAGCCCAGTGAGAAGGGGTAGTGAGGGCTCGGCGGCCAGCTCGAGAACTTTGAGCCCGTCGACGCCTCAGCAAGAGTGCCAACGGTTGCAGAGGGGATTGGCAACAAGGTCTAGTCCACCACGTTCGATTCCAGGTAAAAAAAAAAACATTCCAAATAACTCTGTTTATAATTGATACTGGTAGAGCTACACTCTTGATGGAACGAGATATGTAAATTCAATGGGGTAAAACACTTGTTAAGTTCCATAATATTTTTATTTTCAGTTGCCTGACACGTGTTTCGATCATTCCTGATCATTTTCAAAGTACAAAATTTTGTATATTATGGAACTTAACAAGTGTTTTACCCCATTGAATTAACTCTGTTTAACTTATTATTAAAATCAAAATGTAAATTTGGTTGGTTGTGTAGAATTGTAATTATAATTAGCAATCGCACTAAAATATATACATTCTTGAGTGGTATGTATTTCTATTTTGTATATTGTACTCTACACAGCCTTTCTGAGTTGCTTGCTTCATCATTTCTTTGAAACAAGTTTAATATCTTTATAAAACCTAATTCTCTTATTGTTACAGGTTCTCCAATACATCAAATGGTCTCAGATCAGAGGCACATGATTGATGGAACATCTCCAGTTCACCAAATGTTTTCAAACACTACTGACTGTTTAGATATGAGTAATAAGTACACTAGAGAGCCACAGATTCCTGATATATATTCAGCGCCTAGTTCCACATTGACACAGGCAACTTATAGGTATATTTTTAGTAGAAATTATTATCAGTTTACTAATTAAAAAAAAAAAGTTAAAATGTTGAATTTAAAGTGCAGTTTCTTTGTTAGCTTAATTGTATTCTTTTTTTGCACTTTATATAGATAATGTTTTTTTTTAGTTATGATACAAGTCGGAGTTATTCCAATAGTCCCCTTCATTCAGGCAACATGTCTCCTTATAGCACTAACAGCAGCGGTGGTCTCGGTTCACCTATCCATCACCAGGGCTTATATAGTCAGCTTGGGCTATACTCTGGAACCACATCCCCCATTTTGAATACTTTGATTAGTCCCGGTGCATCACCAGTCTACCATCCAAGTGTACAACCCAACAATAGCATTTCCTCCATTACACAAGGTAAGTAGAAAAATAGTGTTTATTAAATTTAAACCAAAATCAATTTGTATTAAATTTTTTACAATGTATGTTTAGGAATAAGTGGATTAAATACAACGAGCGCTGGATCAATCACACAGGGTACGCCTTCTGGTAGCCACCAAATTGACAGCCGGCTGCAAGATGATGGGAAAATTGATGCTGTTCCTTTTGGTGCTAGTCTCAGCCAGCAAATGACGAATACATACCTGCCGAACCAAGTAAGAAACAATAAATTCAAACGTATAATAATTTATTTGATTTATTTTAATTTAATATTTAGATTCATTAAATTAAAATTAATTGTATGCTTATTGTCTGTTTTGTAGTTTTATTACATATTATCAATTTTCTTATAGCCCAATTACCTTCACCAAAACCACCATGTTCATCACATGTTAAACATTCACAATCATAGAAGTCTAACAAACAGCCCTATATCAAACCCGGGCAGTCCTGGCCTAGATATGATTCAGGAGGAACTGCCACACATGCACTCACTGCAAAAACAGGATATCGCTTCCATAGGGCATCCACAAATTTCAGTCACAGACGTTCAAGGTAATTAATAATTGTAAAATCCCTGTTTTAAAATTCAATATTAATGTTAACTTTAATATACAGGGTGTCCCGTTAATGCGGGGAAATGGCTGGACCATAGATTCCTGGGGTCAAAATATGATGATTTAACGCAACTTATCTATATCCAAAAATTTATGATTAAGCCGGAATTTGACTTCAAACTTTCAAAATTTTTTATTTCTTTTGTTTATAACAATTTAACGCTTTATTTGATTTGAATGAAATTTATTATTAATAAGTATCATATTATCATACATCATTTCAGTTATTGTGGACATTAGTGATTGACAAGAAGTATAAAAAACAGTAGAACCACCACTTAAAAACTAAAATATTTTTTTATTGGTGCATCCAATAAAATTCAAAAAAATCTATTTGAAAGGGCATTCGATTTAAAAACTTTTTTGACTCTTACTAGTTTTTGATATCTTGTACGGTTTTTGCACAAAAAAATAAAATATGAATATAGTATACTCATTATGCACGCATTAATAAGTAAATAAACTTACTCAATTGAATAAAAATTAAATAATATCAATTAATAATATAAATCAAAACAACACATAACACTTTTCAAACAATTTTCTTTGCAAAATCCTAATACAAACAGGATATCTGTTTGTTCCAAATATGAATATTTATGAACTATAATAAAGTTAAAAATTAATTGTAAAAAGACACTAAATAATTATTATTATACATAATTTACATTTTTTAAACAAAGATGTCCACGAAAAACATTTATTTTCGATTCGATGAAAAACTAGATTTTGTTTTTACTATATAGAAAATATATATTTTATTTTTTTGTGAGAAAACCGTAAAAGATATCAAATATTATTAAGAGATGAAAAAGTTTTTAAATTAAATGGTCTTTCAAGCAGTATTTTTTTAGTTTTTATTAGATCCACCAATAAAAAAATATTTTAGTTTTTAAGTGGTGGTACTACTGTTTCTTATAGTTCTTGTTAACCAATAATATTCATAATAACTGAAATGGTGTATTATATTATGGGAGTTATTAAAAATAAATTTCATTCAAATCAAATAAAGCGTTCACTTGTTATAAACAAAAGAAATAAAAAAAATTAAACTTTGAAGCCAAATTCCGGCTTAACCGTATATTTTTGGATATAGATAAGTTGCGTTAAATCGTTATATTTTGACCTCAGGAATCTATGGTCCAGCCATTTCCCCGCATTAACGGGACACCCTGTATTTAGAAATGTGTAATTATGAGAAATCTTATTGTTAATAAATTAAAACTTTTAGGTAGTGAAGTAACATTAGTAGCAGGTTCTGATACATCCGAAGATTCGATGGACAGTTTAGAGAACCAAAAGGTGACCACAAAGATGGTACCATCGTTTGTAATTTCAAAGCCGCCGGACAACCAGCCGTCAATTACACGTGGAATCGGTAGGAAGAGCTCGACGGAGAACTGTGATCCCCCCGAACCCTCCGACGACTTCTACCTGCGGAGGAATTCCGACCGATCGTCCTGCTACTCGGACGACAGCCTTTCTAATGACAGCCTTAGCATAGGAAACCAAAGCCCCGGGTCCAGCAGCAACACCCAGAGCAGCCACTCTGAAATGCGCAACCGGCCGACGGACGTCGAGAAGATCCGGCAGGAACTCGCGAACTCCAGCACAAGGAACTTCCAGATGTTCCAGGGTTACCAGGCGTCGAGCGACGAAAAAGTCAGCGATCTCGAGTTCGAGCTGTCCGAGGTGTGCTCCAAGTTGGAGATCACGGACATCCTAGATATGGTGCGGCGGTCCATCAGCAACCAATTGAGTGCGAAGACGTGCGACAGCCCGCCGGATAGAATTAGTGTGCAGTTCGAAGGCGGCGTTCAAATCGAGTTGAAAATCGTTGATAAGCAAAAAGACTCGAAGGGTTTAAAAATGCGGCGGATATCTGGCGATTATGTCGTTTACCACCAGCTGTGCCAGCAGTTGATCTCTTGTATGACCGTCTCATAGCTGGATACAGTGGAGTAGCGTTTATTTCTTAGAATGTGATAACGTACAGTGGGTGAGATAACTGTTTATATACTTACGTTTCATTTTTTTTTTACTAGGGAGAAATGCTGTACTGTAATCATGATAAAGGTTCCGATTATTATTTAGTAAATCCATAGGTGAACAATTCACGTTTAGTGAAATATTTCAATTATATGTAGCTTTAAAGCATATTTTTCAAGCTAGGAATATAATTCTTTAAACAAATATACTCTATTGGTATGAAGGTACAATTTAAAAAAAGACATAATTAATTGGACATATAAATCAATGTGAAACTTAATTTACATAATTATTTTATAGTGAACATCATAATTATCAATTATGAATCAGAGGAACGTTTAAAAAATATTTCTTTAATAATAAAAGCCGGAAAGTAAATTAAACAATATATTAAATTCAAGATGAAGATAAATATCACTTAAAGCTATCAGTGGCTTGGCGAAGATAGTTTCATGAGAATAAATAATCTAATAGTTAAAATAATTTATTAAATTTTTTTATTACATGCAGAAACAAGTAACAAATATATATTTAACCTGATCAATTTAGAATGGAGATAATGACACATTAATTGTCTATTATTTATTATACAGCCTCAATTATTATATAATTGCCCAATTTTATATCTGGTTCTGACAGATTTGTATACAAAAAAATTAAACTTAAAAGAATAAATGATGAACAAGCCCAAATATATTACTTAAAGGGACATTAGATCGTATTACCATTTCAGTAACACCTATTTATGAACAAATAAAGCATTTTTTTTTTTAAATATGTTAAGCTTCCCGTTGTAGAAACAAAAAATGCACGTCGTGTAAATACTTGCAACACCCACTGTACACATATTTTATTTTTCTGTTTATTTTAATGTTTAAGTTGTATGTGATTTTTATTTCCGGACCGAGCGTGCAATGTCTTGTTTTAGGGATGGAGCACACACATTCTCCTCTTTAAGAAAAATATAAGTGTCTTTCGAAGACTTACTGCTGCAACACTCTTAGCTCTAGTTTACCTGTAAATATTGGTGAAATTCCTCTTGACTAATACATTCCGATAACGTTTAAAATGCAGTACAACACTCGACTGAGACTATTAAATAATACTCTTAATTCATAATCTCCCCGACGCCATTTGTTTTTCTTTATAATAAAAAAAAAATAATAAGTTGATGAGATGTGTAAATATCTTCAAACTCTATCGCACAATGTATATATAAAGAAATGAAGTAATACTATTATATATATTATAAATATGATACTTAACGATAAGGTAAATGAACTGTTTTATTGTATTATTCGCGCGCGTGCGGAACTCGGTGTGGATGCAGTTGGTGCGGACTGGTTTTATATGAATATATATATACTTTACGTGCAGAATAATGCAATAAATTGTTTCCTATTTATGTTGCTGAATTTATTTCAATTACATCCTTTTTATGAACTAAAATATCCATGTTTTATATTTCAGGAGAATAAAATCTTAACCTGTTCAATATGTGTAGTGACAATGTTGCTGTGACCATCATCATCATTAGATTAAGTTAAGTGGAATTAGAAGGTAAGAATTTTCTAAACTGAAGAATCTAATATATATGAAGCACTTAATATTTGTAAGGTAAAGTACAGTAACATATTAACTTAACGAGGTAATAAATAATTTTGTCATAGCGTTGATTGAAATATTTCAATCAACGGTCATAGTAAATGAAATAAAAAGGTTTAATTGTGGAGGCAATTGTAATTTGTGGTACATCTTTAATATAATGAAGAAGAAGATACAACAACAAAGTAATCGTGTCTCCTTCATTAAAATAAAAATACTTTTCTTTATTAATATCAGAACAATTTATTTTTAATGACTAATAGTTTTAATCAAGATCTGATCATTATCAAATTGAAAGTAAAATAAAAAAGATAAACACAAGATATATAGAAAATATACTGTTTTCTTAATTTTGTGAGTAATAATTTATTATTAATTTACTAAAACTAAATAATTGTGATATTAACAAAAGAAAAGTATTTTCATTTTATTTATAATTTAAAAATGTATCATGAAATAAACTCCTCCAGTATCATACAATTAATTCTTCATTATTCTAATTAATTTTCACTTGATGTTTCTTGGAATGACATGTGTTAATTAAATGAATTGAATTGTTGTGCACCAAAATGCCAATTAGAGTAGAACATAGGTATTAATTAAAATTAATTTTATATCATTCCTATTAATTAGTCCAGTGCATAGCTGCACTGATGAGAAACAATACCCACAACACAGGTATATAATAATAATTATTATGCAGAATCAGTGTGGCTGCGAACAACGTTAATAAAAAAGGTAAAATCATTAAGATTACAAACAAGTTATGGAAAATAATTATTATATTCAGTGTGCAAAACGAGTAAAGTAGTTGAAATCTGACGGTACAGTTTTTATAGGGATAGGGGGAGTCATTTTATTATTACTTTCCCTATATAATATACCGGGTGTCTCAGCGTGCGCGCCGAGTAGCTTTACGGCTAAACGGTTTATTTTTTTCAAAATCCGTTTTCGCAGGAGTATGTAGGTGTATTGGGACCACATTTTAAAATTAGTTTCAAATATACAGGGTGTCCCATAAAAGCATGGCGTATCATAGTTATGTTTTTTCTTATGGAACACCCCATATTTGATATTTTTTTCAGATTCTACATCAAAAATAAGGGTAACTTTCATTATAAGATCATATGCCTAAACCTAATAATTTCTGAAATATTTAAACAATTTTGGAAAAATTGACGTTTCGAAAAAAAATTATATCTTTCAAATAGGTGAATGAAAACAAATGAAATTTTGTGTCAGTATATTAGACTAATGGGTGAATATTTTAGGCCATTTATAGGAATTTTAAATATTAAGATGTTTTGATAATTTAATGTGTCTACAGAAACACATTCAAGGTCAAATTTCGTGCTTACTTTAAATGGAACACCCTATATCTAATAAACCTATCTTGTAGCAAATTTTATTATCTTTCAAAAAGTATAAAGGTATTCTATACCTGTTACTTATAGTTTTCAAGATATATCCATTTTTGTTAATTTTCGACATAATAATTATTAGTATCAATTATTGCAATAGTCAGTTAACACAACCAATGATTTTCGAGATATTTCCAAATTAACACACTAATTGAATAATTTATTTACACATATGTACATGATTACGTAATATCGTCTTAGAATTTCAAAAAACATAACGAAAAACAACAAATGAAATTAACAAAATAATAACAACATTATTTTTTTATAACAAATTTTCAAAAATACCACCATTGCACTGAATGCATAATTCAATTCTTTTTTGAAACGATAGTTTAACATTTCTTAGCATATTGGGTGTTATTGATCTAAATGCATCCTTAATTCTGTCCTTCATGTCTTCAACAGTTGTGGGAGGAGTGGTGTATACTTGATTTTTAATATACCCCCATAAAAAGAAATCCATGGGGGTTAAATCAGGGGATCTAGGTGGCCAAGCTACGTGACCTCCTCTTCCAATCCATCGCCTATTAAATATTCTATTTAAATATTGACGAACCGCCAATGAAAAATGAGGTGGCGCACCATCGAGCTGTAACCACATGTTTTGGCGAATATTCAGTGGAATATTCTCTAATAATAATGGAAATTCTTCTTGGAGAAATTGTAAAAATATGGGACCATCCAAGTATCCATCGAAAAAATGAGGTCCAATGACGTAATTACCCAAAATGCCTCCGAATACATTAATACTCCAACGATGTTGTCGATCAGTAATTTGAAATTTGTGGCAATTTTCGGTGCTGTAATAATGGCAGTTACGTCGATTAAAAGATCCGTTATTATTAAAAGATGATTCATCCGTAAATAAAATATTATTCAAAAAATCTTCATCATCGCCACTTTTATTTAAAACACATGAACAAAAATCTAACCGCTTCTCGAAATCCGCATTATTCAGATGCTGGTGAATTTCATAGTGATATGGGTGGTATTCATGTTTTTTTAATATCCTTGATATGCTCGCCTTGCTTAACCCAGTCTCACGAGCTACTATACGTGTACTCGTGCTAGGATTATCTATTACAGAAGTAAGTACCTGTAATTGTGTCTCCTCGTCCTTAGTTACAGTGTTGAAGTTCGTTTTTTTCAGATACTTGACACTGCCTGTGGTTTTAAATATATTTAAAACTTCCTCCAATGTCTTCATATTAGGATGTCTCCTATCAGGGTACCTTTCGCGATATACTCTTTCCGCTAAGAGACAATTTTCATAACATTCCCCTATTATTAGGATCATGTTAATTCTTTCGTTTAAGGAATATTTCATTTTTGCGGTCGTTACAAATGATTCGAATGTGTCAACTGACTTTGTTTATAAACAAAAGCTACACACTAGCTTATTGCAATAATTGATACTAATAATTATTATGTCGAAAATTAACAAAAATGGATATATCTTGAAAACTATTAGTATTAGGTGTAGAATACCTTTATACTTTTTGAAAGATAATAAAATTTGCTACAAGATAGGCCTATTAGATATAGGGTGTGCCATTTAAAGTAAGCAAGAAATTTGACCTTGAATGTGTTTCTGGAGATACATTAAATTACCAAAACATCTTAAAATTTTAAATTACTACAAATAGTCTAAAATATTCCCCCATTAGTCTAATGTACTGATACAAAATTTCATTTGTTTTCATTTACCTATTTGGGAGATATGATTTTTTTTCGAAACGTCAATTTTTCCAAAATTGTTTAAATATTTCAGAAATTATTAGGTTTAGGCATATGATCTTATAATGAAAGTTACCCTTATTTTTGATGTAGAATCTGAAAAAAATAACAAATATGGGGTGTTCCATAAGAAAAAACATAACTATGATACGCCATGCTTTTATGCGACACCCTGTATATTTAAAACTAATTTTAAAATGTGGTCCTAATACATCTACATACTCCTGCGAAAACGGATTTTGAAAAAAATAAACCGTTTAGCCGTAAAGCTACTCGGCGCGCACGCTGAGACACCCGGTATATAGGGGAAGTATTGTTTTCGTGCATGAAAATGTCTGTGGGCGCTGTATCTCAAAAACGAATGATGCAATTGAGATGAAACATTAAACTTAAGGTTTTATCGTTAAAAACTGGAACTGAAAAGCTTTTGGTAAACGTTCATTAACCGGAAGTGGATGTTTACTCGAGGCGTTTTTTTGATTTATCTCGATATTTTTCCAAATTTGAAAAATATTACATATATTTTTAAACAAAGGTTAAGGGAAATGAGAAACTGAAGAAGTTTTATTAAAACATGTTTTTCGTAAAATTTTTAATTAGTGAGAAAAAAAATTCTTGAAGATTTCAGAAATTTCTCCTCCACACTTTTAGTTTTAAAAGCAACTTCCTTTCCAAAGAATTTTCAAGTTTAGCAAAGATTTTATTCAAGAGTTTCAAAATTTTTCAGAATGTCATTATATTTATTTATAGAAGTTTCTTCGTGGTTTTCATACAATATTTTGTTCAACTTTTTCTATAATTTTCTCAGATGATCCATACATTTAGTTTTTTTTACATTGAGGTTTCTAGAATTTTTCATATGATTTCATTTTAGATTTATAAAACTTTTTTGTGGATTCTAGAATTGTACAGTAATTTCTTTTTCTTATCTAATAAATAAATAGATATTTCCAAAATTTTTAGCAAAGATTTTATTCGAGAGTTCTAGATTTTTCAGAAAGTTCTTTCAAGATTTTGTTTAACTTTACAATTTATTAGATTTTTTTTTTCTAAATTTCTAGAACTTATTTAGAGGCTTTTAGAAGTTTCAGGAATTTCTACTCCATATTTTCAGTTTTTTGCATCTTCCTTTCCAAAGAATTTTAATCGAGGATTCTAGAATTTTTCACAAGTTTTCCTTGTAGATTTCTAGAACTTTTTTGGAGGATTCTAAAAGTTTACAGTAATTTCTTCTTAGCAAAGGTCTTATTCCGGAGTTTTTTAGAAAGTTCGTTTCAATATTTATTGAATTTTCTTCGAGGCTGTTTCTAGTAATTTCTCTTCCAGATTTTAATATTGCAAAGATTTCCTTCAGGGCTAAAAAATCATTTCCAGAAACTTAGACTTTTTTCGAGAGTTCAGAAATTTATTCAGATTTTGATGCTATAGATTTTTCTAGAAAATCTGTTCCTAGAAATCTAGACTCTTTTCAGTTATTTCTCCAGATATCAAGATTTTTTCAAGCTCTCTTTTAAATTGCAAAGTTTTTAGAATTAAAAAATTCTAGAAATGTATATTTTTGTAGAATTCAGAAAAGTTCCAGTAAATTGCGAAGATTTAAATGAAGGTTTTTTTGGAGAGTTCAGGAAATTTCTAGTAATTTCTTCTCCACATTTCAAGATTTCTTCAACTTGTGTTGTAAATTGCAAAGATTTTCTTTGAGGCTCTAGAATTTTCTTCTAGAAATCTAGATTATTTTCTCGACGGTTCAGGAACTTTCTAGCAATTTATTCTCTAGAGTTCAAGAGTTTTTTTTTAAGTCGTCTTTTAAAATGCAAAGATTTTCTATGAGGCATTAGGATTTTCTAGAATTTTTTCTAAAAGTTTAAGAGTTTAGAAAATGGCCAATAACATCTTCCCAAGATTTCAAAGTTATCCTCTTATCTTCTGAATTACAAAGATTTCTTTGGAGGCTCGGGAACTTTTTAGAAAATTTGTTTGTAGAAATCTAGACTTTTCCTTAGGAAGTTCAGGAAACTTCCAGTAATTTCTCTTTTTTTGAGGCCCTAGATTTACTAGAAATACATATTCGTTATTATTTCTTATTAAGAGAATTTGCACGATTTTTAAAAAAGCGTCTAGAAAAATTCAAGTAAAAATCTTGCAATTTGGAAAAGAAATTTAAAGAAAACACTGATTGTAAGACTCCTGAAAAATATTTTAGAAATTTAAGGAAAGGGTTACAAATTCTAGTCATAAACAACTTCTTAAATGCTTCTAGTAATGTAGATGGGAAAATCTTGCACCGTGGAGAAGAAATTCCTAGAAAACTTGATTGTAAGACTTCCGAAAAATATTTTAGAAATTTAGAAGGGGAGTTCTAGAAAGGCTTACAAATTCTAGTCATCAAAAAACTTCCTAAAAGCTTTTAGTAAATGGGATGGGAAAATCTTGCAAATCTTAAAATTCTTGAAGATAATTTTTTTAAATAATAAAATTAATTTAAAAAAATTCTACATCCCTAGAAAATTTTCCAGAAATGTAAAGGAGCAATTTTTGGAATTGTAGATAATAATAATGCTGAAAATTTCCACAAACCAGAGCAAAGTTCCCAAAATTTAGAAGAAAAATCCCCAAAAGATAATGAAAAGCCATTGAGATTCTAATAAGTTAGAAAAAAACTATAGTTTATTATTTATTCCCATGCTAATAAGAAATTGATAACAATGTTTGAAATTTTAAAGTGAAATATCTAGAAAATTTTGATTGCAACCAAGGGTCAAGTTAGTATCTGTAGAACAAATTCCATTAATGTTTAAAAGTCCTCAAAAATATTCTAGAAATTTAGGAGAGAAATTCTAGAAAGAAATTTTTGTCACTTCCTGAAAACTAAAAAAATATATAATGAAAAATCTTGCAATTTGGAGAAAGCATCCCTAGAAAACTTTGATAAAATTGTGATCAAAGTGACACACCGGTATCATAAATTGTTAATAAAATTCTAAAATCCTCGAAGATATTTTTTTTTAAATTATAAAATTAATTCCTTAAAAATTCTGCAACCCTCGAAAATTTTCTAGGAATTTGGAAGTGAAATCTTTAGAAAATAAAGATAGCTATTGAGATTCAAAAAATGAACTATTGTTAATTATTGATGACAATGTTTGCAATTTAAAAAAAATATTTCTAAAAACACTGATTGTAAAAAAGGACAAAGTTAATATATCTGTAGAATAAATTCAATAAATGTTTAACAATCCTGAAAAATATTCTAGGAATTCAGGGAATAAATTCTATAAAGGCAGGAAAATTAGGATCAACAAATAATCTCTAGTAAAATAGGTGAAAACTTTGGAGAAGAAATTCCTAAAAAAAAATTAAAATGGCACATCTGTAGCATAAATTCTTAATACATTCTAAAATCCTGGAAGGTAAACTTTGGAACTTAGAAAATTAGTTCCTAAAAAGTTCTACAATTTTCGAAATTTGTTTAGGAATTTCAAAAGCAATTTTTGGAAATTTAGAAAATAATAATACTGGAAAATTTCAATCATAAATGTTCTAGAATGCTGAAAAATTTTGGAAAGAATTTCTAGGAAGGCTTGGAAATTCTAGTTTTCAATAAAAAATATGTCTATTGAGAGACTAAAATAGGCTTTATTCAAGCAATAATATATAAAAAGATACTGCAGAAGATATTCTGAAGCAGAATGGTTGATTAAATAATCATGGGTTTGAGTGGAAGAACTTTTAATGAAGAGAACTCCGCCCGTCCTCCTTCCGACTAAAATTTGAAGTATATTTACATATTTTATATTATAAATTTTGTATTATTTTGTAAGAAAGGAGTACAAAGATATTAATAAATAAATAAATAAATAGATGAAAAAATCTTGCAATTTGGAGAAGAAAACTCTACAATCCGAAATTAGGAAAAACCATTGTTGATTATAAAATTAATACTAATGTTTGCAATTTGGAAGAGAAATTCCTACAGAATTTTGATGAGGGATAAACTCAGTACATCTGTAGGAAAGTGTATTGAAATTTTTTCAGTTGCTGTATTTTATCCATTTTTTTAAAGATTTATTTTTCACAAGTTTTTTTTTTAGAAATTTTCAGGAATTTCTATTCTAATCGTCGAGATACTTTTTGGGGGTTCTAGAATACATTTTTAATATAGTTTTGAGGACTCTAAAACTTTTGTTGTATTTATTCTAACTTTTACTATATAGAATTTGAATAATATTACATAACTTTACTAACAAAAGTTAAAGGGAATGAAAAACAAGTTTTATTGAAATATATAAAAATAAAAATTAATAATTTTGAAATTTTTTGCTTATTACTAATAAACTATAGGAGTTACATGAGATTTATGTAACAAGTAATTGTAAATAAACCAAAATTTAGCAAATTATTAAGAATAACCATTTCGAGTAAACTTTATAGTTTTCGTGAAAAATATAGGGAAAGTACTATGATGGCCACATCACCATTTTTTTTGTTTTGTATTTAGTTGATAATAAAAATGAGAGAAGTTGTATTCTGTATGAATTTTCAATACTACAACAATAGTTATATTTCTTAATAAGATACGTAAAAACCGTTAGCTAAGTGAGCTAAGTGATTAACAACAATTATAAAATCTAAAACTCTTTCAATTTAATCATAAGAATAGTTGAGACTGTTACTACGTGATAATTCTTTGTAAAAAATAAACTAAAACATAGTAAGTGTTTTAGTTTAGTGCCTTTCAATTTAATTTTTCTCAATTGAATCCAAAGACAGTATTTGTAATAATGTGCTAAAAAAATATTCAAGTTCAAATGAAAAAAGTATATAAATATTTTTATGTAAATTGAGCTACGATAAATCAAATTAACTTTATTACATACAAAAATACATTAACTATTAAAGTATTTTTATTATTTATTATTTTAAATTATAAGCTAGGGACCAGACGGGGCTGGAGCTATGTAATTTGGATCATCGGTTGCACATTCTGCCTTCCAATCTAGAGGAACTGTGTTTACGGTCAATCGTACAACGTCTTCCAAGTAACAAAAATGATCACAGCCTGGCAGTTGCATCCGATAAGGTTCTGCCGTTGAGTTTTTAACGAAAATCTGCAACAAAATGTTAATACAATTTGATTATTCAGGAAAATCCTCAATGTTGTGATTAAATAGAATAATCCAAATGTAGATAACATTATCTAATTAAGAGGCCTAACATACAACATAGAATATATTTTATAAAGTGTAACAGTCAATATAAAATCAGAAAGTATATTGTGAACATAATTTTAGAATAAATTAGATTTCAATTTTTCAAATAATTAAATGAAAGCATTTATGTGTAGGCATTATTATATAAATTAACAGTTAAAAAAAATCAATAAAATTGTCTTTAAATTCATTAGTACACGCAAAAATACGTGTATATTTAATCTTATTTATATAATAATTACAATTAGGATAAATGGTATGATTATCTCACCTCTAATCCATACTTATTCGTCCGTTTTTCGATAGAGAATTCGAACATAATGGCCATCCCGTAACTGGGTACTTGCGGATCGAATATGTGCAAAGCATTCAAAAGATTCGATACAGTATTATCGTGTCCTCCATACAAAATCAATTTCCTATGAAGTAGACCAGATGCCTTTAACTCCCAATCGGATAGTAATTTCTTTAGTAACACACCGCCTTTTAACCTGCTTAATTTATCATTGTAACCCTTCAGGGCGAAACTCAGACCTGCACCTTTCTTCATTTCCTCCATATGATCTTTGGCCCATTCTGGTAACTTCAATCCGTATGATTCCTTTAAAATTAAATAAAATAATTCTTTAAAGCAAGATAATACCATTGTCTAAGCGTTGCACTATAAGCTGAATTAAATTCTCACTTAAACTGTGGTGAAACATTTTTATGTTAATTAACCTTCTAATTAGTTGAGCTACAATTCTTTATTATTTATATAATTTTAAATATTTTGTTGTATTGCAAAAATTGGCTCTCGTGTGTCATCTTTATCAAAAAAAAGTATAGCAAATATAAACAATTAAATTATATTATGTATTACATGTAAAAGTAATCGATGGTGAAAAGATAATAATAAGTTTTATATTATTTACCTCAGCTAATAAAGTAGTGTATACATCTTCTACATCGAAATAATTATGAATCACCTTTCCCGTAGATTCTTCCACGTATGCGAACAGATCCTTAAACTCCTTCATTTTCTCAAGAAATTCAGGAGTTTGTTGAACTCGTTCTAATTCAATGTTATATTGAGGGCAATCTTTTCGGACAAGAAGCAACTGGAAATATTTTTACTGTAACATGAAATTATGGTCTTATTTTATTTACCATATCTTCATTATGTGGCTGTGATAAGATTGGTATCGGAAACCATTGTAGTTCGTTGGTCCATTGTTGTTCAGCGTTAGGTTTCCAGAGACCAGAATTGACTGTCATAACACTGGCCAGAGCTCTATCAACAGCAGTTGCTTCGCAATACACTTCGGTTGAGTTATAGTGCGTGCCTAAAAACGATGAGTAACGTTGGCGCAAGTACTCACCAAAATGGTAAAGATCTTTAATTCCATTCTATAAAATAGTTTTTATATAGATATAATAAGGTGTTATTAATAATATCCAAAAAAATCCTTACGTTGGTTAATTGTCCCCATCCGTTTGGTAAAAATTCTTCATTAATATAAGGGTCTTTCGGATATGTGCTAACTGGTGCTCTGGCACCATGCCTCATTACCTAAAAAATATGTAATTTGTTGTCAACACAAAATAATTATTTAATAGTTATTAATGTTTAATCTGGAACAAATAATAATTTGTTGAGTAATGTGAAGTGTTTTATATTATGATGAAATAAATCAAAATTCGCTTTCTTCACTTATTACAATAATCAGAATTTTGATTTATTTCATCATAACAATTCATTTAATAAACAAATAAACATAGATAAGACAATATTTTATTAAGCAAGACTATTATAAATCAAGATAAAAATAAAACTTACAATGTGTAGTAATTTAAGTTCCTTATCTTGACTCTTTGATAAGATTTTCGTCGCTGATGCAAAGGACAGAATAAGAATGATGCTGAAATGAATCCATCTCATCTGAAATCCGTGTGTATTAAAGTGAGCCATTATCGCCTGGAATAAAAAAAATATTTACTCGTATAGAATTTTTTTTTTCCCGTGACTGCAGTAGAAGTTTTCGTCATTTAAATGAGGCGTCGAGCGTACTTCTCCCATTCTCAAATGGGTGAATAAGTTAAAAGACCCCCGTCACAACATTGGAAAAACCATAAAACGGTAAACCAAGATTATCAAGAACTGCGTAATACGTGGAAAGTATTAACCAGTTTGTTCGTGACGTTCGGGAACCTTTCAATTCGGAAGCACATTTTAAATGTGCCTAGATGAAAGAATGAAACATTAATGAAAGCCTCAGGAAAAGAACTAGCAAATTTATTTCCAGAAGACGTGACAAAAATTGGCCTCCACGTAGTCCTGATTTAACCCATATGGAATTTTACCTGTGGGGTTATCTCAAATCTAAACTTTACACTAATAGACCAACTTCTTTGAGACATTTAATAATCGATAACGAAATTTTAGTCTTCGAATTATTGTGTGCCGTGGCCGTAAGAGTTTACATTTGGATGATATTAGTTTTAAGAATTGTATAGTTTAATAAATAATAAAAATATTTTCAATAAATGGCTTATTTTTTAAATGGCCCATCAAATATAAACTTTTTTGAGACACCCTGTATATGCGACTGTCTTAACTTAATCCTAACAAGATAAAAAATTAATAATTTAAATTAAAAATATGCAAATTTATGTCAAATTATAAACTAGAAGAAAGTAGATTACTTTTACTTGTATTAAATTGTGAAAAAGTTAATTTACCTTATCGTTAAATTATATCTCAAAACGTAATGAATGGGCAAAAAGTTCGTATTTTAGCAAGTTAATTAATTAAGACACTAATTATATAATGCAATTATCACTAAATTAGTGTAAAAAGTCTTATTAAAACCACGAAAATTTATTATTATGGAAAATAATATCTTTAATTTAAAAAATGCAAAAAATCATGTTTTATTTATTTTAAATTTTATCAATAATATTAATAATAAATCATATCAACATACCAAAATCGCTGATCATTAGTTCTGAATAGTTTTTAACAACAAGCAAAATTACTGACGGTTGCTGATTAGCTCACATTTTTTTTATGAAACGAGCATTTCGGGTTCATCTCCTTGACCTGCTGGCCCCGTTATTTTGTTTATTATTATTATTATAATCATTTTATCACAAAAATTCAACACTTCCTTACCTTAATCCAGCGCGCCACGTGCTCCATTTATCTAGTTTGTTTACATACACATTTACCAATTGCAAATTGCGTTCACAGTCCGATTAATTAAATGCGTGCAGTTATATAAAAACAGGTTCTTTAAAAAAATGGACGGCCTTCGAATTCGTATTCCAACGATGATGATAGCAACAGTGAAATGGGGGAAAGGACGTTTCTTGTGGTAGATTACTTTGCTACCTGCGTCCGCTTTGTGCGGGCATAAATTACTCATGCATTTTATACGATTGTTATTCGAAAACGTGATGTTATTATACAGCATCATTATACACAATTAAAAGTTGTTTGAATAAAATTTTAATTACGTCAGATATTTTATAGTTTCTAATTAATAGTCATAAAACAGTTTTTGAATTTACGCTAGCCCAAAAATTTTGATTTATTCATATTCTTAAATTTAACGTATAAACAACCTGACTAAACTAAATGCTCCCCAGACTTCAGAGCTAAATAATTAATATTTTACGTTTTTTATTAAAACTTTACTTACCTGTATACGATTCTTCATCCCTGTTTATTTAAAAATTTAATTATATAGGCATCATAATAATAATTATATTATTTTTCTCGTCGGTCTTTAATGTGGCAACAATCGCACTTTTCGTAATAACTAGAATGTCGTGCTTTATTATACTATTGTGGCCGCGTTACCTTTATATAAGTGTATTGTTATCTCGACACTGATATTTAAATTATTTATGGCATCTAATATTTTGTTTCAGTGTTTAAATTAGAAATTCATATTCTGGGCCGTGCCTGTTAAATTCGTTCGTTAAATAATAGCACAAGTTTTATTCAGGATTTGTTCCACATGCGTTCGGTGTAGAGAGCGCTTATTAATCAATTGATAGCAGGCGCTTTATACAGGGTGATCGTGTTTTGAGGCGCAACATGTGTAACGTGCTATATGGGTTTTAAATTAAATAAATTCCTTACCAAAAATTTGTTTCTACAATATACGTTTATATATATTAACAAATAACTAATACCTAAACAAATAATTTATTCGCCATTTGACAACCAACGCCTTTAACGTAAAGTTCAATTTTTTGTGAACAAATAACACAGGGACACAATTCGTGTTGTTTTCAGTGACATGAAAAATTTCTTTCGGCCAAGAAATGAAATTCTGTACGACTATTATTGTCAATTTTCGATGTGGACAATCCATTGATGAACTTATTTTGATTTTTAGCGATGCAGCACCATTAAAACGACTATATATCGATGGTATACAGAATTTAATCGCGACCGTAGTTGGCTTAGTGATCAATTTCGTTAAGGTCGTCCTTAATCGGTTATTGTTCTAGAAAACATTGAAGCTGTGTGTGAGCTAATATTGGAAGATGGTCATGTGACTTATAGTAACATTGAGGGCAAATGTATGATACATTTAATATTGCTAGATTATTGGAGGACAAAATTTTTGTTCACATTAGATCCACATAATTTAACAATCTCTCAAAAAGGCTCGTCAAAAGAAATGCTTCAAAAATACGTTTATGATACCCCAACAGGTGACCAATCATACATGTTAAGCATATAAGCCTAAAAATAACCATAAGTCGACTGTATTGGTATTTCAAGATGAGCCAAATCCAACAACAAAAGTTGTTTGCGCAGGAAACACTTTGAAACAAATTTTTTCCTATTTTTTCGGAAAACCCCGACTTGTGGCAACTGTACCATTAGTGCAATGTCTTATGGTCAATTCTGAACCTTAGAAAATGATTTGTTTGCCAACGCGACCGTTTACGTATCGGCTTAAATAATAGACTTTTGAGAACTGAAAAGGTGGAATTGATGGGTCATCCGACGAACAACTCTAATTTGGCACCCAATGCATGTTTTGGATATAACTCAAAGTGCTTTAAGTTCAAGCGCATTAATAAAAGACTGTTGAAAATTGATTTGTTTAAAAGGATTTGGCTAAAATATAATAACCCAAATGGCGCATTAAAATCAATCCCACAAATCACAGCTCCTAATCCCTTATCATCGCAGCAATAATTCACCTCACAAAGTCCATATTTCCCAAACTGCGATCCCTCCTTCAGTACCATGGACCAAAAAATTAATTTTAAAAAACATACAGCCATAACAAAAAGCAAAATTACTTCTAGGGCAAAATGCTTTAGAAGTTTAACTAACAAAAACAATGGTATCAACACAAGAACAGTCGTTAACATTTATAAGATGATCTGCCGACCACTACTTGACAATGGTTGTGCCCTCTATCCCAAACCAAGCAATCCAACCTCCCGTAATATTGAAGTTAGCGAGCGAGTATCCCTTCGTACCCTAAAGGGGCCCCTACACGGTCAATAATACTGACATTATTGTAAAATACTGACAGTATTATTGATCGTGTAGGGTTAATACTGATGGAGTGATGAGAATATTGAAGAATATCCGGATATTTTGATTTCGCAGCGTCAGTATTTGGCCACGCCCCAAAAGTGATGCAATACCTCAGTATTTAATGAGTGCCTGTCTGTTCACATCTCCCGTTCTCTTCACACATCTTTGTTTTTTGTGTCGATTTTAAATTAAATTATTAAAATTTATTAAAAATGGAAGTAGTAAATGATACAGACGATTCAATTGAATTCATTGAAAATTCAGTAGAAGAGGGCGAGTTACCTGAAGAAAAAAATTTAATGACGCAATTTATAGAATTGTATGAAACTTTACCAGAATTGTGGAATAGCGGTAGTAGTTCTTATATGAACCGAACTAAAAGGAATAACGCCCTGGACAAGCTACTTGTTATTTTAAAAAAAAATTAAGAAAGATGCTAAACGTGATGACGTAAGAAAAAAATAAATACGTTAAGATCAAATTGTAGAAAAGAGTTAAAAAAAATTGAGAAGTCACAACGTAGTGGAGTCGGAGCGGAAGAAGTTTATGTTCCCACATGCTGGAAATATTACGCTTTAAAATTTCTGCATGGCACTGAAACCCCGGTAGTTGCAGTTTACCCTAATGATTCACCAGGTGATTCAGCAAAGGTTAGTACGTGAACATGCCTAATTTTAGAATTATATTTCTCGAGTTACGTGAAGATATTATTATCGTAAATTGTATTAAAAATATTAGCACTTTTTTCACAAATTTGTTTTATTAACTAAATGTACATTTGGAACACAATATGTTTCATATCAATAGTTAACACAGTTCATGGATTTTCAATCAACAATACAAATATGTTGGAAGCAATCGATTTGATTTAAGTTAGTTAAATAATCCACTATTAGAAGTAATGCATGCATTTTGTCCAAATTAACAATATTGTAAACTTTTTTCTGTTTGTAAACCATAACTTTTTTTAATTTGATTTAATTATTAATCATATTTATTAAGTCGCCATTTTTTTTAAATTTTGTATTTATTATATTTTTTAATTTCATTTAACTAGTAGTTAAATATATAAGTAGATATCCAGATTGTTTTTTGAATGCCTTTATATTTGTTTTGCATAACCATTTATGCCATCCCCTCAATTTCTACCCCAAGAAAGTGAAAAAAAATATTAGATAGGTATTAAAAGTGCCAAAAAATATTTAAAAAATTATTATGTTATTAATTCAAAAAAATGATTCAATTACATTTTTTTACATATTTTTGCCTTCAATATTATAGTAATTACAAAATTTATCCCTAACTTGTTTTGCATTTGAAGCACTGTTTCTTACCAGAGTGCTCTCTAAACCAACAAACTGTTCAACATTGATTTCTTCTTGTCCACTGAAGTACGCTTGATGGCTTTCCTTTGCAAGAAAGTTGTGCAGATAGCAGCATGCCATGGTTATTAATATTACCTTAGATGGCTCTAAACTTATAGGTTTCTGAAGAACACCAAATCTAGTGGCCAAAATGCGTTTTCTACAGTTGCACGAGATGCTGATAACTTATTATTAAAAACTTGTTTGGCTGGAGTCAACCCTTTTTGGGAGTATGGTTTCATTAGATGAACATGCAATGCAAATGCATCGTCTCCCACAAAAATGTATGGATACAATTCATCCGTATTGGGCAAAGTAGTTGGTTCGGGTAAATTAAGGCCTTCTTGTTCCATTAGTTCACCAAATTTAGAATAAAAAAAGAACCCCCGTCTGATATTTTTCCGTTGATGCCAACATCTATCATAATGAACTCCTTATTAGCGTTTACTAGAGCTAACAACACAATACTGTAAAATCCTTTGTAATTGTAATACATTGAACCCGAGTGATCTGTTTTCTTGATAGCAATGTGCTTTCCGTCAATTGCACCCAATGTGTTGTAAAAGTTATGGCGTCTTTCAAAACCAGCAGCGATATTAGTCCACTCTTCCGCGGTTGTATGAAACTGAAAATGAAAAAAGTATTTCTTTTTATTATGCGAATTTACCTAAAAGTATATATATTTCTTTAGGTTTCTGATGATACGGTTGTGGAAGAAAGCGGTGCGGAAAGGAACAAGAAAAATCATCGTCATTGTCCCCAGAACGTGCAACCTATTCAAGGTCTTCAATTAATTGTAACCTGCAATCCCCAAAGAAAAAAGTTGCTCGCCGCTCAGGCTCTTTGTCTGTACAAAATGAGCTTTTACAAAAGGCATGTTCCATTTTAGAGTCAACCAACAAACCAGAAAAGCCTGTGCCCGCAATTCTCATGGCATGGGGTGATAAATTAGAAACATTAGAACCGCAGCAAAGAGCTTTTGCTGAAAAAGCTGTAAATGACATTCTTTTTGAAGCTTCCCAAGGAACTTTACATCGTCATTCAGTGAAAATTAATGAAGATTACCAACGCGCAACGCCAAGTCCATACTATTCTAATTTTTCTACCAGTTCTGGAACCAATAATAGTTGGGTAAATTCCCCACCACCCCCGTTTCCAAACCCTTATTTGGAAATCCAAAACTCTACAGGTGAAGCAATATCGGAAGCAATGGTTTCTTCAGCATCGCAAAACAATAACAACTCGTCATTAAATAATTTCTATGCACAATGTACAAAAGATTTAGATTTAAATTAAAATTAATAAATGAAACTAACCTATTTTTATCTTAACTTTTATAATACTTTTTTATTGTATACTTATTATATTAATACTTGTGTTTTTTTTTAAATTGTTAAGAAAAATTCGTCCTTTTTTCTTACTTCAACATTTGCATTAAAATAAAAAATTTTGTTTCTGACAAGGTTTATTATTAATCATTCTGAAATTTTGAATCCTAAAATTCAAAAATGGAGGTAGATCATATGGAAACGAATTATACTAATTACCTACGATTTAAATCGTTTTTATGGAATGCACTGTCTACCGCGTACAAAATATAGAGTTACGATTACTTACCTTCATATAATTTTGCAGTACAATTATAAGTGCTGCGCAAGTTTCAATAACAGCCTGGCTTATAGCAGTTGGTGACATGATCACTGAAAATTTTAGGTCTTCAAAATGTCTGCCGGTAGCTAGATATCGTAATGTGACAACTAATCTTTTTTCAGCTGATATACATTGTCTCATATTTGTAGTTTGCCTTTGCAAAAACGGTTTTACCATTGGCAATAATTTATTATATAAATTATCGCTCATTCGAAAATAGTTTTTGTAATCATCTGCATCTGTCTTGAGAATTTCCTTAAGAACAACCATGTGAGAGAATTGTTCACGTTTTTTAGCCAGTCTTTGACCCATTTCTTGCTGTTCACACGCTTATTAGCAGCACAAGCCAAAATTATAGCCAAACACGCTTTTTGTCCTTTTTGTCGAGAAGTGCTCATGTTGACTGCTAGGACAATACTGAAGAAAATATTGACGATTTGGAATGACCGTGTAAGGTTGAAAATACTGATGGAAATTGAAGCAAATACTGTCAGTATTTTTACTGTCAGTATTATTGACCGTGTAGGGGCCCCTTAACAAAACTCCGTCATCCTCTTTATCCTCTACGCAATCCCTCCAATCAGCTCCTCTATGATACTACTTTAGTTATCCCCATCCTAGAACGTCTGTTCATTCAATTCAGTACATTGAAATCTATTAGTTTAAAAAAAACCTTCTGGTGAAAGTTATTTTGTGGTTATGAATGTGGTTACCAATTTTCAATTTCTTATTGGGCACAATGCTTAAAAAAATAACATAAATCAGTGTTTTGCATTCAGTAATTTATTTAGCAGAACTCTCTCACATGATATAATGATTGGAGCGTGGGATAGTGGCCACCCACCCTACATATCAGTGGCGTATACAGGGGGGGGGTAATTGGGTAATTACCCCCCCTAAGATTATTTATTCGCTTATTTTGTTTATTCTTAAAAATTACTAATATTTCAAACAAACAAGTTAACTGTTGGTAATTCTAGTCAGCGATCTATGACAGTGCATTTTTCCAAAACAGGCAGGCCATTTACACAAATTAAAATTATCTGCGCAAGCACCGTTAGAAAAGTGATGACTTCCTTTGCACGGGGGGTTCCCCTTTCTAATAATACCCGACATATATTGATACTATTCGCCTCTTTGGTATCGTAAATCGTTACATTGTTTTACATTAAAAGAGCGCGATTCACATTTCTTAGTTTAATTTATAATATTTCTTGTCTTACTTGGTTTAAATGTAAAAGATAGAAACCAAAACTGTTTACACGTCGCATGTAAATCCTAAATTTTTAGTGATTGCTGATAAATTACCAATTTATTATAATTCGATCAATTATACATAAGGTATTTTTTTTATTTTAGGAATAATATATGCATTATTTTAAATTAATTTATTCCTGATTTTTGTTGTAATTAAATTAGTAAATGAAAATTGATAATCTACGTTGGATTCATTTGTTCAGAAAATTAAAAAAACACGATTTTTCAACAAATAAAGATCGATCTATGTTAACAGTCAATTTAAATCATCCATCTACATCTTCATTGACATTTAGCAGTAGAAATCTTCACTAGGTTGTTCCCATCATGAGAAAAAGAAGCATACAACATGTACATATGGTAATGTTGAAATTTACATTCATATAGTTAAATTTAGTAATGTTAATGAGATTGAGAAATTTCGAATTTTAAATTGTAAAAGATACTTTTGTTTTACCCTATTCTGTACATAAAAAGGAGGAAGGATATTAAATATTACTTGTCTGGAAAACATTTTAGACAATTTAATTTGTTAATCTTTTCTAATCGTATAAACAGATTCTTTTGCAAATATTGCTTCTTTTTTACAAAATTTGGTGGGTTGCACCAACAAGTGCCATTGCAAAAATAAGTATCTCAGACAGTATCTCAATACTCTAAATTATCAGGTAAAAATGTTGTGTTATAAAAATATTACCATAAAAATTCAATTGTTTATGCGAAATTGTTTTATAAAAACACGAGGTATAAGAAATAAATTAAATATGGAAAGACTTCGACAAATTGAAGAAAATAGACATAGATTAAAACCAATAATCAAAAGTATCATATTTAGGGGAAACAAAATATTCCCTTACGAGATAATCGTGCTGCTGGTTCTCTCTTAAATACAAAATCTATTACAATCGAGGGCAATTTTTGTGAAATTCTACATTTCGAATTGCATCTCTTGACAACTTTAAAAAATCATTTGGAAAACCATTAAACATATTTCACAAATGTCTCTTGAAATACAGTGACTTTGAGTAAATAGAATAAATAAAATGAATCTTGCTCTAATAACTTTATAAATAACACTATTGATGTTTTATCCAACAAGGGGAAAAATACTGCCACATCTTTTAAACAATTTATAATGATGCAGTCAATATTTTAAACCAATTACAAATTTAAATGACAAAACCGCGAATTACCAAATGCCAGAGGAATAGACCAAACCTGGATAAACCTATTATAGCAGATTATTTTTATTTATCTTTTTCCCTTTTATCCATTATGGGTGTCAGACTTATTTTCTACAATATGTCTCAGTTAATTTCTTTTACACTTCTTTACCACTGTTGCGTAGCTTGTGCTATTTTCTTATTTCTTTCCATTCTATTCCTTTTCTTTCCGCTGCTTGATGCTTGATGTACTTGCTCGTTCCAACCCTTGGTCTTCCTAATTCCCTCTATCTTTCTTAGGTATCTCATTTCCATTGCATTGGTTTTTTTGTTATTACTCTCTGTGGTTACTCACGATTCACTACTATAGTCCATCCGTTGGATCTTCCGTCCTACGTCACAAACTATCGCTTCAAAAAACGAAAGTTTTACAGTGCGTTCTTTTTCTAACGCATTTGGTTTACTTTATCAGACTGAATGTTTTTGTGTCGTTTCTCGAAGCGATATTTTGTGACGTAGGAACATCCAACGGATGGACTATACAGGGTGAGTTTTTTTCGATGTTCTCTATGGGGATCTCGGAAACTATAAGAGATAGAGAAACGGTTAAATGGGGAAAGAAGTGTAGTTTTACGAGACGAATAAAATTCCACTTTCAAAGTTTTCAAAAAAGTCAAGGGTAACTAGATATTTTGAAAAAAGTAAAAAGTGTCAATTTTTTCAAATCAATATATCTCGGTTATCTTTTCCCTTTTTAATCATCTTTTCTGTTAATTGTCTCATTATGTATATTAAATCTTGTTTGCTTTTATTTTTCTGAATCCGTGTTGTTCTTCTCCCAGCTGTTGATCTAATTTTCCTCTTATTCTTGCTTCTATTAACCTAGTAAAAATTTTCCCTGGTTTGATTGTGAGTGTAATACCTCTGTAGTTATCATATATTTTTGTGTCTCCTTTTTGTGTATGGATATTATAATTCCCTTGTTCCATTCCTAGGGTATCTTGTGATTTTTGATAATGTCATTTACTATTTCCAAGAATTCTTCCTTCCCCTTTCCCCATATATTTCATTATTTCGGCTGTGATGTCATCTATACCTGGAGATTTTCCTAGTTTTATTTTTTTGATTGCTGCCTCCAGTTCTTCGATTCTTATTTCGTTGATTCCTCCATTTGTTTCACCTTCTATATCTCCGTGCTGGTCTGTTTTGGTTATTTCATTAAAGAATTCTTTCCATCTTTCTAATATCTTCTTTTCTTCTGTTATTATATTTACGTTTTTATCTTTTATACTTGGCTGGGTTAATGTATTTTAATTGCTTATTTGTTTAATAGTGCTGTTAAACATTTTTTTGTTTTCTGTGAACGTTTCTTTCAGTTTCTTAACGAACTGCTCCCAGGATTGCTTTTTTGCTATCTTGAATTTTTGTTCCATATTTTTATTTGCTATTATATATCTTCTATAATCTTATTCTTTCCTTGTTTCCTTGTTTAAGTTTTCCAATTCTCTTCTTTTGTTTTTACAAATTGTTTTACCTCTTCTGACTATCACCTGTTTTTCTTCCTCTGTTTGTTTGATATAGTGATTGTTTCACATCTTTCTTGGGCTGCTTCACTTATGATTTCTTTGATCTTGTTCTTTTCTCCTTCTATTTTGTCTTTTTCTCTATTTTTGATTGGTATTCATTCCTAGTTTCTTTCTTTTCAATGTTTGGCTTTATGTGTTTTTTTATTATTGTTTTCGACTTCGTATACTTCTATAATTGTTTTTCCATTTTCGTTTCTGTTCTCATCTCCATACTTTCCCCTGTATATTTTTTGCTCTCTCTCTTCTTTTATTCTTTGTCATTTCATTCATGGAGTCTTTAAACATGCTCTTTAATTCCTCCATTATCACATCGTTCTTAGATATATTTAGATTTTCCTTCTCCGTGAGTTTTTTTTTCTGTTTTCATCTTCCTTTGTTTTATTTTTGTATCCTGTTGTTATGACAACGTTTTGTTTCACTGCTTCGTTTTTCTATCTTTTTCTATTCTCCATTGCTCATTTGGAATCCTTGGAATCCATAATTAGGGCTGTCGATATCTCTTTCTCTTTTTGTACTCATTTGTTTCTTTATTTCCCACTTCCTTTTAGTTTTATATATTTTAACACTACTTATTTACTTTTTTATGGACTTTTGCATGTACGTGGTTTGCTGTTTTGCTGAAAACGTAACATGTGCAATAGCAATTAAATCTGAATTGGCATTTTGGAAATTACAATGGCAAAAGAAAAAGAAAATCAGAGAACAATTACCAGAAAATGCTTTATATGTATACAGAAAATATGACCCGAATATTTACTGAACATAAAAATAATTTTACAAATATTATGTACTCTTCCTGTTAGCGTTGCTTCTGCAGAAAGAAGTTTTTCTGCACTGAAAAGATTCAAATGGTGGCTGCGAGCCACTATGTCTCAAAAAAGTCTAACCGAGTTAGCTGTATTACATATTCATTGATACATGGATATTAATATTGACAATATTATTAAAAAGCAAAGAAAATCGTTTTTTTAATAAATTTAGTTACAAAAATCTGTTTCAAATTTTCCAAAATATATTATTATGATTTTATATGTGCTATATTTATTTCGGGTGTGATATTATTTTGTTTATATTTAAAAATAATAGAATTATATTTTATTTATTTATGGAATAAAAAAATATTTTCATTTTTTTCAAATTACCCCCCCTAAGCCAGTTGACTGGAAACGCCCTTGCTACATATCCATTGGTTCTTTAGTCACTGATAGTGTTTCAGTTTCCAGCAATTTAAAAACAAATTAATTGATGTTAGTAATAAATTAAAACAGTATTTTGTATTATACGTAACGAAATATGTATTTTCTTAAAAAATAAAGTTAACAATTTTATATGATAAAAATTATTCTGTATTTATAAGAAATGATGTATTTATTCATTTAAAATAGATAGGGTAACGCGTAATTCGTTGAGGAAGGTCAAGGGTACGCTAGGACAATTCATAGTTGGTTGAGGTAGGTGAAGAGTACGTCTCGTCATTATATATCGTATTGGGTTAGGTCAAAAGAACGCCACGGCAATACATAGTCCATTAAGGTAGATCAGGGGTACTCTCCTTCAATGAATAGTTTATTGGGTTAGGCTAGGACACTGAGTAATTCTTCAAAGTAGTTCAAGAATACGCAAGGATAATACATAGACAGTTGGGGTAGATCAAGGGTACGCTTCGTCAATGAATAGTTTATTGGGTTAGGTCAAGGATGCGCTAAGTCACCGCGTAATGCAGTGCCCTGTTCAATTATTTAATCAAATAATGGCCAATAATGAAGGAAGCATAAAAGACCACCCACATTTCTTACATCTTCTATTACACCTGATTTAAAACACTGGTTTAATTTATTTGTAATATCAACTCAGAATTAATTTTTATTATGCTGCACACTAAATCACTATCAGTGACAAAAGTACCAAAGCATATGTAGGGTGGGTGGATGGCCACTATCCCACCCTCCAATCAATACATCATACGAGAGGGTTCTGCTGAATTATTTAAAAATTTTGTTTTATATTGCTGAAAACTAAAACACTATTAGTGTTTTGAATTCAGTAATTAATTCAGCAAAATCCTCTCGTAGATGTAGTGATTGGAGAGTGGGATAGTGGCCACCCACCCACCCTACATATGCAATGATACTTTAATCACTGATAGTGTTTTAGTTTCCAGCAATATAAAATGTATATTTCAATCGATGTTAATAATAAATTCAAACAAAATTTTGTATTGTATGTAATGATATATATGTAAGGTGGGTGGGTGTCCTTTTTCATAAATGAAGTTAATAATATTATACCATGTGTATTTACTTATTATTTACTTGTTTGAAATAGATAGGGCAACGCGTAGTTCATTGAGGTAGGTCAAGGGTACGCTAGTTCAATACATAGTTAGTTGAGGTAGGTCAAGAGTACGCCTCGTCATTTTATATCGTATTCGGTTAGGTCAAGAAAACGCTAGGATAATGCGTAATTTATGAAGGCTTGTCAAGCGTACGCTATGACAAAATACACGGTGTATTGAGGTAGGTCAAGGGTACGACAGAACAATATATTGAGGTAAGTCAATAGTAGGCCTAAATATATTGAGGTAGGTCAATAGAAGGCCTCGTCGGTATATAGAGTATTGGATTAGATCAAGAGAACGCTAGGTCTATGCTAAGTTCATTAAGGTAGACTAAGAGTACCTTTCTTTTGTTTTGAACAAATCCATGCTAATGAGCAGAAATAATATTTTTACATATCCATCATAGCTGAATAGAAACTAATTTGTCTAATAATTTTGTACTTGTAGATTGTAGGCAGACAGAACAATAGTTACAAATTAAATGTCTATCGCCAGATTTTAGAATTAGTGTAATATAACTGACTTTCCATTTATTTGGAAAAATTCCCGAAGTTAATGATTTATGGAATATTTCATAAATTGGCTTATATTATCAATATATACATCTATTCCAGAAAAAAGCTAGGTATATCATCTGGTCCGGCAGCAAGGCTATCATTTAAAAGTTTCATTCAAGCATATTTGATTTCATTTCATCGTTTCATCCATCTACGCATTAACGACTGACGCCATATAACTGGACAAAACAAGGCAGAAAGACCTCTGACGATCATTCGGGACGGCCGTCGGTTATTATGGACTTTCAGCCACCCATCCTATAGTCCAGACTTAGCCCCTTCAGATTACCATCTATTTACAAAACTCAAAAAGAAGGAGTTGACAGGAAAGACAGATTACCTATTGAGATACTATTAATAATATTAAATATTAAAATAATATTAAACAAAAACGTTTACTCGAAACTCAAGTCCCTTAAAAATAAAGTGTGGTGATATCAACAAAGTAAACGTTTTTGATTAATTTTCCAAGATGTATCCCGAAGTTAATGCCTCAACCATTAATCAATTTGAAAAATAATACTCCAAACGCGTTCTTTGCATATAAGAACATCAAGACCTTTTCTGTCTTATTTCAGAAAGAGTGAATTTATAGCTGTGATCATTCGTCATATTTTAATAAAAAAGTAAGTAATAAATTAAACTGATAATTAAAGTTTGGCGCTTGTGTCTTCCAAATTGTATATTTAGTTGCCTATATACACAAAAATAGCGTGAAATGTTTAATCGCTTATACCCAATGTCCGGAATTTATGACACAATTTCAATGGTAATTAATAATATATTTACACCCTTGCATAGAAGTTTCATAAATTCCCATTAGCATAAGGACTTCAACCCCCTTACCGCAAACTAGTTACGCCACTGCATTCCAACACTTCCCAGAGATAATTAAATTAGTATAAAGGAAAAAAAAGATATATATGGTTTCGTAAATTATATATTTTTTAACAAATAGTTAATTTATTCTAACATAAACAGTTATAAATAATTAAAAATCTAATGTCACATTTAATCAAACAACTTTGCAATGTTTACATTATGCGGCGTGAAGTTGGCGCGAGATTTCTATCGCTCCACCATATTTTTGAACTTTAATCCCTCGAACGCGATTGTAAAGGGGCTGGCGAGTATCCCACAAGTTCGTTCGAGCTGGCGTGCTTGGATTTTACCACGCACTGATTACGCAACCGGCCGATGAAGTGGCCGCCGCAGTGGCAGCGCGATTGGCAGTCGGCGAAAGCAGCGAATGTGCGAGCGCAGCGTGACTCTTCCGCAGTTATCAGCTGATGCTCTGGGGGACTGAAGCCTAGTCGCTTTAAAAATAGTGATTTGCCCCCGCGGTTTGTGAAATGGCGACCGAACAGGAGAATTTATCGCTGCTGGGTAGCCTCAGCAAGACAGTAGGGGCTTCAGAACCTGCCCTAAGGTTGTTACTTACTATATTAGCAGGTAAGAAAGTTTTTAGTTTTAATAGCCCCCAAATATTTTAAATTACACGATTTAATTAATCTTTAATCTCGTAGTAATTCAAAAACTACAATTTCTCGTTAACTGGTAGTGTTGAAAATTTTTATCATGGAACTGTCATCAATTATAAATTAACCTTTTTAGTACAATTATAACATTTTTATAAGAATATAGTTTCTTTATTACTTTATATGAATAAAACTATACAAGTACTTTCAAAAATATATTGTAAGACGCTACAATTGTTTCGCCACACTGTGGCTTCTTCTTCTTCTTTTTTATGAATTGTCTGTCAACTTTTTACCTATATTTATTATAAAAAGTGTGTAAAATTTATTATTAACAATGTAAAGATGTAGCTTTTAGGGATATGCTTTGGTTTTGTTAATGTTAATAAAAACAAATAAAGATTCTCATTACTCATATAAGATATCAATATATACTCGATTACATTAGGTTTATTTAACACTTAAATAAGTTATCTTAATATTTTGAATTAATATAATAAGGTAACCCTGAGTTTATTTTTTACTTTACTTATTTTAATTAAGTGTTAGATGTAGATTTCGAAAACAATGTTAATTATATTAATGGAAGTCCGTTGTGGTTCAGGTAAAAACTACTTCAATAATATTGCCAGTCATTCATGGGTTGTGCATGAGTAACAAAATCTTGAATTATATTAATGATGCATACTGACGTAGTGGTCATAACTTTTGAACTCTTATTACTACACGCATAAGTGTTGAAATTTGAAGCATTAATCATGGAAATATGAGAAGCTAAAAGTTTTAGTGTAATCATAATAATGTTGTAGTTAATAGTTTCAAGTAATAGATAGTGATTATTACACTTTACACAATACGAATTATTTCTTTATTTATTTTATTGTAATGGCTAATTTATTTATATTTTTAACACAATGAAAATACAATAAATATAAATAAACAAATGATACGATTGGAATATCTGCAATAGTGTTTATAAATAGCTAACATTCACAGCAAATCTAATCAAAATGCCATAAATGTTTCCGACTGACATTCACATTACACATTGAATATTTTAAAAGCCGTGCATTTCTTTTCTGAAAAACTTGATTGTACCATGAAATAAGCGGGGATATGTTACTGTTTTTTTTTTTTTTGAGAAATTAAGACATTGTTTAATTACATATAAATAATCTCCGTAGTTTGTGTACATACATTTATAGTAATGGTGAAGTATTTATGTTTGTAGTATACTTCATTCCGTTTCTTAATGTGTCCTGAAGAGATAGGTATTTGCATACCTTATTTAAATGTCGTACATTTGGCAAAGGATCAATGCGCTTATTTCTTCCTAATTGTTATTGTGAAAGTGTTTTATTTTTGTTGCTAGAAAATTTAGTTGTTTATTAATATATCACGTTAAAAATACAATAAAATTTGTTAATTCAACTTGTTTAATTTTTTAATAATTGTTCCCTGTCAATAACAATCTTAAACTTTTGTTTGAAAAAAAAATCGGAAAAAGAAAAGGCCTTAAAAAACAACCACTTAAAGTCAGTAAGTTTTATTGTAAGTTTTTCAATTCTTCTTAGAACAAACACAATCTTAAGTTTTTAATTTCATTGACAAATGAGTTGAAAGTTGAAATTTCAAATTTCCATTATTTCTGTATTTCCAGCTGCTTATTTAGAAATTTAAAAATTATAATACAATTGGCCTTGAGAAAATTTACATTTCTAAAAAAAAATATTAGGTTCTATACAATGCAAATTTATTGTAAACAATTTTAAAATTTGTATTTTCAAATTTTCTTAGGAATATTTTGTTTTTTGTTTGCCTTAATTGAAACACAGTTATATTCCTTTCTTCACTTTTTATTAACTGGTTAGTTAGCTATTGATAATGGGTACATAGTGCCCGAAATGTAAATTTAGCAGCGAAAAAATAAAAAGTGAAGAAAGGAATATAACTGTGTTTCAATTAATTGATATTAACCTTCACTTACTCAAGTAACTACATTAAATTTTGTCCTTAATATACAGGTTGTCAATTATTGAGTTTTATTTTTAAATATTTCTCTATTTTTTCCCAAATTTAAATAAAAAATTAATATAATATTAACTAAAATATATAAACAAATGTATATTTAGAGATTTTGATAAAAATTTTAACATTTTTAATTAAATATGTATCATAAAAATTTTCCACTCAGTTTAAAATACTGTGTAAAATTCATTTATCCGTGTATATACTTGCAATTTTCTAAAAATATATTTATTTATGCTAATTATATATTTATCTGTAGGAGCTATAAAAAATATGGATCAAAGATCAATATTATTTGTTTACAATCTGCAATAATGACATGAATTTTTCATTAGATTTTTTAAACAATGATAACATTTACATAAAGTATCGTAGTGAGTTCAGAGAGTGTAAAGGTGAATGCCACAGTAGTAAATAACATGATTTTGCAAGTATGAATTTATTAGTTACTTTAAGCATCCAACAAATTCAGAATATGATAATTATACAAAAATGTATGAATCTGATTCTGAAATAATTGGTCTCATTTTCTATTACGTTTCGTTACTATATAATTTATTTACGTTAAGCCATTGCTGAGTAATACATAATTGCATCCTTAATTACATATATTTAAAATAAATGAGAAATAAATTAATAACTAAGCACAACTAAAATCTAGAAAATTTTAATTGTTACACCCATGTACATCGTTTGTTACTTTCTATTGGTTGAAAAATTTTAAATATTAAATTTTGCTAATATAAATTATATATTGTTTAAATCTATAACTATATACCTATCAAGATTGATTGAAATTTTTGTTAATAAAATAGTTAAATATTAGTGATTAACTGTTTGAACAATCATATCTCCTCCGTCCAAATACATAAGCTTAATATGAACTTCATTATCTACGCAAATTTTTATTAACGTAAGTGATAAGATAATACATCCCAAATATGGTCAATGAAGTTTTGTTTCAAAAATAAATTGAAGGCATGAAAATGATGGTAGCGACCGTTACTATGTGGTAGTTCATTTTAAAAAAGGTTAAATGAAAATAATTTTTAAGTTTTTATACCACTATTTATTTTAATTCTGGTCTGGGTTGCCGTACAGGCTGATTTAATGAAAATGATGGTAGCGACCGTTACTATGTGGTAGTTCATTTTAAAAAAGGTTAAATGAAAATAATTTTTAAGTTTTTATACCACTATTTATTTATATTTATTTTTTATTTTTATTATTTATTTATAAATAGTGGTATAAAAACTTAAAAATTATTTTCATTTAACCTTTTTTAAATTGAAGGCAATTGATGTATTTTGCATAAATTGTTATATGCTTTTGTTGGTATTAAAACTATATAAAAAATAGAATAAGTTTATGATCAACAATTAGTTGCAAGGAAATTTTATATCATTCATTTCTTATAATTGATTTTCCTAACAATTAACTGTAATTCGTTAAGGTTCAAAAATAGCAGGGAATATTTATTGAAATTGTTTGAAACAGTAATTACTTTTTAGAATTTAAAACAACTGGAAAGAGAGAGCGTAAAAAATTAGGAAAATTACTCTAAAATGCACTGAACAAATAAAATAATATTCACCTTGATAAAACGGACTAACAACTACCTAAAATAAAATAAATATTTGATTAGATTTGTATAACCCTGCAATCTGCTTTGAAAGATTTTATTTTTAAATATACTGCTCATGTTTAATACAGTTACAATTTTATTTTTCAGGGTATCCACTAGCTTTAATCCACAGGAACTTTGTTTACGGAAAACCGGCCAAGCTTCAGCATTTGTACTTCATTCTAACGGGTTTCACCCTCGGGTTCATGAACTATGGCTTCGAGATGTTCCACTCGGTCTTCACCGTCGTTTTCTCATACCTCACTCTCGTCATATTCAGGGGAACATCGACGTGCGTCGCCATTACATTTATTTTTAATATGGCGTATTTATTAATAGGTAATTAACATTTATCACAATATTGTTAACTTTTTTTTGTATCCTTATAAACGCACTACTTATAATTTTAAGGATATTATTATTCCGGCACAAATGACTACGACATCAACTGGACAATGCCGCAGTGCGTGCTTGTTTTAAGACTTATCGGCCTCTCCTACGATTTATATGACGGGAATCAACCGGAAACGGAGCTTTCTTCCAAGAATAAGGAAGTCGCCCTACGCGTACGACCAACAATACTGGAGTATGGGGCGCATATGTTCTTCCCAGCTAGTTTCCTTATCGGCCCACAGTTTCCAATGAAAAGGTACCAGGACTTCGTTGCTGGTGAATTTAGTGATACTGTTAGTATTTAAACTCTTTAATTCTCAATGAAGTTATTTATTATCACTAGTAATATCAACATTTAGTGCACACTTAAAGGTTTTTTCATTATTTTACAGTCTGACAAAAGTAAAGCGCCAGATAGTGTTACGGTCGGATTAAAACGATTACTACTAGGCTTTATTTACTTAAGTATATTCCAAGGATTTGGGATGTTTGTAACGGATGATTTGATTTTATCGGATGAATTTGGTGAGATGAATTTCTTCAAGAGGTGCCTGTTGATTGGAATTTGGGGCAGGGTGGCTTTATATAAATATATTTCCTGTTGGTTGCTAACGGAAGGTGCCTGTATTATGTTTGGTAAGTAGTCATCTCATGTCAAGTTAAAGTAAAAAAATCATATTTCAAATTACTAATTGGACTACAATATACATCTCATACTTAATTGCAAGACCTATTATTAATCATCATAAAAACTTTTAAATCTAAATGGGAATTGTCTAGTGACTCTCAATGTATTACAGACAAATGTTGAACGAATTTTAATTACTCTAGCATAAATATATGCACATAGTTTTTATTGCCATCTCATTAGTAACCTACAAGAATAAAAAAATATCCATCTCAATTAAGTTACAAACTTATATTTTATTTCTGTATCATTATTTTCAATTAGTTGAAAAACAAAAGTTAAAAAGTTGTGTTATGCTCTATAGGTTTAACACATAACGGTAAAGATGCTGAAGGTAATGTAAAATGGGACGGATTAGCCAATGTGGACATTTGGAAATTAGAGTGTGCAACCCAATTCAACCATTACATCCAGTCATTCAATACAAATACTAACCACTGGGTGGCGCAGTATATCTACAAGCGACTCAAGTTCTTAGGCAATCGTTTCTTAAGTCAAGGCTTTGCCCTGATATTCCTTGCCATCTGGCACGGCTTCCATTCAGGATACTACATGTGTTTCTTCTTCGAGTTCATGGTGATGTTTATGGAAAAAGATGTAAGTAATATTTTAGACAAATGCATATAACCATTAGACAGGGCTGTAAAAGCACAGAGTTTCATATTAATATTTAAAATGCTCTCTTGTGAACCATAATAATTTACCAATTTTATGACCTGCAAAAGTTATAATTAATTTGTTAAAAAAAATGTAATCCAAAATTTATGCTTTAAAACTTTAATAGCAACCTCAACACAAATAGTTTTTAAATAAGAAGAGAATGGTTGCGACAGTTACTAGGTGATAATCCATATTTACAATGAATTGAAAAATTCACTATAACCACTAATAATAAAAATTTAATTTAAGTATGTTTCTAGTTAAAATTCTCTTGAACTTATTAATGTACCAGCATTATGTATTTTTGAGTGGGTACAGATAAAACGATTATAATTCATGTTTTTATTTTCAGATCCACAGCATTGTAGACAAAAACCCCCATGTCAAAAACTTCTTCTCCTCTCCAGTTATGACCGTCGTGATTTACATCCTATTGAGGATCTACACATTCGTCTTTATGGGTTGGTGTCTGGTACCGTTCGTCCTGCTCACGTTCGATAAGTATATGAGGGCGTACTACTTGCTCAGCTACATGGGTGCAATTTTCTTCCTCCCTTGGCCAATAGTGTACGGACCGGTGTTCCGTGCGATTGTCAAGGCCACGCGACCCAAAGAACGACAGGAATAAAACTGTAGTGACCGTGTTTTAAAGAAAAGGACCTAGATAAATTCGAGTGAACGAGTGACTCCAATTCGTCGCACAAACGGTTTTCCATTCGCTAATACTTGTAGGTTAAGTTAGGTTACTTTGGCCCGTTTTGTTGCCCTTCCACGCCGCGTGTTCTTAATAAAATTCACCGTCATTGACATGCAAATGGTAAGGAGAAAATTTTATTGTAATTCTAATAATGATTCATTTTAAAACATACCCTCTGTTTTTTAGGTTTTCTATAAAACTTTCCAAAGTTACTCTACTAGAAGTTCATATTTATAATTTAAATAATTTATCTTTAATAGAGTACTTAAATTAAAATAATTATACATTATTTAATAAAAATTATATGATCAATTTTACAGGAAATTAAATAAACACAATAATAAATTTATTATAATAATACATATTCATTTATATAAATAATTTAATATTATTTCATTAATTAAAATATTCATGGATTTATAAACATATAATTTTCTGCACTAAATTAATAAGTTACTTTTTATTAAGGGCTATAGTTTTATTAAGTGTTTATTATTGGTATATAAAACAAAACAAAACCAACCTTCAGTGTCAAAATCTAAAAAAAATAATGGTAAATTATTCTGTAAAAGGCTGTAAGTAAGATTTTGCATTTAAAAACCGTCGCCAATTACTATAGTGAGAATCGTGGCCTCTATTTTATATTAGCATAGCGTTACATGAAATTTTAATTTTACATAAAACATCACTACTTTTCTAGCATTAGAAAGAACATATTAAAATAAACAGTATTGACATCATCACCTACTCAAAAGAAGTAGCGATAAAATCAATTAAAATTGAGCGTTAAATGCTTTCCAATTTCATTGCATTTAATTTTATACGTTTTCACACTATATACAAGTTATAAGTCTAGGACAGAATGTATATAGGAAATTTAAAAATATTCCAATTGTTGGTTTTAATATCTACTTCCTCTATAATACAATAATAAGAAGAGCCCTTCAATGCACTATAATTTAGGTACTTAACTTCCATTATGAGGTTCAACAACTTATCATTAATTATATGTAGCAATACATCCTCTGTGAAATTTCACAATGACTTACATTAATGTTTGAATACTTGAGGTAATTTAGGATGCCTTAACTCTCGCATCCAAATTGTAACATTTTAAATGGATCAAACATATCTAATAATCACTTAAAGTAATTGTAATATCATGACGTGTAACTGATAAATGTTTATATTAGCAACAATTTAACTCAAGTCCTTTTTATTTATCTTGTTAAAATGGAATGTATCCATTTATGGATTCGATTTAGCTAGAAAAAATTGAATTTATTAATCAATGATCACCTGAAACTGCAGAAGTAAAAATAACAAAATTTGCATATATAGTTGACTTCTTAATCTGATTAACGTACAGATTTCCAAAACTATACACATATCTTTTAATAGCAGTCCCAAAAAAGCTCTTTTGTATTTTTTTTTAATATCAATTATAATTGTAAAAAAATAATTCAATCATAACAGTACAATTTTATTTTTTAATAGATTAGACTTTCTCATTTGCTTTTATATCAAAATAAATAAACTTATCAGTGTATTGTCAATACAATTGTCACCGATCCTCACTAAACCACAGTTTTATTACAATAAATTAATTTTTACAGCACTGCATTGTTTTAAAATTGCATTTAATATTCTGTACTTATTTGATATTAAATATTTATTGCAAATCGGGTTTCCATGTACATTAATGAATATTTAATTTAATCATTATCAAAATAATCTACTCTTACCTTTATTTATTATCATACTTCTATTGTGTAATTCATTTTTGATAGGTTTTAGTATTAAGCTAGTTTATGTATTTTGGTGGAAGAGGAATTTGTGGCTTCCAGTTCGACTTTTAGGCAGGATATTTAAGTGTACTTTTTAAGCTATTATAAATAAAAATTGTTCAAAACTGTTACTTCTAGTCTGAGAATTTACCTGTTAATAAAATAATGTACAAATAATTGATTTTCATATAGGTCTTCACAATATTTTGATATATTATCAGTTTAATGTCTTTTTTAAGTACAAAACATTTGGTATATACAACATGAACATGTTGACGGTAACAACATAAATGGTTATGCACATGGAGGTATTAAAAGGAATAATTTAACTACACTTAAAATCTTACATAAGGTTATACAACCTTATGAAATGTGGATCATCATTAGAAAGGCTTTCTTTAAGTACACACTTTCTAATAGTCGTAGGTAGCAATTGGCACTCAACTATGTTGTACTTCGTACATGTTATTTGTGTATTTATGTGTGTACATAACCTTATAACTCTAAAGGATTCCCAAGAATACTGGACGCCCATCTGATCGCAGCTTTGATCCAACGATGTTTAACTTCCGTTCACCTGCTAGTTCGGCAAGAAACATATGCGCTCACCACTGCCTTTCTTTTTCTGCTTCCACATCTATTAAATGATCATCGTGTATTATTATTGTGCTTGAGGTTGCTGGAAAATATGGTTTACCTGTTTAAAATATTATAATTGTTTAATTTAAATATTAAATAAACTTTTATTTAATATTATTGTATATCCACGTAACTCATCAATCAATATTATTGTTTAATTTAAAGTTATATATTAGTCAAAAGTAGTAGTATAAAAGTACTTTGAACGTTTTTATATCACTATTTATTTATAAAACATTAAAAGAATTTTCATTTACTCTGTTATATGTTAAGTTTATAAAGAGTAAAAATATTAAGGATATATATTGCATTGCAAATTACTTTTTAGGGTAAAAACTAATGGATTGAAATAAATTTTTTATATTTTTATGTAAACATTTTTTACACGTTTTATCACATACATACTTAAAACCTAAAAATGAGGTGCCTATATCTATAATAATCACTAGTACTGAACTGTCAACATTGATATTCCCACAGTGACAACCCGAGTAATAAAAAAAAAAAAAAAGTAACCATTAATAAACCAAGGAGAACGGAACGTGAGAGACGAAATGAACAAACAAAAAAGCTGTTACATTATCATATATATTATCATTTAAATATCCTAAACTCTGCTGTAATAGAAAATTAGTAATTAGAAATGTTTATTCAAATCAAGGGTAAAATCCTCTTGTGTCGTGAAACGCGCGCGCACGCAATGTTCTCTAGATTGTGTTCCCATAGACATTCTCGTCCGAATAGGCTATGTAAAGGAAGAAATCTTCTTCGTGGTGTTCCTGTAATTAAAAAAGATAAACGTAAGAATTAAAGATACTTTTATTACTAAATTGTTATACTAAAAAAATAAAATTACTTTGTTATTAAAATATAATTATCACCTGTATATTAACACAGCTATTTTATTCATTATGTGAGCAACTAAACATAACAAGCTACAGTTTTTCTTCTTTCCTTTCCTTATTCTAAATAAGGAACAGTCAACACCAAATAAAACGTTTCTACGTATAAATTTAAATTACATTCTTAAAAATAAATTGTGGACATTTCATAACTGTTTTTTTTGAAAAGTGATGCTTTTATTTACCTGATACAATGAACCCATGGTGGCTGAAGTGGGTGGAATGACATTGTTGACAAAGAAAAAGAGAGCGTCTTCTGGCCGCAGATGGATCCTCTTGCGGATTAGGAAATAGAATTGGCCAACTGTTAAGTCGGATGGCACAAGGTACTTCTTTTTGTCCAAATCACCAATGCGCGCCTTGGGTGCTTTTTCTACAATCACCTAAAAAAAATGCAATATTTTTATACATATGTACTTTAAACAACAACAAATTCTTAATGTATGTTAAAACATTATTAAATAAATCATAATTTTATTGTCCACTAGTTTGTATCATTATGATTGAGGTTAATTAAATAAATTATTTAAAACAAAAACAAACTCTACTGCTAAAACATCTTTACTAAATAAATTCTATGTTTTCACATTATTATTGTCACTGTTGACAGTATTTACAATGCACAAGAGCAATTTATTAGACTATATCCCAACAAAAATATTATAATAACAAAGGCATTTATTGTGTATAAATTAAAAAAAAAAAAATTAAATTAATCATATTTTTGGATGGTAACGTACTTTTTGGCTCGGCGTCTTTTACCTTTTCCTGAAATACCTCTTGTGTTGTATTTCCGAATAGTATGTTTGCAATCATTTTTAAAAAGTTCACAAAAACTGACGTTTGTTAATTTTATTTGACAGTTGTTTGATGTATAGCCCAATCAGAAAATTAATTAATTGGGAACCAATCACGTGCCGAAACATAATGCGAGTTGAGAACCAATTACAGCCCCGAAAACGAACTCTACATGAATTTGTTATCGCGGCAACAAAGTTCTCTAGAAGCTGATTGGTTCTAATTCGTCCGTGTTTCGGCACGGTGCCTTTGGCGGGATATAGTCCACCTAATTTAAGAAAATCTAGTGCTATGCTTTAGACAATAGATATCGCCTTAATGGTTTATCTAAATTATTATTAACATACTAAATAACATAAAATCATTTTGAGTAGGTTTTACAGAAAGCCGAATTTGTTGTGGCCTTTATACTTTTGACATAAAGCCAAGTTGTGGTTATTTTAAAAAAATATTTGAAAACATCTGATGGCCATGACTTCAACTTGAGGTAGGTTATGTAAATAACAGACGTCAGGATTATAAAATAGTTTTTATAACAAAATAATAATACCATCTACTAATACGTAGCAAATTTGTAAACAAAACACACATATCTTACAAATAGTATGGCAATAACATTTTGTTATCTTATTTTGCAATCACTTAAAGATATGTCTCTAATTACATATATCAATAATCATTGCAAGAATGATTGAAAACTTTTTAAGCAAAATTATAAATTTTAATATTCAACAAAGCAAACGAATTCAAAACTGTAGGAAAAATCTAGGTTGGCATTTCCACATATTAAATAGATGCCAAAGGGAATTTCTCCTCAAATTAATATATCTCCTTTATGAAACACAATTATCACAAAAAAATCAATTGTGTTTTGTCGAGGAGAAAAACAAAACAAACAACAATCTAAAAGCTAAGTAAATCATATAAACCATGCATTTAAAACACTAATTGTTAGGTATAAGAGACACACTTCGATATTTATGTATTAATGGGTATCACAATCTACAGATGTTTTAAGTGAATCATAAATCTGATTAATACTAGAGCTTACTCAAATTATGACACATTGATTGTATGGTATCAAGTAAGAAATTTAAACAAGGAAACATTAACATACAAAATTATTATGCAATAACTTCACACTGAATGATAATTATTGTAAAGAGGAGATATACTTTTTGTAATAAAAATTTAAACAATTATTTAATTAAAACCAACTACAACCTTCATTATTTAAACAATTAATAGTAACCTTCACTACTAACTTTCTTTCTGTAAAAATGTAGAATTAATGAATGACTAATATTACATAATCTGAAATAATAAAACGTTTTGTAAATCTTCAACAATGAGTCTTTCTAAGACTACAAAACACACCACTCGGTCAAACAACTACTCTCCTGATTCAAATTAAATTATACACAAGCAAATTGTGTGTTTCAAAGAGTGGTATGTATATCTGCCAAATTAACTTCAAATGGAATTTTAATTAAACGCAAAGGATTTTAATGTATCTCATTACTAATATTTCAAATTCAATTCTATAATTTAAAATAAAAACATTTAATCTGTCTACAAGAGTATGTGTATAAATATTAGCCTTTTATGAAAATTATAAAAATTATTATTGCCACAGAAACTGAATTGAGCAGTAATATAATCAGCAAGGACATTTAATGCACATATGCAAACTAAAAATGTTATCACAAAGTTATTATCGCATATTCACACAGTTCATTGGCAACGTTAATAAAGCCAAGATTTAATAAAGGTATTGTTAACAATGCCTTATTTTTGGGATGAAATAATTTCTCACTTAAGTCATGGTGAAGTGAAACATTTTTGCATTAATTCAGCACATTATATAGATACATATTATATCAATGTTTTAGAAAACTACATCCTGGATTAATGATTGATATGTATTATTTGTCTCTTATCTACTAATTACAAATACCTGATGCAACATTTGTTCTAATTAAACAATCTAATTGAATATTAAAAGGTTAAATATACCTCATATACTAGTGGTTTTAATAATATTAATATGGTACCAAATAACTTATTTAAATAAATTCTTTTGATCTAATAAGATATCTTATGCTATATACAAATAATACATTTAAAAATATATTCTGTTATATTCAGATGATAAATATAGAATTTAAATTCTACTGTAGTATGTAATGTCAAAGAATATATATATTAATAATATAATAGTAGTGTGATATTAATAACTACACCTAATTAATTCTAAACTAAAAAATGTCAGTTGTAATAATTTACGATATATTTTTAATATTAGCTGAATCATTCATTTTATTTACCACGATTTACAGGCACATTAAAATATGTGTGTACAAGCTTTGTACTACATATGATCAGTATTAAGAAAAATAATAAATTATATTCATCTTGAATGGTGTCGGCGTTAACTTGGTGGTACATTTTAATAAGATAATTAAAACACTTTAACTTTGTTTTACCACATAAAATATTTATTGCTGTGACTATAGTTTCGAACATTCACTGTTCATTATCAAACATACAACAACACTTTATGTTTGATAATGAACAGTGAATGTTCGAAACTATAGTCACAGCAATAAATATTTTATGTGGTAAAACAAAGTTAAAGTGTTTTAATTATATTCATCTACCTCCTTCGTTCATGAAATATGTTGCAAGTACATTCAACTGTCTTAAACAAGTGTATTTTATTTTTATCTTTTTGTTCTTATTTATATTCATAATAACATATTGTCATTTTTATCATTATCGTAGAATTTGCATTTAAAAATAATCCGCGTCGCAATTTTAAACCGTTCCCTTTGTTTACAAATATACTCAGTTCTTTGTTCACAATTCCCATTTCAATTATAGATAACGGTTAGCTACGAAAATAGTAGCCCGTGTTAATCGTACATATTCCGCTGTCATGCCACCGGGATTTGTGCGAATTTTTTGGGAAAAACTGCTGATTCAAAAATGACGCAATACGCGAACGAGAGAAGAAAACTCAACACCGTCCTTGGCGCAAGGCGGCCACCATTTTGTGTCGCAAAAATTGTTGAAAAAAAAAGCAACGCAAAAAACATCTGTTTTTAAGGAATGGAAATTCTATCGTTTGTACGAACACGGAGGATAACACAATTTTGGGGCATGTTGTGAAATACTTACGGGCACCCTGTCGGGGTACTTCCTCCTGATCTTCTCGCCCTCGGCTTTCCTCCTCTCGAACGGGTGCTCCTCTTTGTATTGGAACTTCATGATTTCACGACGGGCTCACGGAAAATTTTCTAAATATAATCGGGAACGGAACTTTTCAACGATGCAGCGACAACACTTTCTGTATGCTTGTTATGACACCGAAAAACAATCGATTAATGTACGGATCGCGACGTTGCCAAGCGTATTTATATATTCCCCGCTATTCTTCCGTGCTAGTAATCGTACAGTACGTGACTATTGGTTTGATTCCAAGTAACTATCTTACCTCGTATTATGCGATATTGCGAGTTCATATATTTATGTATAATAATCAAATATTTATAATACTATGTTGTAATAATTTTACGTTTTTTGTTTTGTAAATACATATTATCTATTTCTAATAGTACATTCAATAAATCGACATCATAAAGAATAAAGCGCCTTGTTTTTTAAATTTATTAAACTTTTATTATTAACATAATTTTTAACGTAACATTTATTGACTAATCAGGAATTTAATTACTGATCTATTCATATATTTCCAGTTTCTTTGTTTCTATTTGTCTAATGATCATAAAACACTACATGTATATATCCTTTCGAGTTAAAAAATAATACATATAACTCTATAACCATTTTGTCTTTAATTGGATTGTAAAAAATAAAAATTCAAATTTTCAAAAATACTTGAAAATATAGTTCAAAGGTAACTCCGGCAACACTGTGCCTCCATTTTCCAAGGTACTGCGTTATTCAAACCAGAATGCAAATAAATATTTCACAATACCCTATTTATTTTAATAATCCCTATGATTATCTTATTCAAAAACTATCAAATAATATATAAAACGATAACAAATAGAAATTTTACTTCATCAAAGAGTATTATTAGGATAACATCTGCTTGCACTTTTGCTGTTTTGATTAGCGCATTCCCACCAGCTGATCGTTCCGCGCAGTATTTCTTTATTTAAAAATTCATTTCATAATTTCCATTTAAATATAATAACGATGTTTGAATGTGACGAGGATTTAGGACTCGATGATGTAAGTTTTTATTTAAAAAGATAACTTCGTGTAAGTTTTAATTTAAAAAAAAAGTGAGGTTGGGTTCCTTTTGTTTATTTACAAATTGTTTTTATTTCTGCCTCGACTCCAATAATTCTTCAATCGTGGTTTAGGAATTCTAACTGTGCTATCAAAACTATCTTTATTATCGATCATAAAATTAATTAAATAAAAGAAAAAGTGTTTTAAAAATTAATTGAAACACTTTGTACTTTCACTTGTTTTTTTTATTTTTCTTCAACTAATTTCAACTTTTATTACAAATTGTGGGAATTTATACTCATTTATGTAATAAGGGCAATTAAAATAAGGAAATTCCAGATTTCTTCTTAATTGTTAAGTATGGATTTTCATTGTTTAATTGTCTTACGGATATCCAAACCCTTCTGCAGATTTAAGACACATCCCTTTTGGTTATTAAAAACTCTTTTATATTCTTCTATTCTCTCACTGAAACATCAGTTTATCTCATTTATACATTATCACAATTGCCCCACTTAAACTCTTACACACTACACTTGAACCATTTCTTTGTCTCACTAAAATTTTCTAAACTTTAAAAAGAATTATAATAATAAATTTGTACCCTTTAAAATTGTTTTTTTTTTATATTTTCTGATAGATTTTTAATAAATTTTAACTTATGTCTTTTTTTGTGTTCGTTTGATTTTTTTTAAAGTAACATGAGGTTCATAAAAATTGCATTAAATATAAGTATTCAACACCTATATAACTATCTTTTTAGGAACTGTTTACTCAAGAAAATCTTGACCATATTTCTGAAATTTCAAATAAGACCAACGAAACAGACCAGGAGTCGTTAGTAGACAGAAGTCATTTAGGAAGCTCTTCTAAACAAGATGACAAACAAGAAAATCGCTTAACTCTAGAATCTACACCATCAAGAAAAATTAATCAACCATCTTTAACGCCTAAAACAATTGCATATCAAGGCAATTGTGTAGTTAATGAAAAAAACGAATGTGAAAAGACTCCAGGTAAAAATATAGATTTATGGAAAGAAGGTGATAATTCAGAGAGTTGGAGACAAAATGACGAGCTGAGGGAATCTTTTGAAAAACATAATTTTACAAGGCCAGTATCAAGAGAAAAATATTTTGTGCATAATGAATCGAATAATTCAGGTAAATATTTTCTTTCTTAAGTATGCTAATGAACGATTTATGATTTTTTTGAGACATAAGGCTACAATAAATACGTTGCATATTTTTCTAATGCATTGTTAATATTTCTTTCTTAAAAATTATTTTAAGAAAAAAAATTGAATGCTCCTTAAAAATATTTAAAATCCATTATCAATTTAATTGGTTAAATTTGCTAAAATAAAGTTAGAAGTAAAGTGTAATCATGTGTTTTTATGCCATAAAAATGTTTTGAAACTTATTCCACCACTATAGTTTCGATTAATAGACAGTCATTGTTAAACTTAAAGTAACCTTAAAATTTATTTCTTTATTTTTTTAAGATTACCCAATGTATTCAAGATAGAGAAACACGTATTTTAATTATTATTTATTATTAACAACATAACTTAAAAAATATACTTGTAAATTGAAATTTTATTTATAGCAAATATTACATCATATAAAACCTACTAATTTGAAACAGTATGTGTAATAGAAACTACAATATTTAATTTTTGTAGCAAAAAACTCAGTGAATGGTTCCTTTGAAGATGACCACTCTGATGTCTTTACTGATGACATTACATTTGATGTTGAAGAGGAGCGAATTATTAAACGTCCAAAAGTCCCTGATAAAAAGAACAGTACTCCAGGGAAGAGAAAATTTCCAGGTCCGGCAGGAATTTTGCCTGAATCCCCGATTTGTTTAAAATCATTTTATGAGCATGAAGATAGAGACGAGGCTCAGTCAAGTGATATTTCAAATACGGTAAAATTATTAAGTTATAATATTTAAATATTTATGTTTATTAAGTAAATATTTAATTCTTATTAACAATTTGATATAAAAAGGTCAATATTTGGACACTATATCCAAAAACATTTAATGAAGCATATAATTTAATAATTATTTCAATTACATAATTTTATACAAATGCAATTAATTTAACAAACCATTATTAATTTTAGCAGGATTTTCCATGCACGCAAGATAACACTCAGTTCAGTGGACAGTTATGGTTAAAAATGTGCTCAGATTTTAGGGATGGTCCTGTTTTCTTACCCGATTGCTATAATATAGCTTCCATAAAAAGCCAAGCCAAATCAAAAGCCGTGCATGGATGCAAATTCCCTTTCCTGGCAGCTATTATTATCCATGTCAAGAAATTCGATTCCAAAACACTGAACACTGTTGTTACTTTAAAAGATGCCACTGGTAATAAATAATTTAAATATTTTAAAATAAAAATGTCAATAATCACTTTTTTATTTAGGTCGAATAAATGCTTCCTTACAACCTGATCTCTATGAGGTGCATAAACAAGATATAACCGTGGGATCAGTTATAATATTACGTGACTTCAGTGTTCTCGCCTTGAACACAAGTGCAAATATATACATTACCATCACAATGAAAAATTTGTTGTTTATTTATAGTGCAGCTGGTTTAAGACAATCCTCACAAACTCAAAGGGAGAGCACTCAATTTACAGCGCCTAAAGTAACAAATGTACAAGATGTAACCATTAAGAGTGTCATTGAAGATACCTTACAATTTAATAATTATAGTTATATTCCATGCCAAGGAAATAATAGTAGATACATTCAAGCATGTAATGTGCAAAATAAACATTCCGTACAGAAAAGGGAAAGCTGGTGTAACAAACAAAACACAGAATTCTATGATATAACTGATGCAGAAAAACAATGTTTGTTGTCTGATGATTTTGGAGATCTTGAAGAATTGTTTTCGAATGAAAATGGAGTGCAATCTACAAAGACTGTCAAAAGAAAATTGTGTGATGAAATACCTGTATCAAAGAAGAAAATCCAAGGATGTACTGCTAATCCACAAAAATTATCTAGTGATAGTTATATCATTCCAACAACAAGTACCTATCAACAAAAACTGAACAAAAATAATTATCAAAATAATAAAACATCGCAAATTCAACTGGATAGGAGTTCAAATGTGGCTAACAACTCTATAAATAGTAATCCATATAATAACACAGCAAATGGTTTTATAAGCAGAGACAATCCTAATGCAAATAAGCAGAAAATTAATTTTACTAAATTAAACATTGCTAATAAACCTTGTTCATCTAGGGAAGTTAATGTGAATGATGGATGTGTAATTACAAGAAATCAAGTCAATTATTGGGATGATAATAAAACAACTTATCATGATTTAATTGATGAGTTTATTAGTGATGACAAAATCGTTAAACATAATCAACATGAAGCTTTAATTCACTCTGAAGATAGATCCAGTTGTAATAAACAACCTTCTGAATATAACAAGTTGTCAAAAATTGATATTAATATTAATGAACAAAATTGTGAAGAAACTAATAAGAAAATAAATAGATTTAATCAGTTCCGTTTTAAGAAAAGAATAAGTGATGAGAAGGAGAATAACAAGGAGGATAGTTTGGGTAATGCTTTATTTTTATAGCTTATTAAATCAAATTATAGTATTAAATAATTTAATCTATAATAATAAATAATTAAAATTTATTACTGTGAAACGATTAATTATAATATTATGCTTTTTAACTTTTTTACAAATAATTCAAAATATAATTATATGTATATATTTTTTCAGAAAATAACAACCCACATGTTAACAAGACGAATGCAGAGATCATTACATCGACACAAATATCAGTATTGAGTGAAGATCAGGAACACTCCCAGATTTTAGAAGAAGTTTTCGATGGAATCGATGCCTGTTCGTTGTTTGAAGAGTTTTAATATTTTTTATTTATTTCTAGAATAAATGAAATTTCGGTAGTTTTTATAAGACAAGCATTAAAACCGTTTTGCTTGATTACTTTTAAAATAATGTTAATAAGAATGATTATATTTTCTATTTTGTTATTACAATACAATGTTATGCTTTTCACCTTCCCACTCCTTTTAACAGATTTTAAATAATGTAAACCAATTATTGTCCAAGTCGTTTTAAAGTTTTTCTTTAAATTAAAATAGAGTATTAAGTATGTAAAAATATGTTTAACAAAAATTATTAGGATGGTTACTACCAATTTACATGGTACATTTTGATATAAACATTAAAATGTTTTAGTGGTAAAAACATAGTGAAGGTTTTAGATTAATTTTTTTGAGTTTTTCAAGTGATAATTAGAAAATTTTACTATGAATAGTCAACACCATTGTATTATACAATATTTGTCATTTTGTGTTGTACAATATTTGACATTTTTTTCAGCCAAAAATTAATACGAAAATTGAATATTTACAATTCCATTTTAGAAGTTTTAAATACCAATTCTGTAAGAAATAAATTATTGTGATCAGTTTGTCATTGAATTAAAATTAATAGTGCTTCAGAGCACGAATGTCTTATTAATAAATAAATAAATAATCTAATTTATTTATATAAATAAATAGATTAATCAACCATATGTTAATGCAATAATTTTAAAAAAATGATGAACTATCTAGTGTGTTAAGTAAGTAAAGGAGAATATTTTTGTGTCACCAAATGTCATCATTAAGATTTTTTTCAATAATTAAAGCTGAAACAAAAACCTGAAACGCAAACAAACAAAAATAACAATTTAACAATTATTTAGTACCTTTTAAAAATAATATTGATACGCCACTGGTATTGGTTGGTATATTTATAAGTAATTATTTTCGAAATAAAGACACCAGCTGAAATCTAATATTTAATGTGTATTTAAATTATTCACGTAGCTTAAAATCAAAATGTATTAAACGTTATTATTCATTTAGTCAAAAATTCATTAAAGAATCTTGTTAATTAACACATGTTGGCATTACACGTAAACTGACATTTGTCAACGCATCGATTGTCGTCAAACGTCAAAACTGTCAAATATTCCGGTGGGTGGTGTTTTGTCAGGCAAAAGTGGTTTAGTGTATTTCATATAAGCCGATAATTGGTAAAGGGGACCCTCTTCAACATGACTGACTCGAAGTACTTTACTACGACTAAAAAGGGTGAGATATTCGAGCTGAAATCCGAGCTCAACAATGACAAGAAGGAGAAGAAGAAAGAGGCCGTTAAGAAGGTATAATGTAATATTAAATTATTAAGTGTGAGAATTATTTACTGAATTGATTAAATTTACATTGTTTTCTAAAATTGATAAATATGCAGTAGTGAAATTTATATTGTCAAAATACTACCCTAATTAAAAACCAATTCATAATGCTAAGTTTCTTATTTGTATGAAAAACAATTATAAACATACTTTAATATTCCCTTAATTAATTATAATTATATTTTATCTTTATTATATCTTTGCACCCCAACAAAATTTAACAAAAAATATATTACAAAATAAGAAATAATGCTCAAAATTTTAGTTGAAGGGAATTTATAATATAAGCAATGGAAGTACTTATAGGTGGTGTAATTTAAATATTTTCCTAATTTTTGTTTGCATTAAATGTTTATTTGGTGAAATTTGATATATGGAGTATATTTAATAGATTTTATGCTATAAATTTATCCAGTAATAACTATGGGGCGTTAATCTTTGTACAATGCACATAAACAAAATTAAGTGAATATAATACATTTGGATGAAATAAATATATAAAATCAATAAAAAAAAATTGTTGATATACTTAATCAACAATTTTCAATAAAATATAATTCATGATTAATATATATCTAATGTACATTAATATAATTTATTTATTAATATAATATATTTTAATAGGTCATAGCCAGTATGACAGTAGGAAAAGATGTATCAGCACTATTCCCCGACGTTGTTAACTGCATGCAGACTGATAATTTAGAACTGAAAAAGCTGGTTTACTTATATTTAATGAATTATGCGAAATCACAACCCGATATGGCCATCATGGCCGTTAACACGTTTGTAAAGGTAGGTTTTTCATTAACGCGCATATTAAATCTAGAAATGATATGGTTTTGATTTTGATAGGATTGTGAGGATCCTAATCCGTTGATTAGGGCGTTGGCAGTGAGAACGATGGGATGTATTCGTGTGGACAAAATCACTGAATACCTCTGTGAACCGTTGAGGAAATGTCTTAAAGATGAAGATCCTTATGTACGTAAAACCGCCGCCGTTTGTGTGGCCAAGCTGTATGACATTTCCTCTGGTTTGGTGGAGGATCAGGGTTTTTTGGAACAGTTGAAGGATCTGCTTAGTGACTCGAATCCAATGGTCGTTGCTAATGCTGTTGCTGCTCTCTCTGAAATCAATGAGAATAGTCCAACTGGGGCTCCATTAGTAGGTTAGTAATAGATTGATATCTATGTGACAATTAGGGGCTTAAAAATCTGGAAAAAAAAATATAATAAGTGTGAATATCATATTAACAATATTTTTAGTGTTGTTTGGAACTAATTTTGATTTACAAACTTTAAGGATTTGAGAAAAAACTTTATAAGCTTTGTTCTACGGCTATTGGTTTTGAAGTGTTTTCTCAAATCCATACTTAAAAATGAATTACTAAGTAAATATTGACAACGTTCAAGAATTACTAACTTTAATTTTTAATTATATTATTATTAATATAAAATATTTTATTTATTAAAAAAAAAACCTTAACCACTTATCTCTTTATTTTTTTATTTTTAGAGTTGAATACAAACACCATTAACAAACTCTTGACGGCTTTGAACGAGTGCACAGAATGGGGTCAAGTATTCATCCTGGATTCCCTCTCCAATTACAGCCCTAAGGACGAGAGGGAGGCACAGAGTATTTGTGAGAGAATCACTCCAAGATTGGCTCATGCAAATGCTGCAGTTGTTCTTTCTGCTGTTAAGGTAAGTAAAAACAACAAAACAAATAGTCAGTCAACATGATTAGAACATATTTATGGAAAATAAAGAAGTAGTGATGAATTATTTCACTTGCTTTCACAATATGTGTTTAAATTATCTGTATTGTTCTTTCTGATATTTAGATAACAAAAAATAACAATAACAAATAAATTGCAATTAAGGTAACAAAAAACTATAACAAACAAATAAATGGACGTTATAATAAAGTATCTGGAAAATAATAAAAAGAAGCAAGGAATTATTTCGTTTGCTTTCAAAGAATTTTATTTTTATTATTTAATTTGAATGTTTCATTATAATACTTACAGTTGCATAGATATTTTATAAATAAATGATTACTTCTAGTGTATTGTTATTTACACTCATTAGCAAAATAATTTATTTATATACAGGTTCTAATGAAGATGATGGAGATCCTCTCAGGTGATACAGAATTCTGTGCAACCCTTAGCAAGAAGTTGGCACCGCCTTTGGTAACATTACTGTCTTCTGAGCCTGAGGTACAGTATGTGGCTCTACGTAACATAAATCTGATAGTACAGAAACGTCCAGATATCCTAAAACATGAGATGAAGGTATGTGGCAATCAGTTTTTATTATAAATAAAAGTGGCGCTTAATATATTATTCTATATCGATACATGCCTTTTACTTTTCGATGCAGGTGATCGATTGAATATACCATGTTTAAATGGACATGTATATCCAACAGATGGCGCTTACTATTTTATAAAATAATATAATTTACACTGATATATTAAAAAAATAAATTTGTTTATCTTTCAGGTGTTCTTTGTGAAATACAATGATCCCATTTATGTGAAGCTTGAAAAACTCGATATTATGATTCGTCTCGCATCTCAGTCAAATATCGCGCAAGTTTTGAGTGAATTGAAGGAATATGCCACAGAAGTGGACGTCGATTTCGTGCGTAAAGCTGTTAGGGCTATTGGTAGATGCGCTATTAAAGTGGAACCATCGGCGGAGCGCTGTGTTTCTACTTTACTAGACTTAATCCAGACTAAAGTCAACTATGTCGTGCAGGAGGCCATTGTCGTTATTAAAGATATATTCAGGTAAGAAAGCTTACAAAAAGGATTAATTAATTTATATTAAATAGTTATTAAATGCGAATAGCGGAAATTTTTTTCATTAAACCATAAGAATTAGATAAAGAAATACAAATTACTATTATTGTATGAGTTTTCAAAGTAACTATTATATTTATTATTAGTCGTCAGGGGTTATCCAACCACTGATCTAGTGCAACTCTTAGATAATAGATGGCAACTTTCTGGTAATATCTTGAGCAACTATTATGCCTTGAGCAAATGTCCGGTGCTTAAAAATTTGAAATTTCTCTTGAAAATTTTATTTAAATTTTTAAGGATACAATTCTACAGGATAATTAATATACACTATTATAAAATAAATGAATCGATCCAATAACATTTAATATCTTTAATTAATTAAATTACCTAGAAACTGCAGTGTTTTAAAATCAGTTTTGCCAATATTATCCAGGTCTGAATTGTTTTGTCTCACTCTAAAGCGCTATGGTATTTTAGTAGTAGTAGTAGTAGTGGCTCTTCCACCTAGTTATTTGTGTGTGTGTGTGTGTGTGTAAATGAGCTTGTTTCTTTAAAAGATTGCCCCCGTCACTCTAAAGCGCAATTAATTGTATCCCAATGATGAATGGTACCAGTCACCCATCCAACTGCTGATCCGAACTAACGTTGCTGCATTCTCGCTAACGTTACTTTGGCCTCAAACTGTGTTTATGGTATATTATTAATATATAAAACAAAAAAATATCGTTGTTGTCATAAAATATTGCAAAAAAATATATATAATCAAACACATGTCAATGTGATGGATTTTCTCAGTGAATTTTTCTCGTTCGGGTCCTTATTAAGGATTGTTTACATTGTTGTGCCGGTCGCATTCATTGTAACTGGCAAGAACCGATTGAAGACCGTTCAAGTTAAACAGGAAGATGAATCGTTGCTGAGGAAACGAATTCGCGATTACAAACCGGAGCCTTTGCTGCCGAAAAAGATACGCAAACAGACTGATAACATGGTATTGGCAGGGGATGACTGCGTTGATTTGATCCGCGCGGACTTCTTGAGCCTGTCACAAAATCAGACCATGCTGAAAAATGCAGCTGGTGCTGTAAAAAATTATGGTTTGGGAACATGCGGACCAAGAAGTTTTCTAGGTATGGGTGTTGTTATAGAAATAAATAAAGTAGTTTTAATTCATGATTAAAATTAAATTATTTTTGCCAAATTAAAACAGCCAAGATTAATAACAATATTGCTTATATTGCAGTTATACTCATTGATAAACTAAGGTCATGTATCTTAAGTTCAAGGTCTTTTCTTAAAAAAAAAAAACGTATTATTTAGTTGGTCATTAATTGATTTAATTTTAAAGGCACGACGGAATTGCACTTGATCCTTGAAGAAAAACTTTCAAAACTACTTGGTTTTGACGCTGCTCTATGTTATCCATACGGATCCATGACTGCCTACAGCGTAATTGGCATTTGCATTTCAAGTATAAACACAGTTTTCATCGACGAAAACGCTGATCGATGGATTAGACAGAGTTTACTCAGTCGAAAATGCTCTATTTACTACTACAAACACAACAATGCCGAGGATTTAGAAAACCTTTTGATATGCATGTTTGAGAACGACCGATTATCAAAAAATGATACGACTTTTTTAATCCTCGAAGGTGTTTATGAGCACGATGGTTCTATTTGTAATTACCCTGCATTAATAAAAGTAGCCAGGACATTTAAAATGCGGGTTATTTTAAACGAGAGTTATTCATTTGGTGTGCTCGGGAAGACCGGTCTTGGAATAACGGATTATTTCAACGTGGATATCTTTAAGGACGTTGACGTCATGTTTGCAAATGTTGAAGCAACCCTGGGAACGATTGGAGGATTTAGCGTGGCGCCTCAAATCACCGTCGATCGCCAGTACATCTTCAGTCCTGGTTTTGTTTTCTCAGCCAGTTTGCCTGCTTTCCTCACTCAGGGGATTATAACAGCGTTAGACTTTATTGAGGAAAGAGCAGTTATTTTACAACAGTTATCAAAAGAAGTGAATGAATACCTTGCAAATCTCGATAAATACTTTAAAGTTTTGAGTGACCCTGAAGTACCAGTTAAAATAGTAGCTCCTATTGGTGTTAAGAAGATGCACTGGGATAATTTATTAAATAAAATATTAGAGCATTCTGAGCGGCGAAAGATATACATGCTTAAAGATAAACTTGGGCTACGGTTTCATTTGAATTATAATCTGTGTGCTAATGAGCATGGCAAAGCTGCTCTTTTTGAGGTTTTTCAAAATGCTACTGAGTTGCTAATTCAATACCAACGTTATTAATATTTAATTGTTTATTGTGTTATTTGATAAATAAATGTTATTCTTCATGAAAATTAATTTACTGTATAAATAAAAGATGTATGTAAAGTGAAACAAATTCAAGAAAAATATTACTTATGATTATATTATAAATAAATGATTTAGAACAGGCTTTAATAATTAGTACAACATGATTGGCAAAATATCAAGAGTATAATGAATATGATGTTGTTCATTATCAAATTTCTTACCAAACCAGAAATAGGATTTCAGGATAAAGTTTTCATACTACAAAGTAAATATTTTATGAAAAACACTTAAAATTATAATTATTACATGGCTTCTAACTAAACTACTCAATTTGAATCCAGTCCTGCCAATTGTGCTGTTTTAGTTAAGACCGCCTCTAAAATTTTTCTTTTTCTATATGAAGTATAAACAAGTATCATAATCATGATTAAATTTAATTTTACGGTATTTCAGTAGATATTTGCAAATTATTACGATAATTTATACTGGTTTACTACATTGTTGCCATATATTTAGCTTTAATCACTAAAATGCCAGTTATGAAACATATAAATGAATTAAACAAATGTAACTCAACTTATTAAACATAAGAAATCTGAGATTCTGTTGAATTTTCACTACTTTTTTTAACAAACAACATATTTCTAATTCTACCCTTAAGGTGTGGGAAAATTTATTACGATAACTTTTAACGTTAGGATAATTCTTTTATTTCTAGAAAATATCCAAATAAATATGAAAGCATCATTAGTACACTCTGCGAAAATTTGGACACGCTTGACGAACCCGAAGCCAGAGCCAGCATGGTGTGGATCATTGGCGAATACGCCGAGCGCATTGACAACGCCGACGAGCTTCTAGACAGTTTCTTGGAAGGTTTTGCTGACGAAAACGCCCAGGTGCAGCTACAACTGCTCACCGCGGTCGTCAAGCTCTTCCTGAAGAGACCGGCCCACACACAAGCACTCGTCCAGCACGTGCTCAGCCTCGCCACGCAGGATTCCGATAATCCCGACTTGCGCGATAGAGGATTTATCTACTGGAGGTAAAACAAATTTTATTGCGTTTTTGACAAATTATAAAACCACTTTTCTTTGTTATAGGTTATTAAGTACAGATCCAGCTGCCGCAAAGGAAGTCGTTTTGGCCGATAAGCCTTTGATTTCGGAGGAGACAGATTTATTGGAGCCAACATTGTTGGATGAACTTATCTGTCACATTTCCTCACTAGCGAGTGTGTACCACAAACCACCGACTGCTTTTGTTGAAGGAAGAAGTGCAGGTGTGTAATCAATTATTTTTATAGTAAATATAATAATTAAAACTTATATTTGATTAATTAAAAAAAATTTCATTCATCAGCCATTAAAATCTTTATTTTTATTAAATCTGCATGTTTATAACTGTAAAAATTACCAATCATTATTGTTATTGCCGAATATTAGCATAACGTCATGGTTGGATGTCATATTTCTGCTTCTTTTAGATAAATATATTTTACATTTGTATAAATTTATAAATAATTTGTATTTAATTCATAATCCCATAATTTCACCTAATATCTAATGTGTTATAATTTTTATTTTATTAGGTATACGTAAGACATTACCTGTGAGACAAGGATCTGCAGAGGACAACACGCAAGCAGCATCAGAAGCCACTGTAATTCCTAACCAAGAATCTTTAATTGGAGATTTACTCTCTATGGACATTGGTGGCGCTGTTGCTGCACCCGCTGCGGCTGCACCGACATCTAACGTCGATTTATTAGGAGGTGGACTCGATATTTTGGTAAGAAGCCATTTCTACTTAATTCTAAAGTGTTGCTCTTTAAGAGAGCATATTAATAATATATGTCTAATTGTGTATGTATTAATTAAAACAAACGTATTAAGTATAAATATTATTTTAATAATATTAATTTTCAATTCTAGCTTGGTGGAGGACCAGAAGTTCCTGCAGCACCCACTGCCACCACTACCGGTCTTCTAGGAGACATCTTTGGATTAACCACTACACCCACCATGTACACACCGCCGAAATCCTGTTGGTTGCCGGCCGAAAAGGGCAAGGGTTTAGAGATTTGGGGAACATTCTCGCGTCGTTCTGGGCAAATTGGTATGGACCTCACGTTCACCAACAAAGCCATGCAGGCGATGAGTGGATTCGCCATTCAGTTTAACAAAAATAGTTTCGGCATTGCACCCTCGGCACCGTTAAATATCGGCACTTTACAACCGGGGCAAAGTTTGGAGCACACCCTGCCCTTGAATACGACCGGACCAGTACAGCGCATGGATCCTCTCATGAATCTCCAAGTTGCCATCAAGAACAACGTTGACGTCTTTTATTATGCTTGCACCATACCAATTCAGATATTATTCGCTGACGATGGACAGTTGGATAAGAGATTCTTCTTGACTACTTGGAAGGACATTCCTGCTGCTAATGAAGTAAGTAGAAACCTATTCATTAATTTAAATCCCAGGTAAAAGTAAAAATTGGTTACTTGTCACTATTAAATGTAAAAATAAGTTGATTATTTTTAAATGAATTGTTTTCCTTTTAAAATTACAAACATTAGTGAATTTGTACCATAATAATCACTCATTTGGTATAATAAAGTAAACTAGATTGAAGACTATTATAATTCAAACGTGTTTGAATTCGGAGAATTTATAATACTACTCAATTACTTATAGTTCATATTTAACAAGACCTAAAGTAAATTCTATTTGTTGGAGTCTGTTTCACACATTAATTAATTACCTCATTTATTTCTAACCTAGTTTTTCTGTGTCCAATGTCTAACGTATATTTAATACCTTTTGAGGAAAAAAAAACTCATTCATATATAAATAAAATAATCAGTTAATAATTAGAAAAAACACGAAAATATTTTCGTAAAATCTACAACAAATGAGTCTTATTAAGACTACAAGAACAAATCACTTTTGAAACAACTACTTGTCTAGCTAATAACTCTTGATAATGCCTTAAAAAGTGAAACTAGTCCAGTAAATAGAGAAAAATTGTAAAACAAACTTAGAGTAATGTAATTTAAACCTTCATCAGTAATAAATCATTGAACATTTATTAAAGCGAAATAGAGAATCTTTGCACATTAATTGGTTACAACTTACTCGTACAAGTTTAAATAACAAACTCCTTACAGTTGACGTGGAAGAAATTGCTGCTGATTCAACAATATTTTTTGAAATTCAATTGATGAGGCTGTTACTTAGTGAAATTTCATCATGCGTTTAAAGTAATAATAACAGCCATGTCATAAATTTTATCTTTTTTTTCTCTGTACATAAAAGGATAATACATAGAAGTTAACCAAGACAAATAATGGGAATAGATGTCATATTTAATGAATGAAAATTAGAAAACCTTAATATTATAAAAGTTATAATTAAAAACAAAATTTTTTTTTTTTCAGGTGCAGTATACATTAAACGATATCCGAGGCAACGCAGACACGATTACTGCAAAAATGACTCACAACCACATATTCACCATCGCCAAGAGAAACGTTGAAGGTCAAGACATGCTTTACCAATCCCTCAAGCTCTCCAACAACATCTGGGTCCTCCTAGAATTAAAGCTACAACCAGGTGTTCAACATGCCACCCTCAGCTTAAAAACTAGATCCACCGAAGTCTCGTCGGCCATCTTTCAAGCCTACGACAGCATCATGCATGCTACATAAAGTCTACCCCCTAGTTAATAACTAATACATATTATATTATATATATTCATTCCACTTGTGAGAACATAATAATAATAAATGTTAGAAAAATAAAAACTAGTTGCGTTTTCCAATGGAGGTTTATTAGAAAACAATAATTAAATTACAAATTAAATTCATATTTGTTTTTAACTTTAATGCTGTTTGCGCCTGAAACTGCAGCCCTCCGTTAATCTGGCCTTTCCGCCGGTGGCCGTGCACAGAATTGTGGAACAACCCTTGCAGGGCACGGCTGACTGGGCGTGTGAGAAAATCGTAGAGATGGCATAGCAGCCGGGACACTTGACATCCATGAAGAAACTGTTTGGGTGTTGCACCAGTCGCTTCTTCTTGTGAGAGCGGCGTTGTTTCTCTGCACTCGGGTGTAACAAATCGACAGCGAGAGGCATCTAAAATATAAATAAATTTAGGTCAAACTTAAATCCACATAGAAAAGCAATTGAGGTTATATTTCAATTAAAAGGTGCAAATTAATATTAATTTGTGATTAACGCCATGATTATCTACATGAAAAAAAAAATAACCGATTCATATGATTTTAATTCTTATACGTGTTCTTACAATATTCCTGTTGCGTATATTTTAAATATGATGTTTTAAAATATAAAAATACAGACAGGATGATATGATTAAGTTTAATCCAGATAAACAAGTTTGGACATGTCGGCGATTCCAGAAGGATGCACGTTTTATTATAAACACACACTACATGATGTAAAATGATGATACTTGGTATAACCGAACAAGGACCACTTGGGGCTTAATTTTCCGCGCACATTTACCTTTTATTTATATCCTGGCTCACGTAAAGTACGAACAAAACTATCACTGCACGTGGTTACGGCTCGACGGCAGCCATGTAAAAGGAAGATAAGTGCTGTCCGGCGCAGGTCCACCAACGCATAATACTTGAATTCCACCGGAAATTTCACAACGTTGCAATGTATTTCACAATTTTATATCATGAAATGTTTCACAATAACATGAAATTTTTTAATTTGCACTAATTAATAATTGATTTACGTTAAGTAGTATAGAAAACGTAAAGTTATTTATCTTGTATTCATAAAATTTTAAATTTATTAAAAATTGTATTTTCGAGTTGACAACACTGTAATGGTTTTGTTACCGTTGTGTACAATTTTTGAAAATTCCCCCCTTGATAAGATTTTTGATTAGAAAATTCATGCGAATTCGCATGAATTACCTATAAATAATTATTTATAGTTTTTTTGTTTACATGTGTAAGTAAGTCATTAATATTATCCATTCTCATATTGCAGATTTGTAAGGTTATGGTTAAGAGAGCCATGTGTTGATATATGATTTTACTGTACACTTTTATTTATCTTCAGTTAATTGATTGCTGGAAAGATGGCTTGGAAAAGCACCAGTGATCATCAGCATGCCGTCCATCTTAATCCGGACTCTGTGAATTTCTCTATGTTCACCGAAGATGATGTGTTAAAGTTAAGTGTGATGAAGATCTGCACCCCTTTAAGCTTCGACTCATTGGGGTTTCCTTTAGCTGGTGGACTTCATGATTTAGGCTTGGGTATATTTCATTTTTTTAAATCCTTCTTCATAATTATTTATAAAAAACAATGATTTTAATATAAATAATTGTTTTATATATTTAAGAGCTACATGAATATATTTATACCTGCTTTGATGTTACTTTTAAGCATTTGCCTAAAATAATTGCCACAGTATAAATAATAATTATTTTCAGATTTTAATGTATATAATTTTAGGTCCTGTTTCTGATAAAGGAGATGCATGTACAACTTGCTCAAAGGGCACTCTATTGTGCCCAGGACATTTTGGACACATAGAATTACCGCTGCCGGTTGTAAATCCAATCTTCCATAAAGTTATTGCCACAATAATAAAGATGTCTTGCCTGAAGTGCTTCAGAATGCAAGTACCTGGTAAATATTATAGTTAAATTACTTTAATTATATCATCCAAGAAAATAGTTTGAATATTCTATGGTTGAGGCTGTTAATTAATAAAAATTCACATTTATTTAAAATAAAAAAACTATTTGTTTTAGTTTCAAACATTTCATCTGTAGCAGTGTATGTAAAAATAGTTTTATTTTAAATAGATATAAGTTTGAATTTATAATTTCATTAATAGTAGGAAGTAGAGAGCAGCGTAATTACCAATTAATTTAAATAGAAATAATACTGTGATTACAAACATAGCGAGAGTAATAATTATTGAAAAATTTCTTATCCTAATAAATGAAATATTTTGCTGAAACTTTATTTATTTTACCTATTTTTATTTGGAATATTATATGTACTTAATTTAAGTTATTAATTATGATAATTTTATATTTTTTACAGAGCACATAAAACATGTTTTATCAATTCAGATGCAGTTGCTGGACCAAGGACAGGTTGCTGAAGCTGTGGACGTGTACAACCGTATTGTAGACTTGGTTACCAAGTTTGAAAAGTTTGAGAATATCCCTGAAGATGAATTAATATCACTAAAATCAAAGCAATTACAAACAGTTACAAACTCAGGTAGTTAATGCATTGCCCTTTTAATCAAACCAAATTTAACTCATTCTAAATAATACAATACAGTGAACTAGCTCAAAGACATAATGCATAGTTATGTATTATTATTTATTTTAATTTTTAGAATCTATCAAATGGAATAATAAAAATACTGAATCTTTAAGGAATGACTTCATTTCAAATATATTTAACAACACAAAAAGAAGTAATCTTTGCATTCACTGCAAAGCTTCAATAAAAAAAGTAACAACCCTTAAGAATAAGTTGTTTATTGCCCCCGGCCATACTGTTGATCCTGACAATATTACAGTAAGAGGTAGCCACTATACTAAGCATATTTCACCAAACGAATCGAGGTATTATAAGAATAATATAATTTTCTTTGGTTATAGACCAAGTTTGTTTTTTTTATATTTTAGGCAATATCTACAATCTCTGTGGGAAAATGAAAAAGAACTTTTGCTCCACTATATACCTGTATTAAAAACGGTGAAATGTCAATATCCCACAGACGTTTTATACTTAAATGTTGTTCCAGTCACACCAAATAATGTCCGGCCTGTAAGTATTACATCTATCAATTTTTGTTTACCTTCAGGATGATTTTGAGTTAAAAAATATCTCATCAATTATTGTAGGAAAATATTTTAATTAATTATTATATTCTTGTGGTTAGGTTAACATTATGAATGGACGCATGACGGAGAATCCAAACACCAAATTATACAAGACAATACTTCAAGATAGCATACTTTTGCGAACGGTTATTCAAGTGCTAAAAGAAGATGAAGATGTTGATTCATTGCCTGATGAGGCTAAGGTAATTATTGAGAGGTATTATTGTTACTTTGGCTTATTTTAAGAATATAAAATACTTCGTTAACTATTTTATTGGTTAATATGTAATTTTAATATATAAATCAAAAATTGGTTTATAATTAATTACACAATTAAATTTAACCCAATATTATTGATATTTCAGATGGCTTACATGACCATGCGTGGGAATAATGCAATAGAAAAATTAAACTATGCCTGGGAGAGTCTGCAAAATAGTGTTGATTATTTAGTAGATATGGATATAAGGAATAGTGAACTTCAGGGATTAAAACAGGTATAAATTGTTTCAAATTATTAATCGAGAGAGAGAATATTCATTAATAATGTGCTTAATATTTTACATAATGTAATTAAACTAAAGCTAATTGATGTATTTTAAATTTTACCAGTTTTGTTATTTATAGAGTTTTTTCTTAACCCTATAAATTCTTTTAATTTCAGTTAATTGAGAAAAAAACTGGAATTATCAGGAAGCACATGATGGGAAAAAGAGTTAATTTTGCTGCCCGGTCTGTTATCACTCCAGATCCAAACTTAAATATTGATGAAATTGGTGTTCCTGAAGAGTTTGCGAAACACTTAACCTATCCAGTGCCTGTCACCTCCTGGAACGTTGAAGACATGAGAAAATTAATTTTAAATGGTCCATATGTACATCCTGGGTAAGCATATTAATATAAATATAGGAAAAAAGAGCTCCTATTTATGTTATAATATTTTATTATTAAAAACATTTATCCTCTGCAATGTTTTAAATTTTTTTGGTGTATATAAAATTGGGTATAATGAACAATAATTAATGATTAAAGTGTTTAACATTTTAATATCATCGTAAAATTGTGTTTTAGTGCTGTATCAGTAGAGTATGAAGATGGAACAGTTAAAAGAATTAATCCCACTCAGCCTGTTCAAGTTCAGAGTATTTTAAAACGTTTGTTGACACCAGATGACCAAGGTTTTCAGGGTGTTAAATTGGTGAGTAAATTGCACTTACATATTATGAAAGAGGAAATAACTCTTTTTAAATTTTATTTAAACAAAGGAATCATATTTATTTCTTTAGGTCAACAGGCACTTGTGCAATGGAGATATTTTGCTGCTAAATCGACAGCCAACTCTTCATAGGCCCAGTATAATGGCACATAAGGCACGGGTGTTGAAGGGAGAGAAAACCCTTAGGTTGCATTATGCCAATTGCAAGGCTTACAATGCTGATTTTGATGGGGATGAGATGAACGCGCATTTTCCACAAAACGAGTTATCCAGGAGTGAAGCTTATAACATAGGTAAATATGATAATGAGCAAAACTGTTATTATAAAATTAACAATAATTATATGTTCTAGCAAATGTTGCCAATCAGTATTTGGTGCCAAAAGATGGCACACCGCTAAGTGGGTTAATCCAAGATCACATGATATCCGGTGTGAAATTGTCTATTCGTGGGAAATTCTTTTCCAAGTGAGTACATAAAATATTAAAATCTATCCAATCAGTTGTTATGTTATTATTTTTACCAAAACTACTCAGTTTACCATTCACTTACCAACTTCCATCACTAATCGGGCCCAACTACAGCCAGTAGAGTTGAGAATGATATAAAAAATGTTTTTAATTATGTGTGATCATAAAATAGACAAGTCTGAAGTGACAACATAACTTTAAATAAATTTTTAACTACAATTTTTTGTAATTGTACCACAAGTTAAAGCATCCCACATTACAGATGTAAGTGTATTCATATATCTGATTTCATAAAAAGTATAAATACTGAATTCATTTTTAGGAAATTAATTAAATAAAGTTATTATTTACAGAAATGATTATCAGCAGTTAGTTTACCAGGCAGTTTCATTTAAACACTCGCATATTAAGCTCCTCCCACCTACCATCATAAAACCACAACTTTTGTGGTCAGGTAAGCAAATCTTGTCGACGGTTATACTGAACATCATCCCCAAAGGAAAGAACCCCATAAATCTGACAGCCACTTCCAAGATCTCAGCAAACGCCTGGATCAACGACAAACCTAGAACTTGGAAAGCTGGTGGAACATCTTTTGTAAACCCTAATTACATGACAGAAGCCGAGGTGATAATCAGGCAAGGTGAACTGCTATGTGGAATTCTTGATAAGTCACATTACGGTGCTACTCCTTATGGGTTAGTTCATTGCATGTACGAAGTAAGTGAAAATATTTTTCTTTTTAAATTAATATGAAGGAAATTCAAATAAAAACTTAAAATATCATTAAATTTTCATAGTTTATAATCTGAAGATTAATTAAACAATTTAAAACCAAAAATTAATTAAACATGTTGTCAATCTTATTAATTACTATTAAATAAAATAAGCAATTAATATATTGTTTGACAGAAGTTTTCCGAAAATTTCTAATTATAATTGTTTATTAGTTATATGGAGGAGACTGTTCCATTAAGCTTCTATCATCCTTTGCGAAACTCTTTACGTGCTTCTTACAAATGGAAGGATTTACCTTAGGAGTACATGACATTTTAGTACTTTCTGAGGCTGATAAGAAGAGAGATGGAATAATAAAAAACTCCAGAAAAATAGGCGCTGAAGTCATGACTACTGCTCTAAATATACCAAACAATTGCAGTTCTGAAATAATTGTGGAAAAGTTAGAAGAGCAATCAGCTAATAACCCCAAGATGAGAGCTATCGTGGACAGGCAATACAAAAGTGCACTAGACTCGTACACTAATGATATTAATAAGTAAGTTAAGTAAAAGGCACCACCAGTTTGTTGATACTTGAGGCTTCTACTTCTTTATACATTTGGAAATATAAAATAAAACACTTACTTAAAGTAATACTTTGAAATTTGATAATGGCAAGTTGATTTGCTGAAACTATAGTCAACAAGAAATAAACAGACTAATACAAACAAAATAACTAAGTGAACTTGATTAAGTTATATTTATTTTATTTATAGGTGCTGCATTCCAGCTGGTTTAATCTGTAAGTTCCCACAAAATAACCTTCAACTGATGGTCCAGTCAGGCGCAAAAGGCTCCACAGTCAACACTATGCAAATCTCATGTCTTCTTGGCCAAATTGAACTGGAAGGCAAAAGACCCCCAATAATGATTTCCGGAAAGTCCCTTCCTAGCTTCCCTTCACAAGAATTTTCACCGAGAGCGGGCGGGTTTATTGACGGCCGCTTCATGACCGGAATCCAGCCCCAAGAATTCTTCTTCCATTGTATGGCCGGTCGCGAAGGTTTAATCGATACTGCCGTTAAAACCAGCCGTAGTGGTTACCTACAAAGATGTTTGATTAAACACCTTGAGGGTTTGACGGTAGGCTACGACCTAACAGTACGCGACAGCGATAAAAGTGTGATTCAGTTCGCTTATGGAGAAGACAGCATGGACATATCAAAAGCACAATATTTAAACCAAAAACAATTGAAATTCCTGGCCGATAACCACGCGGCTATTATCGATGAAAAAGTGATTAAGCAATTAAAATCTGAAGATGATGACAATTTATCCAAACATTCGTTAGCCTTGCAAAATTGGAGCGAAGAACATGCAGAAGAATTAAAATTAAAGTGTAAACCACCATTACCATTTGCTCTTTTTTCAATGAAAATTGCTGGTAAAGTTAAATTAAATGATGCAACAAAAATCGACCCAAAAACTGGAAGAAATAAAAAATCGAAGTTCATTTGTGAGTTATGGCAACAGTCCAGTGAGGATATAAGGGATAAGTTTAACAAATTATGTTTACACCAGCCAGATCCTTTGGTTTCCAAGTTTCAACCTGATGCACATTATGGGTCTATAAATGAACGGTTGATGGATATGGTTAATAGTTTTAAGAAATCTAAAGAATGTCCTAAAAAATTAAAGAAATATATGCAGGATATTATTAGTTTAAAGGCTATGCAGTCATTATGTGCTCCGGGAGAACCTGTGGGGTTATTAGCAGCTCAGGTTATTATTTCAATTATAAACATTACTATAGTTGCTGAGTGAATTTTAAAATTTTAGTCTATTGGTGAACCTTCAACACAGATGACACTGAACACATTCCATTTTGCTGGCAGAGGTGAAATGAATGTAACCCTGGGTATACCCAGGCTGAGAGAAATCCTTATGATGGCTTCTAAGAACATCAAAACTCCTAGTATGGAAGTACCCTTCAGAAATGTACCTAAATTAGAGGCCAAAGCTGAAAAATTACGCAAAGTTCTCACGAGGGTTGTTGTATCTGATGTTTTAGAAAAAATTGATGTTGAACAGGAATTGATATTAACTGGTAACAGGTAAAAACTGAAATTAATATATCAAAAAGTATCAATATATAATTATTAGAATAAGTAATTTATAATCTGCATTGATTATATTTCAGGGTGCAAAGGATCACATTAAAATTCCACTTTATGCCCTACAAACTGTACAAACACGACTATAACGTACAGCCACGTAAGATATTGAAATTTATGGGTGACAAATTTTTTAAAGCAATGTTTTCCACTCTGCAGAAAAACTCTAAAACTTCAGTAAAAATGTAAGTATGATGTTACACAGATGATTTTTTTTACATTTTGTTAATACATATTTTCAGTGTTTCAGTAATACTTTTTTTTAGAACTGATAGTATCATTTTATAGCATTATTGATGAAATCATTTCAAAATCTTGAAAGACATAATTGAATTAAAATAATATTAAATATTAAACTTCACTTGTTTATTAAGCATTAAATGTACATTTAGTTATTTTCTGTACAAAACATTATTTTCAACTTTTAGGATATGGGTCGAAGATGAAAAGCAAGGTAGAAAAAGGGGAACTAATAATGAAGATGATGATGATGAACCAGAAGAAACAAATGTTAAAGAGAAAGGAGATAAAAATACTGCGGTGAATGAAGAAGATAGCTCTGACGATGAAGCTCCAGAAGATCCTGAAGATGCCAAGAAAGGCAATAGATATAATCAGTTAATTGATGATCAGGAACCAGAGGCTGAGGATGATGCCAATGACTTGCTCATTAATGAAAAAGGTTTGTTATGGCTTATTAACAAGTAATTATTTTAAAGCTTTAAAGTATTGAAGAATATTTGATTTAAATTTTAATTGTAGCAATTTATTTCTCAATAAAATTTTGTGCGTGTTAATATTTTTAGATGACGAAAAAGTTGATGATGATGAGGATGGTACTGGACCTGAATTAACGAATCAAGAAATAAAGTCCATTATTAATACAGTACTTGATAGCCACGAATATGCACATGACTTTATTTTCGATACAGAGAATTTTGAATGGTGCCAACTGACTTTCAACATACCAATTGAATTGAAGAATATTGATTTGACTACAATTTTACGTGATACGGCGACTAAGTGTGTTCTATGGGAGACAACAGGAATTCGGAGGGCTATTATATACAAAAACAATGATCAGTTAATGTTGAAAACTGATGGTATTAATTTAGGGGTGAGTACAAAATTTAAGACAATAATAAACTAGTTTTAAATTAAAATATTAGTCGTTACATGAGTCATTTTTCAATTTTTATTCTTAAAGTAAATATATTTCCCTAAAAGGTAGAAGGGCAAATGATTAAATAAATACATAAATATATTTTGTATAAAATGTTTTATAAAAGTATATTTATTAAGGAAATTTTAATAGATATTTCACTGTGTGATCAGTTGTAAATGCCTATCCTCTTTATCCCTATTTCAAATAACTTACTCCACATAAATACCTTAATTGTATATGTTTAAAATTAGATTTTAGTTTGTATATAATATATTAATAATTGTAGGAAATGTTTAAATACAACCACTTGTTGGATCTAAATAAACTGTATGCCAATGATATTCACAAAATTGTGGAGACCTATGGCATTGAAGCAGGATCAAAAGTAATAGTGCGAGAAGTTAGAGATGTATTCAAAGTATATGGTATTACAGTGGATCACAGACATTTATCACTAATTGCTGATTATATGACATACAGTGGAAAGTTTGAGCCGCTTAATAGAAAAGGCATGGAAGACAGTCCTAGTCCTTTACACCAGCTGTCATTTGAGTCATCACTTACATTTTTGAAGACTGCAGCTACAAGAGGTAGGGATTGTGAATTGCAATCAAAAATTTTATTTTTAAGAGGCGTGTGATGTAAATAAAAGGCGTTGCATTAAATGTATTTATTATTTGGAAATTTCTAGCGAGGATAAGTTTGTCATTTATGTTTGAATGCCGTTTCATTTATTTTTACATCTTCTACCTCTTAAACATATAATATTGGTTTGTACTTTTTTATATGCATTTTCATTCAATTTGGGAACATGTTATATGTGAAAAATTATTATTTTTTTTTAGGCAAAACCGATAAATTAGAAAACCCTTCGAGTTGTGTGATGATTGGGAAGCCATGTAATACAGGAACTGGTTGTTTCTCTTTGCGGCATAATCTTCAATCTCCACAGATTTTTTAAAAGGTGTTTTTTAGAAGAAGTAAGCAATGTTAATTTAAATTAAAATTTTTATACTTTTTAATGTTTTCTTATAATTGTAAATAATTGTTTAGTAAGAAGGCAATAAAAACGGTGAATACAATTAAATTTTTATTGTTATAAATATAATAAAAGAAAGATAAATAAATTAGTTAATTTATTAATTTAAGTATATCTGTTAGGTATGTTGGTTAACAGCTGGCTGGAGATCTGAAAACAAAAGGAAATTGATTATGAAGTGGGTGACAAATTTCAATCTAATAAACTATATTATCAATAGCTTATGATGTTGATTGAAATTTAACTTGAAAACAATAAAATATTACTTACACAGTGGTGGTGGTTTCAAAGAGAGTATCCGATTTTCTATCTATAAAAATTATCAATAAAATAGAGATCAAAAACACTGCTGATCCCACTCCAAATGTCATATATTCGTGTGCATCGGAGGGTTTCAAAAATAATCTCACACTGAATTCCCTCCAAACACTTTCTGACCATGTGCTGTATTTTCCAGATTTCCAATCATAATCTATAAGTAACAAAGAAGGTACAGTTTAAATTATAGTTATGAACTATACATTGCCTATTAAATGTACTAAATATAAATAATTACCTTTTATAAGAAATGCTGGACTTACTGCTTCAGTGAAGTTGACAGTGGCACGGAAGCAATTGGTTACATTTAAATTATCCAAACTTTCTGACATATTAAAATACCTATAAATCTAAAAAATCAATCAATTTATTATATCAATTTGCAATACCTTGCTTGAAATAATCAAAACAGAATTAAAGAAATATTATTAATAAATTAAATCAACAACTTTAATTAATTTAAAAAAAACTTACATTTGAAGGTTTTAATCCTTCACAAGGCTCTGGTGAAATATTACTTCCTGTCAACCATGCAAGTGTCAATCCAATCAAACTTGTTAGGATATTTGGGCTAACAGTAACACCGACATAAAGACTTAGTGGTATTTTCTTGAATTTCTAAAAGGAAACATCAATAATTTAATAAACAAAACATTTCTGTTGACAAAATTGTTGTTAAAATTTTATTTAGTACTCAATAAAATATTACTGCTACAGTTTAATTTTACCACCTATAAATAAATTAAAAGACCATCTCACCTTTCTCTGTACAGCCTGATGAACTAGACAGTTGGCATTTTCCAAGTAACAATGGAACAACTCATTAATCTGTAATGTTTTTTATTGAAAAAAATTAATAACTTGGAATGAATACTTAATTAATTATTAAATAAACAAAAACAACCTACCAAAAATCCACTGTTCTTATCTTCTGTCAACAACTCTTTGTTAACAATAGCCTCGTACAAACTTTTTGCTAGCAGATTACTAATATTATCTGCATATTCTTGTATACTACCAACAGGCGAGTTGTATTCGCTGCTCTTATTAACTTCTACATAGGTGAAATTTATATTGACGGCATCGTCCAAAATTGAATTGTAATACTTATTTGAATAGTGATCCTCGTGATCGGTTAAAATCACACCTGGAATGGTGTAGTTGGCTTTATGAAAGGATTGGTACGAAGATGGTGGTATTCTTCCTTGTTTAACCTTCAGAGGAATGTTCTTCTTTTTTGCATTCTTTTCTAACAATGTTATAAAATCTATAATCTAAAATAAAAGTATTGATAATTAATGAAATAGAAAATTTCAAGATTGTTGCTATAATTATTTAATAAAAAAAAAACATAACACTTTATTAGAAAATGGAATCCAATTTCTTTGACACAAAATAAGACCTGTTCTATTTTTCTTTCTGTTGGTTTTTGTAATAAAACTATTCAATTTCAATAACTATGTTCTGGCTAATTACACCCAAATCACAAAACAAATTTTTCTTTTCATGTTTGATGAAATCAGTACTAAACAAACCAATAAGAAGATTGCAGATAAGTAATTACCTCATTTTCCATGGTGTATACATGAACACTATCTGTTTTACTCATCTGGTTAATTTCAATGAATAACTCAATATCTTTCTGTTTAATAGATTTCACAGAAAAATCATGTGTGGGGAAGTGGCCATTTTTCATGTCATACACAAACCTTTGTGATCCTATGTAATCGTATGTCTCCCCATGGAATAATACAAATAATACGTTTTTCCCTATATAGCACAAAAAAGAAATAAATGTTAACAGAAGCACAAAATGTAATTTTTCATTAGTGTAAACTGCAAACAAAAATAATACTCACTGTAACCCTTGTAATCAGGCAGTATTGACTTCAGCTTTTGCGCTGTTGCAAGTAGTGTAACAAGTCCAGTAACAGGATTCTGGGCTCCTGGTGAGAGTTCATGGAACAGAGATGTGGTGTCCAGTCTGGCTGCCAGGATAATGTATTTCATATCGGGCCGAATGTTATCGGTAGGTGTAAGAGTTGAATTTGCCACTGGGAACAAGGAGGACCACACGTTCTGATCTCCCAGAGGATCGCAAAACTTGATAGGATTTAAATTGAACATTGATCCTGACCTCCTAATAAACATGGTTATAATAATAAACAATTTTATACTGAGTTACATGAAGATTTAATTAATAAAGTTGGAATAAAACACTAACACTTTCTTCACAAATTATAAATAAATAAAAATTATTTGTGAAGAAAGTGTTAGTGTTTTACTCGAAGTATATTTGTAATGAGATAACATTTACTTGTTTATTTAACTTACGAAAAATAATAATTTTAAGAGAAGTGAATAAACTATAATTATATTAATTATTTAATTACAAAATAATAATTATTAAAAACGAATTATATTTATAAGCAGCAATAATTGCATTAATTTCATTTAAAATTGTATATATAAAGTATCTTGTTAAATCTTTGTTTATTTACAGTAAAATTTCCTTACCTGATGCAAGTAGGTGTATCAACAGAAGCAAACATAAAACCTTCCAATTCAAGAGAACACAAAGACCTATCCGCCTGTCCAGGAAAGTCGAAGTTGTTAAATTTTTCATAGCAATCTTTAATCTTCTTAATTTGATCATTTTCATTTATCTAAAATAACTCTACATTTTACCACAATTTCGCAAAACAGTGTGCATTTCACTTACAAAAAAAACGGGGAATCTAAAGTCCATCTGCAGGATTCCAGTACCGAACTCATTCCAATCTTTTGTGCACGTTCCCTCCAGATTTGAGTATCTGTTGGGGCAGGTATCCTCGTGCGAGAATTGTTTAGGTCTAACGGATTTAATAGGCGGTTCATCATTTTCCTCTGCAGACTTGTCATCACCATAAACAACGAGTCCTGAAATTTGTTCGGCCTTTTGCAACTCTTCTGTGAAGTTCTTTGTGAACAGATTCACTGGTATTACTGGAATGTATTTTATGCCATTATTGGACTTTAGAATGTATGCAAGATCTTCCTCGGAGTTAATAATGTGGATTACACCTGTTGAACCTTCACGAATTGCTATGGAAAATATAAATGTTAAAACACTATTATTCTTGATTAATTAAAAAGCACTAAAAACCTTTCTTCACAATTTTATTTAAATTCACAGATATATATTTCGGATACAAAGTGACCATTATCAATGTTTTAATACTAGGTTTTTAGTGCTTTTTAATTAATCAAGTTTACCTTCACGTAACTCACAAAAATCAAACTACTATTATTCTTTATTATACATTTATCATTACATGAGTGAAATGCTATTGATATATAATAGTAACAACTAATATTGCTATTATAATGAATTAACATACATTTTTGATGAAACAGTGAAATTTAAATATCAAATATAACCTTAAAAATAAAAAAATAATCTTAGAAATAAATTATTTGCTTATACATCCCTACTCTTTAAGTAGACCATAGTGATTTATTCATGTAAATTAATTCGAATTGATTCACACTTTAGTTGTAATAATTTAAGATTAAGATTTGTTTCTGTATTTCTATGCCAATTAAATGTTTAATTTATTTAAACATATAAATACAATATCAAAGATCAATAAAACTTACAAGAACATCCTGTTTGATGCGTGCCATTCATTCTACGGAAACATGCAGAGATCCCATGAATAGGCTCATACATTTTATCCTTTGTTCTTTGTCCATTGCCTAAAATTATAAATATTTAAAATTTGATTAATTAATTTTAATTATACACATCAATTAAGATAACAGCTAATTTCCATAATATATCTAGTTACAATTTATATACCAATGGTGGATAGATGGTTAGTCATTGACTAAATTGATCTATAAATCATATATTTAGTTTAACCAAAAGATAAAAGTTATATCAAGAGAAATTTGAGGTATTAATTAACAATGAATTCATTTTACCCTTAAAAAATTCATTGTTGATTTTGCTACCAAAACATAACCTATATTTTAGTATTTCATTAGCCTCTAAAATAATTAATTTATAGTGTAATATTTATTTGTGGTGCTTACATAAACCCTGGATGTAGAATCCAAAGAATCCCAGAAGGAATGGGAGAAACGTAATCTTCATGATTCACCTGCTATCTGACAGCCATTATCAATTGAACTATCGTTTTATTATTTTGATACAGTTGGTACTTTGCTCAACAAACATATGAGTTGGTAACAAGAGATATTAAATAATAAATTAAAAATGTACATTTTATATAAATACAAATAAAAAACTTTAACATAAAAATACTTATTTATGGTTTTTTTTTAAAGAGTTATTAGTGAATGCATTCTTTTATTTTATATTTTTAGGTAGAGTAGATTTTTCCACCATTTCTAGTTCCTTATTTTAAACACTTAATTTAAATATAGTGATTTTACTTTTAAAGACATGTTTTTGTATAATCTAACTAAAAAAGCAAATAAAATAAATATTTTATAAAAAATCGATTAATCAAATATATTCAAAAACAGATTAATCTTTAAATTGCACTCAATATTTTTAATTAGATTTTTTTACATCTTAATTCTGTTTGAAATCTGTATTAGCACATTTATGCAGTTCTTTAGTTTAATGTTTGTTGAGGATCGGCAGTAGAGTAAATGATTAATATTCTTTATATCACAGTCGTTGATGGTGAAGATGAACAATTTTATTCATTCTGATCGAACTGAGAGAAGAACCACTAAATTAAACTGTTTTCTTTACACTTTATTTTCTAATGTTAACAATTAACAAAAAAGATAATATTATTGATATTATAGAAATAATTAAACCGTCTTATTTATTAATTATACTCTTTGTGGAACCCTCAGAACAAACATTGATGATTTAAAATTATCTTTTAAAATTTAAATTTAAGGGCATATATTATAAAATTAATTTAGTTAAGAAAACAGTAGTTTTGTAGATTTAATAATGTATATATAAGGTGTGCCAAATAAAGGTTTAAAGGTAGTTAAGAATACATTTTACCTTATACTCATCGGTATTACCAAAGGTTATAAGTAAAAAGTATAACAGTTGATTGATAATGATTTTTAATTTACTTATTACATAGAAACAAAATAAATATCGAGTAGCTGAGACAGTATCTCAGCCGATGGTCTCACTTAGCCTAAGAAAACAACGGAAATTTTCTTATACATTTAAAAAATCACAGATATAACATGTTATAATTAATTCATATATAATAATATTCAGATTGATAGCAGCTACTATTAATATACAGACATGCACAGTAATCATACTTATGTTTTTAGCAGTAGAAGTGGTAGTCATCAGTAATAAAATTTCATACCTAATAACTATTAACATAAACAAAATAAAATTCAAATTTAATTTAAGAAACCAAAGAAGTTCCCTAAAATTAAGGTGGCACATAATTGAAATACAGCATAGAGGTACTCCTATTGCTATAAACTTAAAACAATACTACTGATTAAAGATGAACCCTTCATATCTGCCAATGTTTTTACCATATACCCTTGTTCTGAATCATTATTCATTGAAAATCAAAATGCTTAGCTTAGTGAGTGTCGTACATACATGAGTTCCCAGTAGCTGTCACCAATCTGTATCGCCTACAGATAGGAGAAAAATAACTCTATAGAACGTCCCGGCTGTGCCACGCGGACCCAACCTGAGTTTTACTCAAATGACTAGGGTTAGGTTAATATCATACCTACTTAAATATTTAAGTCTGAATTAACAATACATTTATAAAGATAATACTATAATTGGTTTGATTCGAGGACTGGAGCAAGCAGCGCGGGGCACGAGGGCCAACTGCTTGCTCCCTATAGCTACTTAAAACACTCACAGAGGGTGCTGCCGGCAAACGCGCGACTGAGGGTGCGCGGTTCGTCCGTCCGCGCGCGTGCGCATAAGCGGACGATCCGGATTGCTACATTACAAGTACGAGCCGCTACTATACACAAAACACGACGCATAACCGAAACGGAAACAGTTACGTTTACAATAATACCATTGTGCTGGTTTAACGGGATTGTGGGGACACTCCGCAGTCTTGTACGTTCTCCGCCTGCCGCCGACGACGCGCTATTTACATTCGAATACGAGTGATTGTTACGCTTTGATAATAAATACAGGGAAAAGAAGAGATATGTGAGGGTGGCAAACGAAGGGTGGGTTAAAGCTGCCGTGTGTGCAAATAGGACAACGCTGGCTACGACGAGCAAGGTACAATAAAAGCGGAATCGATGCGGGGGCGCCCGCTCCTGTTACGGACAGTGCTGTTGCTTCTTCGACTTCTTCAGCGATACATCCTCAACGTCATCGCCCTTCTTTACTTCAGTGTACCGCTCACCTTTCAAACTAACGATCTTGTTATCGCGGTAGCGCACCAGCTTCTTTGGCTCCACCTTGGGCGCCACAGGGCGGTGCTCCCGAGTGAACGCATCTTGTTCGATGTACGAGTAACGTTCTATTATCCTATTTTTTAGCTCATTATCATCGATTACAGGGGCCTTATTCGTCGAATGCAGTGTCAGCGAGCTGTTGTTAGTCACTGACTGTCCATGCTCCTGCCTGTGTAGCATAATCTGTGTGGCTCTTTCCAAATCACCACACGCAATAGCTAAACAGTGCTTTATCTAAAAAAGAAACATAGTTAATTTCCTCATGTTGCTATCCCTAAAAATCTTACTTCTAATGAGCAGACGTGCGGGAACATATCTTGCAGGTGATCGACCTCCTCAGAAAAGTCACAGAAAGACGAGTCCGAGCCGTCGCTCACCTCGGAGATTTTGTGAACACGCTTCGGCGGTTCAAAACTCTCGGAATTGCTGTGAGAGCGGGGCTTTGCGATCGGTAGGATTTCTGGCAGGGAGAGTTCGATGAGTGAAATGTCCCTCTCCTCGTTGCTGCCTAGGGTGCGTAATTTAGCCTCCAGCTCAAACATCCACTGGCACACGGTGGCGTGATTGATAGACTCGAATTCGGGGAAGTACGCCGACATCATCTCACAAAAACCTACAAAGTAATTGGGAATTTTAACATTTCACATTTTGAAAATATAAATTGAGCATTGCTCAAGACGAAACAAATGAAATAACATGATATAGAAATTTATTTAATGACAAAGTGAATACCCTCAGTTTGAACAAATTTTTAGTGACTTCATTTTTTTCCATTTTTAAATTTTATCTACTTTTGGAGAATTTTTTTAGGAATATATATATTTGTTTTATAATGGAAATAATAACTGTTTGAAAATAATAACAGTTAAACATTGATAAAAGCAATTCTTAAAAAAAAATAGCTTAAATTTCAAATATTATAAAACTTGTCAGGGCAAAACAATTAATATTCAAAATATAAAAAAATATTATATTATGATATTTTAACTGTTTTGTTTTTCAAAATTTCAAATTAATTCCCAAGACATTTGAAAAAACAGCTGTTATTACTGTATTTTATAATATAGATATTACCATAAAGGTGCCATCTATTGTCTAAGTGTTGGATCAGATCCCTGATTCAGTGGATAATCACCGACAAATCAAGGAAACACTCAAATGCAACAATTATAACAATAATAGTTAAATTTTATAATGTTAATTCTAACAAAATTTAATTTTGTCATCTAAATTTGAGGGACTTTTTAAAAACAAATATTGATTTTTTTCATTTCTATGATTCATTCTTTTTTCTCTTTCTTAAAAATAGGATGATTTACTATGAAAAAAAAAACAGCTGAAATTTCAAATTTTTGCCCTAGTAAAATAATGTTTTTTCTGAAAACTGTTGAAATATAATTTTTATAATATTTTTACTGTTATTTCATTTCAAATTGTTTTACCATGACAAATTGTATTATTTTTTTAAACAGCTATATTTTTAAATATATTATCCCCCGTTTTCAAAAATTTTCAAATGTACCTTTTAACAAATTTTAATTGCTCTTTCTCAGTTATATATAACTGAGGAACTTTTCAAAAATTTTAGTTGTTCATTATGGTTCAAATTTTTATTATTTTGTTTAAAAATTGAGAAATTAATTTTGGTGTATTACTTTAAATTATTCCGAGCAAAATTTTAACTGCTTTTCTCACAAAATTGAAATCGTTATTTACTTTTATAATAAAGCTTCAACAGATTTTTAGGCAATTATTTTTTGCAATTTTTTCCCGTAAACAAAAAATATATATTTTGTTTTTTTATTTTGTACAACGTGAATGACTTTAATATAATTTATTATTAAATTATGCTTTAAGTGGGTATTTTCCTTAATCCTGAACATTATTTCTAGAAGAATTCACTAATCCGTGTCAGGTATAAATTAATCTTCACTTTTGTGTCAGCTGCCGTACATGCATTATATTTATTATTTCATTATATTTATGTTAGTAAATGTTTTTATCTGTATTTAAAATCAATTTTTATTAAAGCCGTACTGATGAGATCGAGAGATCGAACGGTAACTTGAGTGTTAAATTACTTAATAACCTTTGGTATTTTATTTTTAATTACATTAATTTCATTTCATTTCTTGTTCTAAAATTTTTCATACCATATTCACTCATAAACTTTTTAACATTTAACAAACAATTAATTATTTTTAGTTTATTTTACAGAAATAAAAAATAAATTCAAACTAGTGTTGCTTTGATAGCCTTGCTATTTGTAACACGTAATTTACTGTAACACGGTATTTGCCAGAGAAGTAGTTGTTTCAATAAATGATTTGTTTTGTATTCTTAATAAGACTCATTGTTGTAGATTTACAAAATGTTTGGGGTTAATTTTCTACAACATGAAGGACTTTAATATATCTTATTACAATATATTTTAATAAATCTTCTATTATAAAAACCAAACTTCAAATTACCTTCAACATCAAAAACAGGATCTGAACTAGCATCCTCCAATATAGCCACCACGTATGAAAGCACTATCTCGTCAATAAGAGTCAAATCGGCATCGGGTATATTCGATTTCACAAATTGAAACAGTGAATCTTTGACAATGGTCTCCTGTTCGGACTGTAGGTCTGTTTTCGTCGTCATATTTCCTAGAAATAAATACAGATAAATATTACCTATCTTATGTAAAGTAATTAATAATAATAATAATTCAGAAGAAATTAATTATTCTTTAGATTTGAATATTCTTAGAATGAAAAGCCACACAATAATAATTTAGTATTAAATTGAAAAATAAATAATTCACTTTATATGCATGTTTTATTATGTTGATTTACACAGGTTTAATTGATTATTTAGACGTTATTAAAAATAATTAACATGATTATAAAATATCAAAACAAATATAAGCAAAAAGAATACAATACAATAAATCAACTTCTTAAATGTTCACTTTTATTATTGTTGTTGAATAAACTAGGTTTTTCCATATTTATTTATACTGGAGAGAAAAATAAAAACAACCTCGAATACATGACTGTAAAATATAAACAAATACCAGTGCTGTCTGTTGAAAACAATCGACGTTCGCACCCCTCGATTTGGGGATGAAATTTTGGCACTCACCTGACTCCTTCGGGTCCAGAGCGTCGCACGGTCCGTTCTATGGGTTGGCGGGGGTTCCCTCGTCGGATTTCCCTGGCCAACGACCTGATTTTCCGCGCTGGGTGCTCGATTTTCCCGAGAAACTTCGTTCTAATAACTAGTGCACGGAATCAATAACAACAAAGACGGCTGGTGGACGGCCGTCGTGTGCAGGGCGCGGTGTTACCGGCGCCAAAGGGCCGGCTGGACCAGACTGCGCGACGCCATCCACAGATGGAGCCACCCAAGGGATTTAATGGTGGGGGATTTGATTTTTTCCATCGGCTAAATCCGAACAAGTTTTGTTTACTTCAGTTTAGGTTAGTATTATAGAAAATATTTATTTTTCTCTATTTACCATCTTAACTTAAATTATAAAATCCTTAGGTAAGCTTAGTTACATGAGGAAAGTACGTATTGATTAAAGAAATTAACGTTAATGTTTATCCAATCTGTAATTTTAATACACAATTTACTAATTGCGTTTTTAGTTGTAAAAGAATCTTGAATCGCGTTTCTAATTCAACAGTAGATTGAACTATAATTACAGTGGATTTACTGATATTTAATTAAGCATGTCACCGAATGGTAGAAGGGCAAATGATTAAATAAATAAATATATTATTTTAGATAAAATATTCAAAAAAATATATATTCAAAAGTCGTTTGTTTCAATTAAATATTATTTTTTTTAATATATCTGAAGGGTCCTATGAAAATCCTATATTTATACATATATTGCCCTTCAATTTTTTACTTATCTCCTAAATAAATACTATTTTGTGCTTTAAATTATTTGACATTCCCTATATTTTTTTTAATATAAATTTCATAACCTCAAACCTGATGCGATATTTTAAAAACACTCTTGCCAATCGTGTTGTACAAATTAAGGACAATTTAGAATGTAGAATGAAATAAAACACGATTTTCTAGCCATTATATATTAATGATTTTACAACACTAATAAATTATGTTCGAATATAGTTTCGACTTGTCACTTAATAATGACTTGAAAGAGTTATATGTATATATAGGTATAATGTTGTAAAATCATTAAAAAAAATAGAAAATCGTGTTTTATTTCATTCTACATACGAAAATGAAATGAAAAATTTGCTGAAATATGCGACTGAAAAACTAGTCCGCAGAATAACCAAATTAAACGATTCAACTCTTGAAAAAATCTGCTGTCGAAATGTGAATTACTAACAATAAGAAGTGTTAATTACAAAATCATAGAGGTTCTCTATACGCTCTATTAATAAAAAAATAAATGTATAAATGTAGATTTTTATCTTTTATGTCTTTTGCGTTTTTGTTTAGTCACATTACCATTCGAGTATTAATCAAGAAGATCAAAATTGAACGAGAAATGATACATTAGCTGATAAAAAATCAAGAGTGACATTTACATTATAATCTTGATGTTATATATAAACAATAATTTAGCAAGCTAATATTATTTCTTGCCTTTATGTTATATTAACTGCACTATTGTGATAGATAATTTAAACAATTTAGTACTTTAGATGTACATATTGATATTTATGTTTAATAAAATGTTAAATAATCTTTAAAAGGAAAGCAAATCTGTAACACTAATTTACTTTCTTGCAATTCTTTAATTGCATTACAGCCGTAGTTTCTTCATTTTCTCTAGAATATGAAAGATTTATGTCAAAACCATTAGTCTCATTATAAATTTTGGTTTGTAAAAATGCAAGAAATAATATTATGATTGCATTCCTATGTTTTGTTATCAAACCAAAAACAAATGAGTGTTGCCGTAGATAAAGTAAATACCTCGAATTGTAACGCGATTGTGCACTTACGTTACTAATTTCTTCACGCTTACGTAATTATTAGTCATTTTGTATTGCGTTTGTTATCATTATGTTGTGCATACGATTTAAAATATTTAAATAGATTTTTACGTATTTTTGATTTAATAAAAATAATGGGAGAATAAAAAAAGTAATAATATAAGAACTAATTGTTTTCTCATTTGTTTTTATGTTTATGTTTTATACGCATCTTGTAATTTGAAGCCATTAGTGTAATGTAATAAAATTCCACTTGCACTATTTAAGCCCAAATTTTCTGGGAAAGACGTAATGGGGTCGTAAAACAGGTAAACTAGGCGACAGGTGCGGTCGGATCGGGTTAATACCTAATCCGCAGCAAATGGCCAGTCTGACGTCCGCGTCGTCATGTTGGCAACGTTATTGAAAACAGAGGTAGCAGCAGACGGACGACAGTCAGCCGGAATACTCCGCGAAGACAATGGCTCGGCATTTAACGAACCGTGTTTAAACGCACAGTAAAGTGTTTACTGCAAGCGAGTCTCGTGTTACCTTCTCTAAAATCAAATCTCCGAGAAGAGACGCGCGCTCCAGGAGGGCCAACGCACCGACGTACCTGTCCGTCGTCCCCGCTTACCTGTGTGGTACCAAATAAAAAGGTGTGGTGAGGTAGAGAAAGAACACGCGAACTTTCAGTACCCAACATGGCGTCGACGCGGAATACACCACTCTTCTACGGCTTGCTGCTCGCCTTCCTGCAAATATGTAAGTGAAATTAAGGCATTTCAACGTAAACATTTCCACCACGGCAATTATTACGTTGATAATATTAATTTGTTAAATTTTAATCGTGATACCTGCTTTGTTTACATACCACCTGCCACGGGCGTAAACAATAAACAGTCATTTGTTTGTTTGGGGTGTGCCATTATAAAAACAAATCTTTACGTTATCCGACCTTTCAACTGTGATCGGTGATTATGTTATCTTTACACTTTAAACAGTAACAGTGGCGTTTGTTGTTCTTCTTAAGAAGTAATTATATAGTGTTGAAAATTACCTCTTCATCTTGTATACAATGTAGACATTTAAACTACTGTATGAAAATGAAAACATGTTGTTATTGAATTTCCAGTTCAATTAGTTCTGTTTGCAAATATAAATAAATATAATGAGTTAATTTCACAGGAAAGACTTTCTAAATTAATCAATAATATGAATTTCCCTATTAATAATTATATTTTATTCACCACAAAAACTATTTTCAATATTTAGTGTAGGCTTTTCCGAATTTTTCGTTTGTGTTGTGTATGAATATACGAATTTTATTTCATCATACGTCCAAAAAAATATGTGCATGTATTTAATCACAAAATTTTCTTCTTATTCGATTTGGTAGTAAATTTCATTTAATTGCTTTCGTTATTTTTACCGAAATGGTTGTTTAAAGTGACTATTTTTAGTACATTTTGTAATTTATTAGGTTACTTTTGTTAGTGCTAAATGTACAAACATAAAAAATTGAATTCTTATTGTTCATAATTATCAAGAATCATGTTTAGAAACGACATTTTGGGCATTTTCGAAAATGACATTCAGCTTAAATTAGAACAATATAAAGCTGAAACAAAGCAAATTTAAATAATAAACCTTTTTATTAGACAAGTTTAAATTAAATAAAGCTATTTAGTAGATTGGTTAATCTTGTAAGTATTAGGTTTTACTTTATTTAAGAAGATAATGGTTGCGATCGTTCTACGTGCTATTAACATAGTGAATTTTTCAATTCAGTGTTTCACTTTATTAGTTTTTAGGTTTTAATTCTCAATTGAGTGATTCATTAGTCATTGGTGGTAATTTGACTAATGAAAATAATAATAGGCAATTACATCTGAATGAATCACACGTTACACAATATATTTTTGCAATATATAATTTTAGTAAACAAAATTGAAAAATATGCTATCTGTACATAATTTCTATAAACTATTATGATATTATGAAATATACAAAATAAAAAGAACTTTGCTAAGAAAACTAGGTTGAAAGTATTAAGGAAAAATCGTTAAAATTTTGCTTTAATATAATTAGAAGAAGTGAATTGATTTAAAAATAAAATAATAATTGAATATTTGCTATAAAATCAGTGAAAATAGTGACGGGACGATCCTTTAAAGTAACAAGCTCATTTACACACACACACATATTACACATGGCGGAAGGACCTCGTGGTCGACAGCCTAACACTACTACTACTACTACTCAGTGAAAATTATTTAAAATTTAACAAATATTAAAATTTTAACAAAAAATTGAAAACAATTTTTTTTAAAACTTTCCATCAATCAAATTAGGAGAAGTAAAACTCTTGTTATGTTCCATTACTTTATTTTCAGATAACTGACACGTGTTTCGGTCCTTGCGGATCATTATCAAAGTTAAATAAAGTAATGGAACATAACAAGAGTTTTACTTCTACTAATTTGAAAATTTGGTTCCATCAAGAGAGTAGCAGAACAATCAATCAATCAATCGAATAACTTCTCTTCCACTCACCATTAAAGTCTCAAATATACAAACTTCTCACTTTGAAGGTAGAGCTTATGCAGCTCTATTTCTGGATGTCCAGAAAGCTTTTGACTCTGTGTAGCATCAAGGCATATTGTTCAAGTACCACCTCCTAAAGATCCCTCCTAATATATTTATTATTAAGCAATTCCTCTCTAATAGATCCCTAAAAGTTACAATCCATAACTCTTTTTTTCTACTTCTTTTACTCCCGAACCAGAACTCCCCCAAGGCTCTCCTCTTTTACCTCTATTATTTAACGTTTTTTGCGTTGATGTATACAACCATAATCCTCTGTACTTTAATCCTTCCAAATATCTCATCTGCAAATTAGATGATACTACCCCAATTACACATGCTCCCACATTACCAAAAGCCCTACAATTCCTTTGAGAGCTAATTCACTCCCTTAAACGTTGGTTTGCAAAGTGACGCATTATAATCAATCCCCACAAATCACAGCTCTTAATTCCTTATCATCGCATCAATAATTCACCCCCAAAAGTCTTAATTTTCTAAACTATTATCCCTCACTGAGTTTCCGTAGTTGAAAACAAGTTCTGAGAAAAAATAAGTTTAATTGTTATTTAAAAATATTAATACCAGTTTAAAATATATTTGCTAACAATTTGAAAATATATTTGCGAACAGTTTGCAAAGTTATTTAAAAACATATAGAAAATTTTACAAAGGAGACAATGTAAACTGTGCTAAGAAAAACTTTTGAAAAAAATGCTTTAAGTAAATGAAATTTTAACAAAAAATCAGTTTTATAACTTTCAAAAAAAAAAAAACTCATCAGAGTTTAAAAAAGTTACATGAAAATAGAATCTTAAAAACAGACAAAATAACTGATTTGAATTTTAAAGAAAACGTTTGCAAAAATTAGTTGAAAAATATCTAAAATAGATTAAATTTATCATAAAAAAACAAATAAAATTAAAAGATAAACAATTGAAAACAGTTCATAAGAAAGAATTTATAAAACAAAATATTAAAAACTCACATGATTTCAACTTTCAAGTGTTTAGTGTGCTAAAATTAGTTGAAAAATATTTAAAATAGATTAAAATTTTCATTAAAAAAACAATTAAAATTAAAAGAAAAACAATTGAAAACACTTCATAAGAAAAAATCTATAAAACAAAATATTAAAAACTCACAAAGTAACTGATTTGAATTTTAAAGCGTTTTGTGTGCTAAAATTAGTTGATAAAATATCTAAAATAGATCATTTTTTTCATAAAAAACAATTCAAGAAAAACAATTGAAAACAGTTCATAAGAATAAATCTATAAAAAAAAAATTTTAACTCACAAAATTACTGATTTGAATTTTAAAGTGTTTAGTGTGCTAAAATTAGTTAAACAGTTAAAAGATTTACTTATAAAAAGTGTCAAAATGTGAATGTTTTCTAAAAATTCTTATAAAATCAATTTGGATTAAAAAAATATTCGCACTATTTTAAACATGTCCTTTTTAATCGTTTTCCATCTAAAAAACAATTGACAACAGTTCATAAGAAAAAAATAGAAAACATTCTAAATATTCTTAAAAATAAATGAAATTTTATTTAAAAAAAAGGTAATACCAGTTTAAACATGCTTTGAATCGTTGTTCAACTATTTCACTAAAAAAAAAATAGAAATTGGGCGGGAAAACAGTTAAAAGATTTACTTATAAAAAGTGTCAAAATGTTAAAGTTTTCTAAAAATACTTATAAAATTAATTTGGATTAAAAAATATTCGCACTATTTTAAACATGTTTTTTAATCGTTTTCCATCTAATAAAACAATTGACAACAGTTCATAAGAAAAAAAAATAGAAAACATTCTAAATATTCTTAAAAATAAATGAATTTTAATTTAAAAAAGTTAATACTTTGAATCGTTTTCCAACTATTTAAAAAAAAAATAGAAATTTGGCGGGAAAACAGTTAAATGATTTACTTAAAAAGAATAGTGTCAAAAGTTTTCTACAAATTCTTTAAAAAATTTATTTGGATTAAAAATATTCGCACTATTTTAAACATTTAATTCTTTAATCGTTTTCCATGTATTAAAAAACGGCATGCAAACACAAATGAAGACAATTAATTAAAAACATTTAGAAAAATAAAATTATTTACTTAGACAGTTGAAATTGGAAAAAATAAACATTGTCTTTCTCAAATAAACAATTGATTTAAATTCAATAAACGAGATAAACCATTTTATAAAAATCAGTTACAAATTTGCCACGAAAAAACTAGAAAACCCAAAAATTCTTTGAAATAAATAAAATTCAAATTAAAAATATGGCAGTTTAATGTTTTTATCGTTTTCCAACTATTATACAAAAAAATCGAAATTTAACGTGAAAACAGTTGAAAACTTTACTTAAAAAGTATTGAAAATTTACAAAAAAATACCAATGTTTCTAAGAAAAGTCAGTTGAAACCTCTACGGGAAACTACGTTTAAAATTTGCTTTAAAATAGTTTAACTTTTTCGCAAACACAAAAACAATTAATTACAAAATTTAAAATTTACAATAGTTGAACAATTCCTTAAAATATAAATAGAGTCACAAAGAAGGAATTGATTTAAATTAAAAAATACAATGTGCTAAAAATTATTCGAAACACATATTTTACAATTGGAAGATCCTTGAATATAAATTTTTGATTTTGATTTTAAAGTTTTTTGGTATGAATGACATATATTTGCATTCTCTTATTAATTTGAGAATGGGTTTGTTATTATTTTATAAAAGTCAGTTGAAACCTCTAAGGGAAACTCTGTTTAAAATTTGCTTAGTTTAACTTTTTCGAAAACAAAAAAAAAACAATTGATTAAAACTTCATGTAGTTACTTTAGTGCGTGAAGGTTAATATCATTTATCACAATAATGGGTACATAGTGCCCGAAATGTACATTTAGCTGTGAAAAAAAAGTGAAGAAAGGAATATAACTGTGTTTTAATTAATTGATTAATTGAAAATTTAAACAGTTGAAAAATTCTTTAAAAATATAAATTAAATAAAAATAAAATTCAAAGCAGGAATTGATTTAAATTAAAAAATAAAACGTGCTAAAAACTGTTCGAAACACAAAGAATCAGTTGAAAATTTGCTAAAAACTAATATTTTTTTAAAATAAAAATCTTTTCAAGTTTTAAAATTATTTTATTGGAAACCTTTCTTTTCAATTGTTTTTTTGAAGTTTCATTAATTTTTTTTATTTCTTGTAAAGAAAGATCTTTAATTTCTCAAAAAATTAATACATTTTAGTAGTAGTGGTAATAACAGTAATTGACTTTTGACCACATGTTCGTTCATGCTATTTGCGTATTTATGTTTATGTGTGTCAATGAGGTTATTCTTATTCTTTCGACCATTCTAAAGGCTATTATATGCATCTGAAATGTTAAATGGCAACGGTGACTTATCTATTGAGTTTAGTTAAGTCATTTCGGTTTTTAATTGTAATAATCAAAGGTTTTTTTTTAATAGAAATAAAATAATTTTATTCAGTTAAGTATTGACCATTTTTTTCGATGATATTTTGCTATCTTTTGGGTAACATCATGATGCCGTGCTGAAAAAACTTCCGCCATTCCTCAGCAAAGAATGGAAGCACGTACTGTTTGATACTATTGTCTTAATCGAATTGTTTACCATTCAAAGAGATTTGCAAAGATCGGAACAATTTGTAGTCGGATGGAGTAAGATCTGGTGAGTATGGTGGATGGTCTATCAAATCGCATCCAAGCTCCAGCAACTTCTGGCCGGTCGCTAAACTCATGTGTGGTCTTGTGTTATCATGGTGGGACACAACACCCTTACGATTTGCCAATTCTGACAGATATTCGTTGATGGCTTCATCCAATTTGTAATTGGCGACAGTACACAGCCGTATTGATGATTTGATTCAGTGGTAGCACCTTAAAATACAAGACGCTTTAGTAATCCCACGAAATTGAGAGTATAGCCTTCTTTTGATGGATATTTGCCTTCGAAGTGGTAGCAGATTGTTCACCGTGCTTGCACCATAATCGTTTCCGTACGATGTTATCGTAAACTCTTCATTTATCATCGTCAGTGACAATACATTTGAGAAATGGATCATTTTCACTGTTTTCCAAGAGCTTGTTGTTGGAGTCTATGTGCTTTGTTAAATCAATTTATTTCAGTTCATGCAGAACCCAAATACTGAGTTTACTAACATACTTAAGCTTATCCAAATGCCTTTCCACGGTTCTCTGTGAAATGTTTATATTACTCGAGTCGTATACTAGGGGTTTGCTTAAATTGTTTTGATTTCGATTGGATATTACAGTATATTAATTCTTCTAATGATAGTGTAAAGAAATATGACATTTTCAAGGCGAAAAGTTCTTCAAACTCCTTACCATCAACACCTACCTCATTTGACCAATTAGGCGAAACAACTAGTTCCTATGGCATCTATTCAATGTCACTTGTGTAATCTGGATGAAATTAATTATTAATGTCTTTGTTTAAAATTATTAGTTCAATTTGCATAGAAATTTGTTCTTGAGTTACGTGAAGATTTATTTTATACACTCAGAAAACAAACGCTAACACTTTCTTGTACATCTAGCGAAATAAAAACTAAATCGTGAAGAAAGTGTTAGTGTATCCAATTTGCATGTTTTAATCTATCATGAATCACAAAGAAATATTACTAGAATTTTTAAGTTTTAGTTTATAATTGGAATATTTGGTTAAAACACTTAGAACCTTTCTTCAATATTTCAAGTAACTCAATCAACCAAATTAATTGGAAGATTCTTGAATGTATTTTTTTAACTTTGTTTCCTTACAATTAAATAAATAAACTGTTTTACTCTACGTTTTCTGTTTGTAACCTGCATTAATCAAGGTCTACTCTAAATGTTTATACCATTCGTGTTTTAATTACATTTAGTTGATATATTCATTGTAAACCACTTCAATGTTCTATTTACTTACTTATATACGACATTTTGCTTTTCCAAATTATATATTTAATTAAAATCCAATAAACGTACGAATAGTTTGCATAATGTTTCACTTAAAATAATAATATGTTGATTCATATATTGAGTAATAATGTTATACCACTAAATTTCAATTGAAGGTAATAAACATATTCATAATTCATTAGGACAAAAAATTAAGGTAAATGTTATAGGTCGTCAAAAGTTAAATAATCATCGACAAAATGATTTTATAGACATTAAGTTACTGCATAGTATAGTAAATCTAGTTAATTATTATTTTGATTGATTAGAACACTTGTATTTGTTTCGCTATTGCTCATTTTTTCTCGACTAGTTTCGACCTTTGGTCACTCTCAAGGAGATTTGTTAATTATTGATGAATGCTTCATACATATAAATCTACTGCTTATTTAATTTAATATGTAAAGTGAATACAGTAAATATTTTTATTAAGGTTAAATTAAATAAACCAACCACACAATTCATTTAACAAACGTTGAATTTTCGCCAAATTATAATTGGTGAACTTTCCTATATCCGACAGATATAGTAGCATAAAACAATGGTTTCATTTAAAATTTTCTTCTAGTTGTTAAAAGATTATACTTACAGAAATGAATTGTTTTAGTTGAGCATTTGTTATAATTCCTTTATAGCGCTTTCTCCAGACTAGTTCTTTGTAATCAATTAGGTTACGTTTCCACGGTAACGTTCAATCATGTGAATCATAAGACTGAATCATGATAAACCGTAACTGAATACACCATTCGCGGTTACAAATAAATATAATTGAAACTTATTCAATAAATAGTACGATAAAATAATAAAACAATTACAAACAATTAGTAGATGTTAAGAAATAATGAATTACACATTTTTAAAATCATTGAATCGTTTATTTTCATCATTTATTTTTCATAAACCAAGTTTTTGGGATAATTTAAATGATTTTTCATATTTTAATATTTTTTTCTTATTTTTTAAGTCAATTGTTTTTTATATAAGAATTTAACTGTTTAGGTACATTTCAAAATGACAGTAGACGGTTTTTCAATTGTTTGTTAAAGTTAAGTTTATTTTTTAGGCGATAGTCCAAACGGATGAACTAAAACTAACCCATATGTTTTTCTTATGTGTTTATAAGAAATACAATAAAATTAAATCAATTGTTTTCGTCCGTTTTATTTAAAATTCCATTTTAGATAACTTTAAACTATTTTTTATCTTTGAAGATTTCAACTGAGTTTTTATAGCAAAGTTCAATTGTTTTTTTGATAATTTTCAACTGTTTTCGCACCTATTTTATTATTTTTTTAAATTTTTAAATCATATTCTTCCACATTGAGTATTAAAGTAAATTTTGAAAGGTTTTTCCTTAAAGGTTTTAAAATTTTCAGTTTTCAACAAAATTCTAAAAATATTTTAATATTAAAAGTAATATGTTGATCAAATTAGTTTGAGGACAGTCTAAAAAAAATAAATTTGTTTCTTTCCAACGAAAATGTTTAGAAAAACGTAATTATAAATATTAAGAAAATTTCAAGCTCAAATCCATTTTTAATAATTAAAAATAAATAAATAATAAATAAATTAAAAACTACTAAAAATTTTACAACTTTTAATTAAAATCCTCGCTTATGTTTCACTGATTGGAGGGTGGGATAGAGGCCACCCACCCACCCTACATATACGTGATAACTTTAATTGCTAATCGTTGATGATTTTGCTGCTAAAAACAATAAAACATAATCCAAATTTAATTTTAAATATAAATGACTTTCTACAGCTAACCTCACCTAATTTAAATTTAAAGTCTGCCCACCCATCATGCATAAAATTTTTATTAATTTATTCACTCAAAAATGTTACCTTTTGAATTTCTTTTTTTATTCAAAAATTTTGTAATTAATTTTACTCAAAATCGCAAGACGATTAGTAATTGAAATTTATATGTATATGTAGGGTGGGTGGGTGGCCCCTATCCCACCCTCCAATCAGTAAAACATCATCAAAATTTATTTGAAAAATTTGTATAAATAAATCTCTAAAAATTGCAATTATTTTGTGTTTATTTAAATTTTACAGCTTTTAATTAAAACCCTCACTTATGTTTTACTGATTAGATGGTGGGATAGAGGCCACCCACCCACCCTAAATATACGTGATAACTTTAATTACTAATCGTTGATGACTTTGCTGTTAAAAACTATAAAACCCTTTATGTAATAAAAAATAAAACACAATCAAAATTTAAGCTTTAATATAAATGAATTTCTATAGATAATCTTATCTAATTTATATTTTAGGTCTGCCCACCCATCATGTAATTTTTTTTATTAATTTACTTACTCAAAATTTTTTCTTTTGAATTTAGTTTTTATTTAAAAATTTTATAATTAATTTTATTCAAAACCGCGAGACGATTAGTAATTGAAATTTATATGTATATGTAGGGTGGGTGGGTGGCCTCTATCCCACCATCCAATCAGTAAAACACCATCAAAATTTATTTGAAAAATTTGTATGAATAAATCTCTAAAAATTGCAATAATTTTATGTTTATTTATATTTTACAATTTTAATTAAAACTCTCGCTTATGTTTTACTGATTGGAGGGTGGTATAGAGGCCACCCACCCACCCTACATATAAAATAATAAAAGCTTGTATGTAATAAAAAATAAAGTATAATCTAAATTTAAGTTTAAATATAAATGCTATAGGTCAACTTAACTAATTTAGATTTAAAGTCTGCCCACCCATCATGTATAAAAATGTTATTAATTTACTCACTCAAAAATTATTTCTTTAGAATTTTTTTTATTCAAAAAGTTTTTTAATTAATATTTTACTCCAAACCGCGAGACGATTAGCAATTAAAATTTATATGTATATGTAGGGTGGGTGGGTGGCCTCTATCCCACCCTCCAATCAGAAAAAATCATCAAAATTTATTTGAAAAATTTGTATGAATAAATCTCTAAAAATTGCAATTATTTTGTGTTTATTTATATTTTACAACTTCTAATTAAAACCCTCGCTTATGTTTTACTGATTAGAGGGTGGGATAGAGGCCACCCACCCACCCTACATATACGTGATAACTGTAATTGCTAATCGTGGATGATTTTGCTGCTAAAAACTATAAAACCCTTTATGTCATAAAAAATAAAACAAAACCAAAATTTTAACTTAAATATAAATAACTTTATATAGCTAATTTTATCTAATTTAGATTTAAAGTCTGCCCACCCATCATGCATAAAATTTTTATTAATTTACTCACTCAAACATTTTTCCTTTCGAATTTCTTTTTTATTCAAAAAGTTTTATAATTAATTTTACTCCAAACCACGAGGCGATCAGTAATTGAAATTTATTTGTATATCTAGGATGGGTGGGTGGCCTCTATCCTACCCCCCAATCAGTAAAACATCATCAAAATTTATTTGAAAAATTTATATGCATAAATCTCTAAAATTGCAATTATATTGTGTTTATTCATATTTTACAATTTTTAATTAAAATCCTCGCTTATGTTTTACTGATTGGAGGGTGGGTTAGAGGCCACCCACCCACCCTACATATACATAATAACTTTAATTGCTAATCGTTGTTGATTTTGCTGCTAAAAACTATAAAACCCTTAATGTAATAAAAAATCAAACAAAATCAAAATTTAAGTTTAAATATAAATGACTTTCTATAGCTAACCTTACCTAATTTAAATTTAAAGTTTGCCCACCCATCATGCATAACTTTTATTCATTTACTCACTCAAAAATTTTACCTTTTGAATTTCTTTTTTGCTCAAAAATTTTGTAATTAATTTTACTCAAAACCGCGAGACGATTAGTAATTTAAATTTATATGTATATGTAGGGTGGGTGGGTGGCCTCTATCCCACCATCCAATCAGTAAAACACCATCCAAATTTATTTGAAAAATTTGTATGAATAAATCTCTAAAAATTGCAATTATTTTGTGTTTATTTGTATTTTACTACTTTTAATGAAAACCCTCACTTATGTTTTACTGATTGGAGGGTGGGATAGAGACCACCCACCCACCCTACAAATACATAAAACTTTAAATACTAATTGTTGATGATTTTGCTACTTACAAAATAATAAAAGCTTGTATGTAATAAAAAATAAAGCATAATCTAAATTTAAGTTTAAATATAAATGCTGTAGGTTATCTTAACTAATTTAGATTTAAAGTCTGCCCACCCATCATGCATAAAAATTTTATTAATTTACTCACTTAAAAATTTTACCTTTTGAATTTCTTTTTTATTCATAAATTTTGTAATTAATTTTACTCCAAACCGCGAGACGATCAGTAAATGAAATTTATATGTATATGTAGGGTGGGTGGGTGGCTTCTATCCCACCCTCCAATCAGTAAAACATCATCAAAATTTATTTGAATAATTTGTATGACAAAATCTCTAAAAATTGCAAATATTTTGTGCTTATTTGCATTTTATAACTTAAAACCCTTGCTTATGTTTTACTGATTGGAGGATGGGATACAGGCCACCCAACCACCCTACATATCCATGATAACTTTAAATACTAATCGTTGATGATTTTGCTGTAAAAAAACAATAAAACCTTGTATGTAATAAAAATTAAAGCATAATCAAAATTTAAGTTTAAATATAAATGGCCTTCTATAGCTAATCTTATCCAATTTAAATTTAAAGTCTGCCCACCCACCATGCATTAACATTTGATTAATTTACTCACTCAAAAATGTTACCTTTTGAATTTCTTTTTATTCAACAAGTTTTGTAATTAATTTTATTCCAAACCACGAGACTATAAGTAATTGCGATTTGTATGTATATGTAGGGTGGGTGGGTGGCCTCTATCCCACCCTCCAATCAGTAAAACATCATCAAAAATTATTTGAAAAATTTGTATGAATACATCTCTAAAATTGTAATTATTTTGTGTTTATTTATATTTTACAAATTTTAATTAAAACCCTCGCTTATGTTTCACTGATTGGAGGGTAGGATAGAGGTACATATACATGATAACTTTAAATACTAATCGTTGTTGATTTTGCTGCTTACTAAACAATAAAACATTGTACGTAATATAAAATAAAACATAATCCAAATTTAAGTTTAAATATAAATGACCTTCTATAGCTAATCTTATCTAAGCTTGATTTAAAGCCTTTCCAGTTTTCATGTAATTCATTTTTTTAAATTAATTTACACACTCAAAAATTTTACTTTGTCAATTATCTTTTATTCAAATTTAGATAAGTAATTAAAGTTAATATGTATATGTAGGGTGGGTGGGTGTCCCCTATCCCACCCTCCAGTCAGTAAAACATCACCAAAATTTATTTGAAATATTTGTATGAATAAAACCCTCGCTTATGCTTTAGTGATTGGAAGGTGGGATAGAGGCCACCCACCCTCCCTACATATAATGATAACTTTAATTGCTAATCGTTGATGAATTTGCTGCTAAAAATAATCAAACTCTATGTAATGAAAAATAAAACAAAATTAAAATTTAAGTTTAAATATAAATGACTTTCTATAGCCAATCAAATCTAATTTAGATTTAAAGTCAACCCACCCATCATGCATCAAATTTTTACTAATTTACTCACTCAAAAATTTGACCTTTTTATTTTTTTTCTTATTCAAAACAAGTTTTTTAATTAATTTTATTGGAAAGCGAGAGACGATACGGAATTAAAGTTTATATGTATAAGCAGGGTGGGTGGGTGGCCTCTATGCCACTCTCCAATCAGTAAATTATCATCAAAAATTATTTCAAAAATTTGTTTGAATAAATCTATTAAATTTTGCAATAATGTTTATTTACGTTTTGTAACTTTTAATTAAAACCCTCGCTTATGTTTTACTGATTGGAGGGTGGGCTCATAATAGATTCTGTATGTTTAATATACGTGTATTTATAATCGTTAAAAGATGCTATGGTAGCAACCCACCCCTTACTATATATACTTTTATTATCATAACTGACATTACTTTAAGTTTTAAAAAAATAACACAAAATGTATGGATCAAACTTGTTAAATTTTTTATTGAATGGTCAGCATCCCATATTCTAATTATTATAATACTATTTTTTTTTAATTGCAATGAATTGATTGAAGAATTATTGTATGATAACATTTAATTTAGCAAAATAAAGAAGTATATTTTTGGCTTGCATGTAATTAGGTTTGCTACTTTTTACATAAAAAGATTAGACATTTTTGCATAAACTTCTTAAGAAGAAAATTATTTAACAATTGTAAAGGGTAAAAAGTGAGCAACTTATAAAGGAGCATCTTTCTGGACTTGGTTTTCAAGAGAAATACAGAGAAAAGATCATAATTACCATTGATACAGTATGATAATGAAAAATTTTGAAACTTATTTTTTAAAGAAACAATTTTTAGGTCTTTAAATATCATTTTAACAATTTTCAATTTCATGTGTCTGGGTGTGTCTGTCCGTATATTAAGATAATTTTTTAGACCTCATATCGGTGTGGGTGTTTACTCGTGGCCCATTTTTGTTTATTTTCTAATTTTCTTTTATAAATACTTTAAAAAAAATGAGAAAAATTAACAACTTTTATTAAAACAAAATTTTTACAATTCTCGTTTAGAAAAAAGTACTTTTTTATAGTTTATTTATTTATTGACACTTTAAAATATCTTGTTGGGACTATACATACAACTATATAAAGAAATCACAAACATTTTGTTCATAGACTTGCAGGAGTTTACATTTCATAGCTATGTGATCTTCCACTCAGATCCAATAACTTTCTTCTTATGTAGGTGCCTCTTAACTTAGACAATATTCTAGCCATTTTAGGTGGGTCTCTTTTCGGACAGCATGAAAATTATATGAGATATTTCAATTTAAGACTGTTTTCGTATTTACTGAAATGTTTTTTACTTATCTAAATATCAAAAATTTTTTAAAATACACCTTAAAATAATATTGGATATTATCTAATTATGATAAATTGTTAATTTCTCTTAATAATACTCAGAAAATCTCAGAATCAACAGGTTATTAGAAATTTGTGTCGTTTATATAATAAATAGACGTAAAGGGTAATAAAATGAGGAGAACAGAGAAAGTATAATACTATGATCATTTTTTAACATTTATCAATTTTGTATTGCTCATTTGATTAGAGTTTACGTGATTATAGCGTGCCTTATTACAGCTATTTCATGAATGAATCGCGGGCAGTTCTGGGTGAGCAAATCCAGCTCTTGTCTGTGGTCGTTCACACTGTAATTGCAACTTTTTGCGCGAAATAGCGGAAAAATTAAAATCTATTTAATAATATTCGTTTTGCTTGATGCTTTTAGAATATCCAAAGATAATAAATAATATGTGAATGTAATAAATAAATAAAATAAATATGTTTTTATCTAAATTTCTTCTCGTTTGTTTGATACTAACATTTTAAGTTACTATTTTTAACTATTATTATTATTTTTTAATAATTAATTTAATATAATTATTTTCATACTAGTTCTTGTAATATCTTCGATTTAATTTATATTGTTTAAAATCACAATTTTTAGTAATGATTACACAGGCCTACATTTTTTTTTTCATTAAAAAGTGTTTCAATTTTCATAGGTATCCTATAGTAAATGGGGTGCTGTTCACGATTATGTGTTTTTTCCAGCACGTCAGGTTTTCAGGAAAATTGTGTTTTAAATTTTTCAAAGTATTGAGAAAATATTGAAACTATATTTAATAGAAAATTACACTGCAAAATTGAGTTGTTCATTAAAAATACAATGTAGTATAATCTACGTTAGACAATCGTTGTTTTTTTATTTAATAAAATCGTTCTCTTTTTCCCTCAAAACTGCGTTTTGTAGTTTTCTTTTTGTGGATTTTTGTGAGCAAGTCCCTCTTCAAGGTCCAACAGTCCAGCCATCATTAAAATATCTCATCTTCTTTGGTAATGTCTCTCCATCTCCTTTATACCTTGATGGAACCTCTCTCCCTATTCCTCGCTGAAAGCTCCAAGATTTTCGGGAAAAGACCCAACGTGGGAATTCAGAAAATGAAGTTTGACGCTCCCAGTTTTTTAATAATTTTCGACCATGTTGGCTACAATTTCTTTGTAGTTTGGAGACTTGTTGTTTCCAAGGAAACCGTCTATGACTTCTATGAAAGAAGTCCATGCTTCAGATTCATCCTGGGTCACTGTACTCTGGAACAATCTGTGCGATTTTAAGGTTCGAATTTCAGGGCCTACAAAAATTCCTTCTTTAAGTTTAGCTTCAGAAAGTGCAGGAAATTTGTCGCACAGGTATTTAAAGCAGTCACCTTGTTTATTTAAAGCCTTGACAAATTGCTTCATCAATCCTAAATTTATGTGAAGGGGGGGCAAAAGAACTAATTTTGGGTCAACTAATGCATCACGCAGCACATTTTTTTGTCCCGGTACAAGTCTTTCTCTGAGTGGCCATTCTTTCTTAACGTAGTGTAAATTTCGTGCTCGACTGTCCCACCCGCACAAAAAACATGGATACTTTGTGAATCTAGACTGCTGACCCAAAAGCATGTATATTATTTTGAGGTCTCCACAGAGTCATTGAAATGAAATAAACATAACATTATACTAAAATATTTTCTATCGATGTATCAAATATTTCAAAGAAATAATTTTAATGCAATTTAGGAAATATCGTAAAGGCACTTCTTTGCTTTAGTACAAAATATCTCACAAGGTTTTTTTTTAATTTTATGAAAAACCTTGACGTGATGGGCTCAAACCAAATTCACATACAGAATCTACGTACCCGTATTAGTTAAGGACACTTATCAAATTCAAAACACCAAAAATCATGTCGGTCTGTGTTATTAATCAAATCAAATTCTCGTTAAATTATGTTATAAGGTAAATAAGATTAACTGTAGCCGCAAAAATGAGTCATTTAATGTGTGGCATTTTTTTAATTATTTGAAGCCTTAATCTTCAATTGACCTTCGGTCTTACATGAGTCATCACTGATTAAATAGAAGAATACTATTTTGTGGTCGCAATTACTCATTTCCTCGTTCTTTTCGTTTGTCACATGTGACAACCAACCAAAGATACGTTGCACACACTATAATGATAATCATATAATACGTATCTATGTTATGGGTGAATAATTTATCAACTATTATTTTCCTTTAGTGATTAAGAATTTAATGGTGTCATATGTTATGGGCTAAAATTATTAAATATATATCGTAGTGAGGCTTACTTTTTAAAGGTCCATTGGAAAGAAAAGCTAAAATACTTGTTTTTCTGTAATTATTCAAATTGGAATAATGAAAACTACTTTTTTTAACACTCACACAATTTAAGTTTTATATTTGCATTTATCTTTTGTTTTAATATCACCTCAGCGGCTCGTCTTCGTAGTCAACAACAGATTACTCAATTGAGAGAATTGTCACACAATGGGACCCGAGTAATAAAGATTTTAGTCCTTAATTCTCAATTCAGAGATGATTGTTAATATTAGAATATGCACACCATAAAAATAGTTTAATAGGTGCTCGATTTCATCAGAGTTTTGACCTTGCTAAAGTAAACAAACATCCATATACTGCTTTTGTGCGCTAATTTGCTTGCTTTTGTATTGTATTTATTTTTAATTTTTCAGAAGCCTTTTGATAAGAAAAAAGTGTGATGTTTTTATTCGGATCAAAGAAGGGCGGAGAGTTTAAATTAGTAACAGCTTAAATAGCCTACTACCATTTTTAGAATAAGTTATAAATTAAAAAAAACATATTGGTCCAAAGAGCGAATTCAATTAAATTTTTAGCAATTCATTTCAAATGAATATGAATTATAAACAGACGAAAGTATTTGTAAAAAAATGTTTAACACAGATATTCTAAAAGTTTAAACTTGTATGCACCATAATTGATATAATTGATACTGGTAGAGCTACACTCTTGATGGAACGAGATATGTAAATTCGATGGGGTAAAACACTTGTTAAGATCCATAATATTTTTTATTTTCAGTTGCCTGACACGTGTTTCGATCATTCCTGATCATTTTGTTTTGTACTTTGAAAATGATCAGGAATGATCGAAACACGTGTCTGGCAACTGAAAATAAAAATATTATGGAAGTGTTTTACCCCATCGAATTGACCATAATTGAGATTATCTTTTTTTATAATAAAGATTCATAAGAATTGGGATTTATAGACACAACTGGTTATATTGAGAGAATCTCAGGGCGTGATAAGTACACAAGAAATACGGTGGAAAGACTACGTGATCTATAGCCACTTCTACTACAACTCTAATAAAAAATACTATATTTTGTATTTTACATAATCTAATGTTTTAATTTTTGTTTCAGGTCACTCCCAGAGATCGCCGACGATCTCGTACATAACACAGGAACAGATCAAAGATATAGGCAGCACCGTAGAACTGGAATGTTCAGTGCAGTATTCACAGGATTATCCAGTTCTTTGGCTTAAGAGCGACCCTAACAACGCCAACGTCGTGCCAATCTCTACTTTGTCCACACTCATTTTACAGGACTCACGTTTTGCCCTGCGTTATGATAAGGTGAATGAATTGTTATTGTGAACCTATACATAGCTAGTATTTATTGGTATCATAATGATAGAACATTGGAAGGAGGATGGCCAAAGACTTTGAATTAAAATATGTTTGATATAAATTCTCTTTGGAAAATAAAGAGCTTTTATTTAGGGGATTAACCATTTTTTAAGTTATTTATATTATTGTATTGCATTTGGAGTTTCAATCATTATCTGATTTAGTATTATAACGTAAAATCTACACTGTTTGATTAAAAGGGAAAACGTTATTTGATTTATTTTAATACCAATAATAACACTAATAGTAAGTTATTCGTTTCTCTTCTGTGCTTTACTTTAACATGTATTAAAATAAAATAAAAAATCAGCATTAGGTAATATCCCCTCTAACATCAAAATCATAATGAAACCAATATTATAAATATTGCATTATGTATTCAATTATCATCGGATTTTGTAGTATAACTTAAATAACCTATACTGATTTTTGTATGTAATATAGAAGACACTGTTTAGATAGATAGAATTTTCATTCCACATCTAGTGATAACACAAAACCTAAATACAAGAAATAAGACAAAAACTCGTAGTATTTAGTGGAGCTTTAAAGTGATGGGGTGATCCCTTAAAGAAACAAGCTTATTAACACACGTATAAACACATAAATAATCCTTGTGGTCAATCACTGCTCTTATTAAGACAAAAATATTGATGTGATACTTCTAGTCTTAATAATTGTACATTAATGATCACATTTATATAGGAAGTCTTACATATTTTCATATGTATATTCTTATATTTTTTTTAGTAATAACTTAAGGGTTTAATTTATTTATAGGCTAGTTCGACGTATACTTTGCAAATCAAAGATATCCAAGAAACCGATGCTGGCTCGTACAAATGCCAGGTTCTCATGTCCGTGAACAACAAAATCACCGCTGAAGTCGTCCTCCAAGTCCGCAGACCTCCGATCATTTCGGACAACTCAACGAGGTCTCTTGTTGTGTCAGAAGGAGAAAGTAAGTAAAATTCATTCAGTTCTTTTATTTTATGTCGATGCAATGTTTTATAGTTGCAATACGCAAGCCTAGTTTAGGCAAATATTTTAACGCAATTTCTGACACTTTGAAAATAAAGACAATAATAATTTTTTGCCTAGGTGTACAGTTGGAATGCTACGCTAGTGGTTATCCCGCGCCAAAAATAAGCTGGCGCAGAGAGAACAACGCCATTCTACCCTCAGGTGGCTCCATTTACAGAGGCAATATCTTAACCATCAAGCAGGTGAAGAAGGAAGATCGCGGAACTTATTACTGCGTTGCTGAAAACGGCGTCGGAAAAGGAGCTAGACGTAAGTTTTGTATTGAGTCTTTTGAATAAGCAATATTTTACTTAATACAGGATATCCCAAAAGAAAGTTTATGTCTATTTGACCAATTAAAAAAAGTCAATCATCTATCGAAAATGAGTTTATTATTTATTGAATTATACAATCTGGGAATTTAAAAATAATTAATATAGTTACTTATACACTCTGGACTGCGCGAAGGCCAATTTATGTCACATCTCCCGGAGATCAATTTGCCAGTGAAAATTTCACTTTTGCCATGCATCCTGGGACATTAATTCTTGAACCAATCGAGTTTTATAGGAATACAGATTTAGGCATAATGCGATGTAATAATGACAATCTAGGCACATTGAAAGCCCTTGTGCGCTTCCGAATTGAGAGGTTCAGATTGGCACGAACAGACTGTTTAACACTATCCACGTTCTCTAACGTTCTCGATAATCTTGGTCAAATGTTGTACCGTTCTCTTCAAACTTTTCAACCCTTTTTGGATGAGAAATATGCTTGGCGCCTCAAAAACCTCTGTCACAGTTGCCGAAATACAATTTTTGTGAATGGACAGTTCGCTCCCGAGAAACGCTCCATAGCGCCAAATTACCGATTAACATACCCCCTGCACCCCTTGTATTTGTTGCGTTGACGCAGGAACTATAAGAAATATAAACTTTCTTTTGGGGCACCCTGTATAACCGTAATGTGCTGCATTCTAAAATTAGTTGTAACTATAACTGAGTTTACAAAAATCCAAAATACAGAGTAAATAATCAGTTCTTAGTTGTTGGCAGAGAAACAATAATTAAATTATAATAAGAAATCTTATTGATTAGTGGTTGAGGGATCCACTTCGTGATATATGTTAAATATTTAAGCAAAAAGTGTTCTATTTGAATAGAAATTTTATTGTAATTTTTTTCAGGAAATATCGCCGTTGAAGTTGAATTCTCTCCAGTTGTTACGGTTCCGAGGCCGAGACTTGGACAAGCACTGCAATACGACATGGATCTGGAGTGTCACGTGGTTGCATATCCACCACCTGCTATTGTGTGGGTGAAGGATGATGTTACCCTTTCGAATAACCAACATTACAGCATAAGGTAAATAATTATCATATAAATGTATAAATTTAATATTGTTAATACTTAACAATTTATCATTGTTGCTTTTGTAAGCATATTTAATTACTTTGTACGAGGTCTATCTGGAAAGTAGTGCTCGTAGTATATATTAACAAATATTAAGGTTTTATTTGTTAAGAACAATCTTAATCTACTTCTACACATAGTCATCTAGCAAATTCGAGCATTTGTCGTCACGTGTGGCGAGTTTTTGGGTCTCAGCTTTATATTAATCCCCTGCCAGTGCTTTGAGATACTTAATATTTCTTTCCTGATAATATATATATATATATATATATATATATATATTAATCCTTTATTGGAATTTTATCTACAACAGCAAATTCTTTTACATAAATATCCCTTCTATCAAAACTGACTCAAAAGAAAAAAAAAACTAGTTATTCCCACTTGTCTTTTTCTTGTCTTCTATCTTCCTTATTATGACCATTGCCTCAGTTCCTCCTTTCAGTAGCCTTATCCATTCCCCTTGACCATACCGCCTTTTCCACGCATCTCTAGTCCCCACACAGTCAATCCTCCAGTGCTCCCATCTTTCTTCTTCCCTTCCACACAATCGGCACATTCTCCCCTCCTCATTCATCCAATAGCGGTTTCCACGTTCTTCGCTGCCACATCTATACCTTGCCATCAATACTTTCTCCTTCCAATCACCTCTACCATACAAGTATTCGGGTTTGCCTGCCTCTTCTGCTATTTCTTTATATTTTGGGTTGTATATGCTTTTGTCTATTTTCATCCATCTTTCCTGTTTATCCACATCCCTCAGGGTCACCTCTACTATACTTTCAAATATTTTACCCCTTCCTACCATTTCTTTAACAGCTTCATTGGACCAGCCTACTTTTTTGAACATTTCACATCTACCCTTTTCCCACTGGGTCACCGCTATATACGTTTTGTCCATCTCATTTAGTATTCCATTCGTAATTTCTTTCTGCCCATTAATTCTAATTTTTCTTTCATACTTTGCCCATTTTTTTTCCTACATCCACCCATACACTACATGCGTCCATCTCCTGATATACTACGTACCATGGCGTACTCTTCTCAAGCCCTAACATTCTCTTCATCCACCATGTTTGTACTCCTTCCATACCCTCTTTCATGCTGAACCCCCACACTTCTGCTCCATACATTAATATTGACCTCAAGCATACTTTCCATATGGTCTCGCTCGCCACCATTGAATCTCTCATTCTCGCGCCCCATTCTCTCCACAGAATTCCAGCTGCTGCCTTAACCTTCTTCGACACATACTTCATGTGCTCCTGCCACCTCCCATTTTGTGTAAAAACTACCCCCAAGTACTTGAAACATTTCACTCTTTCTATTTCCTCTCCGTTCCAATAAAACCTTTCCTCCTTCCTTCTTCCTCCCTTCATACACACCATTACTTTCGTTTTCTTTACATTTACGCTTAACTTTCTCTTTTCAAAATATCGTTTCATTCTCTCTATTATGCAATCCAGATCCCATTTTCTCTTTGCCATAATTGCTAAGTCATCCGCATAAGGCAGCACTCTAATCTTTATCCCCCCAATTGTTACTCCACCATCCTGTCCCTGTTCCAATACTTTATCCATGTCTGCTATGAACAGATTGAAAAGCATTGGGCTCATTGGACATCCCTGTCTTAGCCCCTTGGTTGTTCTGAACCACCCCGATTCTTCCCCAGACCCTTTCACTCTACATTCTGTCTTTTCATACACTCTTTCTACCCACTCTCTCATTTCATTTGATACTCCTCTTTCTCTCATACATTCAAACAGTTTCTCTCTATTGAGTCATATGCCCCCTTCAAGTCTATAAATAGTATGTAGATCTTTCCCCCTCTCTCTTTAATTCCCTTATCAATGATTTGGCTCAATGTTAGTATATGGTCCACTGCCCATCTACCTTTCCTGAACCCTGCTTGGCTGTCGGGAATAATACCCTTGCTCTCCAACTCCACTTCTAGTCTCTCTGCCACAACCTCCATGCATAGTCTATAAGTTGCACTTGATACACTTATCGGCCTATGGTTAGCTGGATCTTCTTTGTCACCTCCTTTGTGCACCGGAATAATTTCCGCTTGTGTCCAACTTTCCGGTATTTCCCTCTTCCTGCTCCATATCATCTTCAGCTGTTCTACAAGTTGCTTCCATTCTTCCCCCTTTTCTTTTTTTAATATTTTCAATGCCTTAACCTCTACTTCTCCCGGGCCACAAAAACTATTTCCCTTCATCCCATCCATTGCCTTCTCAAGCTCAACCTCCGTTAAATCACTCCTTAGGTCCACTATGATACGTTCCTGACATGTTCTTATTATCATATTGTCTTCATTGATACTCTCCCTGAAGAATGTATTCATTTTCTCAATGTTTACACTATTCTTTTCCCTCGAATAAACTCCCATACCTCCCTTTCTGTTTTAATTTCCCTTATTGATTTTACTTATTCATTTTCCCATACTGACTTTTTCTTTTCACATGTTGACTGGTATTCCCTGTTGGCATTGTTCCGTTCTTTAAACAATTTCTCCTCATCTGTTGCTTTCCACCTCTTAAAGTAATACCTCTCTCTTCTTTTCATTTCCCTACACTCTTCGTCGTGCCAATTATCTTGTTTTTCTCCTTTTGCTTTGGGCCTCTCCACTTGAGCTCCTCTAATGCATTCCTCCATCTCTTCCAATGTCACCTTTGTTTGCCAATTTATGCCTTTAATATTTTCTTTAAACTTATTGACTTCTTTCATTCCCCACTTATATCTTCTTCCAGTACTCAGGTAGCTATCCTGTGCTTTCTCTACTCCTACCTCAAAGTTTTTCGTCTCCCTTTCTTCTTCTCCATTCACAACTATGTAGTCAATTATGCTTTTACCCCTCTCTCCTACATATGTAAATTCGCCTGGTTCCATTTAGCACATACCATTCTTCACTATCGAGCCACTCTATCATTCTTCTACCTTCTGTATTTATTATTTTGTCTTTTGCTTGTCTTTCCCTAATTTCCCCATCCTCATTAATTTTTTCTCACCCGCATCCACCAGTTCTAGCATTGAAATCTCCTCCCACCATTATACATTCGTTTTTTTGAGTTTTGAGATGATAATCTGAAGGAACTAAGTCTAGATTATGGTGTATGGTTGAAAGTTCTTCTGTAATAGCTGACGGTCGCACCGAACGCAATTTCAAATTAAGAACACTCATGACGACAAAATGGGCGTTTTTTCTTCTTGAAATTACGACACCAACGCGCAATAGACGACTCATCCATAACATTTTCTTCATTCACATTCTTCAATTCTTGACGATTAATATCGCGAGGTCGTACATTTCTTGCGTTGAAAAAAATCTAATCGCAGCTCTAACTTCTTTATTTTATTGAACATTATAAACACTCACATAGCACAGCACAGTCAATACCAGCAAGACGTAACTTTGCATACAGACAACTGAAATACAACTAAACATGTTAGCACACATCTGGCGAGAACTTTATTTGCCAGCGTTCCGCACGGTGTAAACGGGTACTACTTTCTTTATATCCCTCGTATAATAATAAAAACACTTGTAATCACTTTCCTCCACAGTTTATTTTTATTCGCTACAAGACTCTTGTACACCTATTGATAAAGTTTGCGTCGTAAACGAAATGTACATTTAGCGAATAAAAATAAACTGTGGAGAAAGTGATTACAAGTTCATCTTTACGTAACTCAACAATCAATATTATCCCTAGTATATCAGATAAAATTTAAAATTTAAATGTACGTAATAAATAAGTATGTATCGTTTACTTTATTTATTAATTAATTGTATTTCTTTCATTTTAGCCACTTCGCCACAGCCGATGAATTTACGGATACGACCATAAGGGTAATCACGATAGAAAAGAGACAGTATGGCAACTATGTCTGCAAAGCGTCCAATAAATTAGGCTCTGCAGAGGGGCGAGTGGAATTATTCGGTATGTTTTTTTTTAAAACTATTGATGCTTCGTGAAATTGCATAATGAAGCTGATCATCATGTCTCATTTTATCGAGATGATGCACTTGATTGCTTCATGTTCTCTCATATATATTCAGTAATTTTGATTAATTATTCGTACGTGGAATATGATGTTATTATTTATATTTGGTATTTCATTTTCGTGGATAAATAAAATATAATTTTCTGTGTTTTATATCACTACATATTAGTGATTATTTAAATCACAATCGAATGTAATTTCCACTGTTGTGATCATCACTTTTTTGATAATTACAACAGTGGAAATTATATTCAAAAAGTTGAAACTATAGTTTATGGAGATTTTAATAATTACTAATGTGGTATAAAACATACCCATTTGTATTTCATTAACCATTCATAGTACATGGGTTACAAAGACACAAACACAGAAAATTAATAATAATTCATAATGCAAATTTTTCATTTAAAAAAATCATAAAATTAAAGAAAAAATTGGCATCCTACAACATATACATAAGTACACCATTTTTGCCTGAGTCAAGTTTGTTAAATACATTTTGATAGTTTTGATGATCAATATATTGGTATTTAATATGATATTAACACTATACTGATTTAGAAATTTTACAAACGAATAAATTCTTGAATATACAATATAATTAGATATTTCATTTCAGTTTGTTGAAAGAATTATGGTTAATCATGTTAAGTTTTAAATAGTGCTTTGTAATTCCTACATATTTCAATTGTTGCTGCATCTTAAATGTTCATTTTGTTTATTATTTTGCTTTACCGGCGCATTTGATTGCATGTGTAGTTACATTATTTTCGTTCTCCCCTTGTAGAAACCATTATTCCCGTATGTCCGCCTGCATGTGGCCAAGCCAGGTATGGTGATGCTGCCACGTTATCGACGAGCACGGGCTCCATTTTGACAACAATGGCGCTTGCTTTACTGAGGTAAGTGCGTTAAGCAATGACGTATGAGGCTAGAAAAACAGGTTGTCGCTAGTGTCTTGGGTATTGTTATGTTATAGTTGTAAATTATTTCCAGACATTGATAATTTGTGTTAAATTTTGTAATGATAAGATAAATTAATAATTATAATCATTTGTTTTACATAATTAAATAAACACAGTTATATTAACTAAATGTTACTTTCCATAGTGTTCGAAATGTACATTTAGTGATTAAATAAAATAGTGAAGTAAGAAATATTACTGTGTTTATTTAATTAAATAATAAACTTCACATAAATCACAAATATATATTCATTTGTTTTACAATTTATTTACAATTTCCTAACTAGTTTTGATTATATGTTCATTTTCAAAGGGGTTATTAAAAACTACTTCAAATGTTGATATTTTAATATGTACGTATATTGATAAATAATTTCACTTACAGAAATCTTCGAGCCCAACGTTAACTACCCGGGCCTGATTTGGGAGAGCACATCCAGCCGGCCTTATCCCCCATTTGGCCCCCTCGTCGCAGCGTTGGTAGCACTCTTCGGCGTGCGACTACGTAGCTAAAACGAAAATTGCTTTAACTAGGGAACAAATACGTTGTTTGTTACACAAAAAATTACAAGTATGACAGTCTATTTAGAAATATTCCCTTAACGTTCAAAATTATATATTATTTTCAATTACTTTTTAAACATAAAATAATTGTTTTCCTTTTTAATTAACTCGGTACTAATTTATCTCCATTTGTATCTCTTTACTTTATTGTTTGTTGTTTTTTATTTTTTATTTTCTCGTAACCTAGGTTGTATTGAAGTGACTGCGTTTTTTTTATTTGTAACTCTAAGAGAGCGAGTGAATCTGCTAGAAGTATGCGTGTGAAGTTTGTACATTTCTCTAATCTTGACATGTAAATTAAATGAGTTTTTTATATATTTATAAATAAAATTATATATGTATAAGAGGAAAAGAAATGAGATTATAGTTTGTAAGTAATTGACTTGAAATAAAGTAATTTATCTAGAATGTTTTATTTTTTATTTTTGTGGTCAATGCAACCTAATTAAAATTATATTATTTGTGCATCAAACATTCATCAAACTAGTATGTATGGATGCTCTAAATAATATAATAGATGGCGTTTTTGGTATAAAGGTAATCATTAATTAAGAATATGTTTTTGAGTAGTGAGTAATTAATGAAGATCACCTAGAGACAACCAGGTAGAGTATAGAATTAGAGAAGACATCAAGAAAAGAGGAAATTGTATTTTTAATGAGGCTGTTACTTACCTTTATGAATTTAAGTTAATAAAACACTGATGTTTTAAGAGTTTTGCTTAATTGCACTGCTACAATTGTTTCGCCACACCATGGCTTTATTCAGTTGATGAGTTGTGAATATTAATACAACAAAATTTAAAACATTATGTTTTATTAATTTAAATTGAATCTTTCTTTAACAAAATATAAGATTGGAAAGTCTTACTTACCCATCAAGGTTAATTTTAGAAAAAAATTGAAACAAAATTTATTTTACATGGATAGTTTGTTTACTTTACTGATTGCTGTCAACAACCTAAAAGGGTTTTATTGGTGCTAAGAGAGAGTTTAAGTAATTTGTAAAGGAAAACAGAGTGAAGTTCTAATAAATATTTTACAGTACACGGCAGAAGCTATCAGCATTAATAGATTTTTAATAAATTAAAATCATTTAAAAAAGGAGGGGGTATCTCAAAGATCAACGATGAGTAAGTAAATTTGTCCATTTACTCACGTGTGAATGTAACAAATTTGGTTAATTATAAAAATCAATTTCTAATGTTTAATAAAAACAATATTGATAACTCACAGCGTCCTTCCATTTAGCAACTTTATCAGACGATGAATTCATTCAATGATTCAAGATGTATCGCAAAGTTATAGCTCCAAGCATCCAACATCCTTCCATATAGTTTTAATGTCGTTTCAAAGTAGTAACGGACTCCAAGAATTCCTTCTTTTAAGTATGTATTCATCATGACAGACGAGGAACTTTCAGTAAATTTAGGTTATGGTAAAAATACGAATCACAGCATCCAGACCGATGTGTTTACGAGCACTTGTTCCTCGTCGTCAAGGTGATGGAAGCGCGGGCGCGATTGAAACGCATTTTGTTTTAAACATTTAGTCGTGTTGAGTTAGGATCATGGAGAAACCACGCGAGAAAGTGTTTTATCGTAAAGGTGAGTAGATAATTACGCAATCCGAATAGATGTATCAGTTTTTCATAATATCCTCATGAATTTGAAAAGAAAAATAAATTAAAAAAGAATGCATAAAGCTACTAATTAAGGTAAGTCATTTTATAGGAATACAATTACAAGTTTGAAGCAAAATATAATTCGTAAACAGCATCTTGAGTTCTGGTGGTTGTACAACGATCCACGGAAAATCTGTTTAATCAGATTGAAGTATTATGTCAAAAAAATATGCAAGGCATATTATGGTTAATCATATGTTGATTTGCATACTTACTACGAATTTGTGTGAACCCTTCCCTATTGATTTGTTTTAACATAAAAAGCTATTATCGAACTAAATGATTCTAAGAAAATAAAATTAGTTAAGAAAATGATGCTTTCATTCTCTTTATTTGTTTTCAACCTTTGTTTTGTAAATACAAATGCACTACCATTATATGTCTTTGCTTTCTTAAGTCGTTTTTGTTTTTTGATTTTTATGTAATTTTATGTTTTCATAATTAAGCGATTCTTTTAAGTGTCCTTTGTAGACAGTCAAACGAACGTGCTGTACAATCGCAAGGAACGTGACCGCCCCAGACCTAGGAGCAGGAGCGTGTACACCAGCAAGTCTCATAACAGCGATAATTCGGGAAGCCTTCGCGATTCCAAAAGTTACGAAGGAGTTGTGCCATGGCTGTCGAGAAGTATTTCTAATAAGAACATATTTATTGAAGATTACAATGTAAGTAAAATGCAATAATAATAATAACTATAAGATTATATCATTCTAAAATCTAAAGACTACAATTGAAATTTCCTAAATCTAGTGATTTAGATGATCAATTTTGCTCATATTATTTTGCAGAAGCCTATAAACTTCTTATATAATGTGTCTTCAAATTATTTGACAGTCGTGGACTTTTGTACTATGAATTAAATGTTGTTATTGATAGAAGGTTACTTATTAGTATTTCTGATTTTATTTTAAATCAGTTTTTTATGTTCAAATGTGTACGGTTTAGTATATTAACTATTTTCAATGAAACTATGAAGAGATTTTAACTAACCTATTAACCTTAGACACAAAAACGTTAGCGGAGTAAGGCATTGTATAACATTTCTTAGTTTCAGATTAATTTTTAGGAATTGTAAGTTAAAGCTTTGGCTAAAAATCTAGACATAACTATAATTGATTTGAATGAAAGTAAATATTAGCATTGGATAAATTCAATTTATATTTATATGCTTTCATTCGTAGCATGATATCTATCATGAGGATACGTCTCCAATCTGCGTCAGCCCATTGGGAGTGATTACCCTTCGTTTACACGACCGTGTCCGAGTGGACATCTCCTTGGACAGGGCGGTGAGGATCATTAACGCTCGCAGTGCAATAATCATCGCCTTGAGTGCTTCTGGGAGTTCAGCAGCGTTGATACACCCTAATGGTCGGGTTTATCAGTACGGATCAAGAGTTGAGATCCTAGCACATGATCCACATGGAAATAACAAGTTAGTTCCAACTAATTAATACTTAAATCTATGTAGATATAGATGGAAGTTAGAACTTTTTACTTCACCTAATATTATACATTAAGATTATTAAATATTTCATTAATAATAATTTTTCTAGGTACGCTAAGATGTGGTACAAAGGTGTGAGCTTCACTAGTGACCAATGCGCCTTGGTTTACCTTGTTGACTCGGCTGGAACCCGCACTACCACGGACACCTTCTCCGACCTAAATGTCGACTTCTCTATCAGCGTCTTTTGCAGCGAAAGTCCTTATGGAGACGGAAACGTAGGCCAAAATCTCATCAACGAAGCAGTCAGCTTGCTGCAATCTTCAACCTATTGGGTCTCTGATGATGGCACCAGTAACTGGTTGATTAATAACGTGCGCGTGTCGCAGACTACGGATGGCTTAGTACGGTAATGATTTTTATTTTATATATAGGGGGAAGATAGCCTAAATTGTATTAACAATAATATCACCAAAACAACCTTTTAACTAAATCCAAAACAGCGAGTATGTATCCAAATGCGATATTTCATGTATAGTTCAAGGTGGCGCAAAAGTAATGTTATAGTTTGAATTGGCTGCCATTTTATTATAAATGAAAAAAAAGAGTTCTGTTTTCATCAATAATGTATTTATTTTTTTATTATTGGTTACATTATATGGAAAAAATTATATCGCTCAAATGGCCACCTCCCGAGTTGATGCATAATTGCGCTCGTTTTGCGGCATTTTGAATTGTTGCTTGCAAAACATCTGGCTCCAAATTCGTGATTTCTTCTTCAATGTTAGCTTTCAAGTCTATAGTGGTTTGTTGTGGTAAACGCGAGATTTTAAAAAGCCCCAAAGGAAGAAGTCTGATGCTCTTAGGTCTGGCGATCTGGACAGCCAGTTCAAATCTCCAAAACGGGAGATCACTCGACCTGGAAATTGGTGCCTCAAAAACTCCATAGTTACTAGAGCTGTGTGAACGGTTGCTCCGTCCTGTTGAAACCAACAATGATCGAGACCCAAAAAAATATAGACCAATCACTTTTTTACTGCAAATGCCGCACCAAACAATCACTTTGAGAGGATGCAATCTTCTTGCATTATAGGTAGATTGTCTGTGCCCCAGAAACGCAAATAAACGACGTCGAAATTCACGTTGCGTTAAAACAACAGACCTAAAATTTGTCAAATAAGCAGTAACAATAAATCCACGATCTTGAGGTGTGTATCGCTCCATGGCTTGTTGACAACTAATTCACTATATATCTACATCATAAATGTCGAAGCACACTGCAAAAATGGCGACCAATTCAAACTATTACATTACTTTTGCGCCACCTTGTATACTTTCTTTTTCCTTGGTTTCTTCACATATTATATATGCATATAAACCAAGTTCTACCAGACACTTCTTTTACGTTTTGCATTTTGTTGAAGTATTTTTTTAACTGTAATTATAAAAGGGTTGCTGGTTATTTCCACTGCTTTCTAGGCCATTGGTGCACTGCGAAAAGTTGAAGGCCATCTGACAATGATGTTTCTTAGCCGCTATTTCTTCAAGTAATCTCTTAAATTGTTTGTTCTCGTTCTGCGGTGCATTATCACTACTATCTTCATCACTACCACTATTAGAGGTTCTAACAGATTCTAGAACGTTACAAAACATTACTGGTGCAAATTGGTCATCTGTAAATACGTGCTTGTTCACCGGCCAAACTCCAGAAGCAGAAAAGACGTTCTCTGCAATTTCGATCTGCCATATGCCTTACTAAGTAATTTTATTTTAGCATTTGCGTTTGATATATTATATCCCCTTTAAATTTCCCGGAGCTTATGTAAAAGGAGTCTGCAGAAAAAAACAATGCTGTGCCATTTACAGCTTTTTGGTATAATCAGGCAATCGAAGTAGTAGACGATTCTATTCTTAGCAAACTCACAAGCCTCCACTTTTTGTTGTGTCGTGTGAACATCAAGTAGTAGGAGAACTTTATTATCTATATTGTAGTTAACATACTATTGGAAATGCTTCAGCCACTTAACAAAGAGATCAAGGTTAATATATTCCGTATCCGAAACTGGGCGGTTTTGCTATTTTAAGAACTAAAAATTATGATTGGTAGAATATAGCAACACTAACTGCACAAACCATGGTTGTACTGACCTCACCACTTCCTTGCTACCTTTTGCTTTTCTTACGAGCAACTATAGCGGTTTTCAATTGTTGTGGTCGATGTTGGCAGCTTGTGGTTTTGGCGAAGTCTATCTCATTTGCTGTTGGTTGAACAACATTTCTAAATAATAAAACTTTATTATCAACATGACTGTTCATTAATGCAAACGTTTGGCCGATCAAATGTGACTCTCCAACGTTTGGTGGACAAATTACAAGGAACCGGTTCGGCAAATGATCAGCTAACACCTGTACGCCAAAAAAACGGATCGGATATCCAGATCGGCCGTGAGTCGTCAATGCAAGTAGAAGTGTCCAAGTGTACCCGAAGTAGTCAATACTTAGCCGTGCACAAGATCTTCAACTTGAAGAATTTTACATCGGGTATTAGACATGCACACCCGTACAATATCCAACTAGCTCAGGCGCTCAAAGTTAATGATCATAGACAACGCCTTTTGATCGTTGACTGACTAGACTTCGAATCATTTTTTGATGAATGCGGGCACAGTTGCGGTATATCGCACCTATGCATCCACAAAGAGTTAGTGAGGGCATCACCGTCAATGGCTATAAAACGATCTTCCTGAAAAGCTGCGGACATTTGAGCGATGTGTTATATTCTACACATAATGGCATACAAGGGCTTTTCAAATAAAACAAGAATTTCGGTAATAACTCACACACACCTTGTTTTATTCCATTGCAACATTGACCTGTCCTCTCAATTTTTGAGACATTCTTACAAAATGGTAAACCCAAATTCGTCTACGTTTAATATAGTGTCGGTAAAATGGCTGTAAATTTTTGCTTACCGTCAATCCGTTCTAAGAAATCAAAAAAATGATCGACATTCTATCTATTAAAACCTCTGGCTTTCACCATTTAGCAAAAGATGGGGATTTCGTTTACAAAATGCGTAAAACCATTTTTGATCAAGATTTTATTAAATCAATTTTGAAATGCAATAAAAATCATAATTATTTACATCAAAAGCCAGTTTTGCAATTTCATTAACTCTTAAACCCAAACAAAAACATTTTTTAAGATGAAACATTAACTCTTTCCATATCTGTAAAAAATTTCGGCGGTCTACCAAATGCTTTAAACTTATTGTGAACGGAGATCTTTTCATCAGTATATGAGTTGATAGTTGCCTTAGGAACTTCATACACACGATTGCATTAATTCAAACCGTAATCTTCATAAACACGATTGTATTAACATTGTGTATATCTGCTTATAACAAGATGCCTATCAAAAGTAGCTTCAGCTTTTGTCTTTGAATATTATATTGGTCCAAATTCTAGCAGGTGATCGATAATCTTTTGAGATATCCCAAGCAACCTGTAATTTGTACTGAAGAGCAGCATCTCCCGATAATGTCCTAGATTCAGAGATCGGGGTTGCCATGGCAAGATATTTATATCATCCTTCGCAAACTCTTGCAATATGTGGACGGACATTGTCTTGCTGTAAAAGTGGGACTTCTTGGGGAATGTAGGATTCTGTCACCTCATCCATACTTTGTAACGCGTTCATATTGTTAACAATGGTCGCTCACAACTATTTGTGTGAGTTTTACACTCGATTTTTTTATTTCCATGGTTTGTCATTAAATTTACTCGCGCACATATTACATCGGTCGGTAACCATTTGTCCGAATTATAGCCCGTAGAACGCGACGCGGATGGTCTGGCCCGCCCTCCATTAAGAGAAATCAACTACTCCCATCAAATAACTTTCTGTTTGAGGCTGAACCGCAGAGCTACCTCTGTTACATCTGTTGGGCAACGCAGTCGGACTGTCGTAAAGCCCACCCAACCGGTGTCACGAAACAAGGCAGTAGGATAACTAAGTGATAGGGTCGACATATTCCGGCGCTCCTGGGGATTCGGGCGAAACCCATCCTTACCCGGCAGCTCAGGCACCATGCATGTGGATGCACAGCCCCATCCTCCAGCTTTAAAATTTTTTGCCCACCAGAGTCCAACACCTAACGTGGGCTGGAGCAGGAAAGCCAGACTACTGCTCGGGCTCGAAATTTCGGATTCCAACGGACACCACGTGGAGGTTGAGGTCGCACTTTACTTATCAACCTAGGCCTCAGCTCTTTGAGCTCGTAAGATAGTAACTAAACTCATCCATTATTACGAAGCAGAGAGGGACATGCACTGTGGCAGAGCACATCTAAAAGGTCGCCAGCTGAAGCGCAGGACGGACAGTGGAAGCCAGGTCTGCCGTACTCGCGAACACAAGACGGACAGTCACTGGCTCTCCGCGTGGGTTCCTGCAAGAGAGTCATAGTTACTCCCGCCAATGCGATATATTAAGATCAAATTATTTGACCATTACCGTATCGATTACAATGAATAATAATTTTGATTACTCCAAGCGATTGTCACCTATGCTGCCCTTGTGTGGTGTCCAAAGACTCAAAAACTAGACACGCAAAAGAAGCTGAGTAGGTTTCAACGTTTAGCATGTCTAAGCATCACAGGGGCCATGCAAACGACCCCAACCGCAGGAATGGAGGCAATCATTGGTCTCACACCGCTCCATCGAGTGGTACAAAAAGAGGGACTTTTGGCAGCCCTCCGACTACACCAGAGCACCTAAATGGCGCGCATATATCTGCTCAGATAGCCAAGCCGCATTAAAGGCCTTTCGAGCCTATAGTCACGGCCCATGGACTGTTTGGGAATGTCGAAGATCCCTCTCCCAACTGGTGAAGAACAACTCGTTGACCCTCATGTGGGTCCCAGGGCAACGAAGTGGCCGATGAACTTGCAAAAGGAGGTGCAAATGCCACTCCTATAGGACCAGAGCCGTTTTGTGGATTCCCAATGGCACACAGAAGAGAAGTGGTACAAAAATGGAAAGACGACAGAAGACGCAAGCATTGGAACAATGTACCAGGTCTACGTCAATCAAAACGACTCATCAAACTCGATCACAGTCACAAGGTGCTTGAACTCGCAAGGAACGAGCTAAGAACTTTCACCGGACTCATGACAGGGCACTGCGCCCTCCGATACCATTTGTGGAAAATGGGAAATGAGGAAAGTGAAAACGGCAGATTATGTGATTCGGCACTTGTGTCGCGATTGTTCACAAGCGTCTTTCACACTTCGGTAGGGACCGATTAGCCTGCGAAAGAGTGAGCAATATCACCCCAAGAGAGTTACCGGGTTCATGGAGGACGTAGGACTGATTGGGAAGTGATTGGTTAAGGGTAGAACAATATATCTTTTAGGTCGCAGTTCAAGACAGTCTAACACACCTCACTAGCACCCTATTTTAACCTATACTCCAAGCGATTGGTTTCAGCTCGTTAACACAATTAAAACTTTTTTTTAGTAATTTAAATACCAAATGTGATTATTTTAATTTGGAATAATTTATTTATTTTTTTAGTGTTGGCAGAAATAGTAACAAATTCTCCCTGCACACATCCCCATCCAATGGTTCGGCCCGCATCAGCTCCCCATTCCTTCACTGCACTGGTTCCATGGGCCAGACCAGGCACCTCTTCGTCAGACGTGGCGAACGTCGAATGCACTACGACGGGGCCAGCTTCATAGTCCGTAACGCGGGCCACTCCGCCGGCTTCGACGACAAGCACCAGCTCAAAGTCTACTAGCGAAAATGCGGCACCCAAAAACAAACAAATTCGCGCGTGGTTTATTGCTATTTGTTGATCCGTGTTACAGTTTGTGAAGGGGGGGACGTGTTCCCGGACGGCCGATTCCAAACCATGAGGTAATTTTTTTTAACCGAACGGCATAGAAATTTTAACCATACCTAGGTGTTTTAATACAGTGTACGTATCAAAGTGTGGAACTTTTTACGGAACGTAAAAAATACGAGGCCCTGTCAAGTGTGTGTGTATATGCGCGGCCATTTACAGTCTATATACGCTTAAAGTGTACTTACGAGTGATCAATTTTTTATGCGGTTTGGTGATCGGCTGTCCAGTTCTCTCCGATTCGAGTCGAGCCCTCTGAACGATTTCTGCTTTTCTATTGTGTATTGTGTCTTTATTTTTGGATTGGGAGAATTAAATTGCCATAGTTGCGTTTTGTACGTAATGAGTTTTCTTTTACTTTGTAAATATAGCCGTAGTAGAAGAATATGGTCTTATATGTATGGATAAAATAATAAATTATTACGCATTAAAAAATTGGCAGATTCCCTTGATCTCCGGAGATCCTCCATATTTCGAATTAGAATTAGATGCATCGAAGAAATAAAAATTAATAATCTGCAAATACACAATAATGGCAGTACCAATCCTAGACATAAAATTTATCAAAATTCTCAAATTTTGACAAGTACCCAAATACATTACAAAGATTCTTAAGAAAATGGATATCCAAAATACCTTATGATTAATCTGTATATATAATAAACAAAAGAACAGATGATGCAATTGCTATTAATTGTTAAAATTGGACCAAAATTTTAAAAAATCCGAATGCCAACAAATTCTCTTGCACAATCTTTGCAATAGCGTAGGTAATAATCACATAATTCCAAAACTGATGCAAATCCTTCAGAAGCTGCAATTTCTTACAATCTTTTGCATCTTAATTACAACACTGCTCCAGATAATATATTTTGCAAGCTGTACATACATTTTGATTTTTTTAGGCTAAATTCCAATAAGAGATCGATTTATCCTGTTTCTTTAAGTTTAGTTCTTACAGTAGTGTCTCGATTAGTTTTTCGAATATCGCAAGCATATTTTATAATAGTATATTTCATTAGGAGTCCAGAAAAAAGGATTTTTCCGTGCGCGCGTGACCGTTCCCGTGTGAGGCGGAGCCGAACACGGGAAGTCATGCAAGCACGGAAAAATCCATTTCTGGACGTGTAATGAACGCTATTTTTTATTATACTTATTTGAAAACAACAATATTAAGAGAGATATTTTGATAATTTTTTTTTTTTTCAAAACTGTAATATCTATAATAGTGAAAATATAAGTAGAGTTAATATTAACGAAAATCATATTTAATTGGAACTGTTATTATTAATAGTAAGGTTTATCGTACAATTAGTATTATTGTTAAAGTTTATTCCCCTTAGTATTTCATTTTCTTGAGTTATAATTGCAGATGTTGTATTTTCCGCATGAGATGGGTTAAACAATTTCCTTGAAACTTCTATTTTTCTTTGTATAGATTCTTCTATATATCCTTCTGCTACACTGGAAGAACGCCATCCTCCGTGCCTTTTCAGAGTAAGCAAGTCACCACCGCTTTCGACCAACATGGTTGCTGAAGAACGCCTTAGGCCATGTCCGGTATATTTTTCGTGATCATTTAGTTTTAGGTATTTCGCAACAAGTTTGGGGATACCACTGATAGTATGGCATCCAACATGTTGAGCGTAACTTTTACGGTTTCGGTATGCTACAAATAATCTTCTGCTCTCCATATGTTTAGGCCGCAAATCTGCATATTTGCGGTAAAGTGTGCAGGGCTCGAATGTACATTCTTCATTTGAAATCGTGAAACTTCTCGATTTATGATTTTTTCCATCTCGCAAAAACACGACAAGAAAACTACCATTATCTTTAATATCGTCTAAACTTAAACGTATTAAATCATCTCGACGGCACGCACCGAATATTCCAAACACTAATATTACTTTTGCTAATAGATATTGCTCATCTGAAGCTTCACATAAAAATTTAGTTACTTGTTCTGCTGTAAGAACTCTTGATTTTTTTGGTACGTAACCCACCGCTTGACGCTTCAAAAATGCTACAGTTTTTCGAAAAATGTTCGTGTCAATATTTTCTTTAATAGCCAAACAGCTTTTTACCATGGAGAATCTACTCCATAAAGTTGATGATTTCATAGATTTAGCCTTTTCCGAAAAATAGACCAAAAGTACATCGTCACTTACATTTTTTATATTCTTCTGAGCCCGCCATTCATTAAATATTTCATATTCCTTTTCGTATCTTGTTTTTGATTTTGTCGGTAGTAAATCTGCACTTACTTGAGCCGCTTGAGCTAATATGTCGTCTGGAACATCAGGATTTTCATCTAAGTCTGAGTACATTTTTTAAATTGGCTTTCACTGACACAAAAATAAACTTCAAACCTTATCTGCTACTATGGAAACATTGGTTAGCGCACAGAAAGACCGCACAAACAAACATTTTCTGTGCGGTCGCCTGAAAAAGTGACGATTCCATTATTCTAGAGGCATATGGAATCAAAGTGTTTCAGATAAGTATAATAAAAATTAAATTATATGGCAGTAAATTACAATAATTCCATTTCTACTATAAATACTATTCTGTTCAGTACTTTGATTTTTAAATGATTTTTTAAACGATTGCTTCACAACTTTTGCTTTTTCTTTAGAAAATCTCAACTTAAAAACTAACTTTATACTTAGAACTTACTGGAATAAATGTAAAATGTAATAAAATATATTCTTAGTATAATAATATCCAAGATTCTACAGTAATTAAAATCGCCAAGATGCAATGACCTTTCAACTTTAACCTAGAACTTCAAATGCCAAGAAAATATTTTCTTAAACATTAAACGCTCTGTATAATTAAAAGAAATATATATCTAATAAACAAATTGAAATTATAAAAGAAAAAAAACAAATAAATGTGTATTAATGCATAGATTACCACCTTCTTCTATGGAAGTGACGGTGCTCGGAACATAAATTCCAGCGGGATGGCCACGACGGCTATCATTATTTTTATGTATTCATTCATCCTTTTTTTGATTAACCACAGGTTAAGCAGTACGGGTAATTTGAACGTCCGGCGGTGCCGAAAATTGCGTTTCCTCTCCGGTTTCGGCGGTCGCCTTTTTCTATTGATCGCACCGCGCGTTGTGTGCGTGATTTCTTTCCTCATTTTTTTTATTTTTGGAAAACGATTCACGAGGGCAGTGATTTGAAACAAGAGGGCACCGTGGGTAAAGTAAACAAAACGAGTCAAGGCTGGGGAGGTGGGGACCGTCCGCCGGCCGGCCTTTCATTCCACCAAAGCTTCCGCGCGAAGATTTTGTTAAGTTCACTAGCATCCAGTTCTGTTCAAATGAATTTAAATGCTGTGGATTATCGAACTTATTAAGACAATTTTTTGTAACTTGGTACCATAACAAATAATTCACACATGGGAGTACTTATTATTAATCCATTTTAGAAACATTTTTTAAATTATTGATATAAATATTAAAAAATTCAAGAGCGACAAAATAGCAAATATTACATCTTACATTTTTTAAATAAAATTATCATGTTTTAATAAAATAAAATCACTGATGTTAACTTTAAAGTCCAGTATTTTCCGAAATAAATAGACTTAAAATTCAGTCAAAATCTCAGTACATAATACCTTCAGATCAGAGTTATTTCTATCTGCAAATTTTTGGAATTTTTGACGTTATGTTCACATTCTCAAATATTATAATTTCCAAGTAATCGATGCTCAATAAAAAAATTAAAATGCCTTTTCTAAAATTGCAATTACACCTCCTAATTAATACCTTCTATATTTTTAATACTGTAAGAAAAGTGATCTCCATTTTTTTGTTTTTTAATTAACCTTGAATAATCAACTGTTGACAGTTTAAAAATATCTTGAATAACTCAAATGATTTTGAATAGTGGTCTTAAATGATAATAAATTGTAGCTAGATGACCTTGTATGACATTGAATTATATTAAAAGTGGGTCCAGCCATATTAGTAAAGAAATACGAATTAACTCTAATCTGTAACTCTTTATATTACTTAAAATTATCATAGCAGTCTTTGGACAACCTTTGAATAGTCATTATTGGACTTTGGATAACCTTGGAAGACCGTAAGATAACCTCTAGTAACTAAATAGTTTCACCATAAATGACTTTGGAAGCCTTTAATAGTCCTTATTGAACATTATAATTTTGAACGATTGCCGGATGACTTCAAGTAACAGGCTAGTTATTGGATTACCTTAAAAGACCTTGAATGGTAAATGATCTTAAATGGTCGTTGGATGATAACCTCAAATTGCCGTTGGATTTCCCAGAGTGATCGTTAGTTGATCTAATTTAATTTCGAAGGACCGTTCAAAATCGTTAAATAACCCTCATGTAACTTCGAATGTTATAGAATAATAATTCTGGCAGTATTAATTCTTATTTTTTTATCTTCCCCAAATTTATCGTTATCAAAATTGGAAGTTCTATAAATTATTTACAACAACCAATAATAACCATTGCTATAGGTAGACGACCTTGATGGTAATTTATATTTAAATATATCTTTTAACAAAAATGTAAACCACTTAAATTTCTAACTCAAATAATTTCGATTAACCATTGTTTTAACTACTGCCAATTTAAATGTTATTGGATAACCTGTATTGGTCTTTAACCACTAAATGACCTTAAATAACTATTAGGTGATTTTGAATGATCATCTAATTCACCTTCAATGAAAATTGAATGACCTCGCTGTGAATGATCATTGGATGTCAACTGGATAACCTTGAATGATCTTCAGATGACCTTAATTAATCTTGAACTATAGTTGAGTGAACTTGAAGGATAATTTTATGATCTTGTGTGATGCTGAACAGTAAAAAAAAATATAAATCAACCTAAATTTGTAATTCAAATAATTCACGATTGATCATTAGATGACCTTAAATATCCTTCAATGGCCGTTGGATGATCGTCAGATAACCTTAAATGATTTCACAAAATTAAACACAATAATCACTTTGTTCACGCTGATGTATTGAAACCATTGGTCACCATATAAATAAATAACGGTTATACAAAACAAAGTGATTATTGTGTTTAATTTTGTGATTAAATATGTATAACGAAGTAGAAGCCTCCATCGTCAATGACTTAAATGATTTTAATGTCTATTGGATGACCTTGTATATATCTTGTTTTTATTATCTTCCCAAAACTGTTTTCCATTATTTAAAAATCCATACAGTATTTACAAGTCTCAATAGAAACAACGCTGTTAAATGACCTTGGTAGTAATTTACACTTTAATTAATATAAATATACCATTTAATAAAAAATGTAAACTATATAATTTTCTAATTTTAATAACTTGTTTACTGTTGTATCATCTACAGTCAATTTAAATGTTAACCTGAAATGGTTTTGAGTAACCATTAGATGACCTTAAAGGACCTTGGATGACTTTTAAGTCATTTTGGATTGTCATCAGATGATCGTATTAATCTTGAATGACAATTGTATGACCTTACTATTAGGTCAATTTTAATTGTCATTGGATGATCCTTAATAACCTTGAATTGTCGTCGGATGACCTTAAATTATTTTTACTTAACCTTGGATGATCTCTAATTATCTTAAATAAGACTGATTAACGGATACTGAACGATTATTACATGACCTTAACTAATTCTTGAATTTTGAAGGCGTTTACTTCGTAGTACATCTTCGATTTTTAAATAAAAAAACACTTTTTTGATACAACTTATATTTCTTATTTGTCGTGACCCGTTTCAATTATAAGTGGCATATCAAGTGGTATAAAAAAGTTAAGTGTTTTCTTATTTTTTCTTGAATAACACTGTAGAGTAATTCCAAGAGTCAAAAAATATGAATCAACTTAAATTTGTAATTCAATTGATTTTGATTACATAGAGAAAACTTAAATAACCTTAAATGTCTGTTCAGTAACTGGCTAGTCATTGAATAAATGACAGATGTTTATAAATGATTATTAAATATGCTTAATTGTATAATTATGAAATGACCTTAAATGATGTTTAATGTCCATTGGATGACCTTAAATATATATATTTTTTTATTATATTCAAAATTGTTTTCCCTAAATCCATACAGAATTTACAACTTTCAACAAAAAACAATGGCCTTATAGACCTTAAATGATAAATGATTATTAGATGACTTTAGTTGTAATTTACATAAGTGCTGTTGGATGACCTAAAGGTACATTTAATGACTTAGGTGATTTTGAATTATCATTAGATGACCAAATTAACCTCAATTTACAGTTGTATGATCCTTAATAACCTTAAATTGCAATTTAATGGCCTTAAATAATCATCCTATGACCATTTTGATAATACTCATTTTTAAGAAATCTAATAATAACCAATATTGAATAATCGTTAGATGACCTTAAATAACCTTCGCCTATCGTTACGTTATTTTGAATGATTATTTTAATTGAATGACAATTAATAGTAATTCTAATTGTATTACCAAAGAAATATTAAAGTTGATCCATATTTCTTTACAAATACTGCCAAAATTACTCTTCAGTATCATTCAATTAAAATCTGTAACTCAAATGACTTTTATTGGTTATTGGATTATCTAGAATCACTTTAAAAATGCTATTGATGATGATCCTAAATGGTCTTGAATGACCGTTTGATGATCTTATATGACTTTAAATGAATTAAATATCCTTTGGGTGACCTTGAATTGTTGTCCGAACCTTAAAAAAACCAAATCTTGGATGATTGGGAGACCTTGATTATTGTTAGATGTTTCTGAGCCTTAAAATCTCTAAATCGTTAAATGATCGTTCAATTATTTTAAATAACTGCGAATCATCGTTGAATAAAATTGAATGACAGCCAAACGATCTCAAATTATCGTTTCATCTCAGATAATTTCTATTAGCCGGCCATTGTATTATCTACAGTCAATTTAAATGCCAATGGATAATCTGAAATGGTCTTGAGTAAACGTTATATGACTTTAAGGGATCTTGATTAACTATTAGTTGGTTTAAAATGATCATTAGATGACTTAATTTACCTTCAATGACAATTAGATGACTTTATTATTAGGTGATCTTAAATGGTTATACATAGCCTTAAATGATCAATTGGTAATCTTAAAAGAAAATGGGGTGACCTCAAATGAATTGAATATCTTTTAAACGACCCTAAGGGATCTTGGATTACTGTTAGATGATATCGAACCTTAAAAACTCTTCTTGAATTATCTCGAATAACTGTGAATGACCGTTGAATAAAATTGAATAACAGTTGAATGACCTTAAATGATCGCTTTATCTCAAGTAACTTCGTTTAAGCCATTGTATTATCTAGTCAATTTAAATGCCATTGGATAATCTGAAAAGGTCTTGAGTAACTGTTAGATGACCCTAAGGGACCTTAAATGACTGTTAGGTGTTTTTTAAGTGTTTAATGATCAATGGATAACCTAATTCTAAATGACGATTAGATGACCTTGCTGTTAGGTCATTGGATGAGCCTTAAATAGTCCTGAATGACTGTTGGATAATCTTAAAAGATAGTGCGATGAACTCAAATGAATTGAACAGCTTTTAGATAACTTTGCGGGACTTTAAATGGCTGTTAAAAACTCTAAATAATATATAATTGATTGATTGTTTCTTCTCAAATAACTAACTATTAAATACAGGTTAAATGACATTAATTGATTGTTGTATAATAATAGGGTTAGAAATTGTCAAAAGACACTTGTAACAGGGTAGCGTTGTATTAACCAGATCATAAGGAGCAGCGTCAAGCATGTGAAACATCCCTCTCTGGGTTACTAAGAATGCGTCTTGTCCTAACGCCAAAGATCTTCTCAAGTCAGGTTAACTGGGACAAAGGATTGATCCTACATCAAATGATCGTTTCATCTCAGATAACTTCGATTAGCCAGCCGTTGTATTATCTACACTCAATTTAAATGCTATTGGATAGCCTGAAATGTTTTGAGTAAACACTAGATGACCTAATCGGACCTTGAATGACTATTAGGTAGTTTTAAATTATCGTTAGATGATCTAACTAACCTTGAATGACCTTGCTTTTAGGTGATATTTAATAGTCATAAATAGTCTCAAATGATTGGATGATCTTGAAAGATAGTGGAGTGACCGCAAATGAATTGAATAGCCTTTAGACGACCTTAAGGGATCTTAAATTACTGTTAAATGATATCGAACCTTAAAAACTCTTCTTGAATTATCACAAATAACTGTGGATAACGGTTGATTAATATTGAATAATAGTGGAATGACTTTTATTGATCGTTATAACTCAAGTAACTTCGATTAAGCCATTGTATTATCTACAGTCAATTTATATGCCATTGTTTAATTTGAAATGGTCTTAAGAAACTGTTAGATAACCTTAAGTGATCTATAATGACTATTAGGTGGTTTTTAACGATCATTGGATAACCTAAATAACCTAATTTTAATGACAATTAGATGACCTTGCTCTTAGGTCATTGGATGACCGTTAAATAGTCTTGAATGGCGGTTGGATAATCTTAAAAAGTAGTGCGTTGAATTCAAATGAATTGAATAGCCTTTAGATAACTTTGCGCGATCTTGGATGACTATTAAAAACACTAGATGACCTTAACGGACCTTGAATGACTATTAGGTTGTTTTAAATTATCATTAGATGACCTAATTAACCTTGAATGGCATTTGAATGACCTTTCTTTTAGGTGATATTTAATGGTCATATATAGTCTCAAATGATTGGATGATCATGAAAGATAGTGGAGTGACATCAAATGAATTGAATAGCCTTTGGACGACCTTAAGCGATCTTAAATTACTGTTAGATGATATCGAACCTTAAAAACTCTTCTTGAATTATCTCGAATAACTGTGAATGACTGTTGAATAAAATTGAATAACAGTGGAATGACCTTAAATGATCGCCTTATATCAACTTCGATTAAGCCTATGTATTATCTACAGTCAATTTAATGCCATTGGATAATCTGAAATTGTCTTAAGTAACCGTTAGATGACCTTAAGGGATTTTAAATAACTATTAGGTGGTTTTGAATGATCATTGGATAACCTAATTAACCTAATTTTAATGACAATTAGATGACCTTGCTGTTAGGTCATTTGATGACCCTTAAATAGCCTTGATTGGCTGTTGGATGATCTTAAAATATAGTACAATGAATTCAAATGAATTGAATTGTCTTTAGATAACTTTGCGGGATCTTGAATGACTGTTAAAAACTCTAAATAATAGTTAGATGATTGAAAGTTTGTTCTCAAATAACTGCGAATTAAATAAAACTTAAATGACGTTAATTGATTTTTGTATAATGATAGGGTTAGAAATCTTCGAAAGATACTCGTAATAGAGTAGTGTTGCATTAACCAAATCGTAAGGGGAGACACCAGGCATGTGAAACATCCTTCTCTGGGTCATTAGGACTGCGCTTGTCCTAAAACCAAAGGTCTTCTCAAAATCAGGATAACTGGGACAAACTATGACGAAGGTTGATCCGAAATCCGTCTAATTTAATGACAATTGGATGTCAGTGAAGGTGAAGTGGCATGTTGTTCCTAAGTTATCTTGTGAGAAGAACATTGATGATTTTACGTTACATGAGGTACAGTTAGATTTGCGGATCAAGCGTTCTCTAAAGAACCACATCCCATGATATTACATCAGAATAGGTGCTCAAAACTTGGTGGCATGGAGAAAGGCGCTCATATGTTCTTCTAGGCCTAAATACATTGTACTCTAAGAATGCATTATGCCGACAGACGTCAGCTACCAGGGCCTGGCACATAACAATCAAAGAAGTCGGTTGTAGAGACTAAGCGCATCATCTCCAACATAGGAAAACTCAAAACAATATCTTCAATTGATCCAATCAGTCATAATTTTTGTCACTAAAAGTGAAAAATGGAACTTCTCTTTTAAGAGAATTTAAATTAATTTTTCCCAATAAAATGCTACAACTACTCAATCTACCACGTTTTTAGAAATTTTATTATTTGCTATTGTGTAATGCATTACAAAATGTTTAATGCTTCCCTTCATTTCTATTTATTTTATTGAACGTTTAAAACCGGATTTTAATTTAATTTCATGTCTTCACACGAATTATCATTTTACGTATGTTGAAGTAATTTTGTTTATATAATGTGTATTTAATGTATACAACTGAAGTATTATGGAATCGATGGTAATGACAATAAAGAGGCGTGTCTACATATTCCCAGTGGTATTTAAAGCGAGAGGAAAACGTGCTGCGCAGATGTAACAGATATTCGTCTGGTTAGTGCGCTATCCTCGCGTTAAAATCCACTAGTTGACCTTGGTGGAGTGCCCGAGCGTCTTACCTGGTTACCTCTACCTCCTCTTACCTGTTGCGCCGGAGAATTCCTCCGTGTGTTCTAAGATGGCGATCGTCAATGGAATGCGTTAGTCCGTGTCCGATTGCTGGCGGTGGTGATTACCATAAAAAAGAGTGCCCTCGTGAGTGCGAGCGCGTGTGAGTCGGGGGCGGCACCCCCGCCTCACGTTTCCGTTCCAGCTTGACAATAACAGTGCGCGAGTGAACGGCGGGTGGTGCGTGGAAAAAACGGCGAATGGCCGCCGAGGATACGGACGCAAAATGTCATCATGTGGTGCGCGCCTGGACCAACCGCCCCCGTGGAGGCCCTGAGCGCAGGGGATACGGCGGCGCCCAGGTAAATTCCAGTGGACGGTCGTGACGGCGCAGAGGAAGAGACGGGGCCGGAGGGGCGGCGCGCATTCTAGAGCTCGCGGTGCATAGCAATTAACACGATTCTTCCGCCTCTCACGCTCGCGCTCCGCACACCAAATTCCGATCTTCAAGCGCAAGAAAATACTCGTACTCGTTATATACCAAAAAAAAAAGATCAATCTTTAATATACGCTCAAAATCTTTATTTATTACTGTATTATTATTACTATTACAACTATAAAGTATAAAGTTGGAAGTATTGATTTTACGAAATTAATATTGTTTGTAGTCACTGAACTCCTGGACCTCCTAGGTGTTACGCCTTTCGCATGAGAAAAGATTTCCAAATAGTTTCTAGGAATTCCTTTGCTGTGATCGAAACTCGTAAATTATCTTTAAGTAGGGGCGCCCTGTGGCGAAAGTGGCATGACACCTGTCCTCAGTTCAGGTGCTACGGGATCAGATTTCATGCTGGCGCTTAAATTGTACTTCAAATTTACCACTTCAGTTTTTTTATCTTTAGCTATTGTTCTTACTTGTAATCTTTTTAATAAAACTCAATGTAAATAATTGGAATTATTAGTTATTTGTTTAGATTAGATGTTTAGGAAGCTTTACACCAAAAATAATAGAAACAAAACACAAACAGAAACAAATAAATAGATATGCAAATTAAATATTAAAATTTGTAGTGCAGTTATTAATAATGAAAATTAAATAAATAGATATTTACGATATTTAGCATATAATAATTTGAGCTTCTAAAGCAGATCTTGTCTTAATATAAACAAGAAGTCCGCTAAGAATATACAGGATGAGTTTTTCTAAATTTTCTCAATGGGATCTCGAAAACTATAAAAGATAGGAAAACGGTTAAATCGGAAAGGAAGTGTAGTTTTACGTGACGAATAAAATCCCAAGTTTTCAAGAAGTCGAGTTATAAGATATTGATAATGGGTGCATAGTACCTGAAATGTACATCTAGCGAAATAAAAATTAATTGTAAAGAATGTGTTAGTGTTTTAATCGAGGGTAACTAGATATTTTGAAAAATGTATTTTTTTCAAATCAATATATCTCAGTTATTATGGCAGATAGAAAAAAACTGTAAAGACCAAAGATGTGGATAATTTTACGTAGATTAATAAAATATATTCAGAAAATTTTAATTGCCGTTATATTTCGAGATATGACGATTTTTTAATGGAAACCATAGTTGGCTATGGTCTCATTCGAGAGATTATTGTCGATATATGACAAAGCTAATTTCTAAATATAAGATACTTTTTTACTTTTCAAATTGTTAACTGTTAAAAATATTTAATATACTTGGATGCAAAACGTTATTGGCTATAACAAGAAAACATGGTTCCAACAGGATGGAGTAACATCACTTACGTGTAACAAGTCTCTGCCACGAGTTCGTGAAATTTTCCCTGGCAATTTGATCTCCAGGAGAGGTGAAATAAATTTTCCTCCACACAGTCCTGATTTAATCACTGTAATATTATTCCTGCGGGGTTGACAATACACTAACTCTTTTGGCGTATTTGACAGAAAACATCCATCAAGAAACGGCAGTCATCATAGAGTCTATCTGCCGAACCGTCATAAAAAATTGGGATACAATTAATGGCACTTCATAATGAAGGGGGCGATCATTCAAAATAATAACACATAAAACAAATAACACAGCGGAAGGGCCGCGTAGTCAATAGCCATAAACTACTGCTAATAGTTTTTTTAAAACTTATGTATTATTTGAGTTCCTTAAATTCCCCAAAAAACTATTATTTTGTGAAAATGTAAAGCATAGTTTAAAAAATCAAGAGGTCAGGGAATTAAGATTAATGCACATACTTTTCATGTTACCAGTCTGACTGACTTTTTTGGAATGTATCTATAATCCCGCAACGCTGGCTTGTGATTACAACCTGTTTGTGAAGATGTATCATTAGAAAAATAAAATTTAATTAATATATGAGAACTTATAATTAGAAATATATTAACATTATGAAAAAAAAAAAGAAATATTTGCAATTGAATGCACCATATTTCATTGATAAGATTTGAACTAGCTGACCTTTCCCTTCGTTGCTCTAATTGCTTTTATAGCATTAAAATGCTACTCCTTGTTTTTGATAATCACATCATTTTTCTAATGCTAGTCATAAATCTTTGCTTTGACCTAATATTTAATTCTTTAGGAAACAACATTTGAAGTTAATCCTTTCTTGTAACAGAAGGAAAATTATTCTTCGATTATCCTTAAAAGACTTTAACAGAAGTATCCTTCCTCAAACAAATCCAACTATTGAAGATTTGGGCATACCTACAGATTTTACTTATTAGTTTCCTGTTAGATAATGGTACGTGTAGTTACCGACACTTAAACCATAAAAATAAATTTAGTGTTATACAAAGTTTAAAGTGTTTTTATTAATTATTAGACAGTGTCAACTAAGAGAGACAAAGATGTAAAGTTTGTAGCGAAGATCAAGAAAAGGTAATCTTATCATTTGTAATTGTATTGTAAATAAAATATCTTTCAATTCTGTAGAATAAAATTATAATTAGATATCTCTGGCATAGAAAATCACGTGTTTAAAGCTTAAATGACATATTATGGAACATTTTATTGTAAATGTATAACTGCTGTAAAAATACCATCATCCACAAATAATCTCTGAGTGAGGTAAAAGAGAAGAAAATCCGGCTGGTTGAAATATTCTAGGATACCTTATTACTTTAAATGAATCCTTAAACATGGTTAAACTCCTCCATTTAGAATAAACAGTTGATTGTTTTCCAGTGGTTTCCTATTTCGACTTTTAAATATATTTTTCTTTCTTCTTGGTATTTTTTTATGTTATACGTTCTACAAACCTGCAAGTTTATCTTCAAAACTAAAAGAATTTTCTATATAATCGATACTTGTTCTGCTACTCTCTTGATGGAACCAAATTTTCAAATTAGGAGAAGTAAAACTCTTGTTAGTTCTCTCTTAGTTTTAACTTTGATAATGATCCGACCGAAACACGTGTCAGTTATCTGAAAATAAAGAAATGGAACATAACAAGAGTTTTACTTCTCCTAATTTAAGAATTTTCTAATTAAAATTTTTAATTTGAGTGTTTTTACACATTCAGAAGGGCCGAAAAGTTTTCAGTGAAATATTGTGTTTTTTGGTCACAATGTAAACTTCAATTCAAGCCTTTCTTAACTTTCTGAAGAGCTGAAATGCTTTAAGTGAAATGTCTTTTTTAGAAATATGTATTTAGTGTGGTTTGATTTTTTCCATTTCCCTTTCTAAATACAAACAATTTTAGGAATTGTTTTAAGATAAGCTGAAGATAATATTGAACTGAGATACTTTAATTAAGGTATTAAAATGAAGAGACTAATAAAATTACACGAAGTTTTTATAATCGATAGTTTTAAAAAATAAGTAATCAGTAGAAATCAACTATTATGATTACTTCCATGAAAAAATTAGAGTGATAACTCTTTTCAACACAGAAAATTGGAAATAAAATTTGTAATACGTGCTTGTCAAATATGGATTTTCATCTATTTTAATCCTCGCCTTATTTAATTTAGTCTATTTATAATTGATACTTTGAATGATTACATATTGGCTGCTCACAATAACGTTAATGACAATAAATCTTAATTGCATAGTATTATTACAAGAGCACTCAAGTTGAAACGACGCAGTCTATCTTAATTGCTTAACCTAATTACCTGATTTTATAGACTATTATCGCAGAAACGTATAATACGTTTATGAGTTAACTCGTACGTTTATTATCTATTTAAAAGTACTTTGTTTTTTATGTTAACGTCGATGAAAAAAAAAAACAATCTAACGTCATCATTTGGTGTCAAAATCATCCTGTTAACGAACAGACATTATTTTACTTCGTAATCCATTTAAGAAATAGCTTTTAACCTTTATAGGATGATAAAATATTTCGTCAGAAATAAATGATGATTGCGACCGTTACTATACACTAGTTCTTTTTAAGTGTCTCATTTCCTCATTGTTATTTTCTACAAAAGTTATCCAAAAAGATACTTAAACGTTTCATGAAACAGGAGCTTAAATTCGAAGACCTAATGATAAATAAAGTGTGCGTTTAAAAATATCATCGAAGGTTTTCATAATAGGTACACCTATTATATCAAATGACTTTGATTGTTTCGCTAATATATCTATCTGCACAAGCTTCACAAACTAAAACTTTCTAAATAGTTAATTTAATAATTTTATTGCCAATCTAATTAATAACTTATTTAATTTCAAAATAAACCCTACACTCTTAACGGGTAGAAGGGTATATGACTATGTAACGGGTGTCCAACAATTATTGCAGTCCCGAATGGCGTTGGAATCAAAAACGTAGGTCGATTCTTACATGTGCCAAATAAATTGAACTGTCATTTCAAATATGTTTAATTAAATAGGTTAATTTTTATGAAGTAAGAAACGACGTTTTCATGGGCACCTGGGACTGCAATAATTGTTGGACACCCGTTATATTAATATCAAAATTGTAATAGAAGTTATTTCTAATTATAACAAATGCAATCGCCACCGCGACCACTGACTAATCATCGTTAACAAAGAAACGTCGACCGATGTTTAGTTACGTTAGCAACAGAAGCATGTTTTCATAGTCGATTGGCTTTTGTTCTGAGTCCGATTTTTACGAGTCCGCGGTGCGGAGTCAGGCGTGAAACCATTACCTCCTCTCGCACACACAAACCCGGAGAGAAACGCACAAAAAAAAGACGACGAAACGGTACCGCGGCGCAAAGGGTAATAATTATTGGGGGAAAAGCACTCCGTCTCGTTCTAATGGTAATTGCGCGCGGGCCGCTTTCCTCCCAACAACGGGGGAAACAATGGAGAAGCGCCCGGTAATTGGGGGGACCGCACCGCACAAAAACTAATTAACTCCAGACCGCCCATCTTTTGTTTTTTCTTTTTTGTTCTCTTCCACATTGTGTTTGCCGTGTCGTTACTGCCTTTTTCCATTTTTACTCTCCCACTTGTTACACTTATGCACACGTTTCGTCTGGTTTCAGGACGGTTTTTAAAAATGGGATTGCGTCGCGCACGGCAGGATGCAGAGCGCAAGGGGAGATAAAACTATGTCCCACAGAGACTTCACTGAGGTGAGTAGTGCGTGATGGAAGGTGTTTTTTTTTTACGATTGTACCGCTTTTTCGGATTTCTAGGTCGAGCCTGAAGGTACGTCCGAACTTCCGGCGGTGAGCAGGACGCTCTTCCTGGAGAAGGTCAGGCAGTCCAACGCCGCCTGTCAAAATGGGGACTTTTCGACGGCCGTCGCGCTTTATACAGATGCGCTACAATTGGATCCCACCAATCACATCCTGTATTCCAATAGGTCGGCGGCTAGGCTTAAGCAAGGGATGTTCGCGCAGGCTCTGCAGGATGCTGTCACTGCACGTGATCTGTGTCCCACATGGCCTAAAGCTTATTACAGGTGAATTAAAATACTATAATTAGTAAACATAAAGCAATTTTTGTTAATTTTAGAAAAACTTGCCTTATAAATATCTCTACGTAAAAACGTTGATACATCAGAATTTAGATGCGGATTTATATTAAAATTGAATGAAATATGCGTAATACTCAAATGTGTTTAATCGCATAACGTAGTTAACATCTCGAAGTCGTAAAATCATATTGAAGTCATTTATTGAATACTTCCTTATATCCATCAACTACTCATTAATATAACAGATACCCTCCTGTGTCATACTTTCTTCTTACGATGTTATTAACTATTATTTCCCTTTTCATTTGTTTTAATTTAATCTAAAATTAGTAAATAATAATGTATTTTTTTACTAGGCAAGGAGTGGCGTTACAGTGCTTGGATAGGCACGGAGAGGCGCTTGCAGCCTTTTCAGCCGGCCTCGCTCAAGACCCCAACTCCCAGCAGTTGCTCTCGAGCTTGGTGGAGGCGTCACTTAAGTCACCGCTTAAGCATAACTTGGAGCCCACCTTCCACCAGTTGCAGCTGATGAAACTAGATAAAAGTCCCTTCGTACTCATCTCCGTCGTCGGGCAGGAACTACTCGCCGCAGGATTTTATCATTCCGCCATCACGGTGCTGGAGTCCGCGCTTAGGATAGGTTCCTGTTCGCTCAAGCTGAGAGGATCGGTTTTCAGTGCGCTCAGCAGTGCACACTGGGCCCTTAACGAACTAGACAAGGCTATAGGGTGAGTTGACTGGAAAATACTCATTAGAACACGTATTTAAGATAATTATTGTTTGTAGTTACATGCAGCAAGATTTAGCCATTGCAAAAAGTCTAGGCGACACAGCAGGAGAATGCAGGGCGCATGGAAATTTAGGTTCTGCGTATTTTAGTCAAGGGTCTTATAAGGAGGCCCTCACCGCACACCGGTATCAACTAGTGTTAGCAATGAAATGCAAAGATACACAAGCGGCGGCTGCTGCACTTACGTCACTCGGACATGTCTACACAGCAATCGGTAAGTACTTTGATTCAAGTGTTTATTCAACCATTTCATTAAATATGTATCTCTACACTGAATTGGAAAATTCACTATGTTTTAACGTATGGATTACCACGTAGTACCGGTCGCAACCATTCTCTTAATATATGTATCTCTAATTAAATACGGAAAAAATGTGTTCCTTCTAATAATAGATTATTTAAACATCTTTAGGTGACTTTCCTAATGCCCTCGCGTCTCATAAACAATGTGTGCAATTAGTGAAACAAATGGGAGACCGATTACAGGAAGCGAGAGAAATTGGTAACGTAGGCGCTGTGTATTTAGCGATGGGTGACTTTGATTCAGCTGTTGATTGTCACACACAACACCTAAGGATAGCCAGACGATTAGGCAATCAGGTAATTATAATTTTAATGTCTATTACTACAGATAATACAACGATATTTACTTTCAGGTCGAGGAGGCCAGAGCTTACAGCAACCTAGGTTCTAGCCATCACTACAGGAGAAACTTTGCCCAGGCGATTGTTTATCATGAGAAGGTTTTACGGTTAGCACAGACCATCGGTGATAAGTGAGTTAGTTGCAAGATGGCGTGTGTTAGATACTAATTTATATTTTGATAGATCTGTTGAGGCTAGGGCTTATGCAGGCTTAGGACATGCAGCCAGGTGCGCGGGTGATTATGCCCAGGCGAAACATTGGCACGAAAGGCAATTGGATATGGCTTTGGCGACGAGGGATAAAGTCGGGGAAGGACGTGCTTGTTCAAATTTAGGAATTGTTTATCAATTATTAGGTATGTACAAAAACATAGCTGTTTTCTTCGCTATCAACAAGAGTTCACTATTGTTATATAGTCTGAATAAAAACACAGATTTTATTTATCAGTCCCATTTCCATTTTTTAGGAGAATATGATGCCGCTTTAAAGCTCCACCAAGCCCATCTTGCAGTGGCGAGGAGTTTGCAAGACCGTGCAGGCATGGGTAGAGCATACGGCAACATAGGCAACGCTTACTCGGCGGCGGGATTCTACGAATCTGCCATTAAGTACCACAAACAGGAATTGACCATTAGTAAAGAAGTGCACGATAGAAGTTCCGAGGCCAGCACACATGGAAATCTGGCTGTTGCCTATCAGGCAATCGGCGCTCATGATATGGCTCTGATGCATTACCGGGCGCACCTCGGCATCGCGAGGGAATTAAAAGATACGGCCGGGGAAGCCTGTGCTCTGTTAAATTTGGGAAACTGCCTGAGCTCAAGGAGTGAGTTCAGCGAGGCAATACCGTACTACGAGCAATATCTGATGTTATCGCAGGAACTCTCGGATGTTGAGGGCGAGGCGAAGGCTTGTCACTTTTTAGGTAAGTTAAATATTAAGAAACAAACTTAAACTAAATACAATACAACTGATTAATTTCTAGGTTATGCACATTACTGCATCGGAAACTTTAGAGAGGCGGTTAGATACTACGATCAAGATTTAGCCCTCGCCAAAGATTTACAAGACAAGATGAATATGGGACGGGCTTACTGCAATTTGGGCCTGGCGCACTTGGCCTTGGGACAACTAGAAACAGCTCTAGAGTGCCAAAAATATTTCCTCGCGATCGCACACATGACAAGTAATCTATCAGGTAACATTAGAATAAGGCCCCGATCTTGATCAAGTAAAAATCATCAGTAATCATTTCTTAAATACCTTACGATAATAATACCTATATATACATATGAATCTGTCTATTAATCCCTTGAGATTCATAGAAATTATATACAAACAATCTCAGATATTAAATTTATTTCTAGTAGTAGTAGTAGTAGTGTCCGATTAATTATACTTTACGTGAATATTAGATTTATATAGTAAGTAAACATTATTTTTATAAATAGGAAAATTTCGAGCCTTGGGTAACATCGGAGACGTGTTGATTAAAATGGGCGACACCGAGGAGGCTATAAAGATGTACCATCGGCAACTGGCTTTGGCCAGGGGTAATCGCGATCGAAACATGGAGGCGGCCGCTTGTGGTGCATTGGGTACAGCGCATCGTCTCATCAAGAGGCTGGACAAGGCGCTGGGTTATCACACGCAGGAGTTGACTTTACGCCAAGAAATGTCTGAACTGAGTGGTGAGTGTAGAGCACACGGACATCTCGGAACGGTGCATATGGCACTCGGTAATTACACGCATGCCGTCAAGTGTTATCAAGAACAGCTAGAGCGTGCCCAAGAACAACAAGATTGCGCAGTCGAGGCTCAGGCTTACGGAAATTTAGGAATAGCCCGGTAAGTGTAGAAGTTTTAAAATATCTTCATTTTTCATCTCTTCTAATTCCGGATTAATTATTGCTTACGGATTTTGAATTACTATTTTTTAAACTAAAATCACTTTACAGTTTGAACATGGGACATTACGAGGACGCCATTGGCTACTTGGAGCAACAATTGGCCACACTAGAGAGACTGAGTTCGCCAACTGCGATACTGGATAGGGGACGCGCTTTTGGAAGCCTTGGTGATTGTTACGACGCTCTAGGGGATCCTGAGGAAGCGACCAAGTGCCATGAACAATATCTTGCCATTGCTTTGAAGTTGAAGAGCGCTAAAGATCAAGAGCGTGCCTACAGAGGTTTAGGTAATGTTTACAATATCCAGAAGCTTTATATTTTGAACAAATCAATAAAGCTTCTATTTCTATTATTTAGGACAGTCACAAAAGTGTCTCGGCAATTTACAACAAGCTCTAGTTTGTCTTGAAAAGCGTTTGGTGGTCGCCCATGAGTTGGGAAGCCTAGAAGCGAAAGCGGCTGCCTACGGAGAACTCGGACAATTACATGCTACGTTAGGAAATCTAGAACAGGCCGTCAGCTGTTTGGAACATCAGCTCACCATCGCAAATGACTTGAGTAAGTATTTATGACTAAAGTTTTCTAAATCAATAATTTAATTGTATCCAAGTTAAATTTCAATTAGATTAGGTCTACAAACCTTCATAATTAGTTGCCAAAACGTTCCTGTTATTAAATGAATCTGTTTCGTAATTCAAACTTCATTATTTATACGATAAACAACTGTAATAATAATTTACCAACAGATGATCGCGTTATGGAAGCCGATGCCATCAGCGGATTAGGTTGTGTTTACCAACAAATGGGAGAATACATGACCGCCCTCAATTACCACCAGAAAGACTTCGACATCGCTGAGCAGTTGGGTCTCTCCTCGCTGCAAACGAGGTCGTGTGGTAATTTAGGTATGTGTTGGTTATGGAATAGCCAAAACCGGAGCGTTTCTAACTTTTCAATTATAGGTGCTGTATATGAATCCTTGGGCAAGTACGATCAAGCGGTCAGATATCAAGAGCAACATCTCTCCGTTGCAGCGAGTACAAACGACCAACTCGCAAAAACTCTAGCATATAGTTCATTGGGACGAGTCCATCAGCTCCTGGGCAATCGAGAACAAGCCATTTCGTATCTATCGCAAGGTTTATGCATAGCGGAAGCGTTAAACAGGCATGATGAAGAAGTAAGTGTAGATTTATTAACCAAAATTTAACAACCCAGAAGATTATTTTTATACGATTTTCTATTTTATTCGTAACCACTTTTTTAGGCAAGAATTAGAAACAGATTAGGTTTGGCATTATGGGCGAATGGAGACCTTGATGGAGCACAAAAACAGTTAGAAGCCACGACTCAATTATTGGAGAACATACGCAGGGACAACAGAAACACACACGACTACAAGCTCTCCCTGTTCGAATTGCAGAGCTCAAGTTATCAAGTACTACAACGTGTTTTAATTGGTAAGTACAAATAAATTTGAACAATCAATTAGATAAAATTGAAAAATTAGCACTTTCTCCTCAGTTAATTGCTATCTATACAACAATCGCGATGGTTTTAATTAACTTGTTAAGGCCTTAAATTAATTAATTAATCATTTTTTAGAATTAAATAAAACTGAAGAAGCCCTATTAGTAGCAGAACGCGGTCGAAATAGAGCGTTCGTCGACCTCCTGCTTGAAAGGCAAGGTGTTGACTCATCCAAATCGAGAAGTCGCAGCAAACTCGAAGACTCTGGCCCTACGTCCGTCGATCAAGTCTTGGACATTGTCAACAGACAAAGGGCTACGGTGCTGTACTTCAGTGTCGCCGCTGGATTTCTATACGCGTGGCTCATAGTCCCTTCTAAAGGCATACTGAAATTCAACGCGACATCCTTAAACGAGTGCGCCAACGATGAATACGAGGGTTCCGATCCGATACCTTCAGGATCTGGCGTTTTAGAACGATTAGTCACCGCTGTTAGGGACAGTCTCGGTCCGGAATTGAGTCCGTGCAATACTATTAATGAAGATCAATATAGTGAAGATACATTATCGGATCGAACTGGTAAGAAAATTAGTTATTAGATAACAACTGATTCTTAATATTGATTTATTTTAGGATTTCTCCATATGATCAATCGCTCGCATATGTTAAACTCGAGCAACTATTCTTTAAGTTCCTTATTTTCCGTGGGAAGTGTTGGTGGCAGCGTAGCATCATTGAGGGGATCAACGAGATCGAGTCAGGGAAGCACGAGAGCACGTTCCAACCAAATGCACCCATGGAAGGGTCCGTCCTGTTTACACGCCTTATACACACTTCTCATTCAGCCTTTTGAAGATTACCTTACACCAATTACTAAAGGTATTTATTCAAAAAGTTAATAATTCTGGGACTAAACATTTGATTCCAGGTGCAAATGCAAACGAAGCCAACTCCAATAGACGCGATCTGATCCTTGTACTAGAAGGCGATTTGTACCTTGTGCCCTTCCCAGTATTGCGTTCATCGCAGGATCAAGCGGAATACTTTTGCGAGAGGTTTTCGCTATTATCCGTGCCAAATTTAACCGCCTTGAGAAATTCCAGAGGAAGAAAGAGTGATGGAAATGATCAGAACGTAAAGAGCTTAATTGTTGGTAAGTTATGACATTAATCTATTAAAAGCAGATGTAATATTTAACCTGTATGTTTCTAGGTAATCCAAAATTACCAAATGCCATCACGGAACACTGGGGCTGGCGTGATATCCCGAACTCGGAACACGAGGCAACAATGGTCGCTGAGTTATTACAAACTAGAGCTTTGGTTGGTGGGGAAGCGACGAGGGAACAGGTCATCACTCAGATTCAGGAGGCGGAGTGTGTGCACTTAGCTACACACGTTTCTTGGAAACTGTCATCTATTGTTTTAAGTCCAGGAGAGGTAATATTATAAGTTTTATATACAAAAAATGATTTAATTCAGTGATGATCTGATAGGTTTATTAATAAGCATACAAGGTCAAAATCAACGATAGTCTAGTTTATTAACTATATATAAATTTTAAGGATACTGAAAAATAATGTATATGTATACTTTGATATAGGTATTAGAACAAAGTCCATCAACAAAGCAATCCAAATTGTACATGTCCGATATTGTTGAAGAAGATGATGGTAGCGAAGTTTCAACAACAGCGGAATTACCCCCACTCTCGGAATTTCTTTTAAGCGCAGCAGACATACTTTCCTTGAAGTTATGTGCTAGACTTGTTGTTGTAAGTCCAATCTAAGTTATTTGCTTTATTACTATATGATAATTTTCACCACATGTATAGTCAAATACATTTTTCAACAATTGATTCTTCAATATCTAATCAAATTATTCATATTTCCTAATTAAGGTGAGTTCATCGCATACAAGGGATCAACAGGGATGGGCCACATCGGACGGTCTAGTATCACTAGTCCGCGCACTTCTGGCAGCCGGCGCCCAAGCAGTTTTGATTTCATTGTGGCCAGTGCCGGATACTGCTACGAAAATTTTACTTCGAGCATTTTACTCCTCGCTACTGCAGGGAACTCGAGCGGCGAGGGCCTTGGCTGAAGCCATGCAGACAGTCCAACACACCAAACATTTCGCCCATCCCGCCAATTGGGCCGGTTTCGTTCTAGTCGGTGTGAACGTTCGACTATCCAATAAAGTGGCTCTCATGGGACAGGCCCTGTGCGAACTTTTAAAAGTGCCGGAAAAGTGTAGGGACGCGTTACGGGTTACCTTGCATTTAGTTGAGAAGAGTTTACAAAGGATACATCGTGGACAGAAAAATGCTATGTATACAACGCAGAAATCTATTGAAAATAAGGTTGGTGCACCCTATGAAATATGTTACAAACTTAGTAGAACGTTCTCCTGGGCCTGCCTCTTAACAGGGTTCAATGGACACAATTAGTGTTAAAAACATTGTAAAAAATATATATTAAAACTTTTTTTAAAATATTTATTTACATATTTTTATATTATCAGGTTGGAACCATTGGAGGATGGAAGGAGTTGCTGATGTCCGTCGGCTTCCGCTTCGAACCCGCTTCTAATGGCATTCCCAGTAGTGTATTCTTCCCTCAAAGTGATCCCGACGAACGTCTCACGCAGTGTTCCGCTAGTTTACAAGCCCTTCTAGGGCTCTCCAGTACATCTATACACGCCCTCTCAAAACTGACTTCAAACTTCGATGTCGCCGATGACATTATTGCCGTAATACAGTCATCATTAGCGCAATTTTCATCCAAAAATTTGGACACTGATACCGTTGACATAGCCTTAAATGTTAGGTAAGTAAATCAATATTTACAATCCTTAGAAGGGCCTAAATAACATGGAGCTGCTACATTTTGGGAAGAAAAAAGAGAAAGTATGAGAGTTTATACGGAAATAATTTTATCAATGTCTTTTTTTCTAGGTTGTGGAGAGTCCCTGGATGTCACGAATTATTAGCATCGTTAGGTTTCGATCTTTGCGACGTAGGTCAAGATAAGGTCACACTCAGAACCAGCAAACAAGCAAATCGTAGAAATATACAATTTACTCTACAGGCTTTATTGGCGTTATTTGGTAAGTTTATTTATAAATAAATAATATTTTGCAAATAATAAACATTTACAAACTTATTTTTTAGATACACAAGAAGCACCAAAGAGTCTAACAATTGATTCGTCCAGTAGTCTGGAGTCCTTAGCTTCAGTGGACGATAATATGTCATATTCAGATAATGAATTAAACGTGATGCCGCCAACAAAGCCTCAAATTCCACCTCCGACTGTGAACACGATTACTCCCAGATTAGCACCACACTTCTCTAGAGCAGTGCTACCAACCAAACGGCTAGGTGGTGCCTTCACCAGTTATGTCAGGTTTGTAATGAGTACTTTGATTGAAGTACAACCCCTTACTTTGATTTTGAACCTTTAGGAGAAGAGGAGAACCGGATGGGCGAACTGCAAACCCTACAGATACTAAAACACTGAGTAGTATCGATAAGACTAGAAAACCACCTTTAGCCAGGCCAGGCGGAGGGGAATCCGACGCCGCATTCACGCCAAGTCCTCCAGTCGTACTTCAAGCCGATAATCAACTAGCACTGTCATTAGCTCATCAAACAAAGTAAGTTTAAAAGTTAAATCCCTAATGAAGTTAATTGAGTATTACAAATTGAGAGCATAAAAATATATAATAACAATAATATTTATGACATATAGGAATACGAAAAATAAGAATATACAAATGTTTATAAACGTTTTCAATTTAATAATATTCATACATAGTTTATTGCAAAGAACAATTACCATCAATTTTTGTAATAACATTTTCTTTCTATTTCAATCAAGCAATCTTCACGCAAGTTATTTACGTTCCAGGATAAGAAACTTGTATCCGCAATCCGATCAGAAACTCGACAATCACCGGCCTGATAGTTCTAGCAGTGCTAGTTCCGCCACTGATTGGGATAACAGCGGTTTGAATACCGTGCTTCGAAGACAAGCGCAACCCCCTATACCTCCTCCGCGCATCAACAAGAACTTACTCGACCTCTCCCCACTGTACAATAACCTGCCCACCACAAGCGTCTTCGAAAATAGTTCGGATAGTGAGTTAGAGCGAATGGAGGCGAAGTTGTTCACCCAACGCAGCAAGCCGACGTTCACGAAGAAACCTAGAGGAATGCTGTCTACGCTGGACAGACTCTCGGTGCGAACAGAAGTGACTCCTACTCAAACTATCACCCAAAAGAGAAATACGGTTACACTTCCTAGCGTGGATAACGTTAATAATAACGAACGATTACTTTACTTCAGTCCAAATGACGAGGTGGCCGGCGAACCTAAGATTAAATCCGAAAGCGAAAGTACAGCAAAATCTGGAATACAAACCGATGAAGGTGTGAAGACAAATAACATCCACGACACGATTTTGGCCACGCAATTACGGCACATAAACAGGGAAATGACACCTTCTATTTCCGAGGTTTATCACGAGAGGAACATCGGTTTAGGTTTAGCCCCACCCTTATCGAAGCTTCTCTTGAACCAGTCACAAACAGCCGCGCCCCAAATTGAAGGCAACACGATGTTAGAGAAGATTTCACTGAATATATTGGAAGATGGCGAACTGACGCTGGACTCTAGTAAGGGGAAGAATAAACCGTGGTTGAGCGAAAACGCGACCGGTCTACAGCAGATCCACAGCTCAGATTTAACTACAGCTGATATTTTGGAGAGAGAAGTGAAAAATAAAAATAAGACTATTAGGTAAAGCTCAATATATTTTTAATTATTAAATTGATTCATTTGTTTTATAATTTGTTTCACCACAAATAGAATAATAATTTGTTTTCAAAAATAAAACGTCTATAAATTATTGGAAGACTTTTCAGGAAATTTTATTAGTAGGTTCATATAAATAATTTAAGCGAAAGAATGTAAATGTCAACAGTTTTATTTAGATAATTCACAAGAAAGTGATCGATACCAATAAAAAAATTGTTACTTAAAATAGATTCATTTGATTTGTAAATTGAAAAAATGTTTAATGAATGCATACACTGATTGTCAAACATCTTCCCATTAGCAGTAAAGTAAGAGATGAAAAATTACTTGAAATAATATTTAGTTAGAGTTTTACCACTGAAATTATGACTATAGTTTTGACTTCGAACTGGTTATTATCAAACCTTAAATTACTTAAAAGTATGGACAAGGGTTCAAAATGAAATTTATTCAACCCAAATAGATTGACATATGATTTTTACAACTTTTATTTATTTTTTGACTTCTTATTAACCGAGTTGTTATGTCCACTAGTCAATATTTTAAGTATAAATACTTGTTTCAGGCTTTCCATTTTGTTTTTCCCTTTTAAATCTATCTAAACATACTTATAAATAAATATTATTTATATAGTTTTAAAAAGATTATATCTATCAGGTCAATATTTTAAATAATAACTACTAGATAAACAATTTGCAATATTGAGATTCTGTTATAATTAAAAGACTCTATTATATTTCCAATAATTATTACTAAGTAAACAATTTGCAATATTGAGATGCTTTTATGTTTAATAGGACTGAGACACGGCAAAAGGAAGAAGGTGAAATAAAACGCGTGTCCCCTTTTTCCGAAATGTCCAGGAGGGATGAAGGTGACGGAAGGAGCATAGCCGACTCGAATTGCTCCAGTTACAAGGGCACACAATTTAGGGCCTACGACAAGACCAAAACACTCTCCCGCCTGGCTCATCCACCCGTGCCACTAGCTAGGAAGACGAAAACGACGTAAAAAAGCCATTAATTTATATATTTGTATATTCCATTATAATCATGTTTATCCTATTCCATTCCAATATATTTATCACAGATTTATTTTTGTAAGTTAAGATGTAAGGTTATTTTTATAGTAAAACTGATATTACTTAGAATGACTTTTATTAATAGATAACTTATTTCTTACTATATTGTATTTTTGTTGATTGAAATATTTTAATCAACGGTATTTTATTATTACTTATTGAGTAAAACAAACATTTTAATTTAAAACTAACCTTATTAGTGATATTAGACTGGTTCTGGTTTCAGTATCATTGGACTCTATACTTCTTTAAACACTGTTTAATCTAACCGACAATAGAAATTTAATTCTACTTCAAAATGTTATAAATTTTTGTAACGCCACTGACTTTTTCACCAACATTAACAATACAACAGGTGAACGTTGAGTTGTCTAACTCGTGAACTAAATATCGAAATCAAAACTATATTTAAATTACCTTCAGTTACACACCGACTAAATGCTTTGTCTATTATCTAAGTGAAGCAACCAAATGTGCAGACCCCTTGTTTTTCTCCTCAATTTAACCTCAAACGCTGACATTCGCATACTTATTGTCAAGATGACTAATCAGTTATAAAACAATGTTAACGAGCGATTAAATATGCAAATGTCGCATTCTGAATACGATCCCTGAAGTCCAGTACTGGAGTGAGCAATTAACAGTAAGAGGGCCCGAACCAATATGAACAACACGATGCTCTATTGCCCCCCGAACATATCACTGCACGAAGTCTGGATTGACCATGGAGTGTCCCAGTGCTTTATGGACACGGTTACCTCATCGGTCATCGCTGGGTACTTCCTCATCGCCGGCACGATACAGCTCTGCATGTACAGGAGGTACGCTACAGAGGTGTCCCCGCATCATCTGCCCTCCTCGAAATTGTACAACCTTCAAGTGTTCTTAACACTGTTCGCCTCTTTGTTGGTTAACGTGCGGTTTTTGCTGCAGGCCCTCATTTTGAGTGATAAGACGGTGTACGGTTACATGGTAAGTGGATATTTATGCAGATGTCGTGTAATCAGCAACTTTTTTTTAATGCAATCATAGCTATATATAGTTGTGCAAATATTGATATAAAGTTAATTATTTAATATAAAAAATTTTGTTTCAATGCAAGAATACAAACAAATGAAAGCGATCCTAAATTATAATCGTATTCACATCTAACTAATTAATATAGATGATAATAATTTACTATTATTACATTTATTTAATATTACATTTCCTATAATAATTAAATATTTACATTTTGTTTAATTTATTCTTATAAAACTTAAAAATATAATATTTTATAAGCCAATACTCAATTCTACAAAAGATGTTATTTTAATCCATACATTAAGTTCACAGTAACATAAACAACATTAGTTTAATGATGAACTAAATCAAATTTAGTGATTAACATTGTTTTTTATTGATAACAATAATAATAGTTTGATTTTTGTGAGTTACGTGAAGGTAAACTTGATTAATTAAAAAGCACTAGAAAAAAAACCTTTCTTTACAATTTTATTTAAATTTAAATAAAATTGTGAAGAAAGGTTTTTTTTAGTGCTTTTTAATTAAACAATAATAATAATATAAAACAAATAGTATATTAATATTAGTGTCATAAACTTAATTAATAATTTAGGTAAAAATTAAAAATAAAGTATATATTATCAAAAACCTCAATCTTTTTATGAATTTTTAGATATTATCAACTATATTAATGACAGTGGTCTATCCATACTCGTTGTTAGTTATTATAAAAGAAAGGAAGTATTTGCTACCTTCGGTCCCAACCAGAGGACATGGTTTGGTGCTACTTATGTTTTGGACAATCAATTTAATGGCAGAGAGTCTTGCGTTCATAAATTTCAACAAGAAAAGCTGGTGGTTCCATTTGAAAGAGTAAGTTATTATAAATAGTTAAATATATTTAAGAAAACAGTAATATACATATTGCATATAATCAAATTTTATTACTATATTTGTAGTTTGAAAATGATCTATTAGTCGAACAATATTCACTTGTTATTCTACATATACAGTGGTAAATGTAATGTTATTTAAATTAATGTCGTCAACTTCAATAATGCTGTGATGATGATAAAAATAAAAAATATTTCCTGTTTATCTCATGTTTTCCAGTAGTGTTTATGAAAGCACACAATATGAGTTATATTCCTTTCTTGCAAATTTGTAAAGATAGGAATATAACTGCTTTTTCATTAATAATCTAAATTTTCACGCATCTCAAAAATACATCAACTATCAAAGTATTTAGTGTATTGATTTATTTTAATCTTTGTTCTTTGTAGTGATAATGATAAAATTGAGATGTCCGTCTTCATTCTCCGTTACCTGACAAGCTTGATGCTGTTTGTTTTGGGATTAAAAGCACCCGGAATAATGCAAAACATTGATTATCTCAGTTTGAACGATGCCATTAGGAATGTAAATCACGAAGTAAGTACATAATTAATTATTATGTAAGTAAAAAATTACTTCTACTTTTTAAAATTATACCTATGAATTACATCATACATTCCATATACAAATTATATTATAATATATTTAAAAAAGACACTTATTAAAAATATTGTTTTTATTTTCACTCGTGACACTTATTTCAAAGTACAAATAATATTTGGAACCCAAAGAGTGTTATATTTTTTATATCTGGATTCATTAATGGTAAAACTTTAATAAATATTATGTTGAATAATAATAAAAGCAGATTTCTTCTGGTTATTGGTAAAAATACTAATTTTAAAATATCATGTGAATAGAAAAAATACTTATTGACTTATTCCTTGACAACAATGACATTTTAGTCTTGAAAATGTATTATTATTATAATTCATCAAAATATGTCCCAGAAAGTAATGTGAAGAAAAAGGTAATTAAAGAATGGCCAATTACTTATTAATAAATACAATTATTTTCATTCAAGAAGTCTTATATGTAGTGAAAAAGTAAAATAGATGTAAAAATGGGTAGTGATCAGTAAGTATTAATTATACTTTTTGCTTAAATATGTGGGTATCATAGAGAATTTGGTCTCAACACGTAATATACTCAATATATATAATTTTCACTAATAGACTTGAATAAAAATATGGATAATTGTTCCCTGTCAATAACAGCCACGGACTGGTTTTGATCTATTTATGGATCTCATTAGCGTAGCGCAGTTAGAGACAGGGAATTGAGATTTACTTTCTAATTCTATAGTGCAACATTTAGAAAATAGATGGCACCCTTATGGTAATATTTGAAAAATATGGATGTTTATTTGTACACTGCTACAATTGTTTCACCACACTGACTTCAACAGGTGAATTAGGCACTCTTATACATATCTGTTTTTATTAATTTAATAGCATAATAGAGATTTGGTAAGTAACAGCCTCATCAATTCAATATTTTCACTAATAATAGTATTATTAGTTAACTTATTATTACTTGTATAGACCGACGATTCACTTTTAATATAATCAATATTTATAATTTTATAGCCTGGTTCAGAAAACGTATCCACTTGGAAGAATTTTTGGAAGAAGGTAAAATTATTGGCTCCGTATGTGTGGCCGAAAAAGGACATATTCTTGCATGCACGGGTATTCACCTGCTTCATTCTGCTCTTAGGAGGACGTGTTATTAATTTATATGTTCCTATTTACAGTAAATTGGTTGGTAAGTATATTTATTTCGTGTTTGTCAATGATTTTAAAAGGAAGTTATTTTAACTATCAATCAAACAAGTATTAGAAATATTAGTTGAGTTGTGTTATATTTTGATAATTAATAAATTTCATCATTATGTAGTACATTAAACAAGATTTAATTTTAGAATCAAACAAGTATTACTGATTTTTGTAGTAGAAAATATAGTGCAATAGAAATTTGATTATGATTAAATAAAGATTTCGTTAATAAATGTTCAATCCAAATTTATAAAGGGCAATTGAAACATCTCGTAATATATTTTTTTCTATTTTCCAGTTGACAGTATCTCCATATCACCAATTAGTTTCAGATGGGATTTGGTACTAATTTACGTAGGTTTTAAGTTTCTCCAAGGTGGAGGCACTGGTGGAATGGGCCTCCTAAACAATGTACGCAGTTTTTTGTGGATTAAAGTTCAACAGTATACAACAAGAGAAATCCAGGTAATCAATAATCAAATCTTATTGGATTCACGTCTTGTAATTTCAAATAAGTGGAATCATTTTCCATTATGAGTAGATACAATTTTTGATTTTTATTGTTTTATTGTATGACATTATATATATATATTTATTGATACTTATTTGAGAATAGTAGTTTTAATACTAAATATGGATTATTATTATTTTTAAATTTGCAAACATTGGTGATATTTTGAAACATTTCAGATTGACTTGTTCAAACACCTTCACGCCTTATCTCTGCGATGGCATCTAGGACGAAAATCTGGTGAAGTTCTAAGGGTGATGGATAGAGGCACGAGCAGCATTAACAATCTGCTCAGCTACATAATCTTCAACATCTTTCCCACAATTGTCGATATTATCGTCGCTTGCGTGTTTTTCGTCAGCGCGTTCAACGCTTGGTTCGGCCTAATCGTTTTCATCACTATGGCCCTATACATAGGTAGGTAAGGATAACATTAAAATAGTATTAAAAACGAAAATAGTTGCAAATATTAAGGCAATGTTTATGGTTTGAATCAATAAAAACAATCATGAAGAAAGTGTCCTGATAATATATTTTTTATTAAATATTAAAACACCAGTGGCAAGCAAGATGATGATGGCAACCGTTATTATGTGGTAGTTTTATTTTCTCTCTACATATAAGAATATTTATGGAAAATTCATGTTGTATTATATCATAATATTTATGAAGATGTTTACATAAAAAAAAATATACTTTCAGTTGCAACAATCACCTTAACAGAATGGCGTGCCAAATACCAAAGGCGAATGAATTTGGCTGACAATGCTGCCAACCAAAGGAGTGTGGATTCTTTGCTAAATTTCGAGACTGTCAAGTATTATGGAGCCGAGTCATATGAAGTGGATGCTTACAGAGAAGCTATACTTAAATATCAGGTGTGTGTGTAAGATGCAGTTTAATATTAAAGAATTGTTATAGTGTATTAGATAACAATTATAATGGTTGCGATCGTTACTACAAGATAATTCATGTACTAAATAAAACACTTTTTTGAATTTTTCAATTCAGTATAAGTATATATTACCAGGTAGTAACGATTGCAACCATTTTCTTTATTAAAACACTTACTATTAGTGCTGAAAGCATATTTAATGTTTTAGGTTTGTGTTAATAACAGTTATGTTTGGATCTATTTGTGATCTAAATTAATAAAATGTTGAAATATTTATATTCTAAAAAAATGAATATAATAAATCTTTTCTTTTATTATAGACGGAGGAATGGATTTACACAGCAACTTTAAGCCTATTGAACACAATACAAAACATAATTATTTCAGGAGGCTTACTTGCTGGAAGTTTGCTCTGTGTTCACATGGTGGTTGAACATCAGCAACTAACAGTGGGTGATTATGTCCTGTTTGCTAGTTATATCATACAACTGTACACCCCATTAAATTGGTTCGGAACCTATTACAGGTATGAAATTTTTTTTTTTATTAGAAAAATCTTAGTGTCTTGTTATCAGTAATTAAAATAGTTACCAGACTCTGTTTAGTATTATTTAATATCTTAATAAAGATTATGGATAAATTAATTTATTCAATACTAACTAGCTGTTATTGGTTCGATTATTATTGATTGTATTATTAGGGCTATTCAAAAAAGCTTTGTCGACATGGAAAACATGTTTGATTTGATGAAGGAAGAGCAAGAGGTAATAGATGCACCCGGAGCAGGTCCAATCATTATGAAGAAAGGTGTTATAGAATTTAATAACGTCAGTTTTGGATACATGCCAGAAAAACTGATATTGAAAAACATTACATTCACAGTACCCCAAGGAAAGACAGTTGCTTTGGTAAGTGCATGTTGCCTGTAACTGTTAGCTTAAGATATTTACTAAATGATGAGTTAAAAACCATTTGGTAAAAAATGTACACTCTAACTGAGTTCTTACATAAAGTGCTCTTTTTTTCTTCTATTTATTATAATTGTAATGTTATTGTATTTCTTGAATGATTTTTTGGTGAAACATTGTGAAATAATAGGTAAAATTAAATTAAAAACACTTGGTTTGTTTCACCAAATTCAGTGAAAAGTGTTTTTAATTTAATTTTACCTATTATGTGTATGTAACTATTATAAAGAATAAATTTTGTATTCAATTTTTTAGGTAGGACCTTCCGGATCCGGTAAAAGTACAATAATTAGACTGTTGTTCAGGTTCTATGACGTGCAAACAGGTGCTATAATAATTGATGGTCAGAATGTAAAAACTGTAACACAGGAGTCTTTGCGTAGGGCAATTGGTGTGGTGCCACAAGATACAGTTTTATTTAACAACACCATTAAGTATGTATACTTTATTTCTCTCAATGAGCTCAATGAGAAACAAACAAAAAAATTCTTGAATTTTGGAGGTTTTCACTTCGTGGTGAAAATGATTACTGTGTAATTGAAATTAGTCACAGAAAAACAAAACTAAAAACTAATAATTAGAAAAAACTAAATCTACAAACTAAAAACATTTAATATTATCACATTTTATAGAAGTAAATTAATTACACATTTAAGAAAACATATATAATTAATAGTATAAATAGCTTTCCTTTTATAGTAATAATAAGGGGTGTCTCTAAATGAATATTGGGAAAATAGCCATATAGAAATTTCTTTCTTCACAATGTAAATTGTGTTGGTGTTCCTTTTCCAAGTGTATGAAATAGCCCTAGTTGTAGAGTATCAAAATAGTAAGTACCAGTTACAGTTGCTTCTGAAAAACAAAAATGGGCCATAAACTTTCCGCCAAGATATGGCACAAAAACCATTCAATTTACTACTTTTGCTACTAGCGCCCTCTAGCGCATGCGCGTACCAACAAACAGAACAGTTGCTCTTTCATTTCATGTATTAATTATGATCATAAATTTTACGTAAGTACAACAAAGCGTTAAAACCCCGATATTCATTTAGAAACACCCAGTATAAATCGACCTTAAACATATTCAACATAAATTGTAAGAAAATTAATGTGTTTGTAGCAAATATTCTAGAAGTCTTTACAATAACTTAAAAAGAATTATAATGCAATAAATTATTTAAACATTAGAGGAAAATGTAAAATTAATTTATATTTTGTTATGTAAAGCAATAAATATAATAAATGTATTTAAAATGTAGGTATAATATTCAATATGGCCGATTGAATGCAACAGATGTAGATGTAATAGAAGCAGCCAGGGCAGCTGATATTCATGATAGGATATTGACATTCCCTGATGCCTATGATTCTCAAGTAAGTGTATTTTCTGTAGTCAAAGATCTAAATGGTAATTATAAAAATGTGTTACTAAAAGAAATTTTCAAGTTGATTAAAGCTGTTCACTATAATATTTTTTACTGCAAACAATTAATTAACCATTAATAACTTTTATATTCCAATAAAATATGTTAAGATTAGTGTTGTTAGATAGATGGATTATATTTTCAGGTTGGTGAACGTGGTCTAAGATTAAGTGGAGGAGAGAAACAACGAGTGGCTATAGCAAGAACCATTCTCAAATCTCCTGTAATAGTGTTGTTAGATGAAGCAACTAGTGCTTTGGATACAGAAACAGAACGAAATATACAGGTAAGGATTAATTGAAAATACTTGAATGAACTCAAATCCCAGTGGTGGGTGCATACAGTTGCAGCCGAACTAGTGATATTATCGTTAGTTTGGGTCAGCATTTGGATGAGTGACCGGTATAATTCTTCATTGTGATACAATCGAGCTGATTTATACACAAGTAACACAGCAGAAGGACCACGTGGTCGATACTCAAACAGAACTATTACTAGAATAAACTTAACTTTAATGCACAAGTCAATATTGAAACAAAATAATTATGAAAATAGAATTTTTTTTTTCTATTATACAATCATATTATCTTTTTATTATTAACTATAAATGAATGCAAATTCGACTGGTAATTAAATAAATTCGTATTTTATGTGTAATAATACAACAATTTTATGTTTTTTTTTACAGAATGCTTTAGAACGAGTTTGTGAAAACAGAACAACAATCATAGTAGCACACAGACTTTCCACGATAATTCATGCAGACGATATTTTAGTTTTGAAGGAAGGCCAAATTGTCGAAAGGGGAAAGTAAGTAAAATAAATACCTGAACATGTGCTTATTATTAATTAATTAATTATATTGTTTTATTTTCTTAATTTCTATATCAAACGAGTTTAATATCTATACTATAAAATCTATTGCATTCATTATAGGTCTTATTTACGCAACAATTTCGGTACATATAATTCAAATTTACAAATTTAATTGTAATATTGCTCAATAGTTACCAGTATTTTTTAGATGAAATTACTTTTAAATCCTATAATATATCAATGGTGATATATGTTATAGTATTATTTATTTATTTAATCTACAATTTCTGGTCCAAGGCATGATTACTGAAATATGTGTAATATTTATTCTAGGCATGAATATCTAATAGGCCAGGATGGCGAGTATGCGAAAATGTGGAGTATCCAACTGAAGAATAAGCGTGGTGACCAATTGGATGACAGTGGGGATATTAGTGAGCATAGTGGAGAAACTAGCGATCATTAAGTCCCGCCAACTTTAGTTTTATAACATACTAGATAACGACTATACAGTAATTAGGTGACTCCCCAATCTTTTGTATTCGAGAAAGTAACTTTAGGTATACATAACTTGTGATAAAAGTCTAACCGTTTTTTTTTAATTGCTCCTCCAAGTAGATATGTTTAATTGTGGAAGGTGTTTGATATCGTTTTAAATTATTACATTGTTGGGATTTTCATTGATTTTTATTGTGGATTAATATAATTTTTAATTGAATGATCATAATAATATTACCTTTGAGAAAAAGTAAATATATTGGTATGTTTTTTTTCATACTATTATAATATAAAATATCAATTAAAGTTATTATTTTTGTTAAAGTATACTATCTTTCTGTATATATTTGATATGGAGCTTATGGGTTAGGCTGCTTATCCACAATATTTTTATAGCCGTGATAATCATTATTAAATTATTTATTTATTTAATTCTTCTAATACATAATATCTTATGTAAGGGAGAAACGGTCCAAATAGAGTTCCAATAATTGTTTTGAGTAAGAAAGCTATATATATCTTACCTATATATTCAAGTAACCAATTGTAATTGTTAAGAGTATTATTTGCTGAATTTAAATACATAATATTTTACCATTATATCATGTTATGTATTAAATAAGAAATATTTTATTTGCGCAAGTATGCAATCAGAATATTCATGTACATTTATATTGCACATTGTAAATTATTTGAAATTGAAAATAATGTATTTAATTTTGAATTATATTTTTCCACGTCTTTTGAGCTGGTGAAATTGTTAAGGAATTGTTAACTGATTTGTTGAAAATGTTCTACAATTAAACAAATAATTTGTAGTTGAACCTATAAATAAATTTGTTTATTCCTTTATTAAACCTGGAATTTTTATTTTCTTTCTTCAAGAAATATTTAATTTATAATGTCAATTTTATTGAATGTAATTTTTAGAATACCTTATAAAATCAATATTATATTTCTTAATTTTTTTCTATATAAGGGGCTACTTGTATAAATATTTATGTTGGTATTAGTGTTGTTATTTACGTGCATAAATTCCCCAACAGTAACATTTTTCGTTTCTCTATTGCAATCACTGTAATTACACAAATCAGCTGTTTAAATGTCAAACGATTCCTAACCTCAAAATTAATCATAACAAACAGTACGTAAAAATGTCTACCCATTTACAAGGAGGAAAGGTGGACATCTCGCAAATACAAACCCTAGCTCGCAATGAATTATTCGCCTTGATTGAAAAATACCCCGGTTCGAAATTGATGGTATGGGAGGAATCGTTAACCAACACCATGGCGCACATAATAGGGGCCATATTAAAAGAGCTGGGGATAAACATCGCCCCACTCAGGAACACACCTTTGCCTGAAACAGACGTTAAACACGTGATATTTGTATCCCGGCCAAAGTTACACGCCATGGAACTAATTTGCCAGAATATACACACTCATTCAAAGATGAAAAGCGGACGGAACAAACAGTACCATTTGTTTTTTGTACCAAAATCCAGTTTGCTATGTATGAAAAAACTGGAGAACGGTGGCGTTTTAGGTAGCCTTACAACTGAAGAGTTTAAGTGTGAGGTATTTCCATTTGATTCTGATTTAATTTCCATGGAGATCCCAGAAGTTTTCAGGTAACATCCAAAAAAATATGTGTTCCCTATTACTATTTATTTATGTATTTTATAATTTTGATTTAGAGTAATTACTATTTAAAATACAAAGTTTGTAATTGATGTATTTCAGGTATCAAAAATAGTTTATTTTACTGTACTCCATTACAATAAATTTTATTTAATGTAATTATATCTTAAAATACAAAGTTTGTAAATTCAAAAATATCATATACATATATCAATTTTAAAAGATTAAGTAATATACTTGATTGGCTGCAGATAAGTTTCTTATACCAGGCCTAAATGGCCAAACAATATTTAACAATTGCATACATTATTGTTCTAGTGAATATTATGTACAAAATGATCCCACTACACTTCATCAAATTGCACAGGTGATAATCTATCTACAAAAAATATATGGCCCAATCCCTAGAGTCTGGGGTAAAGGGCAAGCATCAAAGCAGGTTTGGGATCTGGTGAAAAGATTGCAAAGAGAAAATAATTTACAGGAGATGTATAAAAATCATGAAACATCTTACATTGATCAAATACTCTTAATTGATCGCTCAATCGATCTAATCACTCCTCTTGCAACACAGTTAACCTACGAAGGACTGATTGATGAAATTTTTGGTTTGGACAGTTCGACTGTGCATTTACCGGCAGAAAAATTTAAGAGTAAAGAAGAGAGAATGAACGAAACGTTGGCTGAAGTTAAGATGAAGATCATCCTGAATTCCGGTGATAAGTTGTTTGCTGATTTAAGGGATAAGAATTTTAATGCTGTAAGTTTTAAATACTTAATTGTTATTTAATAATTTTTCTTGAAAGTTAATAATAACATTTAGTTGTTTGAATTTTAAAGGTTGGACCATTTTTATCAAAACAAGCAAAATTAATAAGTGCACAATTGGAGGAAAGGCATGAGAAAACTGTTCAAGAAATGAAGCTGTTTGTTCAAAAATTACCAACCATACTAGCTAATAAAAAAGCAATTTCACAGCATACAGCAATAGCTGAATGTATTAAAGAGGTGACAGATAGTTTTGACTTCCTGGATTGCCTACAAGTTAGTAACTATTCCTCTCTTCACAGTATTTGTATTATTGTATTCATTTTTGGTTTATTTTCCTACAGGCAGAGCAAGAGTTTTTAAATTGTATAGAGGTGGACAAGGCAAATCAATACATTGAAGACCTCATTGCCCAAAAAGCTCCATTGCTTAAAGTTTTAAGATTGATGTGTTTACAGTGCATAGCAAGTTCAGGTTTCAAGCCAAAACTACTGGAATATTATAAGAGAGAAATTGTACAGGTATTTTAATTTTTTTATTTACAATTTTGAAATGTAATCAAATACCCTTTGTTTTTAAAAGTTAGTTAAAAAAAACATTATTTTCCATAAAGGAAACCAAAATTAATTTAGAAAGCTTCCATTTTAAAAACAAATTGTAAGCATTAATTGTAGTTAATGAATGTTCACTTTTTCTTTATTAATAAATATGGTTTTAGGTTTATGGCATACAATCTTTACTTTCATTAATTAATTTAGAAAAGGCGGGACTTTTGAAGGTGCAATCTGGGAGCAGACAATACACAGTTTTACGGAAAGCTTTAAGGTTGACTGTAGAAGACACTTCAGAGATTAATCCAAAAGATATTAGTTATGTGCATAGTGTTTATGCACCGTTAAGTGTTAGGATAGCAGAGCAATTGATGAAGAATGGTGGCTGGAAACAGCTACAAGATGTCCTGGGGTTATTACCAGGTGAGCTTTATAGGTTGTAACAGAAAAACTTTGGCTTTATTGACTATAAATTAATCTTTTATTTATAAAATGTTTCTATTCTTTATCTCCTTTTTTATTACTTAAATGGTCTTTAGATATACATATCTTTATTCCATCCCTCAATATATATTTTTTTTTGCCCTCTTCTTCACAGCTCAATTCTCAATACTTCCGCTACACTTATTCCTGAACTTATATTCTCCACATATTTACTCTTCTAGGATTCAATATTTATATAGGATAACTTTATTATAGGGCCAACAGTTGATGAATCTCCTTTAGTACTAAATTCAAGTTCATCAAAGCTCACTGATTCTCCTACAGTAGTACTCGTTTTCTTTATTGGTGGGTGTACTTTTGCTGAGGTAAGCTTTATAAGTACTATTATTTCTGGTTAAAAAAACAGTGAATTTTTCATAAATTCATTGTCTGTTTCTATTCTATTTATACATCTCACAATAAACTATGCTTGATATATAAAATTCCATTTTATATGTTTTAGATATCAGCCCTGAGATTCCTTTCACAACAAGATGATTCAAATGTGGAGTTTGTCATAGCAACTACAAAGCTAATAAATGGAAACACATTCCTGCAATCAATAATTGATGTTGACAATAAAAAACGAGCTGAGGGTTGACGAAAATATTAATTAAAGATTGTCAAATAATTTTCAACAAGAAATTGATGCAACTATATTAATTATCGCTTGGAAAAATTCAAATAGTATTTAATAAAATACTATATAACTATAAAAAAGTTATTCAACATACCTTTGGGATGTATCTGATATGAAATGATTTTTTGTGTAAGTTTATATCAATAAGGGAGTAAAAAATACATGTACAACATAAATTATTAAATTATATATATAAATGCTTTATAAACAGTCTCAAAAATTATAAACATTTTAATTACACTAACCATTTCTTAAATCCTCCATCTACTACATATATACACATAAAAGTAAAAATTGCATAAAAATGTAATCCACACTTGCAGCCATTTGTTGCGTTTTTAAAACTTTTCTTTTTGGTCAAAATGTCAGTTTAATAAAATATTATCACAACTATTACAACATTTATTTAAATTACCTGTAAAGCATTTTTAATATAGTATGCATGTCTCTTGTATAAATTTTGTATATAAAAAAGCTGGTAATTTTAATGAACACTGCAAAATTGTGTACAATAATAATGGCAGTATAGATCATTGACTATTATTATTATGGATTTTATAAATATATAATATCCTTTTAGTTTGTTTAATGGTAATAATGTTGCTAAAGAAAATATTTATGAAATACATTAAGAAAATTAAGACTATTTTTAATGTAAAGATAAAATTTAATTGAACATTAAAAATGCTTCCCTTTTTTTCTTAATTCATTTGTTCTGCTAATTATGAATTGTGATAATATTTTTAAAACAAACAAAATTTTACTCTTCAATATTTAAAAGAAATAAAAACGAACCACTATGCTAAATACCTATCAGCATAATGAATTATTTCAAACCCAACCTCGACCATAATAAGGATTATAATCATCCATTCTAACCTCACATGATGCTTGTCGCTTAAATGGCTAGATAAGAGCTCAATCAGTTCCACACAATGATTGATTTTCTCATTCATAACCTAAAATTAAAAAATACTAATTAGAACATTGTTCTGCTATTTTTTATTTAATATTGTTTGTTTAATCAGGATAAAAACACAAATTTTAATCAAAGTTTATTTGTGTTTTTTAAACACCACAATCAATTATTTAATTTATATTTACCCTGGTCCTTTTAGCTATACTGAAATAAGAGCATGTAGAAGTATATAAAACTTCTAATCTGTCTCTATCCCAGTAAAAATCTGGTACGTCCAGTAAATCAGAGCTCAAGTTGATGACATGCCTCAACGCAAACAATTCTCCATGCTTCCTTAAAGCCTCCTCCTGTGTCATTTTAATCTTATTACCCTTTTTTAAATCTTCAGTGACAAATTCGATGGTGTCTATGTATTTTTCCAATGACGCTTCCCAAATACCCAACTTTACAGAAAGTGCCATTGCATTCGAAAATGTATATTTCTCTAAAGTATTGTCAAGGGGTGGAATTAAAATATCACCCGAGGCATCTAATGTCGGTGGTTTACTATAATAAACAAAGTTTGTTATCAATTACAAAACATTAACATCATACTATTCATTCAATGATTCATAAATAAGAAATTTAGAAGAACAGCTAAATGTAGATTAATTGATTCAATATAATCTAATCTAAGGAATAAAGATAATTACTTGTATTCTTAATTTTCAATAGTGCAACATGACTACGTTATTATGCAATGATGTTTTATTTATTTTTTCCTGTCAAAACGTTGCAATTTTGTCAAACACAAAACTTGCTATATGTCTAATCTAGGGTTGTTTGATAAAAAAAAAATTAAATTATTGTACATAGTTGTTTCATTGAAAAATAAATAAACAATTCATTAATCAATAATACAATAGTTGCCAATACATACATATAATACTTATTTGTATTTAATATATCTCTATTTTACAATAAATAAAATTATTACAAATGAGATAGATAAAAAAATATGTATGTATAGAAATAAATAACAATAAGCTAAATAATTGGTTATATTGATTATTTTTGAGTAATAATCGAATAATTAATGGATTTATGAAAAAATTATAATATTAATATATATTCCAATTTAATATAATTTATAACTTTTCTTTCTACTTACCCTTCTATCTGATGTTTATAAGTCATCACCTCGACTTCGTTATGAACAATATTCTCGGAATACCTATCTTGCTCGAAATCCTTCAAGAAAGCCAACAAGTTACAACTCTCCAAATCGGTCATGTTCCACATGACACAGCTGCCCTCGCGAAAGAAAAACAACTCCCTCGGCTCCTCCCCAACTTTATACTTAGCCACAGCGTGCACCACATCCGCGTTATTATCGACTTTCTTCGGCTCATACAGTCCTTCCTTTCTCAGTCCCGAAACCAACTCCTCCAAATTGTACTCATCGGCTGTAGAATAAGCGATGATGTTGAAAACACCCGGCTCTCTACTAAGTTCCTCCTCCAGAGACCTCTTCTTCTTCACCGACCTTTTCTTCAGTTGCAACGACGAGATGCTCTCCTGTATACCGCGGTTTTTTAATGTGGCCACCATTAAACATTTCGTATTGGAGAATCCATTGCGAAAAAGGCTGGCTTTTGAAAATACGCTCGTATTTCGCGCTTGCACGGCGATTACCAATCTCACCCCGGAGCACACTGGATTGCATAGTTTCGCGAAGAACGCCGTCATTTTCAGGTTATGCCGATTTGTACGTTAATTGTATTATTAATAAGTAAATACCTGCGTTAACTCCTTTTCACATAAATTACATCAACTGTGTCCTCATATTTGTAATGTGAAAAGGTTGAAATAAATTGAAACTTTATGCAGTAATTGCAAATCAAGCACACGACACAGATTGTTTGTAATGTGAATTACAACTATTTTAGTTTTGTTAATAAAAAAAAATTAACCAAAGAAACTTTAAATATCGTAATATGAATAAGTTTTATTTTAAAATTTAAATTTTAATTTATGCGTGTGTCTGTTATTTTGTTACTTTAAAATAATAAACTGCAGATTGATTTAATAAGTTGGTTATACTGCAACAGTCCTATGAATTTTTACCTAACCTAAAATTTACTTATAACCTAGAAATAGTATCGAGTAAGAAATTAAGTAAATCAAAAATATGAGATTATTTCAAATTCTAATGAGAAGAAAGGGCATGCCCAATGGTCATATTTACAGGGGCAAAACTAGAATAGTGAGACCAGTCACCTGGAGTGACACGAAATCGCTTCAGAATGAATTCGCCATCGAAGAAAAGAACATGTTCTTCTTGCGGCATTCCTATCTTACAGTGGTAAATTCCTACATTGTTTCAAGAGCATGATTTTGATTGTCATATACAATGAAATATAAAAAAAACTAAGTTAAGATAGCCAAAAGAATTTCTTTAAAAATAGTGAAAGTATGCTCGTTATGTTGAAAAATATTGTTTTTTTTAATGAATCATCTAAATATAACTACATAAACTTGTTGAAATAAACTCGAAATTTTTCTTTTATCACTATGTTATATAAAAAAATATATATGTAGTAGCTAAACAAAGTTATCGAGATTAATTTCATCATATTTAAGATGTACTACAAAGTAAAAGCTCAACAATCAAATATCCATATAATTGTTATTATTTGCGTTTTAATAATCACCAAGAAATAATAATTTATAATGACTTTGATACAAACACAAAATCTACATAATTCAATTAGGTTTTGTATATATAAAAGAATCAAATTGTTGAATGTATAATGATAGTAATTTGTAAGATAAACATTAATTATTTCATTATTTATTTCATTTTTTTTAATTGTAGGAACAATCAGATGGACATGCCAGGGCTTTAAATAAACACGAAAAGAGGTTTTTAGAACTTAAAACCCGCCCAAAGGAGTTTAAAGATAATGTGACAATTGAAGGAAGGCTTGGACATCTCAGGTACAATGAACCTTGGGAGTAAGGCACTAGTACTAGAAATATCTGTCTTTGTAATTTAGTTTGATAATAAATTAATATAAATTAGTGTGTAAATATTGTTTTCTTTTTAACGGGAAAGTTAAAACCCAAAGGAGTGAAATTTTGCACAGTTGATTAAAATTAAGATATTATATTATTAACAAACTCATTAAAATATTAAACCTAAATTCCTAAAAACAGTAATGACTTACTCAAGTGGTTTAATTTATAATTTGAATAAGTCTGAAAACAGTTGGGATAAACAACTTAATTCAACTTTTAAAAATCAACTTACCCTTAAAATATTTATAACTGTCCTGCAACTTATGTAGTTCAGTTAGGTTAAGCAAAAAAAAAGATTTTTCAATCTGCTGTTTCTTGGGTTTTATATTAGATTTTGTGTTCATTGTATTCTAAAGGATTTCAAAATTCTCGAAAAGTTCTGTCAATATTTTCACATAAACATATTAAAAACAATTGTCATTCATTTATTTCTACTGCTCCTGAGATCTAAACTACTCCTACAAATATTTGTAATTACCACATGTATACTCATCATGTAAGAATTACTTTACAGTTTTTAATTAATTAAAGACAATAGTCGAACACACGTTAGAATACAGTTGTTCTGTTTATTTCGTAAACAAGTTGTAACAATCTTATTATCAATCATAACACGCTATGGGATTTTGGATTTTTCTTAAAACGTTTTAACGGCATTTTCTTCCAGTTAAACAGCTAGGGTAAGTTCAAGTATTTATATTTAGATTAGGATTATTGCTTCTTTATTATCTTTATATTCAATGGTTAGGGTTAATAATAAGAAAACAATATTTTAGGTTAAGAAAACGTTTTGAAATTCTGGTTTTTCAAATGTTCATCTCTGAAAATTGGTACCAAAAATTTTACGTCATTCATTCATAAAAAAGTATATTATATTAAGAAAGGAATATATCGCTTACCTACAGATGGAACATTTTTATTATTATTTCTTTTGGTACGGTTTATTAAAATGAATTATTGCTAAAACTTGGTAAGTTCATCTACATAAACTATAAATTTTTATTTCAGTACGAATCCATCTTTTTTCAAAATATAAATGAAAACAGTGAAGTGATAATGTCAGGAAGTTCCACCCAAACTATTTTTTACTTTCTCTATACTGTGACTCATATTCACTTGAAGATGAACATTTCAAAATCAACTATATCAACTATTACATCAATTCATTATGCTGGTTGCAACCATTACTAAATGATAAACACTTTCATTTTTAACCACTAAAAGTTACATCAATGTTAGATTATGGTTTTTGTAGTTAAAACAATTAATTTTTTATTGATGTATGAACAGATATAAAAATCTCACTAACACCAAGAAATAAAATATATTCTGTACAATATATACATCTTACAATAAACATTACAAATAAACAGTTTGCATTTTGTAATGCATTATTTAAATATTTAAAACTATAATTTAAATTAACATTTATAGTTACTTAACTTTGGTGTTCTTCCTGATTTAGAAAATCTAGTGTTAGTTTTAGAAATTCGTTGGGTTTCTCGCTGTGCAACCAATGTCCGGCCCCTTCTATATAGGAAAATGTTGCATTAGGAAACAATTTCAATATCTGTTCATGATCACTTTTCCTGTAAAATAATAATTACAAATTAGCTCTTAAATTCGCACGTTATTTTAAATTTCATTATTGAAGAGTTATTATAATAGTAATATAATAAAATTAAATACTGCTTAATTTTGTACCATAAAGTATATTATTTTTATTTAAAACTTACGGAAGGTAATCAGAATTTGCTCCGCCAACAAATAGTGCTGGTCCCTTATAAACCAAATTTTCATTGACTGGAAATGTAGCTATATTGTGGAAATTTTTCACTAATGCAGGAAGATTTATTCTCCACTTGTACCTAAAAGTTATAGTGGTAGTTATAACAATAAATTATTATTTGCATAGAAGAAAAAACTGCCAATAGAAACTACAACTGAGTAATTATGTAGATTTGGGTTAATTATTACAGACGGAAAGTAATGTAATGTATCTTAAGGCGAAATGTAAACATGAAATAATAATATATTAAAAATCTTACCCTCCTTCAGAATTTGGTATAATATTCGTCATAATAAAAGCCCGCAGTCCTTTATCATCGATTCGCCTCGCTAACTGTTTATCAATCTGCAACTTTGCGGCAGACATGGGTCCGTCCTTAGGCATACTTATCTGAGCCATTGTATCAAATAGGGCTGGCATTGACTTTAACGTCGGACTTGTACCTACTGGAGATATATCGGCAACAATTAATTTCTCAACTAAATTTGGCTGAAATTGTAATCAATTAGAACCCTGAAAAATAAGTGGCTATAGTGTGTTTGCTTTACATTGGTTAGGGCGAAATACATGACCCCTCTTCCGCCCATGGAATGCCCCAGCAGGCACGCTTTATCAATTTTATGCTCCGAGTATAAGGCTTTGATGTCCTCCGCTAGATGTAGATATGTGTGATGGTTTGAATGTGGGCTGTCTCCGTGATTCCTAGCATCGACTGCATATACCTTTAAAATTTTCAATTAAATGATTATTACATTAATTAAATTACTTTTTGGATATAATTTACTATTTTATAAATTGGAAATTCTAAAGCTAAGAATAATGCAAGCAAAAATAAATAAAATCTTTATATCTGTTGTCAAAATAATTTCAAAATATTTTTATGATTATACTTTTCACTTTATTAATATACTTTTTCATATACAGGGTTATTCACGCTATACGGCACGGAATATTGTGGCCAAAATACGTGACTTTCAAAAAGTTTCACTTTGGGAATATATGGGGGTCTATTAGGGCTACTTTTTAAAATTATTTTCATAATATACAGGGTGTCCCAAAAACCCTAAAAGTATCAAAGTTGTGTTTTTTTTAATGAAACACCCTGTATTTTATTGCATTTTTGGATCCGTCTATAAAAATAAGTATGTGTTTTAATAAAGTTTTTATTACATAAACCTTAAGGTTTTTGAATTAATTTGAATTTTGTAAAAATGTAACCTAATTTTCATGTTTCAAATATTTAAAAAATAATTAAGTTATGCATACCAAATTTACACTGAAGTGTGAACAATAGATCATATTTTATTTTCCAAGTACAATAAACTTGACATCTTATGCCGGGTGTAAAAAAATTGGAATTAAACAAATGAGAACTTTAAATGACTATAACTTCATTTATTTAAATGGAACGCTATATTTATTAATTTATCAGCAAATGCACGTTTTAATTACCTATCGAATGGTATTTAAATCTTAAGTGTTAAGTCTTCCCGTTTTTACAGAAAACGCCAAAATATTGTTTATTGCACCGTTTTAGTACTTTTAAAGTAAAAATTTTAATGTATCTAGTTTTCTATCGTATTTAAAAACGTCAGATAATTAATTCAGTCTGTTACTTTAGTTTAAAAAGGATGTATTTTGTTATGTTGTATTATTTTGCGTTTTTGTGTTAGATCGTTAGTAATCGTTATTGTTTGAACATGGTTGTTGTATGTCATAGTAAAAAATGAAAATTTACACAGATTTTCTTATACTGAGGTTTTTATAACTGACACTTCCAATTTCTTTAAACTGGTTTAATAGTCTCTCAAAAATGGCTGGCTTAGGCTGATTTCTTTCGGGAAACCTTTAAGTATAAACTCGACAAGCCAATAAACAATTTTGATGACATTCTCCAAGCATGAAAATAATGCCAATAACCCCTTCTTTTGAGTAAATCTTCATTTTTTACCAAAAAATACAACAGCGATGTTCAAACAATAACGATTACTAACGATCTAACACAAAAATGCAAAATACGACAACTATAATAAAAGACAGGCTTTTCAAACTAAAATGACAGACTAAATTAATTATCTGAAGTTTTTAAATACCAAAACTAAATAAAACTAGATATATAAAATTTTTTACTTAAAAAGTACTAAAACGGTGCAATAAACAATATTTTGGCGTTTTCTGCAAAAACGAGAAGACTTAACACTTAAGATTTAAATACCATTCGATAGGTAATTAAAACGTGCATTTGCTGATAAATTAATAAATATAGCGTTCCATTTAAATAAATGTAGTTATAGCCATTTAAAGTTGTCATTTGTTTAATTCCAATTTTTTTACACCCGGCATATGATGTCAAGTTTATTATACTTGGAAAATAAAATATTATCTATTGTTATATTTCAGTGTAAATTTGGTATGCATAACTTAATTATTTTTTAAGTATTTGAAACATGAAAATTAGGTTACATTTTTACAAAATTCAAATTATTTCAAAAACCTTAATGTTTATGTAATAAAAACCTTATTAAAACACACACTTATTTTTGTCGAAGGATCCAAAAATGCAATAAAATACAGGGTGTTTCATTAAAAAAAACACAACTTTGATACTTTTAGGGTTTTTGGGACCCCCTGTATATTATGAAAGTAATTTCAAAAAGTAGCCCTAATAGACCCCCATATATCCCCAAAGTGAAACTTTTTGAAAATTACGTATTTTGGCCACAATATTCCGTGCCGTATAGTGTGAATAACCCTGTATATTAACATCTTGATTAACACATGGATACAGAAATAATGACAATTTGCAATTATAAAACACAACGTCTAACCCATTAGTCATTCTGCCTACTTTTCTAATTTATAGAAGAGTTCAATCAGAATCGACATTAGTGAATTATCAGTATGGTTTTGATAATTTTTTTTTAAATTTCTGTATATGGATTAATTAGGTATTTATATTTAATTTTTAAAATGTATCTTGAAGTAAATCCTTTAGTGTTGATAAATTACTTATTTTGAAATTAAAAAAATTACCTTCCGGGATGGTACCGTCTTCTTTTGATACGCTTTGCAAAGGCTGTTCCAGTTAGCTTTAGACCCGAACAAACCGTGCATGACAATGAATGGGGGAGGACCTTTCGTGCTTTCAGTGTTCTCGTATGAAGCATATGCCATTTTGACAGCTTCCACATTATGGCTTGGATTTACAGCGGTGGAAAATAGACATTTTACCGGCGCGCTCCAGCAAATAGGGTTTGTTCTTGATATTTTTAACATCTCTAACTGGTACACTTGTAATTTTGACAGGTTATGTTTACACTGGAATTTCGAGGTTAATTCAAATTATGAAATCAGGAAATAATTTTCTTTTCCGATTTATAACAGGCATGTACTATTAACATCAGTAATAGTAATGCTGATGTTAATATGAAATTACATATTTCAGCTTTATGTTATTCAGTGAAATATTTATTTACATTATTTTAATGAAAGTAAAAAAAATATTTGAGATTAACATTAAATTCTGGACTTTATAAATCTAATAATAATTATTTATCTCTATTTTCAATTGTGTTCATTTTATTCCAATATATTATGTAGTAATAACAGTTATTAATCAGTTCAACAAATTGTTATTTAGGAAATGTTAAACATTAATGCCCATTTGCACCGCAGCTACTTAACCATTGATTAAAATTTAATCACTGGTTAACGAATAATCGGTTTGCACCGCAACTTTGTCCCGGTTAAAGTCCCCCAAAAACATCAAATATTTAACCAGCCGATTTTGGCCGGTTAACGTGCTAAATACGTAACGACTAACTTCAGGACGTTTATAATCGTGAAGTTATTTATGTACATTTGTCAGACATATTTTATTGTGCTAACCTTTGCTAACAATGGATTTGATAATTGACGAGATTTTGATGACTTGGATGTTATTGATTTCATTAATTTCGGTTTACCTCGTCAAATAAACGTTAGGTTAAACTATTTTGATATATATTAATCGAAGGCGACATTGATTTTCCAGTTGATTGGTAAGCTTTTAATATAAAAAGAATGATAAACATTTATAAATGTTTCTTTTTAGCAATAATTGTGTTTCACCTATGAATCAGTTGCTGACATGTCTGCGGTATTATGCCACAGGTGGACATTTGCAAACTATAGCAGATAGTAGTGGAATGCATTTGTCTACAGTATCCAGAATTGTAGTACGTGTTATAAATGCAATTGGCCAACACCACCGAACGTTTATTAAGTTCCCAACTGTGGAAGCAACCCAAGAAGTTCAGCAAGAGTTTTTTTAAATCGCTGAATTTCCACGGGTTATAGGAGCTATAGATTGTACACATATTAAAATAAAGTCACCTGGTAAAGTCAATTTATTTTAAATTACTATAAACACCATACAAATCATCATTGAAATGTAAATTATTAAATATATTTGAGGTGGCTTATTTAAAATATATAATTTATTACAAACATTACTTAATTTATTATAAATAAAGTGTTATCCTTATTGCATTAATATTAAATGTATTAATTTGAGATATGTTTTGTAGGAGGAGAAGATCCTGAAATTTTCCGCAACCGAAAATCGTATTTTTCAATAAACGTGCAAATCATTAGCAATGCGGATTTAAAAATCACAAATGTTGTTGCCAGGTGCCCAGGATCAGTTCATGACTGAACTATTTTTAATAATTCTAGAATAAATGCAGAGGCTGAGCAGAGACGCTACCAAAACTGCATTCTTCTTGGTAAGATTAAGAACATTATTTAGTGTTCTCTCAATCACTGTCAATTTTTTATATTAATTACATTTCTCAGTTTTATAAAAGAAATTAATTTGAACTATAACATTAGTGACATTTTTATCTATGCACCATAGCAGTTAATGGGTTTTCTGTTGCATTTGTTGCAGTGTACTGTCTGAAAGTACTGTCTAAAGTAGACAACTCTTGGCCGCTATGAAATTCACTTATCAAATTCAATTTAACCAAATATTTTCTTCGATATCTTATTAATTTAAGATTTTTTTATTATAAACACTATTAAGAGTTGTTAACGACAATGCACACTTGCAATGTACCAAAAAAAATGCTGAATTTCCCAATAGAAAAACCATAAACAGGTAATAAAGTTTGTACCATGTAAATTTTACGGTGCATAGATAAAAAAAAAACGCAGGATATATGTAATGACTGTTACTTCATTACAGGTGACAGCGGCTACCCAAACAAGCCATATTTATGCACCCCATTGATAAATCCCGTAGCACAGGCGAAAATACGCTACAATGAATGTCACATCAAAACTAGAAATAGTATAGAGAGATGTTTTGGTGTGCTGAAAAGACGATTTCCTGGGTTGGCATATGGGTGTCGTTTAAAAGTATCGACAACACTAATGGCCACTTGCACCAGTTCTGGTTAAATTTTTCGATTAACTAATCGCGATTAACTTTAACCAGAAAATTTTGTTTGCACCGTCGGCTGATTAAGTAAGCACCGATCACAGAGTAATAACATAGAGAGCACACGTTTTTATAGGGTTTTAATTTTTATTTTTGGTATTTTTATGCCGTACAATTGACAGTGGAGTGTCTATATACTTAACCTATATTTCTTATTCCTTACACGCGTGAACAAGTTTCAGAGTGTTTTGGTATATCAAAGGAAAGCGAAATGCGGAAAGTGTTTAAATTTGGTCATAAAATTTAAAAAAATACAATTACTCCATTTAAATAACTTTTATTAAACTATAAATTGTTAAAATAATTATTTATTAACTGTCTCCAGACATTCCCAATATTATTATTGTTATTATTAATGGCATCAATATTTCCATTGATAATTAATAATTGTATCTCTCTATTTATGTCATCAGGTAATTCTGGTACACCGTCGTTTTAATGTGACATTCATTGTAGCGTATTTCCGCCTGTGTTACGGGATTTATCAATGGGGTGCATAAATATGGCTCGTTTGGGTAGCCGCTGTCACCTGTAATGAAGTAACAGACATATCATATACCCTGGTTTTTTTTTTATCTATGCACCATAAAATTTAGATGGTACAAACTTTATTACCTGTTTATGGTTTTTCTATTGGAAATTTCAGCATTTTTTTGGTACATTGCAAGTGTGCATTGTTGTTAACAACTCTTAATAGTGTTTATAATAAAAAAATCTTAAATTAATAAGATACCGAAGAAAATATTTGATTAGATTGAATTTGATAAGTGAATTTCATAGAGGCCAAGAGTTGTCTAATTTAGACACACATCAGACAGTACACTGCAACAAATGCAACTGAAAACCCATTAACAGCTAAGGTGTATAGATAAAAATGTCATTAATGCTTTCCTTCTTTCTAGTTTCTTTTATAAAACTGAGAAATGTATTAAATTAATTAAAAAAATTGACAGTAATTGAGAGAACACTAAATAATGTTCTTAATCTTACCAAGAAGAATGCAGTTTTGGTAGCATCCCTGCTCAGCCTCTGCATTTATTCTAGAATTATTAAAAATAGTTCAGTCATGAACTGATCCTGGCCACCTGGCAACAACATTTGTGATTTTTAAATCCGCATTGCTAATGATTTGCACATTTATTGAAAAATACGATTTTCAGTTGCGGAAAATTTCAGGATCTTCTCCTCCTACAAAACATACCTCAAATTAATACATTTAATATTAATGCAATAAAGATAACACTTTATTTATAATAAATTAAGTAATGTTTGTAATAAATTGTATATTTTAAATAAGCCACCTCAAATATATTTAATAATTTACATTTCAATGATGATTTGTATGGTGTTTATAGTAATTTATAATAAATTGACTTTACCAGGTGACTTTATTTTAATATGTGTACAATCTATAGCTCCTATAACACGTGGAAATTCAGCGATTTTAAAAAACTCTTGCTAAACTTCTTGGGTTGCTTCCATAGTTGGGAACTTAATAAACATTCGGTGGTGTTGGGCAATTGCTTTTATAACACATACTACAATTCTGGATACTGTAGCCAATGCATTCCAGTACTATCTGCTATAGTTTGCAAATGTCCACCTGTGGCATAATACCGCAGACATGTCAGCAACTGATTCATAGGTGAAACACAATTATTGCTAAAAAGAAACATTTATAAATGTTTATCATTCTTTTTATATTAAAAGCTTACCAATCAACTGGAAAATCAATGTCGCCTTCAATTAATATAAATCAAAATAGTTTAACCTAACGTTTATTTGACGAGGTAAACCGAAATTCACAAACTACTACCTATAATATATTAGTGTACTGTGCCGAAATTAATGAAATCAATAACATCCAAGTCATCAATCTCGTCAATTATCAAATCGATTGTTAGCAGAGGTTAGCACTATAAAATATGTCTGATAAATTTACATAAAGAACTTCATGATTATAAACGTCCTGAAGTTAGTCGTTCCGTATTTGGCACGCTAACCGGCCAAAATCGGCTGGTTAAATATTTGACGTTTTTGGGGGACTTTAACCGGGGCAAAGTTGCGGTGCAAACCGATTTTTCGTTAACCAGTGATTAAATTTTAATCAATGGTTAAGTAGCTGCGGTGCAAACGGGCATAAAACTGATAATTGCAACTTCAATTTTTCAAAATATTGCTATAATGTACAACGAGGGTGTACCAGGATTACCTGATGACATAAATAGAGAGATACAATTATTAATTATCAATGGAAATATTGATGCCATTAATAATAACAATAAAAATATTGGGAATGTCCGGAGACAGTTAATAAATAATTATTTTAACAATTTATAGTTTAATAAAATTTATTAAAATGGAGTAATTGTAATTTTTTTATTTTTATGTCCAAATTTAAACACTTTCTGCATTTCGCTTTCCTTTGATATACCAAAGCACTCTGAAACTTGTCACGTGTGTAAGGAATAAGAAATATAGGTTAAGTATATAAACGCGCCAATGTCAATTGTACGGCATAAAAATACCAAAAATAAAAATTAAAACCCTATAAAAACGTGTGCTCTCTATGTTATTACTCTGTGATCGGTGGTTACTTAATCAGCCGACGGTGCAAACAAAATATTCTGGTTAAAGTTAGTAGCGATTAGTTAATCGAAAAATTTAACCAGACCTGGTGCAAGTGGCCATAAATTATATTTAAGAAAAAATGGTGATGATAGTCACATCATAGTACTTTCCCTGTATTTTCTAATAGAAACAAACAATTTATTCTTTATAAGTTGCTAATTTTTCCTTATAATTGTGTGATATGAAAACAGAAGGCCTAAATATTTTGAAATTAAGCTATGAAATGGAAACATTTTTGGGCCGTTTTAATCATTATAAAAATATTTATAAACAGTTAAAAATTTACAAAAGCTGAAACAACTGAATTATTCTAAAAAGACGTTATAAAATATTTTTAGAAATACTAGTTAGAATTTTAACATTCAAAATTTGGTTAAAAACATTTCAGCAAATTGATCATTCCGGTTTGTCGCTGGATATTATGTAAAATCTATATAAAAAGTAATTGGCGCGTAATAGAAATATTTCAAATAGACACAATAATATTAAACCTTAATAATCGCATTTCCTTTTAAATAACAGTCTAATAATTTCACACTAAGAGTAAAAATATTTTTGTTGATGTACTTTGCGTACATCAACAACTATTAAAAAATAAAATTGATTTTGTTTATTAAACTTTTAAAAATTAAAATAATTAAATTTATTTTATGATGTATTTCACATGTACATGTATAATACCATAAAGTTCTGAATTGAGTAGAGACTTTCTAATCAATATCTGGCGTAATAATAGTGAAATAATTAAAAAATAATGAAAGTGCAATGATCGTGTTTTGTACAGCTTGAATCCGGCTTATACTAGATTCACGCACGATACTACGACATTCTGGTCTAGCATTGTCTCGTTCTAATATGTGATACTCTGTCCGCATTGCATTAAGCGCATGTTGGCAGCGATTACAACGACCTTTCCAAACCGCGTTCTTTCAATTCTGTCAGTATTCTAACAGTAAAACTGCGTTTATAAAGGTAAGTTATAAAATTGTTGTTTGCATCTTACGTTGTTATTTATGTTTGTATGATTTCAGTGTTCATTAACGGTCTTTTCGCGTGTTTAAATTATTCACGTTTTCGGGGTAAGGAACGCCCCTGAGCGGCGTTACAAACATGATAAGTGATACGTCAAATTCGCTGTGAAAATCGAGTGCGGACGAAAATGAGCGTTGTCCGTGAGAAACGTGAAAATTTCACCAACATTCCAATTGGAAACGTTGAGAGCTCGAAAACGATCACCCCCGACGATGTTCTCAGGCTGACGAAAATTACTGAAACGTACCTATGCTCCCCGGAGGCAAACATTTACGAAATAGACTTCACCAGGTTCAAAATTCGCGACTTGGAGAGCGGGGCCGTGCTGTTCGAAATAGCGAAGCCGACCGTCGACAACACGGACGACAACGCCGAGAAAAATGGGGAGAACGACGAGCCGATTGATCCCAACGCGGGCAGGTTCGTTAGGTACCAGTTCACACCACAGTTCCTGAAACTGAAAACCGTTGGGGCCACGTATGTATCAGTTTGCTCTATTTTTTTCTTCGTTTTTCCAGTTGCTAATGGAGTTTGTGTTTTAGTGTGGAGTTCACAGTTGGGTGCAAACCCGTGAACAGATTCAGGATGATCGAGAAGCACTTCTTCAGAGATAAGCTGTTGAAGACGTTTGATTTCGAATTCGGATTCTGCATACCTTACTCGAGGAACACGTGTGAACACATCTACGAGTTCCCCACACTGCCTGATGATCTCGGTTAGTATTAACTGTTAAACATTTGAAAATTTCATTCTTTAAAAAAAATCCCAATTGTTTTTTTAATTAAATATGAATATGAATCTACTAATTAATTCATTCAATAGGACATATAATGTCATTTGTTGAATTGACTTTTTGTTAAAATTGTAACATTCAATAGAGTTGGGATGGTGAGTTCCGCGTCATGAGCATCAGCAGGAAGCTGGGAAGTGCCCAATTTAATTGTTTTGTTGTCTTTTTATTCAGTAGGGTGTTGTTTATTCCCCCACCTCATTTAGAGCATGAATTTTCAGAGTATGTTTCTAATAGATGGGTGCATGTTAATAGGATATTAATTTTAGATAAAATGAGCCTGGTGGTGTAATCCCTCACCAACTTTATAAACAGAAGATTGTGTTTATCATTTACCTTTGAAGCAACAGTATTGTGAATTAATTGTATTAGTGCAATACATACATTTGATATGTAGATTAGTATATGATTAAGAGTATAGATATCAATTACATATTTAAAACCAATATATTTAAATTAATTGAGGTACATGAAGATGATATAAGTTTACTAAAACACCAATATACTTTTAATTATAATCAATGATGATAATAATAATTCATTATCTTTCAAATTAATATTATTTATGATGTATTTCAATTTTCGCTATAATTATTGTATTTAATTAACTTTGAAAATTTATTTTCAGTAAAAGAAATGATTGCATCACCATTCGAGACGAGATCGGACAGTTTCTACTTCGTCGACGACTCTTTGATCATGCACAATAAGGCTGACTACGCTTACAACGGCGGTCAATCCACGTAACTGTGATCGCCGCCGCGTCAACAGGGTTTGCAATTCTACAATAAATGTATACACACAACACTTTACAAAAACAAACCAAAAGAGAAAAAAAAATGATAGAATTAAAACTATTTACGATTAAGGGGAAAAATCGACTCGTTGAATTTGAATCGTCGCTTTCGCAATAATTTCTCGTACACACGTCTGTTTACGTTTTCGGTTGTATTCACTGGAAGCCGTTGGTTTTCCATCTTTTTACTCATCAAGTTCGCAATTCCTTGCACGAATGTAGGGCAGGTATTATTGATTAATTATGTACTTGTGGATTACCAAAAAAAGTAATAATAATAATGGGAATTTATAGGCCGGGCGCTTTTGTGTGGAGTACATTTACCGGTTGTGAGCTGTTTGGGAATAATGACAACGTTTGACAATACCTAGGTTTAGGGCAGACAATCTCACTCGTTTTACAATGAGATTATTATATTAATTAAAACTTTCGGCATAATTAAATAATGTGATTCGTATATTTCTGCAAATTTATTAAACGGATGAACTGAAATTACACACTTTTGGGCACAATGGCGCTCGCCGAAACAATATATGCTGTGTGTCATCTACTATTACTACTCTTCAATTGTTTTTATCATTTTACTTTCATAGAAACCTCTTAATACGACACTTTTAATGTAAGGAGGAATTCCACAGGATTGTTTCATAGAAAATAGAAATGTTACTGTTACATTTTTTAGATGCTAGTTTACTAGCCAAACTGAATTCTGTAATTAGCAATCTAGTAAAAATTGAATATTAAAGATGCCAATTTCCCTCTTCATCTATTCTGTGCCATTAGTGAGTACCCTCAAGTATTTTTGCTTTTAATTTCAAATAATTTTCAATAAAAAATTGTTATTATATTATTTACATAACAATGAACACACTTTCAAGATTTGTGGTATATTTTAGGAAATAAGGTATAAAATTGACCAAAAATACATTTGAGTACATTTTATTTAATAATAATTTTTAATGTCCTCAATTATTTCCTATGATAAAATTAGATTATGCTTATTTATTGAATATGTGCTTATTTTTTAATTATTGTTATTTTAGGCATGACAACTGCCCTAACTTTCTCATAAAACTCTAGGTATCATCCGTAACTTCTTAGGATAAAACTGTTGCTGTTATCTCTTGATGTTTCCGAATTTAGGGAGTAGAATATTTTCAGGTATTGTCCACCATTGTTTTTATTCGCAACGAAAATTTTAGAGAAAAATTAATAAATTATATATATATATATAAATATATATACAGAAATATATGAAGAATTAACTATATTTAAATGTTGGTAATTGATTTATAGTTCCGCGCACTACTATTAGTACTAGGGTGTATGCTTTAATTCTAGTGATAAAACCAAAGATATATAGGATACTTAATTGTGTTGTTCAGTTTGAATCGTCTCACTTAGATCTTCACACGCTCACACACAGATTGGATGTTTTTTCGTGTCGAACTTACTACACTCTATATATACAGTATTGTTTTTTTTATATCTATTTATTGTTATGTGTCTACACATTCCTTATACATTTATACCTGGTTTTTGTATTGTTATTTTTTTAAATTATTATTTGATGATATTTGTGATGGTTGTACCATATTTATTTTGTCATAACTCAATAAAAAGATTTAGATAATTCCTTTTTTTAACAAAAAACCATCATAGGTTACAGGTAAGGATTAAGCAATAATTAAATGGTCCACATCACGAAAAACAAAAAAATTAAAATTAGTCAAATAAATTTTATATCAACTTTATTACAAAACGAAATAAACTCGATTTATATTTTACACAAGTACATTGCTGCTGCAAAACCCGATCGAGGCACATTAACATAAAAACAAAACCGAAATGTAACGGCTAGGAAGAAGAAACCCAAAAATTTAGTGCTAATGATGTCGTATTCCTATAAAAAATCACAATTTTCTGTATGGAGGAAAGGAAATAAATATTTCGATGGAAAAACAATAGAACGTGACTTTAAACAACCCGTCGCACTTCAAAGAACCTTTTCAGGTAATAGACCTGGCCGAGGGTCATGGCCACCAGGATGAGGGCCTCGAAAAACGACCACATCACCACCCTAGAGTTTGTGCTCTCATTTATCGACCTGTGAATCCTGTCTCTCACTTGCATGTACTCTTGTTCGTGTTTTACACTTGTTAAAGTACCTAAAATAAAATAAAAAATACATTTTAATATCAAATACAGTAGACGCCGCTTATTAGAATCACGGATAATGTTATCAATCGGATATTGTTATCACTTTTGCGAAGAACGGGCCGAACGTGTAATACTACATACAAAAATTTTCGTTTATAGTAATCATGATTTCGGTTTATGTTATCATTTTTACTTTCCCTATATACGAAGTATATATAGGGAAAGTATTGTGATCGTGATTTTTTTTGCGGAAATATCCGTTTTGAGGTCCCCCGAGTCCATTAAACTAATAAATTTGAAAAAAAAAATTTTAAAAGAAAAAATTTTTTTGTGTCGTGTGTGTGTGTCTGTCTGTCCGTGGGTGCTGTGTCTCAAAAACGACTGATCCGATTGAAAGCTTTTGGTAAACATTCATAAACCGGAAGTGGGTGTTTACTTGAGGCGTTTTTTGTTTTTTTCCGATATTTTTTTTAATATGAAAAATATTACAAAACTTTTCGAACAAAAGTTCAAGAGAATGAGAAACTGAACAAATTTTGTTAAAATATATTTTTCATAAAATTCTTAACTTTCGAGAAAAAAATAAAAATTAAAATTTTTGACATTTTTTGCCAATTGCTAATAAACTATTGAAGCAACATGAAAGTTATATAACAATTAATTGTAGACAATTCAAAATGTTACGTTATTATAGTTTGTTACGTTATATATTTTTATTTAAAATAAAGTTTTGTTTTTCGGCTATTATTATCAATCGGTTATTGTTATCAAAAACCCCGAGTCCCGTTGTGATCACATTAAGCGGCGTGCACTGTAGTAATTTATAAATGAATCTGATCTAATAGGTTAACTTAATCTACGATATATTAATCATTAATTAGGCAATTTTTTTCAGATAGATTCATTATTGGGATATGATTAATGGTACTTTGTGACTGCTAGTAACTACTACTACTTTTCAGTTAGGTATTATGTAATTATTTAGACATAGAAAAATCTTACCACTTAATTCTTTAATCATGTCTTCTAATTTTGTGGCACTTTCACCCTCAGTATTGGCATCTTGTTTGGGAGCATCCCCAATGGCCATGTTGAACATGACCACTTTTGGTGTCATTGTTGACATTTTGTTGGAGAAACAATATGTGTACACACCGGGCACATGTGCGGCGAAGGTGTATTTGCCTGAACTCTCGCGTTCTCCTTGGTAAATCACCTTACCATCAGGACCCACTATACGCACATCAATGTCCAAGAAACCACCCTCTGCTATCTCAAATGTGAGACCTGAAAATAATTTTAATACATTAAAAAATTTAAATAAATTGCTAATATTTTTTTTATGTTCAATTTTTACTTATAAAATTGGAAATTGAGTACCCTAATTATCAAATTTATTTCTTAACCGTTCAATTGAATCATCCTATAAATATTCTTTTAAATTCAATTGGTGTGTCATATATTTATTATTAAAATAGAATTAATTATTTTAATAGAGAATTGAACTCATTAAAATAATATAAATTTTAATTCAGACACTGTTATTTTTAATGATAAGCACTGAAACTATTATCTGATTTTATTTATTTTAATAAACATAAAGTTGAAATAGGTAAAAGTTTAATTACATACAAGAGAAATACTTGTGAATTAGACCGGAACTAGTTGAAGTAAAAAACATTATAGTTATAATAATGGAAGTCTAATATGTTTTTACTTAAAACTAATCAATCAACTAGAACATATTTTTTGTGTTTACAAAATAATAGAACTTCCTATTGGCTAGTGTACTATGTGAAAAGCTAAAATTAGTTTCGCAAAAATTACACTGATTACTAAACGAAATATTTATTTTCAATGATAAATATTATATATTTTTCAAGTTAATAATGAAAATTACTAATTTCAATCAGTTTTTACATTTCATCACAACTAATTGCCAAAAATAGTTTCGTAATTGTATTTCTTGGGTTTTTGATCTAACTGAGATTGTATCTGATATATTAGTTTTTTTAAATAATCTCTAAAAGTACAATTTTAACAACTGTATTCAAAGCAATAGTATTTTATTTATTAATTAAAAAGTGCAATAAAAATAAAAATCTTCACATAGTATTACGTATATGAATTAATTTATTTTAAATACTTTCTCTTAATCGAGACACACCTATAATTCCCGTAATGAAATTGTAAACGTTCGTTTCGTAAATATGGCAATTCCCAATTGCTTTTGGGGGCGCACTCACCCATTTTTGTGCCAGCTTCCACTTTGTCGAAAAAACATTCCTCGGCGTGCGCGTCCACCGTTATAAAATACGACCAGCTGGGAACTATCGTGCAGGCGAATATAACGAGCAAACCGGCTACTTTTCCCAACATCCTGACTGCTTCTATAAAAATATAAATACTTCCTACACCATGAATACACTTCGGCCACGTAACCTCTATCTTGATGACAGCGATTGTTTATAGTGTGGCGCCCTCTATTCAAATACGCAAAAACGTGGCTCTAAAACTTATTTTAAAATATTTATTTATTTATTTTAATTTGGTTGATTGAGTTACTTGAAGATAATAATAACTTTGATTAAAACACTTAGAACCTTTCTTCAATATTTTATTTTTATGTTTGTATCAAACCATTGATGTTTTGTTTTTGTGTCCGAAATGTGCATCTGGATAAAAATAAAATATTGAAGAAAGGTTCCAAGTGTTTTAATCAAAGTTATTAATTTATTTATTTATTATTCTTTACGTTAAGATGAAAAGTAGTTATATACTAAAAAATGTTTACATCATTTCATTTTATAATTAGTTAAGTTTCTATAATATTATATTCTTTTATTTTGCTTATGCCACCAAATTCACACATTTTAACCGGGAAATATAAATTCTATTAAGGTGAATATTCAATGTGTAAGCTTTTTAAATTTACTATTTTTTTTAGATTTTTTTGACCCTTTAAATAAAGTTATTAATTGTTTTATCTTGTATTATATTTTTAAATACCTATAGTATATAAATCTAAACAATGTAAAACTTCTTTGAATTGGCGTATTTGATAATTTGAGTAGGATTTTGAATAATTTTTGTGTATCTTACTGATTATACATAAAGGTGTTCCTTATTATCTTCTTCAATTGTATGACTTATTACCAATATCACTAGAAATCATCTGTTGTTATAAATGGAATTGTAATTTCATAAAATATTCTTTTTCTGTTAGAAAATTGGATATAAAATAAAGTTTGAACGATTATATACATATATTTTATAAAAAATAAATACATAATTACAAAGTAACAACAAAAATACCATATTTTATATCTTTTTGAAGTGTTAATAGAATTTATGTTATATCCTAAAACTATTTTGGGCGTGAATGTTAAGAAAGTCTGATTAAAGTTTGCCAGCAAAGTGGTCAGACCAGCCCACTAAATTATCACCCAAATCCTGCCTGTACAATTCTTTACCCTGTGCTCTTCTTTCAGCGTACTCTCCGGCGATGGCGTCCATGCCGCAGGTGCTAATGGCTATTACTCGATCTCCCTTTAAATAATAAGCTACGAATTTCAAATCGGCAACATTTCCAGCGTACAGTATTTCGTCATGCTTTCCATGGCCGGCGTATCTGATTCCTTTTCCAAAAAGCATAGTCCAAAAGTATGGTACTGCTTTGGCCGGCGTCTGCTTGTTCAGCATGTTCAAACCTGCGATTCTTCCATGATAATGTGCGAGAGAATAATGACCAATGGCCGATTTATGGTTATCATTCGTGTACACTGGTGCATAGGCTATGTCTCCACCAGCGTACACATTTCCTACGTTAGTCTGCATGAATTCGTTGACTTCCACAGAACCGTTACCCTGTAATTGAACACCAGACTCCTTCATGAAATCTGTGTTGAAACTACTTCCTACACCCATTATAACTATATCTGCGTTTAATTTATCTCCATTAACTAACTCGACCTGAGTAACAACCCCATTATTGGAGCTAACGCATGCGCGCATACCTGAGTTCATTACAAAATTTACTCCTTTTTCAATAAATAATGCCTTAACAGCTTCCCCAATTTCTGCGCCTAGTAGCGCCCTAAATGGCACGGTATCTCTTCCTATAACTGTCACCTTCTTCGCTTTACCAACGCAGTAACTAGCGGCTTCCATCGCTATGAAACTAGCACCCAAAATAACGACTTCTTTATCGCTATTCAATACTGAATATACAGCTTTACCGTCTTCAACCGTTCGCAACGTAAACACGTTTTTATAATCACAACCAGGTATCTGGGCCTTCAGCGGGGTACAACCTGTCGCTACGAATAGTTTCGAGTAATCCAAAACGTGTCCGTTGCCCAGGGTCACCTTACTACTGTTAGCGTCCAACTTAACCGCCTCCGTGTTTTTCAAAATATCGATGCTATGATTTTTGTAGAACTCGTCGTTCCTCAGCTGTAGTTTCTCGATCTCAGAGTCCATGGCTTTGCTCACCTTCACCCTGTCGTACGGTAAACAGTTTTCTTTAGCCACCATGGTTATCTTCCCGGAGAAACCTTCCTGACGTAAGGTCTCCACGCAGGTCGCCGCAGACGGACCGCCTCCGATTATTACGAAATGCTGACTCTCCCTGCTGTCCAAGCTACACATCTGCTTCACTCGCTTATTGGTCTTCAGTTCGGAACGCTTTGCTCGCACTTTCACGTTGCCATCTTTTACATTCACTTCGTAGCATGGAAGAGAATCCAATCCTAAGAAATAAAAAATGTGCATCAGTAATTGTTATTTAATTAATTAAACAGATTAATTGATGTATCAGAAAAACTAAAAGCAGTGTTATAGCTTGAAATGTACATGTAGAATAGTTGGGTAACCACTGTCCTATCCTATAATTACTATAATTTAAAACATTGGTTTTGATAGTAGAAATTGTATAAATGGAAAAAATTATGATGCTAAATAATTTTGCTACTTTTTGGAAAACACGCGTATGATATACAAATTGGAGGGTGGGATAGAGAACACCCACCCACCCTACATATTTATCTATACAACAATCACTGTAACTGCTTTAAGTTTTTAACAATTAAACCAGATTATTTGATTGATCAAGAAAAACTTAAAGCAGTGTTTTACCTAGAATTTAAATGTATATGTGGGGTGGGTGGGTGGCCACTATCCCACCCTTCAATCTGTAGATCATACCCAAGAGATTTGTAAAAAATATTTAATTACAACAAAATAATTTATTAAACATTGGTTATGACAGAAATAATCATACAATTGCGTATTATTATTTTATTGTAATAAGAGCACGTTGTAAGTATCTTAAAATTCGGTCAGTGTAGAATTAGTTGCATTATTTATTTGCGCAAGTTCCGGCTGAAAGTTTTCATAAGGTTTCAAGGCCGATTCGTGTTTTCTAATCAATCAAAATTGCTGTCTGAGTCATAACCCTATTAAAATTTAACTCGTGTGGCAATGCTTGATGTTTAACGATTTTAAATGATTACCTGGAAAATCTTCAATATCACCGGTGGTGATATTATAGCAAGCACCGTGGTACGGACAACGGACCCTTCCATCGCCCAGAGCACCGGCTTCGAGGGGGGCGCCGTAATGCGTGCATTTCGACCCGATGGCATTCAATTTCCCATTTTGCCTCACCAACAGCACTTTTCCGATGTCGTCGAGCTCGAAGGCCTTCATCTCGTTTTCCTTGATCTCCTGATCCTGACAGACGATGCCCTCGACGTATTCATCTTCGGAACTGGTGGCTGCAAAATAGGAAAGTACACGTTCACCCTGTCTCAAGACGGCATTGAGGGGGCCGAGGTAACGCGAAACGGCCTGCATTTTCCGCGAGGGGGAAATCAGCTGAATAAAAATCAATTGCGTGGGCGCTGTTGGCAGCGGTGGAAAATTGTATGTTGGCTGCTTTGGTCAGCGCGGAAAATTCATAATAAATTTTATAACTTTCCCTCTACAAATAAAGTAAAAAGGAAAGAAATTTATATAAGAGATAATGATTACACTTATGGTGATTATAAATACTTCTACCTGAATGTGACATAGATGCCATTTAACTTTTTGCTTTAACGCAGTACAAACAAAGGATACGGAATGAATGGTGTTTCTCAATTCGATCCAAAAACCATCGATCTTCTGCTCATGAAAAATAAACACTGCGAACGGACAGGCGCGACGGTAAATAATGAAGGTCCGAGAGCCGTCATGCGAAAACGTCAGGATACTCGGTTAGTGGTTTCCTGTTGTTATTATGTAATTTTAAGAACAGGTTGATGCCTTTAATTGCAGCCGCTTGCTCATAAACGTGTTATTACGTTTAAGTAAACAATCTCACAATTTGCATTTGATTTTATTTTCAAGGAATGTCTTGACATAATAATCAAATAAGAAATTGAAATAAAACTACACAGTTGGGAGGGTTTCGCATTTATTGTTGAAAACTGCAACATGTTTCGCCACACAGATGAATAATTCAAATCAAATAAGACTTTAATACAAAGGAACAAAATGGATTAATAAAAAATGTGTATTTAGGTCTAATCTGGAAAGTTGCTTCATAAAAATGTCATCGAGTCTAGTCAGAAAAGAGAAATACTGCTTAAATCAGCCTGACTTTTTTGAGTTATGCGCAATCGAACTTTCTCAATGAACGATTGACAATTTAAGGAAGTTTTCCAAAACCATATATGACTTCCCAGCCCGTCATTTTTGAACTACTTCAATTAGAAATTATTTGTCCAATTAAATGTTGTTTATTTTTTGGTATCACTCAAGTAATTATGTTTATATCATACACTTTATTTTTTTGTGTTGAAACTATTCCTACAAAAAAGTTTGTGATATAAACAAGGTTTACTTATGTTTTTAAACATATCATGTTGCAACATTTTAAGTTTTATTTTATGACTTGTGTAAATATGATAATCTATGATAATCTATTAGCGCCAATAAAATTCTCTTATCTAGATATTATCAAACTTATAATAGTGCAATTTCATCCGACTTGTAACTTATTTGTTAATGCCGGTACTCGTTATGTAAAAGGTGATGAAATCAATTAACGCCAATAAAATACTTACTTTATCTTATCTTATTATTTTCTTTATGTAAATAAATTAACAGTAATAATCGTTTGAAAAATCTTTCATGATTAAATTGACGTAACGGAAAATAATCAGGTTTTGATTGTGTAGTTAAAAGGGTATTTCAATGAAGATTATTCGTTTTATTGGAATTAATACGGCAAAAGCGAAAATTAATTCAAAATTGGAAAATGTTAAAATTCCTTTGCGGAAATTAGAAGCCCAGGAAATTAGTAACAAAAGAGAGATAGATTTATTAAAATAAAATATATTCAATTATTCTAATTCTATAGAATCTGTTATTGAAGAATTTGAAAAGCGTAAATTAAGGAAGAATTCTACACAATGTATCCAAATCCTCAGGATTCTGGTGTTAAGGATCAGATTTTTTATGACTCAGTACATAAAATTAAAATTGTTTAAATATACCAACGAGACGTTCTCTTATCAGCGGATTGCCATCAAGGTACACAGTTATTTCATCTTTGCCTGGTGCTTTTCTATTGTTCAGTTTTTTGTCTTTTCTTTCGTAATTTCTTCAGCTTCCTCCATATCGCTGTCCATTTGGTTGTCTTTTTCTTCTGGTTTCCTTTTGGTCTGTATTTCTATACCTATCAGCTCCTCAAAGTTTTGTTACCAGCTTTGCATTATTTTTTCCTCATTTGTCACTATCTTTCCGTACTTATCTTTTATGTTTATCCAACAGTGTTCTTTCTTGTTTTAATTGTTCCGTAGAATATTTTTTTATTATCCCGATAATTTTCGCACATCTTCATACCAAATTCCTTGTTTGAACTTCTGTACCGCTATTTTTACTTCTTCTCTTCTCTCTTTGTATTCTTCATAATGATATTTATTACAATGACGGCATCATTTTTGGCTGAAGCAGGGCTGTGTACTCAGACGAATAGGCAAATTTTTCACAGTCTTCTTTCTCTAATAATCTTGTACAAAAGAGAAATCTCTTGTACAGCATATGCGAGGAACGTAAGATAATGGTAGACATCATGGTATCTCTGACAGATTCTATATTGTTTGTGGTTTTCTGACATTGCACTGGAGAGTTTATTCTGTTCTAAGTATAGGAATAGTTTTTCCAGAAAGGTCAGAACTTCTGATAGGTCCTGGACTTATTCATGGAAATATTCAAGCTCAAATTGAAAATTTTGTCCGTTTCGCCATCTCTTGTACAGTATATGCGAATGGTAGACATCATGGTATCTCTAGCAGATTCTACATTGTTTGTGGTTTTCTGACATTGCGCTGGAGAGTCGATTCTCTTTTAAGGATAGGAATCGGTTTTCTAGAAATGTCAGAACTTCGGATATGTTCTGGACTTTATGAAAATATTCCAAGCTCCGATTGAAAATTTTGTTCGTCTTATTTCTCTATCTTTTAATGATGGTTCTGCTGACAAATAGACCCCAAGAATCGGTGTCATATCCCATCTTTTGGATGGATTGCAGACATTCTATTGTTGTGTCATGTATCTGTTTAAACTGTGAGGAAGAGTTTGACTCACATATTACCCGATCTGTCAGTATATTATTTGAGTGTGTCCCAGGCTCTTATATAGTGGGTACTGGTCATAGGTAGATTATACGAGGGTTTTCCGTAAATTAAGGTCTCCAATTTTTTTTCTCATAGTAAACATCATTTTATTTCAAAACAAGGTACAGATTCTGAAAGCTTAGACTTTTAGCTATATTTCTACGTAGTCCCCGTTACGATCAATGCACTTTTGGAGTCGCTCCGGGAGCTTTTTCATCGTATCATCGTCGTATCACTCTCCCGCCAACTCCCGCAAGAAAATATAGACAGCTGCCTCCCCCCAAGTGTTGTTTCAAGTTGGGGAACAAATGGTAGTTACTGGGAGCAAAATTAGGGCTGTATGGAGGATGGTTAAGGATTTTACACCCGAATTTGACGATGAGATGAGCATCTGCGGCTCCCATCTTTAAAATATCCGTTAAAATCTTGTCCACGGTAGTCTTAGAGACTTGCCCTATCAGTTCGACAATCTCTCGCACAGTCACACGCCGATCCTCAAGCAGAAGTTTCTCAACTTTCGTCACTCTCTCATCCGAAACTGATGAACGCCCGCGGCCGGCATCGTCGTGTACGTTTGTACGACCTCCTGCGAACTCCCTGCACCACTTCCGCATATGTTTTACGTCCATACACTTTTCTCCATACACATCGGTCAACTGGTGATGGATTTCAATAGAGGGTGACCCCTTAAACCACAGAAATCTAACCACTGAACGCAATTCACACTTGGCGTAGCGTCGATTTTCTTTTCTATCGTCAACAGATGCTAAGCCAAGAGTGAGCGTGGCAGCGAGGTGGAAACCGGCCAGAGTAGTGAAGGGAGACAACGGTGCTGTTGTCAGATTTAGGCTAGTTTGCTCCGTCGCAACGGTAGCTCGTTGGAGACCTTAATTTACGGACAGCACTCGTATATAGAAATTTGTTGTTGTGTTACGTGAAGATATTGTTAAAACTTGATTAAAACACTAACACTTTCTTGTACATCTAGCGAAATAAAAATTAATTGTAAAGAAAGTGATAATGTTTTAATCAAGGTAGATGATGTATTAATTTCAAAGCCTCTCTACGTATGTAACCATTCAGATCTTCTACTTCTTCAATATTAGATAAAGGGAGGTTATTGTGAATAGCTTGTTCATATAAGCTTTGAAACTTGGTCCATTTATCATATCCACCTTCAAATGTTGGTATGTTTTTTAATGGTAATTGGCCCTTGAGCCTCGCTGAGACAGTCGTGGGAAACCTGGTTGAAAGACTGCGTAAATGGGCTTTAGCTCCAATTGTTTGATTGAATTGCCGGTGGTATTTTTGTTCATCTGCATCGGTCATTATATTCAGAATAGAAAGATAAATTCTAAATATTTCATTCTAGAACTGCTCTATACTTTTGATCAACATGTCCATCCCATCTTGACTTATATTTGATATCTGGAGAGTAATGTATAAAGTTATTTCAAAAACTTGCATCATCTGTCAGAAACTGGTGACTTTAGTATCTGGTTTGGTACTGATGGTGCCATTAATGTTGCGTGAAGTTATTACCTCACTTGATATATATGAGGCATTTGCAATTACCTTGGAATTTTGCACTTAGTTTGTTCAGGTATTTACTTTGGTGATACGATTAGTCTAGTATTTTGAACGTTTGGCACTTTTCATCCAATTATTCCATTTGATTTCAATTTTTTGGCATCGGAAGAGCATTAACTTCGAAGGCGAGATGTCGCTGGGCTTCTTAACATCCACAAGAATCGCTGCTAATTGTTTACCTAAAGTCTCCTGCTGTTTGGCTAGCTCATTTTTTCCATATTCAAAACTTAATGCTGTTGGGATATAGGGAAGCACGAAGATATGATCGGTTGGGGCCGGCCGGATTTATGATGACCTTGCTTGGAACGTTAACGTTGGAAGTGACGGTAAAGTTGCACCGATCCTACGTTGTGTCACAATCAACGTTAACATTTCAAGCAAGGTTATTACAAATTCGAATTTTGTTCGTAATAGATTTTTTCGATCCCCAAGTGCTAAGATAACAACCCGTGTTCTTTGATTGTAGTGGGAAATGTTTTGTCTTCTATGTTAGACGTAGTGAAGCTGACTTTAATAGCATATTCCTCATCATGTTGTTCAGTTCCAACGATATAAAACGTTTCTCTAAGAAGGTGAGTACGGTATCCAGACCCGGTAATTTATGTGGGGTGTCGAGATATTGGTTGAATAGTTTATTGGTGTCGGAGTTCCTTTTTCAATATTATTTGATTCCATGTTGTTGCGCCGTATTCTATATTGGTAAACATCTGTAGACATTCTTTTGATGTTTCATAAGGACTCCTTATTTATCTCACTGAGACCATTTATGTTGTTGACTGATCTAATAATTTTTTCACTAATTGTGTATGAGTAGTTGTTTATTTTCATAGTGGTGTTTTAAAATGTCTCATACTGTTATGTAGTTAGCATTTGACGTTGGGAGACGTTTATTAGTTTGGCTAGTAGTATGTAACCTTTTAGTAATTCAATATTTTCCACTGAAGATAATGTGGTGTTATCGTAGATTACTTTTTGAAAGAGTTTTTCCAGCTTTTATATCCTCTGTTGAATTGTGGTATAGTTTTTGGTGGCAATGGAACATTCGCTCGAGACTGTTTTCTTATCTGTGCTGATTTGCTTAGATTTTCAAAATACTCTTTGGCTAAAATTTTTCTTGGTGCTTCAAATATTTCATCAAGGGATTGTTTCCCTTGTTACCGGCGCTCAGTTTACCTGACTCTCCTCGCCAGGGACCCCTGCCCCGCCTCCAGGGCGTGTTGTTTTCAGAGAGTACCACAGTGTTATTTTCTTGCCAGTCAATCACCAGGACGTCCTCTGCGCCTCATTAACACCCTGAGTTCATTATATCCATTATCATCCAGTGGTAATCAAAGCTGCTTAGCCACCCCGTGACTCGTGTTGTGTATAAGAAGTTATTTTGTTTTGAGTTACGCGAAGATTAATTAAATTAAATGCAACATTAGCAATTCTTTTTCTTCACTAGTTTATTTAAACCGCTAAATGTACATTTTCGATGGCTGTACCTAATTGCTGTACTAAACTAAATATCAATATGGTGCAGTGAGTTTTCAAATTTATTTAACTTGATCAAAAGTCCAGTATGTTGTGGTGTTGGAGCCTTCGGTGAGATCGAGGTTTGTGAAGAATGCGGATCTGTAAGCGATCGGTCTTCAGGTGAGGCTAATTGAATTATTATTTTTTTGAGATACCCTTGTCTAATATTTGGATAATTGAGCAGCTTCAACTTAGTCTTGTGGAAAGATTTGATCCCAAAGTTTTGTTGATCCGTGCTTTTGGCTGTTTTTTTGCTTCTTCGTATAACCCCAGTAATAGTTGATCGAAAGTTTCTTGCTGTTGTAATGATGCTATGGACTTTTTAACTGATGATGGAGTTGGAATCGGCATCACTGGCCCCCGATTCGGCTTATCGAGGGCTTTGGGCCGATCCCCATCGATATTTCATGCAGAAATCTAGGCCTTGAACATATACGTCCACGTATGTTTAGAAAGGGGGTACAACAAAATGAGGATATGCGTATGCTTGCTCCATTGAAGGTAATAAAATCATTTACATGCAAGTCTAAATCTATCTGGAAGTGCAAACTATCCCTAAAGCAGCTGGCCAGAAATAACAGAGTTAAATTTCTCTAGGTTACAGGTCATGTTGGGACCAAAGGTAATGAAATCGCCGACAGCCTCGCCATGGAGGGCACCAACTCCATTTGTTGGACCAGAACCGTACAGTGGAATAACTAAAGGTCCGGACGATTTCTCAGATTAGGCAAGGGCAACCTAAGACTCATAACCGCCCTGATAACCGGACAGACAACAGATGCCAACTGCAGATTCTGCAACGAGGCAGAGCACTTACTGTGTTAACGCTCTGCCCTGTCCCTTCAACGAGGGAACTACCTGTCATCGGCAATTTTAAAGCCTGATGAATTGGTACACATTAACCCTCGAACTATCGTAGACTACGCAAAAAGTCTAAACATGGAGGGACTCAAGTAGGTCAGGGACAATTACAAAAAATCTCTTAGGTCGAGGTAATTTCGGAAGGCTTAGAGGCCATAACATACATATGGAGTTTTTAACCTCTCGTCTAGAGGTATGTTGTCCACGTACGAGTTATGTTCCCAAGGCGGTTGATGTCCACGTGGTAGTTTATGTCCATGAGGAAGGAGATGATTTCACTTCTCGTGCGAAAGTTGTTGTAAATCAGGTTGAAAGTCCGGTCACACCATTATTCAGTGATTTTTTGTTAAGAAAGAAATTGGTAGAGGTGTTTTATTAACTTATACGGAGCGATTAGACTAATGAATTCTTTTCCAATCCCCAGAATATACACGTACATCCACTGGTGCTGATGTTGCAGTTTTCTTTGGGTGGTCAAATTGGCGATAAATTCGAAGTACCATGTACACGCTGATGACACTCTCCTGTTGAGAACGCTCGGTATAAGTGCCTCCTAGGTAGTAGTGGTTCCTTATGATGATTTACGCTGGTTGTAAGACAGCAAATAATATCTAGTCGATGTTATATAACCGACTTTGTTAAGGCATTCGACAGAGTTAATTATTCGGTACTTCTGGTGAAGCTGAGTGAGCTTCGTTTTCATGATAGTTTTGTGATGTGTTTAAGTACTGTTTCTGCTGTTGTGAATGTCTTACAAAGCTCTAAATGTTTATTATATGCGGATGACCTAAATCTGCTTACAATTGTTAGTAGTCTAGACGATTGTATTGCTCTTCAAGATGATTTTAATAGAATTAATAGGTGGTGTTAAAACAATGATTTGTTCCTAAATAGTGACAAGTGTTATTCAATATCGTTATGTAGATCTAGGATACATATAGAGTTCCTATATCTCCTTGATACTCTACAATTACAACGCGCCATAGAAATCAAAGATTTGGGCGTAATGTTTGATATCTTTTAAATTGCATATAAGCAAAATTGTTCTAAAGGCTTGTCACATGTGGGGATTTATTTGGCATGACCAATTCCTAACCTACCGTAATAAAATACGTGGCTTTAACTTAAATACGTAATATACTGATATACACTCACTTTCATATGAAATGCACCACCCAGAAAGAATATACGATTGAAGCGAAACTTGGTGAAAATAATATAACCCACGAATAGGTACAAAATGATTAAAAAGTTAAGCTGTTGAGGGTTTTTCCATCATGGTTGTTTTGAAATTCCACAACTATTTATATGGACATTGAAGAATATTCACTTAGAATTTATCAGCATTTTTATTCTGAAGTTGTTACAGTGATAGGTCATAATGCCAAGGGTAAGACAACACCCATTTTTTTTCTAAAATTCGGAGTTTAATAGGGGTCGAATTATCGACATGAAAGAAGCAGGTTTATCGCTCCGCGAAATTGTCAGAAGAATAAATCGAAATCACATAACTGTGGCCAGAATATGGTCTTCCTGGTCAGACGACATCGTCCGGCTGAAGACCTCTTCGACGAAGTAACGCCCATTAATATCGGCTTCCGAGAGGAATGGTCACACAGAACCGATTTCTTTATCTTTATTTAAAATTTATCAAATATGGTTACAATATATACAAATAAAATAACGAGACATTCACAATATCGAAGGAAAAAAACATACATATAATTTTAACACCACGCTGACGGGCGGAGTTCACGCTTGAAGGCGATCTTCCACTCAACTAGCCATAAATTGGGTAAGAGCGTAAATCGCCAGATTTATCGATGAATTGCATCCTTTGGCGTCCATTCATACCGACCATTTAGACGTCTTCCGCTAACCCCTCCTCAGAAAGCTGCTCGTTTGGCTTGGTGTCTAGAGCGGCAGGGTTGGGTTGAAGAATGGAACAAATTCGCGGTTAGCGATGAATCCAGGTTTTGTTTATGGAATAATGATGGACGTAGAAGGGTGCGTCGATATCGAGGAGAACGAAGAATTTTAGCCATACAGTTTTAACACCAGATGGCATGGTGTGGGATGTAATCAGTTTGGGACAAAAATCACCTTTAGTGTTCTTTCCAGGTACATTAAACGCTCGTCCATGCACTGATAATGTCTTGGATACAGTCGCGGTGCCAATTATGCAGACGCTACCTAATGGGGTTTTCCAGTAAGATAACGCTAGACCCCAAACGGAAACCTTTACAAGGGTGTTCTTGAAAGAAGCGGATTTGCAAATGTGCCTTGGCCAACAAAGTCTCCCGAATTAAATGTCTGGAATGTCTGGGACATAAGAGGTAAAAGATTTCGCAACATGCCCAGACCTCCTGAGAACTTAGGTGATCTGAGACTTCAGTTAGAAGTTGCTTGGAATAAGATGCCTCAAGCAGATATACACCATTTGATTCCAAGTATGCCTAGAATGGCAAATTTTTGCATTGCTGTGCGAGGCGATGTAACTCATTATTCATTTTTCTTTCTTTTAAATAAAAGTTTTTTTCTTTTGATAGTTTAATCATTTTGTACCAACGAATAACAATTATTTTCACATCAATCGTATTATTCTTTCTGGGTGGTGCATTTCATATGAAATTGAGTGTACTTTAAGACTTTAAGACATGACTATTTTTCAGAAACTATTACAAAAAATCCAATCATTTTGGTGTGGCAGATTGAATTGACACAACTCTGTAGTTATTCTATTGCTATAATTTCCAATTGGTGTTTAGCAATGTGATGCAAAATATTCTACTTTGCACTTCCACGAAACGCATTGCAATTATAAACATGAATCATCCTTGAAAATAAGCAATGAAACAAATTGCCACCGGTTATTTATAACTTGTCGAATGTAATATATTGTAACGTTTTTACGTAACACACTGTTTTACTTTAAAGATTTATTTATAAAGCTAATATTATTTACATTCATATTTTTTGGCGGTATTCTATTAATTTGTACATAAAACATGATTTACTTTATTAATTAATAAAGCACTAAAAACTTTTCTTCACAATTTTATCAATGTTTTAATTCAGTATTAAAACATTAATAATGGTCACTTTGTGTCCGAAATATATATCTGTAAAATTAAATATAATTGTGAAGAAATATTTTTAGTGCTCTATTAATTAATCAAGTTTATCTTTACGTAACTCACAAAAATCAAACTATGGTTTACTTTGTTTATAATGCAGCTTAATTAAATTTCTCGTATCAAAACAAATAAATATAGAAAGAAGCATATGAAAAAAAATAGTGTATAATACAACAACCGACAATATTATGAAATCATTCCGTTCCCGTGATGTGGTATATTATATAATCTCTATAACACATTTTATAGTGGAAGATAATAGTTATCTTAATTCTCATTCATTCCAAATATCATAATCGAAACGATAACTCGTATCTGCCATGTAATGCAAGTGCTGCATTAACCACAATAAAAATTATCGAGCAGAACATTAATAAATTATACACAACCACCCCAAATCATTATTGACGTGTTTATTTTGAGAATGCGCCGGCTATTTTTTTCAAGTCTGCACGCAATTGCGTTTATTGCATTCCTGGCATTTAAATACTATCTTTGGTATTTTCTTTTTTTTTTCGTGTGGAATTTTCGTTATTATTCATACCGTCCTGAAGTTTCATAAATATCCATAATGTTTGTTACCGTGGAAAGTTGTTTATTATATGTTACAACTCGACTCGATTGTATATTAATACTAAATGTGTGCATTGTTGATCAATAAATTGATATTTTTAGAAATAAAGTATTGAATATGAGTTAACTATAAGTAGGTTATAATTCGACTCAATTTTTTTAATGGAAATATCATACAAATCATCAATCATCATCAAAATCATGCAATTATTTAAAAAACTTTAGAATGGTTTACAAAAATCACAATTAAATTATTTATTTCTGTAGATTTAAAAATATGGTGATTCATTAGGATTTTTCTATTAGTCTTTAAAAAACCATGTTTATCCAAATGTATGTACATTTGTAAATTGTCAATTGAATGATTTATTTACAAGAAATAATGTTTTTTTTTTTTTAAGTAATCAATGTTTTGACTACAATAGTTTATTTTAATTTTTTGTTTGATGATGTTAATGGTGTATGTATCTATTTAAAAAATTTAAATTCAAGGTTAACAAATATTTTGTTTATTCTTAAAGGCCACCAATAATTTATACCCTAACTATATAAGATAAAATTGTGACCGTCGTCATTTTTAAACAATAAGAGTGTATAATTTTTTTAAACATCAGTTTGTAATTATATCATAATTATCATTTGTAAAGGCCAACAGTTTAGTGATAAAGATTTGCATGTACGTTTAGAACTGGGAACCGGGAAACACAAAGTGATAATTATTTGGGAAATTACCATTGATTAGCGGCATGTGAGAGATACATTTGTTTAAGATTCTTTTTAAAAAAATTACACATGCCGAGATCCATAAATAATAAAATCTCATAGTAAATAATTTTTGCCGTTATGTAACTTAAAATTTAACTTAATTTTCACTGGATGAAACATAGTAAGTGTTTTAGTTTATTGATTAATAATAATAATAATAAATCTTTTTATTTACTTTTTTTTCCTTTTACAATAATAGTAATTACATTTTGTGTTTTATTTGTAAACGGGCTATCGACCATTGGTCTTTCGGCCTTTATTCATTAATAATTGGAATTTTTTAAATAATATGAATAGTAATTTAAAATAATGAAATTGAATGAACCAATTTATTATCTTCGAATGTATACAGGGTGACTGACGAAAAACCTTTGGTGCTGTATCTCGCTTATTTTTTATCCGATTTTAATAAATAAAACATCAAATTAAACCATTTTTAAAAGACTTTAATAGGATCTGAACTGTTATTTTTTCTCGCACCCAGTTTTTGACAAAATACAATCAACATTTTTTTTAAATTGCACTGTATATATATTTTTATTGATTCGCAAGGAGATTTTTTTTCTGAATATAAAATTGTAGACAAATTTATCCATACATCAAACTTAAGTCGAGAAATTGAGGATTAAAAAAATAAATAAAAAGTCAAATATCCATTGTAAACAATATACAGACCCTATTTTAAATGTCAAAAGTGACAGTGACAGCCATTGATACAATACTGCAACGATTTTTAATTATTTCATAATTAAAATGTTGCAATATTTCAAACACTGTACTAGAATTTTGTGCTTCTACAGAAATCGTTTTTCAGTTTTTGAAATCTTGCAACATTTTTATTATGAAATTATTAAAAATCATTGCAGTATTGTACCAATGACTGACACTGTCACTTTTGACATTTGGAATAGGCTCTGTATATTGTTTACTATGGGTATTTGATTTTTAATTTTTTTTTTAATCCTCAATTTCTCGACTTTGGTTTGATGAATGGATAAAATCGTTTACAAATTTAGATTCAGAAAAAAATCTCCTTGCGGATCAGTACAAAATATATATACAGTGCAATTTGAAAAAAAAAAGTTGATCGTATTTTGTCAAAAACTGGACGCAAGAAAAAATATCAGTACAGTTCATATTAAAGTCTTTTAAAAATCATTTAATTTGATGTTTTATTTATTCAAATCGGATCAAAAATAAGCGAGATACAGCACCAAAGGTTTTTCGTCAGTCACCCTGTATAACCAATTTATTAATAATGCGTTAGTAAATAAAACAACCAACCAAGAATGAAACAGATGTAATTATTTATTAATGAAATCAGATTAATAAGTTGTTAAATTATGTTAAATGGACCTGATATATTAGATAAAATATACAATTAACAGTTAAATAAACCCGAATTTAATACGTATAATTATATCATCATTGCACACGATTGAATATACACGTTGTCCCCTGAAATTTTGAATACGGGCATTTAAATTTGTTACTTGTTACTTAGTTACCACGCTCGTGACGTATTTTAATAGACTGACCAACGGGAAATAATCAGTAATTTCTAATTTGTAATAAAATAGGGAATTAAAATAAAACATATTTACACAATTCTGACGTAATGAATAACAAATAACTAAAATGTTCATCTTATTCAATGTTCGAAAACATCTTTTATTGAGCCAAACAATATCCCAGACGATCATAAAATTCCTGTTAACATTTTGAAACTATATAAGTCAAATTGACATGCATATTGCAGCAACAACCATGGCAACCAATAATAATAATCGAGATACAATACACACATTACATTACCCATATTCAAAATTTCAGGGGACAACGTGTATACATATTTGTAAAAGAAGCAAGTGTTAATTTGTGATATTACTATCCATTACATCAATTAGAAATTCAAAATTGCCTTGTAAATACTTTGATTTATTTGTTTAAAAGCACAAGACATTTATCGTATAAAATAAACGTATACAAAATGTATCGATTGTGTAATTTATTTTGAAGATAATAAAATAATAATTTATTATGAAGATACTAAAATAATAATTTATTTTGAAGATATCACTAATACTGAAAACTTAAGTTTTGGATTATTAAACATTTGTAAATAACATATTTATACAAAATTAAACTTATACATATAACTAATTACTTAAAGATTTAATAATGTATCAGTTCTGAATTTAATTTATGGTCAATGTATGGTATATTGAGACTTGCAAAAACAAATGAATAAAGTACCATAATAGTACTAACCAATCGAAATTAATAGCTTTGGAAAAAATTAAGAAAAAATTGTAATAAAAATGTATTGATGTCCTTTACGTTTTGTAATTGTAAGAAAAATTCTGACCACGCACGAAATTGTAGCTTTCCGATTTGGACCGTTGGTAAGCGCAAAAGGTTGTCGACCTTGAAAGGATTTCGTACGCACCTGGTGAATTGTTCTATTGTGTGAATCCGTTGGCTCGCATTCCGAATACGAGAAAACCGTTTAAAGCGTAATTCTCATTCGGCTTAATTGGACGTAATTATCCACCTACGGTAATACCCACAACTCAAAAAATGAAGACGATACTGGTTTTGTTATATACACGTTAGAAATGTAGAAAATATTCGATCATATCTACATGACAAGTATTATTTAAAAATAAAAACTTGAAAAACCTAATTACTATAAGTGATTCACAATTAAAAATAGCAATTATTTTATTGGCTATGGGAATACCTAAACTAATATCTCCAATTATATGCATATTGCAAACTCTTATTTCTTCAAATTCATGGAATTATTTAAAAACTTTAGATTGATTCAGTTTTCGCCTACTAACATCTAAAACTCATAATTGAATTATTTATTTCTATAGATCTGTAGATGAAGGAGATTTTTGGTGATATTTTGTTCTCATGTAAAGTCTCGTAAAAAACAAAACTATGAAACGATTTCTATGTAGAATGCAATTTTCATCGTATGATATTTATTTTTTTTTATAACAAAATTACAGAAATAACGGATATAGTTATGTACACAAAAGATTTTCTTCGATGATGTAACAGCTAACTAAAAATATAAGAATACCAAAGAATTAATGAATAAAAAAATAAATAAAACTATTCTATTTTAGATTTGAATCAATGTTAATCCTAATTCAGTGTGAATCACAAAAAATGCTAATTTTAATTTTCAGTATATTTAGATTAGAGTCATTATTAGAGCAACAGCTATTAACACTTTTTAAGGATTCTGTATTATAAAAATGTACTTCATTTAATGGCCTTTAGCATTAACATTTACATATGTCATCTATAAAGAGTGGTAAGACGTTACCTTGATAGTATTTGAAACATCATTAATGGTGCTTTATACGGGGGTGATTATTTAAAGTAACAAGCTCATTTACACACACACAAATACACAAATTACACATGGCGGAAGGACCACGTGGTCGATAGCCAAACACTACTACTACTACTACTACTGTATCAAAAGAAGAATGTCTTCTTCGTTACTATAAGTGGTTGAAGTTTCATATATTTAAATTTTCGGGGCAGGACTAGCGACCTTGCCTACAAACCACCTGAAGAATCATCTGAAAAGATGCCCTATGCTCCTCAAGAAGCAACAGGTTTAATAATAATAAGATTATTATTATTAGATTTTAGATTTCTAGAATTTTTGCAGAATTTGCTCTTCAAAATTGCGAGAATATTTTTGGCTCTTTAAAAGTTCTTCAGCAGTTTTTCTTTCTTGCTTTACTTTTTAGAATTTTTTATATACTTCCAGGGTTTCAACATTTTCAAAACTTTTTCTTTTAATTTTCGAGAATTCTCCAGCAATTTGAGGATTTTATAAGTTTTCCTTCGTTATTTTAAAAATTGTCCACTCCAGCTGCTGCACTTGGGTGTGTATTATTTTAGTCTTTTCTTCGTGACTATTATTAAACAGCGCTGCTAAAAATGATTTAAGCACAATGTGGGTAATCAATTTGCTGCAATTAGTAAGTAAGCGAGGAGCTGTACCAAACAAAGTAACGTGCTCCGATATTCATCAATAACCAATCCGAAGATTCTGAAATAAGCGTTAGACTCGTAAGCATTATAAGCAGAAGAAATTCAGGCGAAAATCCAGTTAACTCCGCAATTAGCAGAACTAAAAGCGACATGGAAGATAAATAGTAGAAGGTAGGAAGTGGACACAAACAGAAGCGTGGTGAGTCTAGAGATTCCAAGTTGATATTTTAAGTTTTATATTTTTAAATTCCAGGTTAACTGAATTTTTTATAAACTGCTCTTTTAAGTTGCGAAAATTTTCTTTGAATGTTCTAGAATTTACCAACTAGTTTTACTCTACACCTCTAGATTTTTTAATTTCTTACTTCATTTTTTCGAAATGTTTCTACTTCTTCAAGGGTTCTAGAATTTTCCAGATTTTTTTAGGGCTTGTAGCATTCTTCAGCAAGTTCTCCTCCACGTCAAAAATTTTCTTTAAGTATTTTGACATTTTCCATCAATTTTTCAAATATTCTTCACTTCAGCTGCCGTACTTCGGTATGTATTACTTTAAGTCTTCTTCTTTGTCACTGTTAGTTAATAGTATTTTTAGTTCTATATGTTTGAATTTCAAATTTACAAAATATTACAGCGTTTTTTCCATACTCCTAGATTATTTTTTAATCACGTCTTACTTTTTTTTACTTATCAGAATTTTAAAATCCTTTAAGAATTCTAGAAATTTTCAAAAACGTTTCCTCCAGATTTCTAGAATTTTTCAGCATTTTTATCTTCTAAAGATTTTTCTTTGAAGATTTTGGTCAGTTTTTTTTCATTTTCTTATTCTTAGATTTTGCATTCAAAATCAAACAACACTAAGAATAAATGTAAATCTGAAAAGGTTTTGTTAAAACTTCCTTTACAAAATAAATAAAATAAAATACAAAAACACTCCAACATAGGAAGTAATTTTAGAAAAGAATATAATACACCTAATTCTCGAGGAAAATATATTTTTTTAAACCTTAGAAATTTTTCATAAAATGTTGAAAATAAAAACTACTATTATTATAAAAAATTCAAGTAGAAATTAGAGTAATAATTAGAAGAAAAAAAAACATTTACGAAATGTTCGTGTTTTTTTTTTCTAATTATTAGTCAATTTTCTACAACGTAAAGGACTTTAATACATTTTCATTAGAGATTAGAGGATGAAATCCAAAATAGATCGAAACTGGCGAGTATCTATTATAAATAAATAAATAAATAATCTTTTATTACTTTCATCAGAATTCATTTATCGATTAAATTATGGCTACTTCGATTACTCCGAATAAATTACATCATGATTTTCTCAAAAACACAACCTAAAAGTAATTATACACATCATTTTCCGATAATAACTATTCGTTTATAAGCGAAACTTATAATAAGAAGAGACATGTAGAAAATATATTGATTGGTACCTCCTAGCATCTATCAATTATTATGTCTTCTATCTCTTCTATCGTCATTCAGAATATTTTTTAACATCTGTATATCTCATAATTTATCATTGTTACCACTTGACGATCCTTATTCTATCTCTTCTGTAATCATCTAGATTATTATTTTTCAATATTCTGTTCCATCTCATAATCTATCATTTGTTTTATCTAACAATAAACTGTCTTTTATATCATCTGTTATTATTTTGACATGGAAACAAATATTTAATCAGGATCTTAAAAAAAATCTGTGTGTGAAGCAAAGTTTCTTTCAAAGTTAGTGATTCCAAAATTTATCACAAATTAATGGCTTGGATCATCAATTATAGAAATAAATATTCAATGTTTTTACATAATTATTGTAATTGTCGTTGTTGGCAGTTATGGTTTCTTTATATTGCCAGGAATTCCGTTTTCCTACCTTTAAAATTAATGTTGTTATCAGGAAAACAATAATTCAATTAAAAATTAGATTAATGTTTACATTATTTTAAAACCCGTGTTTCAAAATTACAAACAAACTCCAAAAGTTGTTCTGTTTTGTCCATTTTTTGTTTGAAATTATAAACAATCAAAAATTAAGAGTTTAACTAATAAACATTCTTGAGTCGTGGCGATGATACATTTCGTTTTAGATCAAATTTTTTTGTAGCTCTTTTTTCATCTTACATCATTTTTTTCGTTCTTTTAAATTTGCCACCACAACTTAAGTCAATTTGCAGAGGAAAGGTTTTAAACAAAACTAATATTAGGAGTCAATTTTAAAACAAACCTAGTCATCGTTAGTTTGTAAAAGAAAAATATTCTTGGTCCATCGCAATTCAAACAATAGATGGTAATCCATATAAAAAAAATGGTGCGTTTTTTTAGATGTTCTCTATGGGGATCTAGCAAACTATAAGAGATAGAAAAAAGGTTAAATGGGGAAAGAAGCGTAGTTTCATAAGATGAATCAAAATTCATTTGCAAAGTCTTCAAAAATTTAATGGTATCTCAAGTTTTGAGAAAAAAGTAAAGTGTCAATTTTTTTAATCAATTTATCGCGGATATTATGACAGAGAAAAAAAAACTGCAAAGGATAAAATTGTAGATAATTTTACGCAGATGATTAAAAAAATATAAATTTTTATCGCTATTATTTTCCGTTAAAATAAAATAAAAACTATCCCACCCTCATTCAGTAAGACATCATCTAAAATTATTTGAAATATTTGTATGATTACATCAATTAAAAAATGCAATTATTTTGTGTTTGTTTACATTTTACAACTTTTAACTAAAAATCTCGCTTATGATTTACTGTTTGGAGGGTGGATAGAGGCCACCCACCCACCGTACGTATATAAGATATATGACCTATGATTTTGCTGCTAAAAACAATAAAATCCTTTATGTAAAAAAATAAGACAAAATCAAAATTTTTAAATTAAAGCTTATTTAAATATAAATAACTTTCTTTAGCTAATTTTATCTAATTTAGGTTAAAAGTCTGCCCACCATAATGCATCAAATATTTACTAATTTACTCACTCAAAAATTTTACCTTTTTAATTTCTTTTTTATTCAAAAAGTTTTGTAATTAATTTTATTGGAAACCGCGGTACGAGAAGTAATTATAGTTTTATGTATATGTAGGGTGGGTGGGTGGCCTCTGTCCCACCCTTCAATCAGTAAAACATCATCAAAAATTATTTGAAAATTTTGTTTGAATAAATCTATTACACTTTGCAATAATGTTATGCTTATTTACGTATTACAATTTTTAATTAAAACCCTCGCTTATGTTTTACTGATTGGAGGGTAGGTTAGAGGCCACCCACCCACCCTACACATAATAATTGTTGATGAATTCTACGTCTGTTTTACTTTCTCTATATAGAATATAGAATATTGCAAAGAATCCAAAATTGAGCAAATTGTTAAGAATAACCATTTTGTGTAAACATCATAGTTTTCGAGAAAAATATAGAGAAAGTACTATGATGGCCACATTTTATTTTTTTCTATTTAATCCGATTTATATGACATAATTATTTCCTAAAACAAGTGAGTACAACGTTGATTGAAATACATATTGAATAATATTTCAATCAACAGTTCCAGTCATTTTCAAGTTTTATTATAGATCACAAAAATAGTTAGGCATGAAAAAGATAAAAGTAAAACAATTGCAGTTGTACATAATAATAGTATATATATTTGTTATGAATTTTATAACTATATTTTATATAGCAACAGTGCTAAATAAAGTTTATTATTATTATTATAGTAATATCATAAAGTATAAATACTATATAATAATTCTGCAATTATCAAAATATTAACAGGAGACAAAATTTAATATTACAATAAATTTGTGGCTTTCCTGATTATCTTGTCAATAAAATTAAATCATAGCTAGTCTGTTTTTTAATTGGTTTTTAATTAAGCAATTTTTGAGCAAAATTTAAATTTTTGTGGAGTTTGTTTTCAATTATTTTTTTAAATTACTTTTTGGTAGTAATTTCAACCATTAAAAGGTAATTCAAATAAAACAATTTCGCAAAATTTTGAGTTTCTTTTCCAATTTTAATGTGACCATTAAATGCTTTTTAGAAACACATTGTTTTTTTAATTTTCAACATTTTTTATACACAGGGTGAGTTTTTTTATATTCTCTATGGCGATCTCAGAAACTATAAGAGATAGAAAAACGGTTAAATGGGGAAAGGGGTGTAGTTTTAAGAGATAAATAAAACTGCACTTCCAAGTTTTTCAATGACGAGGGTAATTAGATATTTTGAAAAAAAGTAAAAACGGTCAATTTTTCAAATCAATATATATATATATATCGGTTATTATCACATATAGAAAAAACTGTAAAAGACAAAGTTGTAGATAATTTTATGCATATTTTGAAAAAAATATTTTTTCTGCATTTCAAATAATTTTAATTTATTGTAGTTTTTATCTGGTTGTAATAAAATTTCAATGTTTTTATTTTGGTGAAATAAAATGATCTTTTTAAGTTAATTTAAATTAGTTATTAGAAAGTTAAAAAAAATAAATTAAATTTTTAATTTTTACCTATTTTTCAAACAAATTTTGAACTTTCCCTGGATTTTTCCAAAATATTTTTAATTTAACATTTTGTTAATAAAATTATTTTAAAATACAAATGTGTTATTTCAAATATCTTGATTAGAAATTAAAAACACACAAGGAGTAATTGATAATGATATATTGTCGAAACTAGTCGGAGAAGAAATAATAAATTTTTTGTGAAAAAAACCAAGAGTTTTTAATTTCTAATCAATATATTTCAAAAATGTTTTACCACGGGTTAAGTGAGCAATTAATTAAAATAGAGTGTTATTTGAATTTTTAACAAAAGTAATTTTGCCAAAATAAAATTTTTAAAAAATTATTTAGGCACATTTTAAAATATTCTTTCAGGATTTCCTTCGCTTATTTTAAAATATTTTGTGTTTTTGTTTTTAAAACAATATAAAAAAATACTTTTTTAAGCAAAATAAATATCAACCATTTTTTTTTAATAAAATAAATTTTGAAACTGTTTTTTTGTAAAAACAATCTTTTGGTGAATTTTTAATTCTTCCTTTTTACAAAGAAACTTTTGGACATTTTTTGGTTTGTTTTAATAACATTTTTTACTATATTTCCAACAGATTTTCGACTGTTTTTACTAATGTTTCAATTGTTTTTTTTATAGAGAAACAATTATTCAATTAATTAGAAGGTTACAAAACCAAATATTTAATTAACCTTCTCATTAACATAAAAATGTTTCACCACGAGTTAGGTGAGAAATTAATTCATCGTAATTATTAAATTGTTTTGTTTTGGAAAATTAAAACTATTTCTGTTTATGAGCAATGTTTTTAAAAAAAATATTGCCTACATTTTGTGGATAAATTTATTTTATAATAAAAATGTAATTTTGGAAGATGTAGACACATTTTAAAATAAAAATATTTTTTTAAATACCCAAAAACAAATGAATTCGATGAAACAAAAACAAAAAAAGAACATTAAAATTTTAGTAACAACTTAGAATTGTCATTTAGTGATTGGTAATTGTTAATATGGTATCTAAGCCTTTAAAACGAATATTTCAATTAAAGCATTTATAAATAATTCCTAATGTCCTAGATGATAGTTGCCCCGTTAACATCATGGAAAATGATTGGTTTGAGTGGAAGAACACTTTGTAATTGTGAACTACGCCCGTGCTTCTTTCACCCAAAATTTGAAGAATGTTTTTCTTTTAAATGATTTGTTGTATAAGAAAGGAGTCCAAAGGAGTCCGAAGTGGTTCAGGTAAAACCCTCTTCACATATACCGAGATTTCGTCTTGAAATATAGACTTGTTCTGTTCGTCATTGCATTTGGTGGTGGTGCATGACACAAATAAACAAATAAAAATATTTTCTAAAAATAATAATTTAAACTATTCTTTTTCAACTATTTGGAAAGTATTTTGGTGAATTTTTAATTATTTCTGTTCAAAAAGGAACATTTTTTGTAGGACATTTTCAATTTTTCTAGAAAGTTGGTTTGTTTTATATGTTTTTTTTAGAATATTTCCATCGAGTTTTGATTATTTTACTAAACTTTCAATTTTTTATACAATTAGAAAAAACTGTTTTAAGCAATGTTTGAATTGCTGTTTAGAGAAATGTTTTTAAAACAAATTTTCATTTTTTAAACTGGTTTTTATGAGAAATTAATAAATATTTTTAATATTTTGTTGATAAAATTATTTTAAAACGAGAATTTATATTTTTAAGTTTAATTTTTTTCAAAAAAAAACAGTTATTTGCAGTAATAAAAATACATTAATAAAATAAAAGAAAAAAAACAAATTTATGCACATTTTAAAATATTCTTTTGTGATTTCATCTTCTAATTTTAAAGTGTTTTTGTTTTTTTTTCTTTTAGTTTTTAAAACAATATACAAAATGATTTTTTGGCAAAATAAATTTTTAATATATTTTACTAGATTTTCGACTGTTTTTACTAACATTTCATTTGAATTGTTTAGAAAAAAAGGTCAACTTGTTTTTTTAGCAAAATTGCAATTGTTTTTCACAAAATAAAAGAAAAACAGATTTAGGATTTAAAATTCTAGTTTTAAAATGTTTTTTTAAATTTTATTTTACAGTTTTCAATCTAACTTCAAATTGAAATGGAGGAAACAAAAAGAAAAAAAAGCATATGAATTCTGCTAACAACTAACAGTCATTCAGTAACAGGTATAAACATGAGTGATACTACATTTGCGGCATTTCTCAGAAAACATTCTTTATAAATTATTCATTTTTTATTCTCTAGAATTATTTATTACACAATTTTCATGTAATTGCTCTATTTATTGATTCAATTCAACAAACTATTCTCAAAAAACAATTTTAAAACAAATACTCAATAAAATATTTCAATATATTTGTTTTACTGACTAAAAAAATAGTATACAGGGTGAGTTTTTTTCGATGTTCTCTATGGGGATCTCGGAAACTATAAGAGATAGAGAAACGGTTAAATGGGGAAAGAAGTGTAGATTTACGAGACGAATAAAATTCCACTTTCAAAGTTTTCAAAAAAGTCAAGGGTAACTAGATATTTTGAAAAAAGTAAAAAGTGTCAATTTTTTCAAATCAATATATCTCGGTTATTATAACAGATAGAAAAAAACTGTAAAGGACAAAGTTTTAGATAATTTTATGTAGATCAATAAAAAATAATCAGAAAATTTTTATCGCCATTATTTTCCGAGATATGACGCAAACTTACATTTTTTTAAATGGAAACCATAGTTGGCTGTGACCGCATTCAAAAGGTAATTTTTTTCTCTTTAATCCAATATGGCATATGACATAGTTATTTCTAAAAATGAGTGAGTTATAGTCATTTTTAATTTTATTATAAATAAAAAATGGGTAGCCATGAAAAAGATGAAAGTAAAACAATTGCAGTTGTTTATAATATTAGCAATATTGTAATTATTAGTTTTACAGAGATAAACCAAAATGAAACAACTGCATAAAGTAATTCTGTAATTATCAATATATCAATGGGAGAGAAATTTTAATATTAAAAAAATATGGTCAAAGAGTCTACTATTATAACATAAATTATATCTTTTTAAAATTGAATTTATGGCCTTTTGACTATTCTCATGTAAATCTGTGAAACTTCTCGTGGATTCTCTTCAGTTTATCTATGTTTATTGTGGCGATTAAAAATACTACAATTAGTGAATCGCGATTCATCTGTTCATAATATTTTTGTAAGAAACGTATTATCCTGGGGTATATACCACATACAGAAGGCCATTTGATAATTACAAAATTATTATTCTTATGATGGTTTTTCATTTTTATTTAACTTTGTAGAACTAATAATTACAATATTGCTATTATTATAAACAACTGCAATTGTTTTACTTTTCTCTTTTTCATGGCTACCCATTTTTTATTTATAATAAAATTTAAAATTACTATAACTCACTTATTTTTAGAAATAACTATGTTGTATGTCATATTGGATTAAAGAGAAAAAAAATACCTTTTAAATGAGGCCATAGCCAACTATGGTTTCCATTTAAAAAAATGTAAGTTTGCATCATATCTCGGAAAATAATGGCGATAAAAATTTTCTGATTATTTTTTATTAATCTACATAAAATTATCTAAAACTTTGTCTTTTACAGTTTTTTTCTATCTGTTATAATAACCGAGATATATTGATTTGAAAAAATTGACACTTTTTACTTTTTTCAAAATATCTAGTTACCCTTGACTTTTTTGAAAACTTTGAAAGTGGAATTTTATTCTTCTCGTAAATCTACACTTCTTTCCCCATTTAACCGTTTCTCTATCTCTTATAGCTTCCGAGATCCCCATAGAGAACATCGAAAAAAACTCACCCTGTATATATTTTTTTTCTTTAGAAAAATCAGGATAATAAAAAAACCGGCTTTAAGGAAACGCCCACTTCCGGTACACAAGCACAAGCTAAATTTAAGCATAAGTTTAAATTCAAAATCTTTAGTAGTTCTTGATGTACAACGTCCCTGGATAGACATACACACACAAATTTTCATTTTTTTTAAACAACATCCAAAATCAATTGAGTGTTTAGATAAAAGATCACTTAAGCATTGTACTCAAAAAGAAATTCCCATTATTGTTAACGGGTCTATAATGTACTGCTTTTAAGCTGCCGTGTTTGTATTGTACCGTTTCATTATTGGAATGGAGATGAAGACTGTACCGGCAGAGTTTAATTGAGGTTTAAAGTTTAAATATCTTTCCGCGGTCCGATTTACATTAGTCAACTAGCGGGAAACGAAAATTTCGAAAGTAAAAACATTCTCCGGCACGCGACACGCCTAAACACCACCGGCAATGTCGCGACATACAAACCACCAACAAATTGCACAAGACATGTGTATGTTTTCTACGAAGACAGCATCCGCGCCCGCCGAACGCAGTTTCCAATTTTCCACACTAGCGAAATAGGTTGGCAACTCGTAAAACGTAAACAATTTGTTTTCTTACATTTCTTCACATCTACTTTGGAGATGGAGCAGCCCATCTTCTGGCTGAAGTTGGTAAAGTTGGACGCCGAAAATACGCGCTTGGACGCGAACGAAACAAAACCGCGCCGAACACTGAGCGAAAGGAATTTCCGCACGGACATGTTCCAAATACGGAGTACCGCCGGTGACGCAACGCTCAAGGTTGGCCCCACTCCACAGGTTACGCTTTGTGTGTTTTCGCCGAGTTCCGAAGTTGGTAACCTCACGCCGCTTTGCGATCAGCTGTTCTTAACTTGGATTAAAACAGTCTTAATATTTAAGTATGTTTTTAACCTACAAAATAGAATTGATGGTTTGTATAAAAACTTTTACTTAATCCTCACTTGCACCGAATTATTCATCTACGAACAATAAATATTAAAAACTATTAGTGTTATTATGAAATCGATTTATTGAACTAAATATCAAATTTATCTTATCTATTGCATATCCATTTCAGTTACTAAACTAATGTAGATATGCAAATTGATATTGGTTTACTATGTATTCAATACACATATTGACTTCAAAAAATATAAAATAATATTTTCTTTCCACTTAGCCCATTGTGAAATTTTTTTGGATTGTTTTTGTTTTACTTGTTTTGTTAAAACAAGTGAAACAAAACCAAGCTTTTTAATTAACAATCTAACCTTACTCTTATTAAATCCATTTTTAAGTGCATTTTTCTGGTAAGTGCATATTTTGATAGTATTGGCAGTGGCGTTGCTGGCTTACCTTTTTAGCGCACGCCACCCCCCCCCCATTTGAAAACCATATAATGAATATTATATGTTTTACGGACCATTTGGCTCCCCTTTGTGGGTAGCGCCCCACCCCCTCGCTATGCCACTGAGTATTGGAGTAACATGTTTGCTATTGATAATAGTAATTGAAATGTACACCTAGCTCAAATAAAAATTATTTATGAAGAGTGTGTTAGTATTTGTATTCCAAGTTTATTAAGTTACTCCAATTATCAAATACATTTTATGTAGTAACTTCTTCTTACCATATTATAAAGTGATTGATATTTAGTTGTAGAGTAAGCTACTACTTGTACTATTTATAGTTGGTAATACCTAATGAGACACTTAATAAAATTCAATATATACTTTTATTTAATGTTCATAAAAACTTACAAAACATGAGTAAATAGAATCTAACTTTGGCACACAACAAAATATATATAAACAACGAATAAATCACTATTAAAAAGGTAACATCGTGAGAGGTAGCAAAAGATACACCATTTTTCATTAAAAACAGAAACCGAAAACAGAAAAAAACTTAAATTAAAAACCGAAACAAACGTTGTGCTTACACTATATATACAAATAAAAGCCGTAACACTACTATTGGTAAATTATGAATTATTTACAAGTACCGCGAAACATGATTAAATTTTACACTGTATGTGTGTGTGTGTGTGTGTGTTGTGTAAGTGTATTTTTTCTTTGGTGTAAATCCTGCACTCTTCGTTTATTTTAAGTAGGTCCCAGAAAAGGTCAGTAAAGAACACAACTGTTTTATCGATTGGCAATGTTTTGCGAGGAGCGGTGGAATGCCAGATTATTGTAATCACAATCCATCAGTTTTTTTTTTAAATTTTTTTGGTTGCATCGTGTAATAACTTGAGTGTGTTTCGTGTTGAAAGCGTTAGTAAAATGACATCACAGCTGCAGAAAAGACGTAAATGATTATAAGATAATATTTTAATATTTGATTTGTTAAAAAAATTCTTTAATTAACATTTTATTGAGGCATTTTTTTTAGCTACATCAATTCTCAAAGTACGGATTATATAAACTATTTAAATTTTAATTATTATAGGATTTATATTACAAACTTTAAATAAAACGTAAAGCAAATAACAAAATTGTCATAACTGAATGATTAATATCCTAGTCAAAAAAAACTTTAAATTGCTCTTTATGTGGTAGTTTCATGCAAAAATAATTAAATATATTTTTTAATACTAATATTACAAGAAAGAAATTTTGAAATAGTAAATGATTTGGTGATACCAAAATATTTGTATATTTTTTCTTTCTTGAATAAATTGTTTGGTTACTTTTATTGTGTTATTTCATAATTTGTTAATTTTAGAAGTAAAAATATCATCGATTAATGTATCAACTACAAATTACACTTTCTTAAAGGGGTTACTTTTAATAAATTGTGTAAACATGTAATAATTAATATCGAAACAATTGATTATAAGTTAATTTACCATATCAAGTAGAATTTTATTGGGTACAATTAACCCCTTCCCGTACAATTATTTTTAAAAGTAGCTACACATGCCCGACATATCACGGGTGTATGTGGAAAACATATAGAGATATAGAAAACTTTTTGATTTTTACCAATTAAGACCTATTTTGTTGTTGTAATGTGTAAAAATATAGATTTGTTTCGATAAACGCAAATATATACCTTAGAATAATTTACGCCTTCTCTTAACGAGAGAACAGAAAAGAGGTTTTGCTCCCAGTTCCTGCACTAGTCTAAAATCACTCACAAGGCAAATTTTATTGTACCATTATGCCGAATAACTGAACTTAAAGCATGAATTTGTATAAAAATAGCCTCCCGTGTGCGCGTTTTTTTCTTAATATTAAATGTAGAAATCTGTCGATTTCCGGAATACAGGGTGTGAGTTAAAAAGGTCGGTTTTTATCTCCAAATAAACTGTAAATTATCGTAAACACTTTCTGAATAAAATGCAATTTGTTTATATTAATCATGGATACACTATATTTTATTTAAACTGGGATGCAATTCCACAAGCTTAAGCCTAGTTAAGGTTTTAATCAAATAAATTAAAAATAGATAATTGTACCTGGTTTTAGCATTAACATGAACGTGATCAAATGTGAAGTGAAATCGTAACTAATGATAAATTCATTTTCTAACATTATTTTTATAAAGATGCACTGTATGTAAAGGAATGTTGGTTTGTTATCTAATTAAAAAAAAGTTCTTAGTTTGTGTTTTGTCAGTCAATTGCAGAATACCGTGCAGTACAATTAGAGAATACTGAAATTAGTAAAAAAATAACCTAATGTTGTGTGCGAGAGATAGTGTTTCCAATATCTTTCATTTTAAGAATGTAAGCATATTCAGTAGCATCACTAAGCTTTTTTACCAATTAGGGAATACATAGAATGAGATAAATTAACATTGATAAGACTACAACATAACCTATAAATTGTCGTTTTGTGCTTAATTTTTGATAATGACATTAAGCGGAAACTAGTTTAAAATTAAGCAATATATAACTAACCAAATGAGTCTTAATTATAAACCTTTTATCCTTTCCTATTTTTTAAAATTTTATTAGGATCTAAACTCCACCATACTTTAATCACTATTGTATATTCTAAATTTAGTACTAATTATAGCTTTTTTAGCACTTGTGGAGATCATCAAACCAGATTAAATTAATATGAGAAAGGCTATAATTTTCATTTGTCTTTCTAATTTATTACGGTCTAAATTCTGCCATATTTTCATCAGTTTTGTATACTCTAAATTCAACACTAATTATAGCATGATTTCCTTCTCTTGGGAAATTATCCACTTCCATATGTAATATCAACAAATATGCATTTTATTTAAAGTCTTGATGATAATTAAAAGAATTGCAATATTCACAGTTATACTTTTGATGAAGCAGCTTAAATTCGAAACAGATTCACAGCTGATGGTGGTTAAGAAAGTGGAGTGATGAAAATATTTAAAAATTGTCTATCTATTAGAAATCGTGTACAAAAATGTTTACTCTTTACTTTACTCCAATTTAAATATTGAAGACTTGTCAAATATTTATATGTTTCTCTCTTTTTTAGATAAATATATATCCTCTTCATTACAACCATAAAATATTTCATTAATAGTATTTTATTTAACTCACCACAAATATTTTCCCACACTGTAATGTAATCAGGTAATGATTTTTGTTCACAGTGTGGCGAAACAATTGTAGTCAGTTAAATAAAATAATTTAAAATCTTACTAATTAAATATAATATGTATTTTCAACTAGTCTTATCAATCAGTTCACACAGCTATAAAATATATTTATAAATCATAAAATATGTTATTTTTTTTTAATAAACATTTTTATATCAGTCACAAAAAATCGATTCATACTTTATAGCAACCTGTAATATAAATCCTTCTGCTTATTCAGTGTGCTAAATTTCCAATAGAATGACAATTATCAAATACTTTATAATTTTATAAAATGCACTTGAATCACCTTTTCACAACACCCTGTAGATTAACACTACCGAAAAGTTTACAATTTGACGAAAGCATTTTTAGCCCGAACAACCGCAAAACAAAGTAAAAAAACTCAACAACCGATAAATCTGCACATATTATTTTTTTTGTACTCTTTAAGCACCTTACAATTACTCAATGAACCCAAGCAGCCGTTAATAATAAAATTTGGTCGCTAAATACGTTTTAAAGGTAAAAATGAAAAGTCGTTGGGTGAAAGAGGAAAATTAAATCGTGATCAGTCAGCGTATTATTTTTTTTTGTCTCGATATTTCACTTATTGCACTTTTGTATAAAAACCTGTCCGGCCTAGTCGTCGATTTCCAGGTCGAGCTCGATGTCCAGACGGTCCATCTGTTGCAACGTGTTTATTAGCGTGTACCGTGAGAAGCTTATGAACAACTTCCTGAACCACAGAAATTGCGACTTGTGCGCCTCCATCGCTTTATACAGCAGTCGGCGCTGTTTTAAGGTAGCTATATACCTGAAAATTGAAACATTTTAAATCGTGCCAACCATATTGTTAAAAAAAACTTACCTAACCCTAGATAAAATGTAACATATTGGAATATCCAATAGTAACCAATATTTCCTAACTATATTGATTGTTTCTAGTACGTACACTTTACACGCTGAAAAAATATAAAATAAATTCAGTTAGGACTGAAGAATAATTGGTAACTTAAAAGCATGATTCATGGTTCAAAAGGTTTTTAATTTTTGTAATCTAACCTAAAAACTGAGAGAAGATGAATGTTAAATTTAAATGTGAAACTTTAAACTCTAATAACTTTTGTTTCAATTAAACTATCCTATAACCGATTTATTTATTTAAAAACTCATTATTTAATTAAGTAATTTTTATTACTTCCCTGATACTTTTTATATTTCGTTTCAGGCATTAAATTTATTACGTTTTGTACATTTAGATCTTTCAATCATTAATTGGATACATAAAATTAATCACCCAGAAAGATTACTTAAACAGTTATTGGATTGATAAGGCTGTTACTTGGCGAAACTCCATTATGAACTTATAATGAAAAAACACGATCGTTTTGAGTTTAGCTTTATTTTGTAGATACTGCTACAATTGTTTCACCACACAGTGGCTTCATCAGGCAGATGAATAATCATTATTGAAGCCACTGTGTGGTGAAACAATTGTAGCAGTATCTACAAAATAAAGCTAAACTCAAAACGATCGTGTTTTTTCATTATAAGTACTTAAACAGTAATTAAAATATGTAACAAAAATGACATACTTATTTTGAAAGTTTAGACAGTTTAAATCAGAATATAGATATGGAATAAGAAAAAAAAAATATTTATAAATCTAAAAGCTTTAACTATTGACTCAACCATTTACCACTTTTAAGCAACGTATTTCTCTTTAAATGCATTTTAAAATGTTCACCAACAAAATTATAAACCTAATTACCTCATAATAAGAAAGAAAGCCTGATAAGTTTTTCACTATGACATTCTGTTAAAAATAAAATTATTCATTTGTTTAGAAATAAAAAAGAAACAATATAAATAACTTAAATGATTGTTTTTTTAAGGTATAAACAAATCGAATTTCCAATAAGAATCCGATTTAAGTAATTAGACCAACTAAACAATACTCAAAACATGAAGACTTACATTCTGGAAGCTTTTTTCCAGTGCTTAAATGGGCGACAGCATAGTATATACTACAGTGGTTTAAGTGTCTGCTGACTCCGTGCTTGTCGAAGGTGATTAGTGTGTCGATGTCATACATTTCTACTTGATTTAAAATGAGCTGCGCTATGATTTCCGGTGGCCAGTCGGCGTCCATTGCATCTGGCAGACACGTATGATTCTGTATTATAATCCGTTCTTCGAGTATACCCAACAATTTACACGCTGCATACAATTCTTTCTTCCGTGTACTACCCATTCCATAATTCCTTCCTAAAATCACAGATAATGATAACATTCAATCCTGATCAATTGGTGAGTATTATTTTGTATATGTACTGTTCAATAGATTAAAAAGATAATATTAATTTAAATTTTGTGCAAAATAATAATTATATTGTTTATTTAATATTTTAATTTTTATCAGTATAATATATGAAAGTGATTAAATGAAATGCAATATTAACTAAAGAAATTTACAAAAAAGTATACTATTATGGTAATTACAGAACTTTTAACTTTCATTTACATTCCACTTTATATTGTAATTATTTTGTAGCACAATTTAGTTTGATTTTTTCTAATTAATTAAATTCAGTGAATTAAATACTCCCCATATAAAATTTGAATTATTCTTTATATGAGTTTATTATCTATATTGGGAGAAACAAGAAGTTTGAAATTTCTTTCATGTGGCCACGAATAATTTCGTGTGCAGATGTGCACGAAAATTTACCTGTCGACAGACACATGAGGTACACGGCACAGTCAGCTCTCTCCGTGAATCTGAGTACGGTGGGCCCGAAAAACATGGTCTCATCGTCAGGATGCGCGGTGACAATGAGTATCCGGCTCGGGCTTTTGACGTCCTTTTGGAAGCTGAGCTTCCATTGCATGATCAGTATGTACAGCAGGAAGCATAGCAAGATGTAGAATATCACGAACAGTATTAGATGCTCCAGGACGTCGGATAAATACGATTTTATCTCGAACTGAACCAGTCTACACCAATTGAATATGGTGATCCACTTCGTCTCTAGCCAAGTGAAATCTTGGCTCATCTCTTTTTATAAGTTATATTTAGACTTAAGTATTCCATACATTTCTTATATAAATAGAACCGTTTCGGCACCGTGAGGCTCGTACTTTTTCGACCCGTCGCGACTGACATTCGAGGTTATGTTGTTGCTCTCTGCAGTGCTTGTACGTGTTTAAAATATTTGATTCCGGGCGTCCAAAATTCAATACATATAACTATAAAAGAAAATTTTATAAATATTTAAAACGGTGCTCTAAAATAATACAATTACTATTAAATTGATTAATATATATGTAATAGCAAATATCTGCAAGTAATATGTTTTATTTGAGACTGAATTGTCTTCATTATTACTTTTAATTTGAAGGAAGATTTAAAGCCACTTTTACATAGTGAAAATAATTAATTATTTTTTTATACATAATATTGTGATTAATTAAATTTAGTCAAATAGTCAATTTATAAATAATTACTAACTATTTTTTGTTTGTTGTATTAATTGTGCGTTCAATTAAATAATAATAATATTCTTTATTTAGCACTTTGCTATACAATAACATAAAAATAAATTAAAGTCAATTTATAGATAATTACATATTAATTCTAAAGTTGTATTTTTTATCAACATAAAGCAACTTTTCCTTTCACAGTGAAAAATGTATTTTATTATTTATTATTTTGAAGAAACTAAATCATAGGTTGAAATGCAGAGAATTCCTGGTCGTCGGATTTATGTTTGTGTTCAAGAAAAATTGTGGTAGATATAATATTGACATTTTTAGTGTAAAAGCCAAAGACAAAAATTTAACCAAAGAAAGTGATAAAAAGATCAAATAGTATAAAAAAGCAGTTTTCAGGATGTTCTAATAAATTTTATTTACTTACTATAAATTCACCACATGTTAAAATATACTAAACAATAAAAGAAGAATGATGAGAAGGGAAGGTTATAGAAATTTCCATAGAAAAAGAAGGAAGAAGAAGATTCTAGAAACCTAGAAAAAATTGCTGGAAAATCTTATAATCCTCAAAATTTATTGAAGAATATAATGTAATATAAAGCCAAAATTTGTAAAAAAGATCTTGAAAGATGGAAAAGAAATTGGAAAATTTGAGAATCCTCTCTCTAGACAATTTCGAAAAAATGTATAAAATCAAATGTTAACTTATAAAAATGCTTATAAAATCCCATAATCCTTTAAAAAAATTTCTTAATCTAAGAATACAACTTTATTTTTAATTCTTCCTTTATCTTGTATTTTTAAATTAAGAAAATCAAACTGATTATTCCAGTGAAAATTCAATCTGATATATTCATTCTGCTATGTTTTAGTAATGCCGAGAAAGAGTTTCTAAATAATTTCGAAAAATGAATAAAATTGAATACTAACTTCAAAAAATTCTGATGAAATGAAAGAAGAATGTTCGAAGAGAAATTTTTTGAAAATACTGAGAAAAAAACAAGAAAAAATATACAGGATCATCGAAGGAAGAGAAATTACTGGAAGATTTCAGGAATCTGGAAGAATAATTGTTGGTATATCAAAGAATCTTCGAATATTTTTCATTTGGACATATAAGATAAAGCAAGAAATTGTGAAAAATTTTCAAAATATTGAATAAAAATAACTGAAAAATTTGTTTTGTAGAAAAATTCATTGTTGTAAATTTACGAATTTTTAAATTACATATTAGTAGTTTTTGTTAATTCAAAATTCTTCTATTGAAATTTTACTGTGTAAAACTATCTTATATAATTATAACAACATAAGTGTATAATTATTTGTTAATTCTATATGTAATAAATAGATAATGTCATATAAGCGAAAGATATTTATATAATGATATATTTTATTGTAAATATGGGTATTTTAACATAAATTAAAAATATTCGTTCTTTCGATGATTATAAATATAACCAAGTATCAATAAGTTTGTCGGATGGCGTCAGTGGCAGCACTGGTCATTCCAAACAGTCCATCGTTTTTGTAGGTTGTTCGAGGAAAATTTTGTGCAAACATTGGTTTATTTGTGTGGAAGGGCACTGATTGAATGCCAAAAATGGCAGTCCGGACCTTTGGGGACAAGCCGATTAGTTTTCAGCTGGAGGAAAATGGAGAATATTATTGCGTTGGTTCAGAGGTTAGTTTACGCGACCAATTATTACAGAATCTTTTTTGATGTCGATCAATTGTTTAAAGACAATTATTTATATTTGCAGTGAATTAGAATATTAATCACATTAAAAAGTCCTTTTGTATAATTTACCTATCACCCGATATAACCAATATACATAGTTAATTAAGAACCAGAAGTATTATGTTGAGTTAATCGTAACAAAATCTGCTAAAATTGTTAAACTAATTAATTAGTAATATCTAAACTAATATGTATAATTTGTGTATGTATTATTATTTTTAAATGAATCCATTGTAATATAAGTAGGATATTGAATATAAAGCTAAAATTTCATTATAGAATGTTTGCTGTATTTGCTTTTATTATTATATTAGTTTTATGCAATATTTCATGCTGTTAAAACAATGTTTTTAAAATAAGAAAAAGAACTACTAATAGAAGTTTCTAAATAAAACCATGTTAGCCTCTTATACACTATATTTCACTGAGCAAATAGAATTTAACATTGATAAATGTACCAAATTGTATACTATTTCTAATATAATACTTCTTCTTTTGTGTAAGTAATTAATGACCTTGACTGCACAGCAAACTAAATCATCGAAATTAGCAGTATTGGTGTATGTAATTTAATTAAAATTACCCATTATTTAAAATTTGCTTTTGAAGGTTATACTGTATATAATAAATATAAATGTAATTTTGTGTATTTATTTATGCATAATTTTTTTAGGTCGGTAATTATCTCCGCCTCTTCAGAGGATCTCTGTATAAGAGATACCCTGGCATGTACAGGAGATCGATCACAAATGAGGAAAGAAAACGCTTAATCGATTTAGGTCTGAGCCAGCACGTTCTCGCAAGCAGCGTGTCTTTGCTGAGGTCTTCTGAAGTCGAGGATATTATTGAAGGAAATGATGAGAAGTTAGTTTTTCTTTATTAAGTGATAATCATATATATATATTAAAAAAAAAAACAATTGAATCTAAAAATTCGGAATGTTTTATTTTTTCAGATACAAAGCTGTCTCTGTTCACACTTCAGAACCCCCACTTCCGAGAGAGGGTAAGCCAAAGAAGAGCATGCAATGGGTGCCCTCTCTCCCCAATTCAAGTCACCTGGATGCTGTGCCCCAAGCAACGACTATTAACAGGAATAGAGTGTCTTCTAAAAAGGTAGGTTTATCAGTAATTTTTTGTAAGATTTTTACTGCTTTATTTACATAACAATTTAAAATATACAAACATAAACATTGTAGTGTTAGTCGATCTGGGCTACAGAACTGCTATCTTTCTGCACTATCTTTAATTTAATTTATTTTATTGTCTAAAGTAAGAGGAGGCTTTCCTGTCTACAACTGTGCTACGCTGATAAGATCCAAAATAAAACCGGTCTGTTGTTGTTCTTGGCAGGGAAGCAATAATTAAATATTTTCAGTCTTCTTTTGTTTTGGATGTCTCTTATAATCATATGAATAATTTATAAACAAATATATTTATTAAAGAAATGAAATGTATTCTTATATCTATAGCTGCTATCCTGTTATCTGGAAATAATTTGCGGTATAAATTATAAACAATACACCATCTTTGCCATTTTTTAGGTTCGAACATTCCCATTATGCTTTGATGACAGTGATCCTCAATTACACGTGGATAATGGTTGTCATTCTGAGTTACTAGTGCCAATTAGGCTCGACATGGAAATTGAAGGGCAGAAGCTGAGAGATACTTTTACTTGGAATAAACATGGTAATGGTAAAAAATTCTTTTTTTTTAAATTTGATTTAAACTCTTTACTCTTCAATAATTATATAAAATATAATAATTGAATGACTAAATTACATTGAATCCAATCCAAATAAAACAAAGCAATAAAAACCTTTCTTCACACACAAACGTTTTTAGTGCTTTATTTTATAATCAAGTTTATCTTCACTTAACTCATCCAATTAATTTACCAATCCAAATAATTTGAATTATTTTGTAATTTGTTGTTGTTACAATTTTTTAGAATTATTTATATGTATAAATAATTACTTTGATTGAAAGATTAAATTACTCATATAGTTTATTTACATGTTTACTGTATAGTTTAATAAAAGTCAAATAATTAGGATGAAAAATTGAAAAATCCATTTGAATTTTGTAATTTATTAGTGTTATAAAATTTACTAGAATTTTAAAAATACCATCCATAATTACTTTATTTTCAATATAATTTGAATCTTCAAGTGTTTGCAAATGAATGGTGATGAATTTAAAAATTTAAATGTTAAGAATTAAATTATAAATATATATTAAAAATATGTTAAATTTAACATGAATTAATTGTTGTGTGCTATGAACACAATTAAAAAAAAGAGGGAGATTTATTGAGACAAATTCTCTCAACAAGCAATTGACCAGCAGTCTTTTTTAATATAATGCTTTTGTAATAATTTGATTTTTTTAACTATTTAAAGAAATCTTGAAAAAATAAAATTGTGCATGCAATGGATTTTCTAATAAATTTGTATTATGTAGTTATTTAGATGATTCATTACTTCATTCTTCCATTAATTTATGTTTTCAATTATATCAAATACACAGAGTGGCACCTATAAAATCAGGATGTTAATTAAATTAAAAATTAGCACTGCAAACATATTTAATTGGTTTTACAGTGGCCACTTTGTAGAAGTAACTTAATGGTATGTGGTTGTTGTTTTCCTGTCAGCTTTAATGTTTATAAAAATCAAGGATTTTTGTTATATGATCACATGATTTTTAATTTTTTTTTGTAGTTGTTATGATGTTATTGCTAATTTTAGAGAGTTTGATAAGTCCAGAACAATTCGCAGAAGTACTTTGTGATGATTTAGACCTGAATCCGTTAACATTCGTGCCTGCAATTTCGCAAGCAATTCGACAACAACTCGAGGCTTTCCCCAATGAACCTCCCGGTATAATTGAGGATAACTGTGATCAGAGGGTTATAATCAAACTCAACATTCATGTGGGCAACACATCTTTAGTCGATCAAGTATGTGTTTTTTTAAAGAATAATATATGAAATGGTTGTGGTTTCATTTTTTATTTTTAGGTGGAATGGGATATGTCCCAAAAAGAGAACAACCCCGAGCAATTTGCAAACAAGCTATGTTCTGAGTTGGGACTGGGTGGGGAATTTGTTACAGCAATTGCTTATTCAATTAGAGGCCAACTGTCTTGGCACCAGAGGACATACGCTTTCAGTGAAGCACCTTTACCAACTGTTGAAGTAAGTTATTTATAATTTTATAGCTCTGTTATTTATTTTATTTATTCTTTACTCTTGATACTTTATTCTCTATTCCTTCCTCTCACTTTGTTCATTTGGTGCTCATTTCTGTGATTCTTTTTTTAAATCCCATAATGGTTTTAATTATTTCAGCCAAACAAATAACGTATGTTAATACTTAATATATTTCTATAATGCAATACTATTATTTATTTATTTTGCTTTACATATCCACTTAAAAAAAATCTATAAAATATAACAAATTTCACTCAGGCCCATAGTACCAGATGATTGTATCTTCATAAACTGTTTATTTTAGCCATTTAGGCAATATTTCAGCCATTATTGGCTTATTTAATATCGTTTTATGTCATATGTGAATATACATATTTATATATTTTTTAATATTTCCATTGTAATTATTTGAATATGTAAAACCTATAGGTTAAATCTACTTTTAGGTACCATTTAGACCACCTAGCGAATCTGACCAATGGGCGCCCTTCTTGGAGACGCTGACGGACGCCGAAATGGAGAAGAAGATCAGAGATCAAGATCGTAACACTAGACGCATCCGCCGCTTGGCCAACACGACACCTGGCTGGTAAATACACAAACACATATTAGTTTAATTTGTGGCTCGTAAATTTGGACGAAACCTGTAGTTACGATACGGAATCGGTAGTTTGTAATCTATCGTTTTAGAGACGCTGAAAAAAAAAAATTTTTTATAGGCTACATAATTCGAAAAGATTGATGATGGTGATGCATGCGAATGGTGTATACTCGTAGATATTTGGTTAATGTTTGTCGGCAAAGGCATTAGTTCGTGTTTTTAAGTAATTATTGGAGTAAGTGAGCGAGTCTGAAACGTGCTGGCGAGTTTTTTCACAGTTATAACATTTTATAAACTTTAGCTAATTCAGTGGTCATTAATCAAAGTTTAATCATCCAAAATTGACCTACCCCAATGCTTTATCATTGATGGTGGAAACCATTACCGTTTTTTGAAATATTTCAATCAATGCAATCAACTTTGTGATAAATCTTAAAATCAGGAACTTTAATTAATAGAAGTCAATTAACAATAAATACTTGTTGGATTAAGACTTGTTAGTAAGAGAGAATTTTAATAGAAATAAATTTTGATTGTATATAAAAATTAATTGCTTGTTCGTGTGATATTAATGAAGTTTTTAATAATTTACTACATTAAAATCATTCTTTTATCATTATAGCTTAAGGTTGGTAATAAGGTTTTGGTCATTGTGATTAAATTAGCCAGAGCGTTTTACATTGACGTAAAATGTTTTCACGGACCCCGAACTGGTGCCTTCTGTTGTATGTTTGAGGCGATAATAAAGTGACTTATTTTTTGCAGCAAATACAAACAAGCTAGGCATATGATGTAAATCATGACTAATCAAGACAACAAAACATTATTTCTAACTTTCCCCCCTGACTAATATGAGACATAGAAATTGAGTAGATTTTCACGCTTTTGTATTAGTGGCAGAGTGCGTACGTACGTGGATCTCCGTTTTGACACTTTGTATATTATATATATTTTTTTTTTCGAATTATGTACTCTTTTTTTAAAACTGTTTTTGTGACTTATGTTAAGGTTAAGAGATTATTTAAGTACCTTGTTTGTTTTTCTTGCACACCACACCTCCGATCCAGCGGTGGCTCATAGATTTACAAAGGAGAAGCTATGCTACAGAGGGGAAAAAAAGTATTGTAATTAAATTTTTTGCATAGTTACTTCATTGGATTTCAACTAGAAGCTGCTGTTCCGATCCCAAAATTTTAATCAAATATTTCAGTTGTGCTCACAGTGAATCTTGTTTTTAAAATTTGAATTAAAAAATTGTGATATGGCCATCATAGTACTTTCCCTATATTTTACTCGAAAACTATGAGGTTTACACAAAAAGGCTATTTTTAGTAATTTGTTCACTTTTGAATTCTCTAAAATTATTTGTTTTATAAATTTCATGTAGCTTCAATAGTTTAGTAGCAATTGGCAAAAAATGTCAAAATTTTCAATTTTTTTTTCTCGAAAATTAAGAATTTTATGAAAAATATTTTTTAACAAAACTTGTTCTGTTTCTCATTCCCTTTAACTTTTGTTTAAAAAAAATTGTAATATTGTTCATATTAAAAAAATATTTGAAGAAAACCAAAAACGGCCTCGAGTAAACATCCATTTCCGGTTTTTGAATATTTACCAAAAGCTTTTCAGTTCCAGTTTTTAACGATAAAACATTAAATTTAAAGTTTCATCTCAATCGGATCATTCGTTTTTGAGATACAGCGCACACAGAAAGTAAAAAGAAATACAGTAAGAAAATTACACATTTTTTTTCTGTTTTATGGTTATTCATAAACAGTAAGGAAAAAAATTAATCATTTTAGAAAATTATTTTTATGTTTATAAAGATCTTATGGCTTTCTCACATTTTTTTTTGGAGTATTTTGAAGGTCTTTGAATAAATATTATTTTTATTGTGATTAGTTCACTTTCAGTCCAAACTTTTTATTTGCTTCTTATGTAATGTTATATCTAATTTGCATGATTGATAACTTTAAATATTATTATTTTATATTTTAAGCTTGATTGATATTTATTAATTAGAAGAAATAAAAAAGTTATAGATATTTTTGGGATTCTTAGTTGAAGTTCTTACTGTGTTTTTAAATATTCAAATACGACATAAAAATATGAAATATTGTTCATTGGTTATCATTAATATAATTATTAATAATACTTATTGCTTTACCCTCTTGATGGAACTAGATGTGCAAATTTGTTAAAGAGAAACATTTGTTAGGTTCTAAAAACAATATGGAACAAAAACACTTATAATATAGAACTTAGGTGTTTTTCTTCAAGAAATTAATCATTCTTTTACTTTATAATTTAGAAATTAATTAACTGTTAGTTAAATACATATGTGAATTCAATATTGATTTACAAATGCAGTATTAATGAAAATGAGGAAAAATTGTTTTAAGCATTTCTGCACTGCAGTTTTACAATATTATAATGTTGGTAGTTTTTACATTATAATGTAAAACTGCGGTGCAGAAAAGCTCAAAGTAGTTAATTCTCATATTTGTAATTTTTTTTTATTCTTTGAAGAATATTAGAATGGTTTTATGTAAAGGAAAAGAAGTATATAAGCTTTATAATCCAAATATATTTCCGTACACATTTACCGAAACTACAAAAATGATAAAGACTATCTCATAAAATTAACAACAACAAAAACAAAGAAAAAAACTACATCAAAATGACGTCGCCTATAAAAACGAATTTCACACTTTAATACCTACAGATCGGCGCCGGGAGGTCCCTCCCGTGGAATATCCAGTAAAATTGCTTACAAAATTGTAAAAAGGAAAACGATGATCGCGTATAAAAACTGTAAACATTGAGGTACTCATGTTTTTTTTTTAAAGTTTTGTTTCTTTTCTTCATCATTAAAAAAACCGAACGGACTGTTCCCTTACTGGCTAATATTGTCAAAGAAACGGTTCCGTAACAAAATTGTACAAAAATATATGTCATCATCGTGGGGAATGTAAAAAAATCACCTATGCGTTCATATAATACCGTGGCGGGCGGGGTGCGCGGTACGACCATCTAAGGCCACACTTTGTTGAAGAGGTCCATGAAGCTGTCGTAGATCATGAACGTGATGGCCACGTCGAGACAGACGCGGCTCAGTCGGGGCACTGTGCCCTTGTAGAAGGCGGCGGGGCCCTCGTTCACCCATATTTGCCGGATGCAGTCGACTGTGCCCTTGTACTTTGCCGCTTCGAGACCCTGCATTCTCGTTTTCACCACGTCCAAGGGTGTATTGCCGAATACGGATGCAGCTCCTATAAAAATAAAGGTAGAAACATAATATTCATCAGACATTATTTATTTTCTAAAGGCTAAAACATAGGTAATGCACAAAACAAATAATACCTTCAGTTGAGATTACAAGAAAACGTTAACATTCTATGCTTAAATGGTTTAGGTATTTAATTGATTGGCTGATTTACATTTTGATTGGAATTGTTATTTATTTTTAATACTTTTTCTATAAACATATACTCATGAATATATTTTATAGATCAAAATATGTTATTCCGATTAACCCCAGAGATACAGAGAGATGCATAGATGAAATATACTCGATTCAGAATACGTAACTAGTAATAGTGCCTACTCTGTAACATATTGACTCAACTACTCAACCCCATCTCTATTCATGTTGATGAATGAGTTACATGAAGGTCATGCAATATAAAATAACTTGTAATCACTTTCTCCACAGTTTATTTTATATCCCATCCCTATTGGCACCATGGAAACATTTTCAGAATCTACAACTTTTGTCAATAACTATAATTTGAATTGAATAATAACACCATTGAATGAATGAATTAAGAAAAAGGAAATAGATTTGCAATTCTGAAAATGGTTTTGTACATTAGATATTCGTGGTGATAAGTTTTGTATCTAGTAAAAATTAATGTAAAACACATTTTTGTGAGGGCTCACTGTTATATTCTGAACTGAGTTTAGTATAGGAGGTAAATGATTTCTTCTCCTGTAACATGTTTTGATTAACTATAAAATACATTTATTGCTGAAATTGAGTATACGTTTATAGAAAAAATATCAAAAATAAATATAAATAAATGAGGTGTACAAATAATATTTAACACTCTTGAATTACATTTGAATTTGGAATAAGTTGTAATTTTTTATTTATTTATGAATGAAAGCGGCGGTGTAAGTAACGTGAACACGTCTTGGCCACGCTGTGATAATATTAGAGTATACTTTAAAATTTAAAAATTGCGAACGGTTGAGTGAGTTGGGAGTACATAAACGGGGAAACAGAAACGGATGGGACACGATTTAGTGCCGGTTGAAATAAAACTGTGAGAACAAAACGAAAAGTGAAGGTTAAGACAAAAAACGGACATATTTTGTGCGCGCCAAAAGTGCGACGTTGTCGGACCGAACAAATAAAACGTATAACAAGGAAAATATACAAAACAAATATATAAATAAATCAGAGGGTAACAGTGAAAAGTTGTTCCAGAAGACATATATATATATATATATATATATATATATATATATATATATATATAAACAAATAAGAGGGAATAATAACGAATACTATGAACAAAAGGCAAAGGGCTGAAGAGAGAGACAAAGACATACAAATTTTCGGAAAGAACAAAAAGATATTAAGATCTCCAGAACAAAGAAAGAAAGAGGAGGAAAACAAGGAATTTAAAGGATTTATTATAGAAGAGGGAGAAATAAGAAACGAAGAAAAAATGGAGGAACTTAAACAAATGATAAGGGAGCTGATTATCAAAACAGATAAAAACACGCAGGAATTAACAAAGGAAATAAGAGATATGAAAAAAGACATGGAAAAGAGAGAGGAACAGTGGGAGAGAGAAAAGAAATCACTAATAGAGAGAATAGAAAGATTGGAACAAAAGAATGAATGGGATGAAAAACAAAAAAGGAAGAACAATATAGCTATAATAGGACTAAAAATATCATATCCAATAAAAGAGGCGGTTCAGAAACTCTGCGTAGAGAAATTAGAAACTAAAATAGAAATTAAAAATGTAAAAATAATAAATGAAGGCAAAAAGCAAGAACTAATAATAGCGGAAATAGCTACGAGCGATCAAAAAGGAGAAATTATGGAGGCAAAGAAAAAGCTAAGAGATACACAAATATTCATTGAAAATGATCTAACTTTCGAAGAAAGAAAAATCCAAAGGGAGATAAGGAGCATAGCAAGAGAAGAAAAAGAAAAAGGAATCAGAGCCAAGGTCGGATACAAAAAATTGACGCTCAACGGAAAGGAGTACATATGGGACAACACACAGAATGGACTAATAGAGAAGGAACATAATGAGAAATCAAAAAACCAATAATGGAAGAAAATATGAGTAGAAAGACGACAATGGCAACGAATAAGGACACGAGGAAAACAAAAATGCGGCAAAACAAAAAGACTGAAAAGAAAGGAAAATTAAGAAATGATATAAACGATAGAGGAAACATATGGAGAATTGGAACATGGAACGTGAGAAGCATACAAGATAAAGAACAAGAACTAGAAAGAGAATTTGAAAAAGCCAAACTAGATTTATTAATAATAACAGAGATAAGAGGAAGGGGAAAGAAACAAAAAGAACAGAAAATGAACATATCATTATTTTTAGTGAAGTTGAGAACGAACAGAGAGCGACAGCAGGAACAGCATGTCTAATACATAGAAAGTATGAGCATGAAATAGATGGATGGGAAGCAATAAACGAAAGAATGCTTGTAATTAGGTTAAGAAATAAAGAGGAGAATATAATTAGAACAATAATAGGGGTGTATGGACCGAACGAAGATGACACTAAAGCAAACAAAGATATATTTTGGAAACAACTAGCAGAAGAGACAGTGAAAGCGAAAGGAGAGCTATTTATAATGGGAGATTTCAATGAACGGGTAGGAAAAGAAGATGAGTCACACAGAGTAGTTCCGGGAAGACATGGTGAAGAACATAGAAATAACAATTGAGAAAGAATGATAGACTATTGCATAGAACATGATCTAATAATAACTAATACGTTTTTTGATCACAAAGAAATTCATAAGTACACAAGGGAACAACAAAGCAGAGGCGAGAGATCAATAATAGATTACATTTTAACAGAAAGGATAAACCGAACAAAGATACGAGATATAAGAGTTAGAAGGGGATATGAAATAGGAAGTGACCATTATTTACTAATAGGAGAAATATACCAAGAAAAAGCAAAAGTAGAAAAAGGGAAAGGCGAAGAAAAATCATATGACGAAGTTATAAGAGCATACAAATTAAAACAGGAAGATATAGCAAGGAAATATGAAGAAGAAATAAGCAAGGCAATAAGCGAGCTAGTAGGAGTAGATACGCAAAGTATAGACGAGGAATGGGAATCGCTAAAGACAATAATAATAGAGGCAGTTAAACGAGTATGTGGAACAAACAAAAAGAGCAAGTTCAAGAAGCAAATATCGTGGTGGACAATGGAAATTAAAGAACAAATTAAAATTAAGAAAGAAAAATGGCAGAAATACCTGAGTACGAGATCACAGAGCAGCTATGATGAATACAAGAGAGAGAGAATTAAAGCAAAGAAAATGATACTGACTGAAAAACAAAGGTCGTGGGAAGAATTTGGAAACAAGATGGAAGAAAATGCAAAGACAAAACAAAAGATATTCTACAAGACATTAAAGAACATAAGAAATGACAAAAAAGATGAGTATATAAGAATAAAAGATGAAGCAGGAAGACTACTAATGACGGGGACAGAAACTATGGAAAGATGGAAGACATACTTTCAAGAATTACTAAATCGAGACTACGAGCAAAACCAAGAAGCAGATGATACAACAAGAGAAGATACAGAATACTCACAAGACGGAATAACAGAATAAGAAGTAGAAGATGCAATCAAAGGGCTAAAGATTGGAAAGGCACCAGGAGTAGACAAAATAACTGATATAATGATTAAGAATATGGGAGTACTCTTTCCCTTAGTACGCTGTGGAAATTGATCAACAGAGTGTGGAAAGAAGAAAAAATACCAAAGGAGTGGGAAGTAGGGATGATAGTGCACATTTACAAAACTGGGAGCAAGACAGAATGCAACAATTACAGAGGAGTCGCACTAATTGGTACAACTACAAAAATATATGTGAAAATTATAGAAAAAAGGTTAAGACAAACAGTAGAAAAGAAAATATCAGAATCACAGAGCGGTTTTAGACCAAGGAGAAGTGGAAATGACCATATATTTACATTAAAAACAATAATTAATAGAACATTAGAGACACAGAAATCAATATTCATTGCTTACCTAGACATGGAAAAAGCATTCGACAAAGTGCCAAGAGGAAAAATTTGGGAAAGCCTAAGGAAAATTGAAGTCAACATCAAACTGATAAGGGTAATACAAAGTATATATAAAGAAACAAGAAATATAATAATAGCTAAAAACAAGATTTCTGAGGAATTTACTACCAAACAAGGAGTGAGACAGGGAGGAAGCCTAAGCCCGCTGTTATTTATAATATACATGGACCAAATAATAAACGAAGTAAACAACGAAACAAGACCTCTAGTTGTAGGATACAGAGATATGAAAAAAGTAGAAACACAACAATGTGCATTTGCAGATGACATCGCCATATTAGCAAATAGGCAAGAAGAACTTCAAGAAAAACTAGTAATATGGAACAAGATACTGAAAAAATATGGCATGAAATTGAATATCAACAAAACTAAAGTAATGGCAATAACAGGACAAGAAATGAAAATGAACATAAAAATAGAGAACAAAGAAATAGAGCAAGTGAAACAATACAAATACTTAGGAGTGATCATACAAGACTCAGGACAGCAAGAAGCAGATATAAACAATAGAATAAACAATACGAACAAGTTGTACTACACACTGAATAAATACATAACAAGTAAAAGAGAAATTATGATGAGCACAAAAATAAAAATATATAAAGCCATATACAGACCAGTTTTAACATTTGGATGTGAAACATGGATACTTAATGAAAGACAAAAAAGCAGAAATGAGATATTTAAGAAGAGCGTATGGCGTCACACTAATGGACAAAATGAGGAATGAAAGAATAAGAGAAAAACTACAAGTAAAGAGCATAGAAGAATACATAGAAGAGAGACAACTAGGATGGTGGGGACATGTACAGAGAATGAACAATAATACTCATGCCAAAAAAGTATGGGAAGCAAGAGTACAAGGAAAAAAGAAAAGAGGATGACCAAGAAAGACATGGGAAGAGACAATAAATAACATTCTAGAGAAAAGAGGCATCTCAAGACATGAAGCAATTAAAATGTCAAAAGACCGAAAGACTTGGAAGGATTACATACATAAAGAAATAAGATCAAATACAAAACCCTACACCCATGCGGGTAGAAAGGGTCATTGAATATATATATATATATATATATATATATATATATATATATATATATATATATATATATATATATATATATGTAATTTTTTATTAATAAAATTTTAAGCTTACCTGCGAAAGCACCCATTAATCCAACCATTAATTTGGGAACATGCTTTTTATCATCACCGCCCTTGTATAAATCCTTCAATGTTTCCATCACATAAAAGCGAATCGCTTGATTTGAACCCTGCTTAAGAATAGTGGGGGTTAGTCCTTTATAAATTCCTCCAATACCTGTAATAAAGGATTCGTGTAATTACAGTAAGAATATTTTTTGTTAAACTGTTTTTTGTGTTATTTACCTTCTTGTTTGACAATTGTGACAACACCGTGGAAAAATCCTTTGTATTGAGGTATTGGATTCCTTTGATCATTGATGAACTTCACTTTAATAGTTTCCATTGGTGTTACTGCAAAAATGGCTTCACCCACGCCCGCGCCAAGACCGCAAAGTAATTTTGCCGGCCCGCTAAAGCTTCCGTCCGCGTTGACCATCCTCGATTTTAAAGCTTCAAAAGTTCCAAACCTAAAAAAATGTTTGATTGAGTAATAGAAATTCAGAATTTACTTAAAAAAATAAGGTATTTTTGTTTTTATCTTTAAAAAGTTTTATCCTATCAAAGATTATTGGTGTCTTTTACAATAAAAAATTATCTATTATAGTGTGAGTATTTTCTTTATAGAAAAACAATTTCTAATAATAAAAGTGATTTAATTGAAAAAGTATTTATTTACCTTACAGCGCTCTTTGGTATAGATCCATAAACTAGTACGCTCAAACCCCTGTACAAACCAAAGAACCCATTCGTCTTAACAGTTTTCCTAACGCAGTCCATGATGCCATTGTACTGTTTCTTGCCACCCTTTTCGTCCAGTTGCAATTGTGTCTTCACGTATTCCGTGGGGAACGTGATGCAGATCTCTATGCCGCCAGTGATGCCACCTGCAAGAGACTTGTTTTACACATCACGAAATTGGTGCATTAGTCCTTAATCTTAAGGCCTTGTTACCTGCCACAATTCCCTTCAATCCTTTGTTTCCACTGGCTGGGGCCGCAGCGCCTTGGTGCCGCATCCACGGCCTAGACCCGAACGGGTTCACGAATGGTTTGTTTGGGTTCATGATTTACTGTAAAGTAGAAATTACAATATTGTTAGATATATTTTAATTAATTGATTAATATTATCAATAATACAAGAAAGGTGTGTTTATTATGGGTGCAAAAATTTATAGTTTTTAATAAAATTGTGTACTCTTTTCATCAAGTTTGTTTTATTGGTTAACGTCATTTGGAGATTAAATAATACAAGAGTTATTTATCTTGTAATATTAAATAAAACACTTTTAAACTTTGTTGTATTGTCCCTGTTATACAAACAAAATTTTAAAGTGTTTTATTTTTCAATAATAATGCATAACGAAGTGGAAGCCTTCATCGTTAACAGTTTGTATTATTAAATTCTTACTATGTTTTAGTTTTTGTGTTTATCGTGAATTTCCATTCAGTAACGATCGTAACTATTCTTATGATATTATGTAAGTGTATGTAGATAAGGAAAAATATTATATTTTCCAATATTTCATATCAATATTTATAGAAAATTGAAAATATTTTTTTCTTTTCAATTATTATCTTATCTTAATTTAAAATAAAGGTGTAGAAGTTTTGAGTTGATTCAGTCTGCCTGTACGTAATTTTAGTTCATAATTAATGTATTTGTTCAAGATATTAAAACTATGATGGAAACAATTAATTTCAATTATTATTTCTAATAGTATTGTAATAATATTTGTTTGTTAATTTCTACTTGATATTTAAGTATTATTTTTATCGTCACTTGTAGAAATTTTTCATAATGAATAATTCATGTTAAACCAATTACACTTAACGAATCCTAATGACGTTTTCACTACCGATGATTATTGAATTTGACGTACCTTTAGATTTTAAACGGATTCCGGTGTCGACCGTACGACGTCTGGCGACGCACAACAATGACCCGTGGGCCCGATCCACTGATAAATGTTACTTAACTCTAGCGATAAGGCGGCAATATTTCTGACTGTAACGACCTATAATCATCTTTGAGCGGTCGAAATACGTCATTTCGCGTCATTATTGGTGGGTGATGATAGGTGCATTCACAATCTTGGACACGAGATGGGAATGCATTTGGCCGTTGCGTGGTAACTAGTCGGTTGCCAATTTTGGGCGTGTTGGGTAATGCTGGGGTCAATTATGTCGCAACTGTATGATAATTAAATAAACACTTTTGTAATAGTGCGTGCCGATGATAACGGGATTAACTATCTGGCCAAAATTTTGTACTAAATCGTAAACAAAAACAAATTTGTTTTTCATATAGGCTTTAGTTTGATAACATATTTATACAATATAAAAATATTAACCATAGTAATTTATTTTCATAATTGTTAATCATTCTGAATTCAAAAATTCATTATATTTTAACCACAATTATAATGATTATTGAATTATTGTTTCCTTGTCAATAAGAGCCACCAACCGGTTTTGATCTATTTTGAATTTCATCAGAGTAGAGCAGTTGAAACGAAATAATATGACAATCAAATGTCATTAAAATAGCTCCATGGAAATATACATAAATATGGCCAAAATATTGCCTAAAAGGTAAAAAATATTGACAGAGAATTTAATATTAAAGGATATTGTAAAATAAAAATGAATTAATTAATAAATAAAGATTTAACTCTGCAGATAATACCATTGAGGTGCTATCTTAATGGTATCACCTTGTTTTATTATTATTTGTGGGTAAAACATAGTAAATTTATCAATTATGTATACGTACGAATTTCCACGTAGTAACGGTCGCAACCATTCGCTTCATAATTGTTAATATCTGACATTTCAATTATTTCACATAACATTTTTTTAAATTAATTGGTACCTCACAATTAGGCACGGTTAAGTTTTTATTAATCAAAACCTTTACAATTATGGACAATAAAGAGTTATTAAGCAAAAAATAATTAATATATTACGCAAAAATTACATAAAAAGTTTTTAATGATCCTAAAACAACTTAATAAACATCAACACTTCGTCATAAAAGTCCTTCAGTTGAATATTACAAATATCGTTTCGAGGTTAATAATGTTATTTTTTTATAATAAGAGTTTATTAATATTTTAGTGTGTTATAACGAAGAGTAATTGCAAATGTGTTTAAAAATATTATTTAGTGTTAATAACAATATTTTTTTTTGTACAAACAATATACATTTATTTGTAAATTGTACATAGGTTTTACATTTAGTCAGTCTCCATTATCTCTAAGGGGTGAAACAGCAATGGTTAAAACGGAAAATTATGAACATTTTTTTTCTCAAAATCTATAATAACTAATTTTGAATTTCTATTTACTATTTTTTTGGTTTGATATTGTCTTGTTTCGCTTTTTTTTCAATGCGATCTTCAGTAAAATTATTTTTTTTTTTTAGGAACTTCTTGATCTGATAGAGCTTTACAATAATTTTGAGTCACTACAATTTAGAATATTAATAGTAATTCCTTCCTATATTTTACAGTTTTTACTTTTATTGTGATTTGTGTGATTTTTAGTTATGTTTTTCTTTTAAATCATTAATATCTAATTTCTGATTTCTAGTCTTTTCTATTTAGGTGGAATTAAGATTTTGGCTTATTTAGAAAATTATTTTTAGTGTAGTCTTTTTACTTTACAAAAGTATTTTTTATTTAGAAGTCCTTGCTTTATACAATATTTTTGAGTTAACATATTTTCAAATTATTTTTAGTGTAGTCTTTTTACTTTACAAAAGTATTTTTTATATAGAAGTTCTTGCTTTTTATAATATTTTTGAGTTAACATATTTTCAAAATTTCTATATTTTTAAGGTTAGGTCTGTTTTTTTTAAAAATATTTTTGTCCTGCCTCAATAAGTTATATATTTTACGAGCACAATTTAATGTATGCGTTAATCGAGCATCTATTTTCAGGCTTGAACTAGCGTACTCTTGACCTACCTCAATGTACAATTTATTTGGGCGGGTTAGGAGTTCGATAGGTCAATGCACTGCTTATTAGGGTAGGTCAAGAGTACGCTAGAATAATAAATTAAGTTTATAAGCCTATGTGAGGTTATTAAATCGATATTATAGTTTAAAATAACGATTATTGAAAACAATAAAGCATCGAAACAATTGAACTTAAAATTACAAGAATTAAAAACATAATAATTAATAAGAAAGAATTGAAATTTCATGTCAGAAAGCTGTTAAAATTTTTAAAAACTTACATAATAGAAAAAAAAAATAAATTTGCCAAAAAAGAAAAGAGTCAACACCGCAATTAAATGCTATTCAAGAAAACAATTTACAATATTTAAAAAAATCAGTTGATAATTTATCAAATTCGTGGAAAATTTGACATGTGAAAAAAATTGACAGTTATTCAAGAAACAATTGAAATAAACAAAATAATTGAATCGGGGCTGAAAGACCTCAGGTCTATAGCCTAGACGGACTAACACCATTTATTTGTATTGTGTTCATATTTATTGTTATTATGTATTTTTTATTGTCCAAATAAAGATTTTTGTATATATATATATAATTGAATCTTTAATAAAGATTTTTAGGTTAGTGTATTTGCGTGTGTATTTTTATGTATTTTTTTAATAGAATTTGTAAGGTAAGTAAAATAAATAAATAAATAAAACAAGTAACATGTTTTGAAGTTTGTAAAACAATTATTAAGCATTTGCGAAAATTAAAAAAAACAGTTGATGTTGTCAAAGAGTTTACAACAATTAAATATAAATTAAAAAATAATTAACAGACAATCGACAGAAACATTTTATCTGTACAAACTAAACAATCAATAAAGTCAGTTTATTGACAAACAATTTGACTTGAAAATTATTGAAATAGATAAATAATTGAAACAGTTGAAATTTGTGAAAGCCCGAAAATAATTGAACGGTACTCCAAATATAAATTTAAATTGTTGGAAAAGAAAAAAACAATTGACAATCGACAAAAATTAATCGACCCAAAACTTGATGAAAGAAAACAATTAAAAATTATTTAAAAACTAGCGGAAAAGCGTTTTCAAAATTGAATGACGCTTCAGAAGACAGTTATGCAATTATTTTTTAATAATGTTCACGAAAAAATGAAAATTAATTTAAAAACAAATATTCATTAATATTCTTAAAAAAAAAACAATTGTAAGCACTTGAACATTGACAAGAATATTTAATAAAAGAAAACAATTTAAAGTTATACAAAAAACATCTGAATATAAAAAATTGAATATCTTTATAGAAAACATTTGAAATTTGTACAATTAAAAGAAAAAAAAACAATCTATAATCAATAAAATTAGTTTATTGGCAAACAACTTGATGAATGAAAACAATTGAAAATTATTATAAAAAATACAGATGAAAATGTTAAAAGTATGAAAATAATTGAATTACAGTCGACTCTCTATATAGTGAAAGACTAAAATGTTGACCAACATTTCACTATATAGAGTTTTTCACTATATAAAGAGAAACAAAATTTCCAAAATTATGACATAAAAAAAGATTATTAAACATTTAAAAGTTTAAATACATAGCATGTACATAATGTACATACTGTACACATTACATATGTATGTACAGAGCTAAATAATACATAAAAAGAATACATAATACAAAATCTGTTAATACATACATACATATGTACATTTAAAATTTGTGTAGTCTCAATAAATTGCTAAACAACATACATATTATGTACTAGGAAAAATAATCACCTATTTTTTGAACCTGTTAGCGAATTAATCTAGGCATCGACTACATATAAAATGGGTTTCCCCGGGATGCTTTGAAATGGGTCCTACCCCGTGTTTCTCACTGAAATCTATTGTACTTGATTTACATTTTGCTTGTTAGGCGTTAAGAACCTTTTTAAAACAGTGAGTCATAAAAATCAGTTCGTGCTAATGTTAGGTAGAAATGGGAAACCCAATGTGGCCAAAATCTCAATAAATGCATAAAAATTTATACATGAAATTCCGGTAAAAATTTTATTATATAGAGTGTTCCTATTTTACAGATTCACTATATGCAGTGCGTTTTACATGAAATTTCATTAAAATATTTTGGGGTTTGAAAAAATTTCACTATAAAGAGTTTTTCACTATATAGAGTTTCACTATAGACAGAGTCGACTGTACTTACGAGATAGCAATTGAAACTGTGAAAAAACATTTGACAATCATTTGATAAAAGTAAATGGACAAAAATTTGAAGAAAGAAAACAATTGAAAATTATAAAAAGCGACAATAATTAAAAACAATTGAAAAAGACAGTTTAAGTTGTTAACAACCGACAGCCGACAGAAACATTTTAACAATTAACAATCAATAATAGCATTTAAATATTGATAAAAAATTGAAAATTAATTTAAAAAAACTGTTAAATCAAATGCCACTCCAGATATTAATTGAAATTATCAATAGAAGTTATCAAAAAGGTCAAAACAATTAAATAGAAATTAAAAATAATTAATAGACAATCGACAAACATTTTATTAACAAAAAACTTGACTTAAAAATTATTAAAATAGAGAAACGTAAACAATTAAATATTATAACAGTTGAAATTGGTGAAAGCCCGAAAATAATTGAAGGCTACTCCAAATATAAATTGAAATTGTTGGGAAAGAAAACAATTGAAAATTAATAAAAATCTAGCGGAAATGCGTTTTCAAAATTCCATGACGCTTCAGAAAACAGTTATACAATATGAAAATTAATTAAAAACAAATATTAATTAATATTAAATTTTAAAATTTAAAAAAAATCAATTTTTAGCACTTGAATATTGAAAAGAAAATTTAATGAGAGAAAACAATTGAAAATTATACAAAAAACAGCTGAATATAAAAATTGCTTAAACAATTGAATGTCTCTATAGAAAACAATTGAAATTTGTCAAGAACAATTAAAAGCAAAAAATCGATAATCAATAAATTTAGTTTATTGGCAAACAACTTGATGAATGAAAACAATTGAAAATTATTATAAAAAGAACAGTTGAAAATGTTAAAAGCATGAAAATACTTGGATGCTCTTCAAGATAATAATTGATATTGTGAAGAAACATTTCACACATAGATAACAGTAAATGAACAAAAATTGAAGATTATAAAAAGCAACAATAACTAAAAACTTAAAAAAAAACAGTTGACATTGTTAGAAATTGTTGGAAATTAAAAAAATAAACAACCGAGAGTCAACAGAAACATTTTAACAATTAACAATCAATAATAGCATTTAAATGATATTGATTAACAAATTTAAAATTAATTAAAAAAAAAACTGTTGAATTAAACGCCACTCCAGATATTAATTAAAATTATCAATAAAAGTTATCAAAAAGGTCAAAACAATTAAACAGAAATTAAAAAGAATTGACACACAATCGACAGAAACATTTTATGTGCACAATGTAAAAGAAACAATCGATACACTCAATTTATTAACAAAAAACTTGACTTGAAAATTATTAAAATACAGAAACGTAAACAATTGAATATTATAACAGTTGCAATTGGTCAAAGCCTGAAAATAATTGAATGCTATTCCAAATATAAATTGAAATAGTTGGGAAAGAAAAAAAAAACAATTGACAATCGACAAAAGTAGTTGGACCAAAGAATTGAAGAAAGAAAACAATTGAAAATTATTAAAAATCTAGCGGAAAAGCGTTTTCAAAATTGAACAACGCTTTAGAAAACAGTTATACAGTTATTTTTTAATAATGTTCAAGAAAAATAAATGAAAAATGAAAACTAATTTAAAACCAATAGTATTAAATAATTAAAAAGGGAATTGTTAGCACTTAAACATTGATAAGAAAATTTAATGGAAGAAAACAATTGAAAATTATACAAAAAAAAAACAGCTGAATGTAAAAAATTGCTTAAACAATTGAATATCTCTATAGGAAACAATTGAAATTTGTCAAGAACAATTAAAAGCAAAAAATCGATAATCAATAAAATTAGTTTATTGGCAAACAACTTGATGAATGAAAATAATTGAAAATTATTATAAAAAACAGTTGAAAATGTTGAAAGCATGAAAATAATTGAATGGCCTGCAAGAGAACAATTGAAATTATGAAAAAACATTTGACTATCGATAAAAGTAAATGGACAAACATTTTACGAAAGAAAACATTTGAAAATTATAAAAAGTGAAAATAATTAAAAACTATTGAAAAAAAAACAGTTGCCATAGTTAGGAATTGTTGGAAATTAAAAAATAAACAGTCGACAGAAACATGTTAACAATTAACAATCAATAATAGCAATTAAATATTGATGAAAAAATTGAAAATTAATTTAAAAACTGTTGAATTAAACGCCACTCCAGATATTAATTAAAATTATCAATAGAAGTTATCAAACAGGTCAAAACAATTAAATAGAAATTTTAAAAAAATTAACAAACAATCGACAGAAACAATTTATGTGTACAATATAAAAGAAACAATCAACAATCGATAAACTCAATTTATTAACAAAAAACTTGACTTGAAAATTATTAAAATAGAGAAACGCAAACAATTGAATATTATAACTGTTGAAACTGTCCAAAGCTTTAAAATAATTGAATACTACTCCAAATATAAATTGAAATTGCTGGGAAAGAAAAAAAAAACAATTTACAATCGACAAAAGTAATTGGACCAAAAAATTGACGAAGGAAAACAATTGAAAATTATTAAAAAAATAGTAGAAACGCGTGATTAAAATTGAATGACACTTCAGAACATAACAGTTATACAGTTATTTTTAATCATGTTAAAGGAAAATAAACGAAAAATGAAAATTAGTTTAAAATCAAATATTATTAAATCATTTAAAAAACAATTGTTAGCACTTGAACATTTATAAGAAAACTTAATGAAAGAAAACAATTGAAAATTATACAAAAAACAACAATTGTTAGCACTTGAATAAATAAATAATTTGATGAGAAAATTTAATAAACGACAACCATTGAAAATTATACAAAAAACAGCCGAATGTAAAAAAATTGCTTAAACAATTGAATATCTCTATAGAAAACAATTGAAATTTGTCAAGAACAATTAAAAGAAAAAAACAATCGATAATCAATAAAATTAGTTTATTGGTAAAAGTCTTCATGAATGAAAACAATTGAAAATTATTGTAAAAAAACAGTTGCAGTTGTTAAAATCATGAAAATAATTGCATGTCTTTCAAGATAACAATTGAAATTGCGAAAAAACATTTGACAATGGATAAAAGTTAATGGACAAAAATTTGACGAAAGGAAACAATTGACAATTATAAAAAGTGACAATAATTAAAAACTATTGAAAAAGACAATTGAAGTTGTTAGGAATTGTTAGAAATAAAAAAAAATTAACAACCGACAGTCGACAGAAACACTTTAAAAATTGACAATCAATAATAGCATTTAAATATTGATGAAAAATTTGAAAAAACTGTTGAATTAATTCAAATTCACTCCTGATATTCATTGAAATTATAAGTGGAACAATGATAAGCAAATTTAACCAAAGAAAACAATTGAAACATACAAAAAACGTTCGAAATTAATAACGGCGCTAAAACAATGTTTTCTACAGAAAACAATTGAAAAAATGATAATAACGCATAACCTTTAAATGTCGCACGTGAAATTAAATTATAAAAAATAAACTCTTTTTTAATGGATATTGGCCATGTTGCCAATCAACCAGTCACCTTTGTTAGTAAAAGAATAAGAAAACAACTAAAATAGACAAAAAAGACAAAACTTTTCTAAAAAAAAGAAGTTAGATAATTGCAAAAATAGAAATAATTGACAATCAATAAAAGCGAAAATACCTAATAAACCTTTTTTAGGAAACATTTGAAGTTGTTAGTAATTGTTAGGAATATAAAGAGAAACAATTGACAATCGACAGATACATTTTATGTATTCAAACTGCAATACATATATTAATTTTGTGTTTTTTAAATTTTGCTAATGTATATTAAAATAAATCTCGAAAAGTTAGTTAGGCAAAAAATGAATGAATGTTTCATTTTTGTTTTTGTGTAAAACTAATAATTATTATAATTTTAAGTTTCATTATAAGTAAAAAAAATAGGTAGCCATGAAAAAGACGAAAATAAAACAATTGCAGTTGTTTATAATAATAGCAATATTATATTGCTATTATTATAAACAACTGCAATTGTTTTATTTTCGTCTTTTTCATGGCTACCTATTTTTTTTACTTATAATGAAACTTAAAATGACTATAACTCACTTATTTTTAGAAATAACTATGTCTTATGTTACATTGAATTAAAGAGAAAAAAATAACCATAGCCATATATGGTTTCCATTTTAAAAAAATGTAAGTTTCGTCAAATTTTGGAAAATAATGGCGATAAAAATTTTCTGAATATTTTTTTATTAACCTGCATAAAATTATCTAAAACTTTGTCTTTTACAGTTTTTTTTCTATCTGTTATAATGACCGAGATATATCTAGATTAGAAAAAGTTGTCACTTTTTACTTTTTTCAAAATATCTAGTTACCCTTGACTTTTTTGAAATCTTTGAAAGTGAAATTTTATTTGTCTCGTAAATCTACACTTCTTTCCCCATTTAATCGTTTTTACAGCTCTTATAGTTTCCGAGATCTCAAACGAGAATATTTAAAAAATCTTACCCTGTATAAAAAAACAATTGAAATTGGTTAAAGCGCCAAAATATTTAAATGTCACTCCATATAATAAGAAATTGTTGAAATAAAGATGAAAATTATTTAAACAAATGGTGGAAAAGCGTCTACAAAATTGAATGATACTTCAGAAAACATAATAATGTGGAAAAAATAATAAAAAATTAAAAATTAATTTAAAAATAGTTGAATTGAATGCCGCTCATTGTATTAATTAAAGTTGTTTAAATATTTAGAAAAATAATCGACTGTGAATAATATCAGTTGAACGAAAGAAAACAATTGAAAATTATATAAAAACAGTTGATAAAAAGAAAAAATTGAAATTTGCCAAAAACCATTAAAAAACGTTAAAAGTGCTAAAACTGAATATTGAAATGTATAGAAGTTTGTAAAAAACAATCGATAAAATCAGTTGAATATAAACATCAAATAACATTCAATAATTTGAAAAAAGAAAACGAGTTAAACTGAGAAAAGTGCCAAAACTCGTCTAAAAAAAATCCTTTAATAATGTTAGATAATTGCATAAACAGAAACAGTTGACAATTAATAAACTAACTATTGAGTAAAATTAGTTGAAGTTTTCAAAAAATGCTAAAACAATTGAAAGTTATTATAAACAAAATATTAAAAGAACAAACATATTTGCATGCTACTCCAAATATAAATTTAAATTATTGGGAAAGAAAAAACAATTGGCAATCGATAAAAATAGTTGACAAAAAATTGACGAAAGAAAACAATTGAAACAATATTAAAAATTGTGGAAAAAAATGAATGACAGGTATTTTTTTTTTGATGTGCCGGTAATATAAACAATTATTCATTAATAGCATTTGAGAATTGATGAAAACTTTTAAAATTAATTTTAAAACAGTTGAGTGGCGCTCTAGATATTAATTAAAAATAAAATTTCAGTAAATAATATCATTAGAACATTGACAAGAAAATTTTATGAAAGAAAACACTTGAAATTGAAAAAAATGCTAAAACAATTGTTACATTGCTACATAAAATAATTGAAATTTTGAAGAAACAATTAAAAATGTTTAAAACCCAAAATCACTAAATGTCATATTTTTAGAAGTTTGCCAAAGAAACAAATGACAATTTTATGAAAGAAAACAGTTGATATTGAAAAAGAATGCTAAAACAACTGAATGTCACACATAAAATAGTTGATATTTGTAAGAAACAATTAAAAATGTTTAAACTCCAAAATCATTAAATGTCACATTTTTAGAAGTAAAAAGAAGCAAAAAAAACAAATGACAATCGATAAAAATAACATAAAAGAATTTAAAAAACGAAAACATTTAAAAATGATTTTAAAAATGAACAATTAAAATTGAGAAAAGTTCCTACCTAAAATTGTTATATAATTGCAGAAACAGAAACAGTTGACAATCAAAGGGGAAAAAAGCAAAAACTACTTTAAAAACATAAGACACTATAAATAAAAAATGAAACAATCGACAGAAACATCTTGTCCATTTAAAGTAAAAGAATATTAGTTTTTTATATAAAAATGATATTATTATATTAAACGCTTCTTAGGAATGTAATAACTCTAACATATTTAGTAATGCCCTGCTTTTATATTCATTATGCATGTATGGATAATCAAATAATCCATCTAGTTACTAACACTGACACCCACTAAGTCTAAGTTATGTGTGTATTTAATTAATTAAATTAGTTGAACTTCAATTCAAATATATTTATTATATTAAATTAGAAAAAAAAACATTTGGAGCAGTTCGTACATTCCTGAACTTTGTACACGACAAAGGTCTAGAGCACTAATATATTCGCTCACTTATTGCTTTTGTTTTTTTAATAAGTACATGTCTACATGTATATATAAATAGTTTAAATGATAACGTTGATCCGCTGTAAAGGTATTACTTGAATTGTACAATACACAATTGACGGTGGCTCGTAAAAACATAAAATGTAGGCCAGAAAATGTATTGTTTCGTTTTCCCATTTAATATTTATAAATAAAATATTTACCTATTCTTTTTAAACAAAATTTGTTTGACTAGAACAAATACATTGTTGGGTTAATAGTTGCACTATTATAAACGTAAATTACTTCTGTTTGCATTAATAAATATATATTTCGTATTTTTAACGAGAGAAGTGATTTATTGTCTTAACCAGATTCTTGTTGTAAATTTATGAAACATATATTTTTAAAGTGTTCAATATTACTAAACTATTGTTATTAAGTACAAAAATCCGTAAGTCGTTCATAGTTGTTTAGCTGTTAATGCTTTAAGAACGGTTTTGAATATTTGTTCTTTCACAATACAATTTAAATATATTTTAAATTCTATCAATATCAAAAATATATGTGAATTTAAGCCTTTTCAAATACGATCAAATATTTTGTAGATTATTATTATGTATAATATTAGAATCTTTTGCATTACGTTGCATAAATAAATACATAATACCTATAACACAAGTAAAAATACTATTAGTATTATGATATTAAGTAGCTAAAAAGTATTGTAAAATCGCTAAAATAAAAATTACAAAAGTTAATCTCTGCAAAAGCATTTTCTCTCTTTTTATTGTTAATATTATTATCCATGTTTTTTTAACACGTAATTTGTTTGTTTAAGTAATTTTACGTGTTGTTTAAAGTAAAATAAAAAAATAAATTCTGATTGTTTTTTATAATATTTCGTTATATCGTTATAATATTTTATACATGCTAATATGCACAACTATATAAAATTGTAATTTCACATTCATATCACATTGCAGATACATACTTATGCTGACTGTTGTACTTTATAACTGAAATAAACTCGACGTTTCAAGGTGAGCTGTGCATTCGCTTATTCCCATAAAGCGAAATAAATGGAAACGGTAATATTTATCACAAGAAAATATTTGCGTTTAGTTTAATGTCTAGTCTGGTGTCAGCATTTATTAAATATGAATATATTGCGTTAAATAGTTTGTTTTAATATGCTCATTTATTGTGTTTACTAGTAAGAAATTTTATCACCAATCGTCTTTAAAACTGCTGTAGTTATTTGCGGTGATAAACACATACTTTATCGACTGCAGTAGATTAAACATTGCTTGGCTCTAATCCATTTTGAAAGCTGAATAGATATGTTGGTAAATATTAATTTATAATAAATACCTTGATATTACCAATAATAAGTAAATTAGTTTTTTATTTATATCAAAATGCCATTTACCTTTCGGTGCAGGCTATATATTTTACATTTCTTTGTTACATGATCGGGGTGGATATGGCAAGATATTGCCATTATCCACCCCGATCTCCTGATTTTTCGCCAATTGAGCATGTATGGGACATTATAGGAAGAAGACTAAAGGATTTACAGTATCTTTCGCAAAGTTGCTTGTGATACAACACCTCAAAAGGTTATCGACCAGCTAGAATCAATGCAGTGGAGTAGAGAAGTGTGTAACCAGTAAATTGTTAATAAAAAAATATGTTTATTTTTGTTATTTTTCTTTTAAATTTTAATCAACTACTCTCTTTTAATAGTTAAACATTTGTGCAAACTCTGGTCAAAAAAAACCTACCCGTTCTTAGTGTTGCGATAACCATGTCACTGAGTATATTTAGGTTTAGTCCTGACAGACTTTTAAGCCTGCTCTTTCCAGATATGCTTCGATTTTTTGACATCCCTTTTTAGAGGCAGTTTTAAAGCTAATGCCAACTGAATATAAGAACACTTTCGTTTTTGCTCGAATTTTCTGGAATCAGATTGCACCAAAAATTACTAAATGTTCTCTTTCTATAGAAGTTTCTAAAACACATTTCAAAAACACATTCGAATCTAATAATAAGAAAAACGCGAAAATTGTATCATTCAGTGTTTTTTCAATAAGTAATTTGTTTTGTAGTCTTAATATGACTCATTTGTTATATATTTACGAAATGTGTTCGTGTTTTTCTTATTGTCAGTTAAATTTCTACAAAGTAAAGGACTTTAATGCATTTTTATTACATTCGAATCTATCGTAAGACTAGGACAGTCTTCAGAATAGCAAGATTAGCTACTTCAACAACGTAATTTTTAACTTTTTTGTTCTAGAGAAACTAAACTTGTTCTTATGTGTTCCTTTTTTCATATAGCTTAAGTTGGATCTTAAAACTGTCTGGACAAGCAAGCAACTTGATCGGTTCTATTATTATTAATTCAACTGTAATCAAATCTTCCCAGAAATTTTTTGAACTATTTTTTTAATGGATTTATTAACTTTATTTTTACATTGTATCGGTATTTGGTTGTGAGGTTATTTCAAATTTTTTTCTCCACGTTTTAAAGATTTTGAAACGGTTAACACTTTATCCATATCGCATCGAGAACTACAGCAACTTTAGCAAATAACATCCTCCGCAAATCGGTCCATCGAAAAGTGGGCCTTCCAATTATCGAAGAACATCATCAAAATATCTCTGGGAATTCATATTCCCTCGTAGGAATACGAAATGAAACCTACTTCTATAACGTTTCATATCATAATGAATAGACCTTTTAACAGAAAATTCCATGTTGCGACCTTCTCCACATCTTCGTATGACTCTTATTCGGCCATCATGCATCCCCAAACAGAATCGGAATTCCTGCGAAAACGAAGAGTTACAGAAAAAAGAAAAAAATAAGGAAAATGGGTTCCGCATTAACTCACTGAAAACAGTTTTTCTCTGCTCAATAAACAACGTCGAAAGTCTTTATTATATAAAATCGTTACAGAAGATGAGAAATAAATATTTTATAACAATCCAGAACACATAAAGTCATGGGTATCCCGGAGAATCATCACAATCAGTCGCAAAACCCAATCGTTTCGAAAAGAATGTAGTTCTTTGCATTTGGTGAGGTATGAAGAGCTTGCTTTATTATGAGTGGTTGCAAGCGGATGAAACCGTTACTGTGGACTTCAACCAACGTCAACAAATCCGCTTGAGTTAAGAATTGGAACGAAAACAGCCGTATACTGATAAAGAAGACCGTCGACTGAAATTATTGCAAGACAACACCATGCCACATATTGCTTCCAATACGAAAGACATCGTAATAAGTTTTGTCCGGGACGTCTTGGAGCACCCGGCATATTCACCAGACATTGCTCCATCCGACTACCACATATTTCAATCGATGCAACATGCCTTGTCCTATATGCATTATTAATCAGTAGATGAGATCAGGAGATGGCTTGACGAATTTATCGTGTAGACGTAACGTTTTTTCCGAGATGTAATTCATCAGCTGTCTGAAAATGGCTTAAAGTTATAGAAAGCAGTATAATTTACTTCCTATTAAATAAATATCTAAATGTTGTTGAAAAGAGTGGATTATTCATTTGTACACCTAATACTTTATGTTAAGTTTACAAGTATTTCCCCTGCGGATGGGGGGTAGAATACATCCGCTGCCCACTCAGCAAGTCGTAAGAGGCGACTAATGAGTACATACATCAATAGGGTCTTAAAAACCACAGAGTCACTTTTCTGGATGTGTTATCTGATTTTGATCAATGGCCTATTAATCTTGTATAAAGATTATTATTATTGTAAATTGTATTCAAATTATTCGAGAGAATAAAGAAGTGTACGTTTAGTTAATAAAACAAATTTGTGATGAAAGTGCTAAGATTTTGAATACAGCCTATTAATCTTTTTGGGTTCCATACATTTTCTTAGATTTTAGATTTTCTATCTACTAGCCCGATGGAAGAGTGTTGTAACCTATGCCGATGGAGGAAATTATTTTGGCGATTGAGCGATGGCGTATCTTGCAGGTACCAAGACCCCACTGACTTTGAATTCCTCTAAATAGAAGGTGTACACCTAGTCCAGCATGGATCAATCGAGCATCCACCACGACGTTGGTTTTGCTGGTGAGGTAAGTCGCGAGGTGTCATATGGTGTAATTAATTAACGCACGCCCTAGACTTCCGTGGCTATATTTTTTGTATAGCCTTGCATTACAGACCGTTTGTTCACAGCTATCATAGATAAGACTCCAGGAAGGGTATACTCAAAACCTTCCTCCAATTGTAAAGAAATGGAAAATACCGCTGGACTCAGAACTTATACTTGATATATATATATATATATATATATATATATATATATATATATATATATATATATATATATATATATTAAACATTAAGGTAAAACATGGTAGCGTTGAGAAAATGTTATCGTATACATAAACTAGATAAAACACTTCTGTATCTATTGTGAATTTTTGTTTATCCTTCATGTATGTTAGCCAGTTTTGCCACTTCATTTAGATCTTTATATTTACATTTATCTTTAAGGACTTGCCTTGCAATGGTTATACCGTTAAAAATATTCCACAGCACTATACCAACGATTATATCATCTTGTAAGTAGAATATAACACCTTTAGAAAAAGTCTTCTCTCAGTAGGTTTAGTTTTTGCAAATACTCCTACAATTGGTAACTTTGAATTTACTAGGCCAATTGCTTCATATCCAACATCTGGTCCAAAATCTGACTAGAACATGGCTTGATGTAGATAAGGTTTTGCTGCTCCTGTCATATTTTCTCCAGCCAATCAACAAGAAATAACAGCATTGTCATGATGTTCAATATGTCTTCGACCAAGTTTGGTATCATGAAAACAAACTGCGTCACCAGCCACATATAAATGAGATCTAACTTGCAACTCAGTATAAACTATAAAACCTCCCAGTTCTGGATCTACTTCAAGATCAGTTTTTATTGCCGCTTCTGCATTTGGTACTGCTCCAACTACGACAATAACCAGTTAGTAATTGTCGAAACTACTCGTATTAAAGAAATAAGTAGTGAAACAAACCAAGTCTAAATTGTGTTATTTTTATGTGTAAAAATGTTTCACCATGAATTACATGAGAGCATAATTCAAGAGGCATTGTTATCATTCTCAACATTATAATGGTGTTGATTAAGTTGAAAATATTGAAAATGTTACATCATAATAATCATAAGTAATATCTAAAATATATTTGAAAACAAAACTGAGATTATCTTTACTATTGCAAATAAAGTAACTTAGTGAGATACTTTATCGAGCATTGACCTAGTTTAAATATATTCTGATTTACTGAACAATATAAATATAGCGTGGGTAATCATGTCAGAACATTGTGGTAAAGAACATTTTCTCCTTTATTATGTAGGAGGTTGAACCTGTTTTAGAACTCTGTCATAGTACAATTTCAAGCGCAATGATAAAACGACTGTCCTTATCCCTGCATATTTCAAAAAATAATTCTCCCCATATTTAAAATTGGCAAAGACCTCAAAGACCTTTAAAGCTATAGACCCGCTGTACTGACAAAATATTTATGTTGTCTTTGATCCAATAGTTAACAGTAGGCGTAACTATGGTTGTAGATTTTGGAGTCTTATGATTTGATTTCTGTGCTTCTCGTATCTCTGGAAACTTAACTTGAATGCTTTAATCGCCAAACACCTTATTACGGCATTCTTTGATATAGAGTAATATCATAGGACATGGTATTACAAGGTGAAGGGGAGAGGGACGAGAGAGCTGATCTTTACTCTGAATAAGATCGAAGAGCAAGTGTGTGTGTGGTGTTTTTAGATTTGAGAGCGGCATATGAATATGTACGAAAAGAGAGATTGATAGAGTGTCTGAGAAGGGAAGGGGTGAGCGGGGGAATGGTGGAGTTTATAAGGAGGGTGTACGGGGAGACATGGGGCGTGGCGAAAGTGGAATGTAAGTAATCAGGGAGGTTCAGGACATGGGAAGAGGTAAGACAGGACTGCCCACTGAGCCCATTACTATATATATATATATATATATATATATATGTTACATCTTAGGTTTTCGCGGGTGTAATCTGGTTTTGTGTTTTTTTCGGGTGTTGTCCCGCGTGGAGTTTTTCGAGTTTTCTCGACGTTTCGGCGACTTCACATTCGCCATCTTCAGGAATTGAATATTTTAAGATACCAAAACACTCCTGAAGATGGCGAATGTGAAGTCGCCGAAACGTCGAGAAAACTCGAAAAACTCCACGCGGGACAACACCCGAAAAAACACAAAACCATATATATATATATATATATATATATATATATACTGAAAAACTGAATGAAGTGTTAAGAAAAGGGCAGGTGGGAGGGGTAGTGATTGAGCGAAGTAAGGTTTGGATGCTGGCGTATGCAGATGACATAGTGTTAATGGCGACGGAATGGGAGGGAATGCAAGAAATGTTAGAGAGAGTGGAGAAATACATGGACAGGAGAGAGTTAAGGGTTAATGTTGGAAAAACGAAATGGATGAAATTTAGAAACAAAGGAAGGGAGGGAAGGATAAAAGAGCTGGAATTGAAGGGAAAGGTGATCGAGAGGGTGATAGCGTTCAAATATCTGAGGTTTATGTTTAAGAGTACGGGAGTATACGATGTAACAAATAGGAAGAGCATGTGGAGTGAAATCATAAGGAGTGCAGTCGCGTAAAAGCGAAACTGGGGGTATTAGACGAGGGGAGATTGGTGAAAGAGTTATGGAAGGAAGACATGGGTAGATGGAGAATGGAAAGGAGGAGAATGTATGAGAGGGTGGGTCTGTTATAGGGGATCTCGAAGGAGTGGTTGGAGCAAGGGGTGAATGTGGCGGAATTGGTGCATGAAAAGGCGAAAGAGGTGAAGAGGCAAGGGTGTATGAAGAAAAGTGCGTACAATGAGGAGTATAGGGAGTAGCAGGTATATGGGAGGAGGTCAAGGTACCTGGAGGATAATCGCTTTAGAAGGGAGGAAAGAATGACCTTGGCGAGGTCGAGAAGCGGAATGGAGGAGAGGGGGAGGTAGAAATGGATGGGCGAGGGATACGTAAAATGCGTGCTGTTTGAGGAAGGAAAGGATACGTAGGGCCATCTGGCAAAGGAATTTAAGGGAGTCATGGAGAGTTGGGTAGATGGTTGTAGAAGTGTGAAAGAATGGAAAAGAGTATGAATTCTGACTAGATTGGGACGGGAAAGAGGAAGGAATGAGACTAGTAGAGAGTTGTTTGTTGGAAAGTGTTATGGTTGTTTCTATATTCAAATTTTAAATATAAACGAAAATATTCTTGATTCAGTTTGCCTTATCTATTTATCTTAAACATATCACGAATATCTGGAAACAGCAGTTATTGATATCTGCCAGGACTAAATCTAGATTATTTGTTGATCACATGACCACAAATAATTTAGCATACACCTTTACCGACTTTTTAAGTAAGTTTAGCTTTGACAAACCATTTATTTCCATTTAAACTGTAGCTGAGTATAAATTTAGGAGTTTTGAGACTAAAATTCCTAAATGGTTATGGAAAAAACTCTATCATGATTGAATTCTAGGAGCATCCACTATCAATTCATAAAAATTACCCCAGTTATATATTATATTAGCTATATTTAACCAAATCGACTTTAATTCCTGAATCTTGCAGAATGACACGTCTTTTCACCATCATAAAAATTAGTAGACCCCGGTAAAGACCCAAAGGATATTTCAAGCGAAAGGCGAGTTATTTGTTATTTGAATGGATAGTTAATTGTAGTAATTGTATGAAGAAATATGGTTTTGGATTTTGGAATCGAATGATTTGTTTCCGGTTTTCCGTCGAAATGTGCAACAGTTGATCATCTCGTATCTCTGAAACGGTTATCCAGAATGTTTAAATGGTTTAAGAAGTTTAATGATCTAATTTCCAGTGTTTGTTCCAATGCGATTCATTTAAAAGTTTATCGTCTTGTGTCCACGAATATTGGGTTGAAGTATTCTTAGAATATTACATAATCAGAGTATTCGAGAACTTTCTAGGTTTATCCTTGAAAAGCTTTTTATGGTGCGTTATTTGCAGGCATGTGTTCAATATTTTCACAAGATAATGCTGTTCTCAGTTTAAAGTTATTTATGGTTATAATTAATGGGATTCTCGGTGTGATGAAATATCCAGCCAGAGCCCTTCTGTACGTAAACTATTTTTTTTTTCACGTGAAAATTCCTTTCTAAAGCTGAAAGGCAACTACAAGATACTATTAAAATATTCAATTGTTTATTCCGTAGTGAATTTTAGAAAACCAAATGCGTTCACTGTAGGGATTGCTATAGGTCCTGAACCTATCATCATCTTACCAATTGTAGATTTTCCGAGATCAAATATTTTATTCTAGACTAAAAGGCCACTTTTTCTACCAGTGAAATGTGCGATCAATAAATGCTCTAAAATTTCATACGGTAACAGTGCGAATACTATATTTAATCCTATGTTCACTACAGTTGTATTATTCACAGTTAGGCTAGAAAGTACCATATTACCTTTGAAAAAACAACACTATTCAGAATGGTGAAATTCGTTTAGCCATAGCTGCGTTTAGGAGAAATTGAGTCGTGAGAGTAAACGTGCAATTGGGTGAGGTATCTTTGAGGTACCGTAGGAAGAAACGAAACCGTTTGTCAAACCATTGCACACATGGTTGTAGCGCTTTAACACAATTGACAACTCTTTAGAATAAGTTTTTTTTTTTAAATTTGCCTAATACTCATGGTTTTTTATAAGTCTTCTTGTACATCTATGTGTTACATCATTATTCTTTGTCAAATGACTCATTTTTATTCACCAAATGTTTCTATTGCTTGAAGAAACCTCGGAATATTGGTGCCAAATCTTCACTTGTGGATCCAAGACCTCTGATTTCTGTGGGTGTTTCTCATTGAAGATGAGTAGCCTGTATATGCAGTATATTTGCTTTTGAAGCTGCTAAAATTATCGAAGCTTTTCAATATTTCGGATATCGGTCATCCATTTGATTACAGATCTAGATAAATGATGTTTCACTTTCGCTGCCTCTAGTTCGTCTACAACTGTGTGCGTCCGGTACCATTCGTCATTGGGATACAATTAATGGCGAGTAACGGAGGCGATCTTTTAAAATATCAAGCTCATTTCTAGTCGATTCTTCGAGAGCTGATTGTGACTGATGCATTTCGTACTAAGAACTCTATATTAATATCTATACCGTTCTAAATTCACCGGGAAAGAATGAAATGCAAGACCGAACGTGTGTCTGATTCCTACAATATAGAGTGACAGTCAGCTCTCGGCGTTTCAGTTATACACCCACCAAAATATACAAATTACAAGGCTAAAGGACTACGTGGTGTCTAGAGGATAGTACTAAGATGCCAGATTTGAAGTGTAGTCGCATAACTAGGACTTTAAGAACCTTTTGGAAGCCGTACTAAGGTCAATGCAACAACGCAAATAAACAAATTCAAGAAATAGTGTTGGTGTAAAGTGAATTAGAATAAATGTGAGTTTAAAATAAATACATGTAAACAGTGCGCACGATTAGATAACATTACAATCTGTGATATAATTGTTATTAGTTTCGAAGTGTTTAAATGAAGACTAACACGTAGAATTACACTAAATTAAGCGGCTAAATGATCACGTGATCCTTCAGCTACTTAACTTAGTGTATTGTGTTAGCTGAAGTAACTAATTAAATAGAGATATTTGCATTCTCATTTTACAAACTGATTTCAAATGTAAAATGGTCATGATCGCTACTACAATCATAATATATTTATTACTATTAAACTATGTTAATATTCTTTTCGAGTTACATTAGGTAATCATCTAAAGTAGGAAACAACCTTTTTACGAAATACAATTACGTAATGTTTTTAAAACTTATTTACATGATTGTTAATATCATTTTGAATTAAAATATTATTTAATTATTTTTAACATAGATTGTTAGCTACACAGTAAAAAATATATGTAGACGAGAGTGTAGTAATCACCTTATCATAAAAGTAAACGACCGAAAGTAAAAGTGATGCGAGTGACTCGACGTTATCGACTGCGGCCTGAAAGAATCGAAAGTGGCGTCGGCCAAAATAAAAAAAAACATTCGTGCGTAAAACTACACACCCGCGGCATTCAAATCACCGAAAATCGCGCAGGGCCGGAATTGTCAAAATTTTTCGAAAATTGTCGTTCGTCCTACGTCTTTAAAATTCCGCTCATCTGGGGCGTCGTGATGTAAACAAACGCGAAACGGTGTTGAAGATGGGACAGGTCAGATGGCGTTCGTTAGCCGGTTTCGAATACGGACGGGTGTCGAATAGTCGAACAAAAACTTACGTGCTTTTTGCCGTTTTCGTCGATAACATTCGCACACCTTAACCTAGCACTCGATTACTGACATTACTCGTCGATGGATGTGTGTCCGGTGGTTCGTCCCTCTCTGTCGTTCCCATTCTCTTCCGCGCCGGCTCTCTCTTCCGTTGCGTCACGTGTTACGAAATTGATCTAGCGAAAACGAAGAACGCTTATTTAGGAAATATTTTGTAATTTACAATACATTTAGTTATAATTACTATTTCTTAATTAACACCTTAGAAATATCAAAAAACGATTAAAAATTTGAAAAGATGTTTACGTTTTCAAATTTTGAATTTCTGTAATTTAGGTTGCCTACGTAACCACAATATTAAAAAAAAGATTTCCATAAGCGATATTTATAATTGAACGTATACGTATCATAAGCAACGGTACAATTTTGATCGATTCGTGTTTTATTATGTAAGACATAATTATTTTAATATTACAATTTTTATTTCTTATTACATATTTGTTGTATTTAATTATTTACACTTAAATTAAAAAATATATATTTTTGCTTTACTGATCTAATCTGTAGATTTAAATAGTGATCAAAACAACAAATCACTAAACTGATGTTTTAACTTGCTGCGCGGATGGAAGAAAACTTCAGCCCATGACAATCTTCAAGAGAACAACATTATCAAAAGATGAAATCCCTAGTAGCATTATTATTCACGTTCAAGAAAAAGGCTGGATGTATTAGAAAGGAATGACATTATGGATACAAAAGATATGAGCAAAGAGTCTAGGTCCTAAAAGGAATCAATACAGAAATAGCAATATATCTATAAATAAACCATTTAAAAATGCGAGAAAATGCATAAATAATAATGTCACCGCAACAGGACGAATGAATGTTCCCACATTCAGAAAATGAAGAGTTCGTCTTATAGATAAATAATCTATGGAAATTAATAAGGCACTATTTATTAATTAATACTTATAAAATATCAATAAATATTAAATATTTGAAAAGATGTTACGTGTTCCAATTTCTGTAATCTAGGTTGCCTACGTAACCACAATATTTAATATTAAAAAAAGATTTCCCTAAGCGATATTTATAATTGAACGTATACGTATCATAAACAACAAAATTTTGATCGATTAGTGTTTTATTATGTAAGACATAATTATTTTAATATTACAATTTTATTTATTAAGACATATTTGTTGTATTTAATTATTTAGACTTTTATTGAAAAAATATATATTTTTGCTTTACTGGTCACCTAATTATTAAAAAAATATAAAAAACTTTATGTTAGTAAAATGAAATCCACGTAAACTATTTTAAATTTCTGTTCACTTTGGTAACTTTACGTAAATTAAATACGATAACACTTTCAAATATTTATTTTGCTGTTATATATCATTTTTTCGCCTGAAGAAAAGGCAGTGTGTCGAAACAATTGCATCGAGCAGCAAAATAAATATTTGAACGTGTTATCGTATTTGATTTACGGAAAGTTACCAAAGCGAATAAGAATCTGAACTTTCAACTACTATTAGCCTCAACTATTGACTATTCAGTTATAAAATTTCTGTATCTTCCCACTAAAAAAATCATAATATCTAAAGTTATTATTAAAGCTTATAGTGAATAATTTAAGTGAAATAAAAATGTAAATTATATATTAAATGCAATAAAAAATTAAAATTTGGTCGTTTACAACATTTCTCACCAGTGGTTCGTTATTGGCACCATCAAAAATTTTGAAAACGGACACTCAATATTTTTTAATTGTTGCTCCTTTTCGCTACTAATACCTTGAGAGAAAAAGAGTTAATAAATATCCAAGTAGTTTGTGAAACAAAATTGCTACCAACTTATAAGGGTGATGTGTATTTGGTTGCATAAGTGCGTATATAAGTTAGTAACAAATAATTCATAGACTAAATAAATATTTATAAATAGGGTGTTTAAATAAGATGTTTATGATTAATTTGTTTAAAACTTAAAAATCAAAATATGCATATAATAACAATTTATTATTACGTGTCTTAAATTTAAAAAAAATTGATTGGAGGATAGAATATTGGCCACTCATCCATCCTACATATGTATTTAATTATCTATCACTATTATCAATTTCTTAAATTATGAACAGTGTTAGTGCTAATATTATTGAGACATTGAAAAACATTGTTTTTTCTTGTGTATGTATGGCGAGTGGGTGGCCACTATCCTACCCTTAAATTTCTATAATACAGAGAACTGTCTAACTAGTATAACAGCACAACCAAGAATATTTCAACATAAAAGAATGAAGAAATGTTTTAAAAATAAAGATTTTAACAAAAAGTATTCCATGGCTTAGAAATTAGAGGCTAACAAGTTTTTAAAATTAATTATTGTTTCGTTTGAAATGAAAATTGACAATTTTTATTACGAAAATGTTTTTACTTTATAAAAAATAAATTATTCGCCAAAAGGTTTTCTAAAACTTTTCTGCAAGTAAAAACCAGTTTTAAATTTTATTTTATAAAAATAATTTATTGTAGAAAATATAGTTAAACAGTTTCAATAGTTTATTTTGTTTTAAATGAATTAAAATTATAATAAAATAATCGATAATTTCATTTAAAAAAAATGATTTAAAATTTGCCTTAATAAGGAAAATTGGCTGAAAAAGTTTTCTAAATTTCAATTGTTTTTTTGTTTATGTTTAAAAATTAGTTCAAACAGCAATTAAATTTTAATCAGAAAATGTTCTGAAATAAGTTTCCGCAAAACGCAGTTTGTGTACAACTAAGCAATTGAATATTTGCTGACAGCTAAAAAGTAAGAAAACATTTGAAAATTAGTTAAGAAATAAAAACTAAAAATGTCTCAACTAGTTTTTTTCCTTATTTTAGATAACACAATAGACATTTTTGCAAATAAGTTTAGAAACTAAAAAAAAAACAAATTTATATACGTGTTAATAAAATGGAAATTGAAAACATATTAAATTTTTTACTGACACAATTCCAAAATTCCAAAGTAAATATTTTAAAATACGGACTGAAAGACCATCGGTCGATAGCCGTTGAGCAGAAAAATTGAACCAATGTCTTATATTTATTTTATCCATTACATGTATGTATTTTATTTTATTTTATTTTTTCTGTAAATAAAAATGTTTAGTAGTAGTATTTTAAAATTTCTCAAAAAGAAAAGGTTTTAACTTTTTAAAATAGTTTACATTTAAAGAAACAGTTGCAAACATAACAATTGAAGTGAAAAATATTAAAAAAACTTTAATAAATAATTACAAAACACAAAAACAAAATTAAAAAAATTGCTTAAAAATTTACTGTACCAAAAGCAAAAATTGGAAATTCACCAAAATCTTTTCTACACATTTTTAACAGTTTAAAATTTTATTTTACAAATTCAATTCTTGTCTTTTTGTAAAAAGTAGTTGAATATTTCAAAAACATTTTCTTTTTTTATTGCGTCAAATTAAATCAACAGAAATGGAAAACTTCATTAAAAGATATCGAATTTTGCTTAAATCAGTTGAAAACTTTGTTTAGAAGTGAATTTATTCAATAAAACAATACTTAAAAAAAATAGTTTATAATAAAAAAACAGCTGCAAATAAAACAATTGAAGTGAACAATATAAAAAAAAAACTTATAATAAATAATTACAAAAAGCAAAAACAAAATGAAAAAATTTGCTTAAAAATTTACTGTACAAAAAGCAAAAATTAAAAATTCGCCAAACACTTTTCTAATTTAACAGTTTTAAATTATATTTTACAAAATTACATAATTCTTTTCTTTTTGTAAAAACTATAGCTAATATTATATATTTTAATTTAAATTTTTGTCTTTATTTTGTGTCAAATTAATTCAACAAAAATGGAAAACTTCATTTAAAAACATCGAATTTTGCTTATATCAGTTGAAAACTTTGTTTAGAAGTGAATAAATAAATTCAATAAAACAATCGAAAATTTAGAACTGTTAAAAAATCAATTAAAGTATTCTTTAAATACTTAAATTATTATACAAAAAATAAAAAAAATACAAAATGTAAAAAAACAAATTAAATATTTATTTGCATGTGCAGTATTATGAAATAATAATTTTTGTAAAAAGTTAACACTGAACTGAATTATTCACTATTTTTTAACCACACATTGTTATTATTATTATTATTATTATTATTTGTGGTTAAAGCATAGTGAAATTTTCAATTCAGTGTAAGTATGTATTACCACGTAGTAACAATCGCAACCATTCCCTTCATTAAAGAAGAAACCTCTGAAAACTCCTCAAATGAAGCAATTTAAAATTTGCTTCTTAATTGTAAGACATATATCAGATGACTGATAACAGATGACAGTTGTTTGAAGACAGATTATAGATGACAGATGACAGTTGACTAATAACAAACAACATATTAATTAAAATCTAGAAAGAAATAAAAATATTGAGTGTTGACATGTAATAGATCATAGGTAACACATGAGTAACATAATAAATATTCTAATATTCGATACCAGATAACAAATAACACATGGCAGATGATAAATGACAAGACTGATAATATATGACTGCTAAATAATGACATATGGCAGATGACAGTTGACTGATGACTGATGACAGGTTATAAATAATAATTTATAAATAATTAAAACAACTAACACAAACAATAAAAAAAAACAAAAATAATTCAGTCTCAAAAATTAAATTTAAATAATAAAAGTTATTTATTAAAATATTCATTTAGATTATACTCTTCTTGGTCTTTGTTGTTATTGGGTATATAAATAAATAAATTACAGCATTAATTTTTTCCTTCGAAATAATTTGTTTTATGTAGATGATGAATCGCAGACGCATAATGATAGGGAACAGATGACAGATCAGAGATGATAAATAACAATTGCCAGATGAGAATACGAGTACTCGATCGAAGAAATCAGATTTAAAAGATAATTTTTTGGAGTACAATATAATATATACATAAATATACAAAACCATTGACAATAAATCATTTAATTGTGAAAAAAATCTAGCTAATTGATTATAACAGATGGCATATAACAGATAGCAGATGATAGATGACAGATGACAGATGACACATGACAGATGACAGATGATAGATGACGGATGACAGATGACGGATGACAGATGGCGGATGACAGATGACGGATGACAGAGGACAGATAACCTAAGGTATTTGAAAAACTGCTTACCATTCACCTAACAGCTTCTTGCGAATCTTCAATATCTATGTATCAACACGGCTTCCGCAAAGGTAAATCGACTTCGACGAACCTTTTACACTGACTTCTCAAAAACCTTTGATACTTTTGATCACGTGATTTTACTTGGCAAATTACGTCGCTTTGGCATTGATGGCACCCTTCTAGACTGGATAAAATCATATTTACCCGATAGGCTTCTATATGTTAAAATTGGCAACTGTGTGTCTCGTCCAATAGTGGTATCTTCCGGTGTTCCTCAAGGATCACATCTAGGTCCACTCCTCTTTAACATTTTCATAAATGATGTGGTAAGTTGTTTCACGAAAGCACAATGTTTATTGTTTGCTGACGACATTAAAATGTTTTTAAAAATTCGCACAATGGAAGATGCTGAGTTACTCCAGACTGATCTGGATTTGGATTGAGTTTGCCAAGGGTGATCAAATCATTGACCAGAGCACTTAGGCCTCACTAGGCCCATTGTGCCCTACTCCAGACTGATTTACACTCATTCGGTGAATGGTGTAATGAGAATAAACTTGCACTGAATGAGTTAAGCGTACTCCCTTTTCGGCGAACTTCTTTCACGAGTAGATTGCATTAAAGACCTTGACGTCACCTTTAATTCGAATTTATCGTTTTCTTCTCTTATTACTAACATTGTGGCCAAATCCTATCGGCTTTTAGGATTTGTTAAACGAAATGGGAATGAATTTCGCGACTATCGCACCTTGATCCTGCTTTACAATGCCCTTGTTCGCCGACACCTTGAATATTGTTCCAGGGTTTGGTCCCCTTATACTAAGGTTGATAAAGAGAAGATCGAGCGGGTTCAGAAAAAATTTGTGAGCTATTTATCATACAAGTGTAACATCGTCTTCAGTTACCAAAATTGTTTGTCCATCTTTAATATTACAAGTCTTGCTTCTAGACGTTTTAATTCTGATGTTTTACTTGTATGTAAAATTGTTCAAAATATTATAGATTGTCCTGACCTGCTCAATTTAATAGGCATTCATGTACCATCTCGTCGTCTGCGTGGCACTACTGCATTCAGTATCCCTTTCTAAAGGACGGATTATGCCCTGCACTCGGCTGCAATAAGGGTTTTAAGGCACGCCAATTCAGTCACTCGTTTTGATTTTTTTGCGGACTCGATTAGTAGTTTGCGTCGATTACTTAATTAAGTCGTTATGTTCGTTTTTGTATTTTAACTATTTTAATTGTTTATATTGTAATTGTTATTTTAACTTGTTTAATTATTTGTACTGTAATTGTTATTTTAACTATTTAATTATTCTATTGTAATTGTTATTTTAAAACAGTTGACAGATTTGATAGATAACAGGTGATAGATGATAAAAGACAAATGACAGATGTCAGATGTCAGATGACAGTTGACAGATGACAAATAACAAATAACAAATGACAGATGATAGATAATAGGTAATAATAAATGACTGTTAACTGATGACAGAAGATATCAGAAACTAAATATAAGAAAGCGGAATAAAAATATCGGTTTTTCGGATTATAAGACGCATTTACATATGTAACATTAAAATATGTTTCTTTCAATAAATCGTTTCTAAATTTGAGGTACATCTTATAGTCCGAAAATTATGGTACTCCACTGAAGGCATGTATAACGCAAATTATTTCAAGACAAGCGGGGAATCACCGATTTACCTACACTCTTTGTAGATAGATAGTTTATTAGATTTGATCTGTAATCATGTGCGCTTTTGTGCGAATCATTCAAATTACTTTTATAAATCTTAAAATTTTCTTTCTTTAACTAGAAAAAATGAGCGTCAAACAAAAAAGACTTTCATATAACGTGAGCTATAAACTAAATCTGATCAGAGAAAATGGTTCGCGAATAGAGAAAACAATAGAAATAATTAAAAATGCTAAGTTAAGACAAAAACCATTCCGTTCACACTTCACACCTGAATAAGAAGTACAAGTGAACAATTGGGTAACAAACAATTGAAGCATGGGAATATCTGTTTCTTATTATAATTTTTTATTACCATTTTGGTGTTTTAGGTTTATAAAAAGACATGTGTTTTGTATGCGTACAAAAACCACACTAGCCCAAAAATGCAAGCTGAATACGAATCCAAAATTATAGAATTCCATAGATTCGTAATAGCAGCGTGAAGGAAATATAATTTCGAGATTAATCAAATTGCGAATATGAATGAGGTGCCTCTAACTTTTATGTGCCTTCAAACGGACGGTAGATTTTAAAGGCACCAAGTCAATAGTTTTTGCTGTTTTTAATTCTGAGTTATTTCTGTTGCTAGTTTTTTATTCTAATTCTAGACACATGTATTTTATATATATATATATATATATATATATATATATATATATATATATATATATATATATATATATGTATAGCTTTAAGTAGTTCCTTTTCAAAGTTTGCTATAATTGCTATATCGCTTGCGTAGGCTATTGCTTGGTGTTACCAGTTACGATCTTATTATTGTGCATGTAAGTTTCTCTCATTATGCCTTCGAGTACTATATTAAATAGGTTTGGAGATATTGTGTCGCTTTGCTTTACTCCTTTATTTGTTTCGAATGCTTCGGTAGTCACACCCTGCAATTTTATTTTGGCCCTGGTAATTGTTATTGTCAGTCCTGTCATTATCTTGAGTTTTGCAGAATTAAAAACAGCAAAACACAAATTCCAAATAGTCTCCGCGTTCAACTGTTTAGGTGTTAGTTACAAGAAAGACTTATAAAAGGGTACCAAACATATGGGAGGAAGAAACAATTGTTAAAAAGCAAAAATATTGCAAATAAACAAAACTAAAAATATATTAAACTTTGATATGACAACAACGTATTTATGGAAATTATAGTTATGAATAAAAGAGAAGAGGAAGAGCTAAAGATACAAGAAAGGAAAATAATGAGAACAGTATTAGGACCAAACATAACAAACACACAGGACAAAGACGAATGAAGACAAATAAAGAAATAGAAACAGAACTGAGAGGAGAAAACATAGTAAAACACATAAAATGAGGAGAAAAAACACCAACATTATCAAACGAATAACACAATGGAGCCCACTAGGTAAAAAAGAAGACGAAGACCAAGGAACAGCTGGCAGAAGGAAATAGACGAAGTTATATTTATTTAACTTATAAGTCCCATTTATAAAAGATGTAACATAATTTTATGAAAAGGTTCTTCAATTTTGGTAAGGTTTTACTTAATCCAGCTTCTTAAATCCAATACCGTTAGCATACTCTCTGAAGTACTGACGGTAGAAGTTAAGGCCGTATTTGGGGATCAAACCGTGCCTGTTCGAGCACGATCTGCAAGTATTTGCGGGGATGCGTGTACCAAATATTTTGGAAATCCATTTTTCAGCGACACAAGCAATGGGAATTAGAAACTGGAGAAAAGCATACAGAAACAGAAAAGAGTGGAAAGAAATAACAAACGCAGCCAAAACACACGAAAACTTATGAAGACAGCAAGAGAGGAAGAAGAGAAATAGTCCACGTCAGAAAATGGATTCATAAATACGCGAAAGCGTAGCCATAATCTTTTCAGGATTGAACGGCTTGATGATGATGAAGACGTTTTAGCTTGCTGCGCTAACACAAGAAAACTACCATCCATGGTAATCTATAAGAGAACAACGTTACCAAAAGATCAAATCTCTAGTGGCATTTTTATTCACGCTCAAGAAAAAGGCTGGATGGATGATAAAGGATTGAAATCATAGATATGGGCAAAACGTCTAGGTCCTAAATGAAATAAATACAGAAATATCTATCATTCTTGAAGGCCACACAAGTTAATTACAACCCTTAGATGTCTTTATCAATAAACCATTTAAAAATTTTATGCGAGAAGAGTGAAATAAATAGATGATAAAGCGAAATCATTATGTCACCGCAACACGACGTATGAAACGACCAATAACTTTAAAAGATTTTACCTAGGTGTAAAATTCATTTGAAGCTGTGAAAGAAGATTTTAAAGTCATTAAAAAAATGCAAAATAAATAATTCTATAAAAGGTAGTTTTTGAAAGGAGACAATAGTTTAGACGAAAGTAAAACGATTGGTGACGAAAAAGAATCAAACAAGTAAATGAATGATCTTTAACTTTCTCGAAGATCTTGTAACTAAAATACCACAAATCCTGAGTTTAAAAAAATATGACAGAAAGTTTTAATTGGCACAGATCAAATCCACATAAAGAAAACGACTATTCACAATTTGTACGTTGAAGATATGGAGGTTAATGTTATTGTTAAATAGTAAAACTAGTCAATGAAAGACTTAACTAAGTAAAGCTAAGTAAGCACTACTATTTTTAGTTTTTAACGTTTTATTATAGTTTAAATCACTTTTTTGATGTAGTGAAGAAACTGATTAATCAAGACCGCTTTTTGTAGTTGCTTAGAAGGCGACAATGTACTAAGCGTCCTCGCTTTCTGGATTTGGCTTGACAAGGTGATGGTCTCTATTGACAAGAAGATCTAGCTAAGTGTAGATGGCGTCTGTAGAGGCCACTTCCAATTAATTAGTCCCCAAATGAAGTCATCTTCATATTCAATACTTCGGTTATTACTACATTTTAATTACTTTCGATAACGCTTGTCAAGTTCCAGTGGGTTGATCCTACGATCCTAGTTTATAGGTATTGTTATGATGTTACAATACTTCTACATGGAAATGTCTTTGATTTCCTCCAGTATTCTTTAGGTTTCTATAATCTAACATATGAATTTGCTAGTGTACTGATAACGGTTATATCTTGCAGGAGAAACTTTTCTGTGATTGTAGGTGTGTGTTACAGAAAATAGATAATTGAATAAATTATAAAATGTGAAAATCAAGAAAATATATTTTTGGCAATTAAAGTATAGTTAACTATAGATGCTATAAGATGATAAGATCTACAGTTATATACAGCACAGACAAATGAATTGTAGCAAAGGAACAACAAGGCAAAATGAGCACAATAGATATAAAATTCTTAATAGAATAGGGATAAGATAAGGGACGATAAACATATAGGCAAAACTTACTAAGAAAAGACTTGCAGTGCAGTTAATAGGTAATTAATTAATAAACACTTGGTTTGTTTCAATGATTATTTATATTTACTTCATTATGTTTCATCAAGAGGTAATGAGAAAATTATTAAAGAAATATAGGGTACAGTTACTGGCAAAAAGTTTTTTAAATATATCAAACGTAAAATTTTAATAAAACCTACTAAAACGTGACAAATGCCTTGTTTTACTTACACTTAATTAACTATAATTTAAGCGCGATCTCTAATTTTCATCATTTCCTATTTTAATTTTGAGAAATGTCCCCCCAAACAAGAGATTAAACGCAACAGCAGGCCAAATTTACTCCCGATCTTGACATTGGTATATTGCCGGGTAATTAGGCACGCTATTTCCAGCAAGTGACTTTAGTGGGTGGCCATTTATTTTTAACCCACAACGCCCATCGATTGTTTACTTCGCCCTCGGCATTGTTCGTAGCATCGTATGAATTAATGGGGCATAACGCGTCCCATAAATCTGCTTACATAATACTAATTTTAATAAATAAGCGTTTGATGCGAAAGATCAACTCACGTGCGACTCGAGGAATCGGTTAATCGTGAGCAAAAACTTCGGTAATTCCCCCTAAAGCTGCGCTAAGTTGTTCATCAATTTGCGATTGGTTAGATTTAATCGCAACTATTTCCCCTCATTATCCCGTTGGAACTTTGCAAATTAGCAACTGAAATTTAATACAATATCTGTAATGAATTAGGATTTGTAGGGTAGAGATTAGTAATATTGGGAATTAGGTTTGCTCGGAAAGGAAACATTAATAATTACAAAGCAGTGGATTTATGTCATTATAAATAATTATATTTAATTATATTATAATTGAACGAACCTACTTTTTTCTTTTTTAAATCCTTTAAAGCTTTTATGTTTCTATGTTGTTTCTATGTTTTCCTCTTGGTCATCTGGCCTTAGTAAACAATAGTAAATTTAATGTGAGGTGATTACATTTGTTTTAACTTATGTTTTAAATGATGATATGCATATTTTTACTTTTACGCCTTTTTTTGTTCCAAATTCGATTTCGAATGTCGAATCAACTTATTGAATAAAAGAATAATTGCTACCGTTACTGCGAGGTAATTCATGATAAATACTAAAGTAAAACACTTACGGACTTACCTATTATTTCATAATAAACAAGAGATAAGTGAGAAAAGTATTCAATAAATAAAACACTGTGTCTTTACCAATAAAATGGTAAAATGTATCAATTTAAGTAAAATTTCTGTATTTCCTGTAATTAGATTTATCAATCTGTTGGGAATAAATATTATTATTATTATTATTAAAAGTGTTTAATTTAGTATGTGTATTAATAATAATATAATAAGAATTAGAAAAATATGATTTGCACATCTGCGTGTCTTCGCCGGTAATTGTATTGAAATGCAAATTCGACGCGATCATATCAGTTTCCAGTTGTCAAACACGATTCCACCCTCGCTGATGTGTAATTCCGTGGCTTAGACCGACCGGGGGTTAATCTTTCTGCATGGTTACGTAATGGAGGAGCAGCTGTCGTGAGACTTTTAAGGGTTGAGGGTGTGGAAAAACACGTGGGGATGCGTGATCAATACTGACGTCATCCCACAATAACAATTCATTAGGATTATATTACGAAATTTGCTACCCTTCAAAAACCTCTCTCCCCCTTGGCGTACTTCTTAAGAGCGGCGTTCTTCAGTCAGTCTTTGTGAAGATGAATTACAGTTCGACGTACATTATTTATAAAAAGCAGTTACAGTGGTAAACAAGCTGGATAATACATCGATTCATATAGTAAAATATTTAATCATTCAACTTTTTGTATTAAGTTATTAAATTTGTATATGCATCAGAAATGGTAGATTAGATAAATAAATGAATACTTGTATATACCTACATGGTATTCGAAACTATAATATTTAATTGCTTATTTTCTTTTGATTGGTAAAACCCAATAGGATGTTTTTCTCTGACTTTCCACAATTTCTCGCTTGAACTAGCGTACTCTTGACCTACCTCAATGTATAATTTATTTGAGCGGGTACGATAGTTCAGTGCACTGCTTGTTGTGGTAGGTCAAGAGTACGCTAGAATAAGAAATGATCAAGTTTTTTTAAATAGAAAACAAATGAAATTACTAAAATAAAGTTTGATAGACGTAAATAATTGTAAATTATTAAAAATATTTTGAATGATACTTTAGAAACTAGTTTAAAATTTTGGAAATTAAAAAAAAACAATGGATAAATGGTTGAGGAGTTCACTTCGTGATGCATCTTGAATGTGTTTTATTTAAATAATTGATAATAGCATTCCAATATGAAAGATTTCACTAGAAACACTATAAAATAATTTAATGATATTCAAGACAACAATTAAAATTGTTAAACATTTAAGAAAGCAATCCAATCTGTTGAAAATTTGACAAATGAAAACAATTGAAAATTATTGAAAAAATAATTGAATTTCTACTAAAAACAACTAATATGTTTTGAAGTTTGCAAACAATGATTAGGCATTTGAAAATAGTTCCCATTGACAACTGATTTTAACAATTGTCTATAAAAAAAATCTAACAATTCCAATTTTTCTCTCCAGTATCATTTAAGTGCCAGCACTTATTTTTTATCGACAATGATTTTAACCAGTTGAAATTGACGAAAAAACTAACATAAGAAAACAATTGAAAATTATTTTTAAAAAAACAAATAAAACTGACCAGAAAAGAACAGTTGAAATAGATGATTGCAACAAAAAAACTGATCATTGATAAAAGCAGAAACAATTGAAAATTATTTTAAAACAGTAGTTGAAACAACAAACAATTAAATGTCACTCCAGAAAACAAAAGAAATTGTTAAAAATTAATTACCGGAAACAATTAAAAATTAAAAAAAAAATGCTCCAATGAAATATTAAAAAAAAATATTTAACAGCTTTTAGAGTTTCTGAGTATTCTCAAGAATGATTATAATTTTGATATTATTTGCATTATCATAACAGAAAATTTGAATATATATTTTTTTAAATAGAAAATATAAAAATAATTACCATTTGTAAATATTATTTTCAGAAAAATAATTCTGCAAAATTTAAAGATTGATAAAAATTCATTAAAATATGAAATAGATACACCATAGAATCTCTACTTGAGTTATAGAAACACTTAGCAATTATAAAATACAAGTTGAAAACTTTGTAAAGAAAAGAGTTTCAAAAGTCAACATATTAGACCTAAAGCTACGTGGAATGTTATAAAATCTAAAAGATCAACCACAATCTCGCACGCGGAATTTAGTTGTTTCTTTTCCAATATTTCCACTAAAATTGTCCATTCTTTACCTGAACCTGACGTTTTAATGTGTAACAATCCTCCTAGTTGTAAATAATAATTCAAATTCTCTGAAATCTCTATGAGTACAGTAAGTACACATATAATTAACTTAAAATCGAGTAAACGTAGAGACATTTTTACGACTTACGACCATAGTATTTCCCCTAACTAAGATAATTAACACATGCATACGATGCAATGTATTTCCCGAGGCATGGATTTTTGGGTAAATAATTGAAAAAATTCTTCAATCTCAGCTTTCAGCATATTTTGAAAATGCAAGACATGCAATGTGGCTTTCGAAAGGGACCCTGTAATAAAGAAGAAATCAAGATATTATAAGGGATGGGTTAGAAGAAGGCCAAATAACCAGGTCAACTTTTCTTGATTTAGGTAATTTCAAATTAAAACACTTGTTTAGTTTCATATTGTAATATTCAGTTGACTGTTTCTTGATTTGTCTAAAACGTTTTACTGCGTTTCTTATTAAATACTATTATGGAAGCTCTATTTCTACAACTTCTACCCTGATAGCTGTGGATTATTAATGTCATAACTCTCAGGTATCTGATGGCGAAAGCCTGTCTGCGATTAATCCAGAGTGTGCCGAAGGGACTACTGTTCTTAGTTTATATAAACGACTTACCTGATGCGGTTGCTTGTGATAGAAACTGATCTTATATACGACTTTAATAAACCAATCATCATAGGTAGATGTGGTAGGTAGCTTGAACGCTGGTTCATCAATAATGGGCTCAAATTAAACTCTAATAAATCGAAATGTCTCAAAAAAGGAACCGACTCAAAGTTTCTAGGCATCGTAATCACATGACTTGATGCCCACACGGGGTAACCAATCCCATTATTTGGCTATGTCGTATCCAATAATCCAATTTATATAAATATCCTTGTTGAAACTAAAACTACAGAAAACTTTAGTTTCAAAAACTGGAAGAGTATATAAATACTACGCCACAATTGTAAGCGAAAACCAACGGGGATGTTCTATAGCTACCTTTCACCCATCCTTAGCATATGGAAAAGCCAACCCTCCCTGTATTAATAACTAACTGAATGAAGTTCTTCATTTTATCCTACCCAAGACCCATTTTACTTTTCAAGCCTTCGTAGTTTACATCCATCTACATTTCTCTATTGACGATACATTTTTTACAAAAGCGTCGCTTTATGACTCAATTATAATTGGTGACTTTAACGTCAATAGAAGCAAATCCCGTCAAATTCAATGCTTCCTTTTTAATTCGAATTTTAACTCCGCCAACCTTTGTCATGAGTGAAAGCAATCATCAATTCCTGATTTCATTCTATGAACATCCAACATTCGATACCTAATTCACTCCATAAAACGAATCCCAGTTTATTACCCAATCCCAACCTACTCCATCTCCACCGGAATATATCACTACCAGAGTTATAATATAAAAAAGGTTATTGGATTGAAGAGGCTGTTACTTGGCGAAATTCCATTATATAGGTGATAAATAAAACACTTCGGTTTTGAGAATTTACGCAATTTAATGTCGATGCACTGCGACAATTGTTTCGCTACACAGCGGCTTCATCAGGCAGATGATAAATGGATTTTATGAACTACAATTATTATTTAAATACTAAACTGTGTGGGAGGGGATGGGGTGTGTACAATTGTGAATATTTAACTAAAGTAAGGTTTTACAAATTTAAAAGTGGTGAGTTATTAACATCTATTTGATCATTTAGTAATAAATTGCGTTTATTAAATTTATTGATTTCAAGTTGCTCGAGAAGGTTTAGTTTCTTGCTTTTGTCACACGTGTGCAAAATTTTAAAATTTTTATTAAAAGTGTGATTATTGTCGATTAAGTGGTTGACATATGTAGACGTGGTTTTCTTATTGTAATAACTTTTTTCATGTTCGGAAACTCGTTCTTCAAAGCTGCGGCCTGTTTGTCCAACATATACCATGGGGCAATCACCACATTCTGGCAAGTAGACTCCAGATTTTTTATTTTTGTCAATTTGTCTTTCGAATTGTTAATATATTTGTGCAAAGTATTATTGGTTTTAAAAGCGACAGAAATATCATGTGAATTTAATTCGTTTTTTTATTATGACGGAAAGGGTGCCAATGTAAGGTAATGAGCAATAGTTCTAATTTAATATTATTTGAAGGGAAGATTAAATCTGTAACTTTTTGTTTTGTTTTTTGTTTAAAATGTTCATTATTAAGTTTTTTGGGAAGCCATTATTTTGAGCAATATTTAAGATTCTGTTTAATTCGTATTGGACTGAAATAAAAAAGCTTTCGAAATATAAGAACTCTGCCGATATTGTGAATATTAAATACCCAACTGATGGTTCAATACTAATTGGCGATAATAACGAATGCACTTGCAGGATAGTTAGAGCAAATATTTCAAAAATCATAGAGCCACGAATACTACAATGACTTTTATAATACAGTAACGGAATGATTCAATTCATTTGATAAAACACCCTCATCCCCTCCAACCGACGATTCAATAGATGATACAGATTATTACATGCAATTTCTACATTACTTCTTAATTTCTCCCACGATATCTATATGTTTACATTAAAACAATACAATTATTGCTATTCCCATCATTTTTTCCACACAGAATAGAAGCAGGGCATTGCAATTTGTGTTCCCAAACCCGACAATGTTCCTACATTAAATAAAAACTCCTTCAATTGGCCAACATCAACATATCCGAATATCAGTTTGATTTCCTACCCAAAAAATCAACCAATGTTGCTCTATCCATTCTAACCTCCAATATACAAACCAATCATCTCGAAGGACATAAAACAACAATTCTTTTTCTTGACATACAAAAATCATTTGATTCGGTTTGGCATATTGGCCTCATATATAAGGGTTTCTCAACATTCAACGTCATTTAATTATATTTGTTTATTTATTTATTTATTTATTTATTTATTTATTTAACACCCAACAGACATAAAGTCCAATGACAGGGCATATACAAAAATACATATTAATATATAAAAACAATATAAAGATAACAAAAACCATATACTAGAAAGAAATTTACATTGTAGTGATAAAGATAACAAATTTAAGACTAAATCTAATAGGTAATATTATTTTAATTTTATGGCGCATGCTAATTCGTTGCAAAATGATTTGTAAGATGGCTGGAATATATCAGTCAAATATTGAATTTCATTATAAGAGCGAGATAATTTGTACACAGGGGAATTTAAGCAATAATTCGTATTTGGAGTACTATATGTAAAAGTTTTAGCATACCGTGACGTTAACCTAGGTACGTTAAACTTAAATTTACTAAGAAATAACGGGTCGTCGACACCATTATGAATGAGTTTATATAAGTAGCAGAGAGAAACATACAAATGTCTATTATAAACAGAGATGCAGTCAAATTCGGCTAATAAGTCAATGTACGAAATATTATAATCATAGGTACCATACTTAACAAAATACAAGTATCTTAAGAAGCGCTTTTGAATACTTTCAAGCGAATTAACATACTTTAGATACATGGGTGACCATATTATGGAACAGTACGTCAATTTGCTCAAAATATATGTTGAAAATAATTTTATAAAAACATCAATATTCCGAAATATTCTGCAGTTACGCATAATAAAACCCCACATTCTGTAGCAGTCTTTGACAAGTGTTTCAATATGTGAACTGAAACTCAACGAACAGTCGAATATCACTCCAAGATCTCTGATCTCATTACAATGACTTATAATACACTCATTAACTGTATAATTATAAAATAATGGATTTATTTTGCGTGAGTATGACATTACGTTGCATTTACCAATGTTTAAAGATAACTTATTGTTTATACACCATTCATTGAGAGTATGAACATCAAATTGCAATTTTAAACAATCGTCAACAGAATCTATAATATTATAAATCTTTAAATCGTCAGCATAGATTAAAATTGGACATTTAAGATATTTACAAATGTCGTTAAAATAAATCAGGAACAACAGAGGTCCTAAGTTAGAGCCTTGTGGAACCCCGCTAGATACTGCTCGCCAATCAGATTTTTGGCCATTGATTTCTACGAGAAACTGTCTTGAGTTTAAATAAGATGTAATTGCTAAGATAATGCTTTCATTAATGTCATATTCATACAGACGTTTAATTAATAAGTCATGGTCAAGTCTATCAAATGCTTTTGTGAGATCAGTGTATATTACATCAACCTGTTTTCCTGAATCCATGGCATCTGTAATTACCTGAGTTAAGTTACTTAAATTAGTAGCAGTAGATCGCTTCTTACAGAAACCATGTTGGTGAACAGATATTTTAGCTGATACACTCGAATAAATATATTTACATAAAATGGATTCGAACACCTTAGAAAAACAACATAAGATCGATATAGGTCTATAGTTTTCAACTTGATTAGAGCTACCACTTTTTTTCACAGGACAAACACGCACTTGCTTCCACACACTGGGAAATTCACCTGTACTCAAAATAAGGTTAAATATAAATGTTAATGGTTCACATAACACTTGTGCACAATCGCGAACTATAATTTCGGGGATCATATCCAGACCTGCAGTAAACTTAGCTTTACAACGACGGAGCTCTTGTTTGACTTCTTCGCAATCCATAAACACATTTCCAAAATTAATACGAGTGTTATGACGTACATCATTAGTAGTTTTGGGTACAAAAGCCTTACTAAAATGTTCACAGAAAGATTCTACGATTATTTCTGGACAACTCAGAAGTGTGTCTCCGTAGGTCATTTCACCAGGAATTCGCGAAGAATTGTTTTTCACATTAACATAATTAAACAGTAGATTGGGCTCCTGCTTTAATCGCTCTTCAGTTTGTTTAATGAATTCTGAATGCGCAAGTTGGATATTTTGTTTACAGATTTTCCTCAATTCTTCATACTTTCTTTTATGTTCATTTAGACGATATTTGCAATACAATCGTCGAAATTTATTTTTTAAGGTTAGCTGTTTTTGAATTTCACGGTTGATCCAAGGAGAAAACGTGTGACCAGTGGCTTTTCTTGAAGTTTTGGGAACATGGCGATCAAAGGTACTATATAAATATTCATAGAGAATATCACAGGCCGAGTTGACATCTGATGTATCATATAGTTTATTCCAATCAAACATTGTAATATCGTTGTAGAGTCCATTAAAATTAGCCTTCCGAAAATTATATCGTTTATTATTCATGGTGAATATTTTATTTTTGCTTTTAATATTTGCAAAGATATTACAGGTCAACGTGGGGTGATGCGAGTCTTCTTTAACAAGGGGCCAAGGACACCTTTCAATATCAGAGACAAAATTTGAACATATGATAAAATCTAATAGCCTGCCGTTCGAGTTTACTACTTTGTTGTATTGTGTAAAATTATTAATGTTTAGAAATATGTTTAAAGAATCCAAGGCTCCAGATGAAGTGTTATTAATATAACCTGGTATATTAAAATCACCAACAATAATTACACTTTGGTTTAAAAAATGTTGTTCGATCTGTTCAAAAAATAAATTATATTCATCAACTCCAGTCGCTGGTTTTATGTACACGCCAACAATAATGTAAGGCCGCTCGTTATGTTTTATTTTAACAGCCGTGGCTTCTATGGAGACGCATCCAGCTAGATCGAAATTCAACTTTTCTGAATAGTAAGTGTTATGAATTGCTAATAGAACCCCACCACCTCTGCCATATTTACGATCAGTTCTGTAAACATTAAATTCGTCAGGGAATAGTTCACTATTTTTGACGCTGCAATGAAGCCATGTTTCAGTTATTATGAAGATATCGTGATCATGCGACAAGTCATTATTATAAAATTCACAAAGTTTTCCATTAAGGCCGCGCACATTTTGATATATTAAATTTATACTTGAAGATTCAGAACTTTGTTGGGTGTAGCTATTTAGTTTTTTCGCTCTGGTGCACGTTTCTTAACGATTTTTGGGATGTTATTAACATATTTTATAATGAGTTCAGCTTCACCTAATGTTTCACGACGCTTGAGTTCCGCAAGGACCTGTTTATATTCTTCTCTTTGAAGCACAGTTTTATCAAAACCTATTTTAATATTTCTGTTAAGTTTATGTTTATTTTTCATGATAAGATTTATCATAGATTTGTGAGCTAGTATTATTTTTATAGGCCTGTTGCTGTTTGTCTTTTGACCTAATCGAAAACATTTCTTAACTACAATAGTATTATCAATTGATTGAAACATTGCATCAATATTTACAAAGTCATTATTATTCATAATACTAGCATCTGATGTAGACTCCGGTAGGTTGTACATAATTAAATTACTTTCTCTTTGTTTACGATCTTCAATCTCGTTAATAACAGAGATGCTTATATTTCTATTATTTTGAGATATATTTTCGTCAAGTTTGTTTATTTTAATATTCAGTTGTTCAACATCTGAGCTTAATTTAATATTTCCATTCTTAATGGTTACCATATCATTTATTAACATTTTTAGATCGTTATTTTCAGATGACAGTTTTTCGCATTTTATTGTTAGACTGTTAATTGATTGTTGAAGTTCTTTTACGCACTGACAAAGTTCTCGAATTGTTGTATCATTACCATCATATACTACATCAGATATTACGTCAGATGCGCAGATGTGATTTTTCCTACATCCCGGGTGACAATATTTTTTACATTTTACGCAAGTGGTTTTATTTCCAACATTATTACCACATAGGCCTACGCATTTATATTAAGGCATATTTAAACACTGGGATATTAGGAAATAAACAAATAACAAATTTTCACGCTACACGGTCTTTCGTAGCGACTTAAAATTGCACAAACAGGGGATAGTAGACCACGGATGGAATAACAAAAGAAAACAAAGGAAAATAATGTAAATTAATTGAAATTATGATCAAAATTTATATAGAATAATATATATATATATATATATATATATATATATATATATATATATATATATATATAATAATGGATATAAAATTCTATTTATCAATTTTGAATCAATGTCGAACACTAATCCACGAGAACAAAAAAAAAAAAATCTTTTTTTTTTAATCGGAGTAAAGACCGAACAAAATGAGTATTGAAATGTGGGCCAATGCACACGATCGCGATCTATAAAGTGCAATTTATGACAGTATAAATTATTCATACGATCTGTGATTTATACAATGTGATTGTTGTATAGTTAACTAACACTATGCAAAAAATTAAAAATTTTGTATATGTATTTACCACCGTATTAGAGATAAAACTCGGAGATCACACACAACGCACTTATTCACAGTTTGACAGATTACAGATTCATAACTTCTTCTCTAGCAGAAGCTGTCAGGCTACATTCAAACAAATATATTCCGACCCGCTTCACATCCAACAAGGGGTACCACAAGGATCTCCACTTTCACCAACTTTTGTCACGCCCTCCTCTTTTCCGACGACACTGCACTTACTTACAAAAACCAAGGCATTTCCACTAAAATGGCTGTAAATATATACACCTCGATTTGTCGACTTTTTATTGATGATCCAGTACTTCAACGTTGCCGAAAGGTCAGGACTAGGTATCCTTACTAAACTAAGAGATCCCATCAACCTTCTTTACAATCCTTCAAATGCTCTCCTCTAGGAAACCACAATATCTTCACGTATAAATAGCCTGAGTGTCAAATTTGACAATCGTTTTTATGTGCTTATATTTCTACTATTTTTTACTGATTTTAGATGAATTTTAAATATTTTTCTTTGTAAAATCACTACTGTTTTAAGAAAATTTTAAAATATCAAACAAATAGTTAAAATGTTAAAACAATTTAAAAATTGTAAAGCAAAGCATGTTGTAATCTTTGTAAATAATTTTCGCCTTGTTTTTTCTTTGCAATGTTTCAATTGCTTTCAACAATTTGTAAGAAAAAAGAAACGTTCAAATGTTTTTTACTTAGGTATCTATTAAGTTTACAACATTTTTTTTAAAGTAATTTTAATTTACACAATTTGGCTTTATTATTTTGTTTGTCAAAATAATGCAACCTACATTGTAATATAGATATACGAAAAAAAAAAATATATTACTTTTTAAACAAAGGGTTTGCGAGAAATATTTTAATATCAGATTTTTATTTCGGAAACTTTTTAAATTCAAGATTTGTAAAAATTAATTTTATTGCATTTTGTATTATTTTTAATTGTTTTTGAATAATTTTCATCTGTTTTTTTAATAATATATTTTTTTAGAAAAAGGCAGGATAAAAAAACTGAAGCAAGTTTTTTAAAATTATTTTAAATGATTTTGCTAACATTTCAACTATTTGTAAAAATGTTTTAGGGTTTTGTTTTACTTCTCAGTGTTTACAGTTTTTAATTTTTTTTTTGATAATATTTTAAATATTTGTTGTTGAAATCTACCTTTCAATTAATCTTAGATTTAGTATATATACCTGTGTTATTCCTAATGTATGCACTTAGATTGAGAAGGTTACCGTGTAAACTAAAATTTATAAATAATAACAAAAAATATATTCATCAAATTTTATTTATTATTAATAAAAACCACACTTAATCTAATTGCACGTACCAAAAACAGATTTTTTTCGAATACATCAACAGATATCGTGCAAAGTGCCCTTAAATTTCCTCCACCTTGAGCACACAATTTACATTTAATCGTGGCGAGAGCGATTAAATTTCGCGTTTCCACGCAATTTCAATTATGGCGTTTCGGGGCGGTAGCGTTATATATATATTTTTTGTTCCACAAAAGTGGAGAAGGGGCGTATGTAAATAAATTTCCAGTCCGACGGGATCGTGTCGTATTTATGTAAGCCGGGGATGCCGGCACGAGGTGTTCTGGGGAAAAGCGGAAGGACACGCGATCCTGTCGGGAAACCGCCAGGGTACAAAGTGGAAAACAATGAATACGCCGATCTCCTGGCGCTGATTACATTTGCATGACACCCGGGCACTGTCCTAAGTGGGGTTGTTTTGTTGGAAATTAATTCTAAATTAAATAATTGTATATTCAAGCATAAATTTGATGAAGGGTTTTTTTTTTGTCGGACGGATAAATTTTGATATTAATTGATTAATTAATTAAGTAGAGTATTTGAAATCAATAGAGAAAGTTTTAGAAAATATTGTGTTAAAACTTTTTAAATAATAAAATTATTAGAGTTGCTTAGTTAAAGGCAATTACAGAGGAATTGAACACATTGAATAAAAACAAGATTTAGTAACTTGTCAATCAGTGGCGTATTCAGGGGGGGGGGGGGGGTAATTGGGTAATTACCCCCCCTAAGAATTATTTATTCGCTTATTTTGTTTATTCTTAAAAATTTTTTTTCCAAAACAGGCACGCCATGTACACAAATTAAAGTTATCTGCGCAAGCACCGTTAGAAAAGTGATGACTTCCTTTGCACGGGGGGTTCCCCTTTCTAATAATACCCGACATATATTGATACTATTCGCCTCTTTGGTATCGTAAATCGTTACATTGTTTTACATTAAAAGAGCGCGATTCACATTTCTTAGTTTAATTTATAATATTTCTTGTCTTACTTGGTTTAAATGTAAAAGATAGAAACCGAAACTGTTTACACGTCGCATGTAAATCCTAAATTTTTAGTGATTGCTGATAAATTACCAATTTATTATAATTCGAACATAAGGTATTTTTTTGATTTTAGGAATAATATATGCATTCTTTTAAATTAATTTATTCCTGATTTTTGTTGTAATTAAATTAGTAAATGAAAATTGATAATCTACGTTGGATTCATTTGTTCAGAAAATTAAAAAAACACGATTTTTCAACAAATAAAGATCGATCTATGTCAACAGTCAATTTAAATCATCTATCTACATCTTCATTGACATTTAGCAGTAGAAATCTTCACTAGGTTGTTCCCATCATGAGAAAAAGAAGCATACAACATGTACATATAGTAATGTTGAAATTTACATTCATATTGTTAAATTTAGTAATGTTAATGAAATTGAGAAATTTCGAATTTTAAATTGTAAAAGATACTTTTGTTTTACCCTATTCTGTACATAAAAAGGAGGAAGGATATTAAACATTACTTGTCTGGAAAACATTTTAGACAATTTAATTGGTTAATCTTTTCTAATCATTTAAACAGATTCTTTTTCAAATATTGCTTCTTTTTTACAAAATTTGGTGGGTTGCACCAACAAGTGCCATTGCAAAAATAAGTATCTCAGACAGTATCTCAATATTCTAAATTATCAGGTAAAAATGTGTTATAAAAATATTACCATAAAAATTCAATTGTTTATGCGAAATTGTTTTATAAAATCACGAGATATAAGAAATAAATTAAATATGTAAAGACTTCGACAAATTGAAGAAAATAGACATAGATTAAAACCACATCTTTTAAACAATTTATAATGATGCAGTCAATATTTTAAACGAATTACAAATTTAAATGACAAAACCGCGAATTACCAAATGCCAGAGGAATAGACCAAACCTGGATAAACCTATTATAGCAGATTATTTTTATTTATCTTTTTCCCTTTTATCCATTATGGGTGTCAGACTTATTTTCTACAATATGTCTCAGTTAATTTCTTTTACACTTCTTTACCACTGTTGCGTAGCTTGTGCTATTTTCTTATTTCTTTCCATTCTATTCCTTTTCTTTCCGCTGCTTGATGCTTGATGTACTTGCTCGTTCCAACCCTTGGTCTTCCTAATTCCTTCTATCTTTCTTAGGTATCTCATTTCCATTGCATTGTTTTTTTTGTTATTACTCTCTGTGGTTACTCACGATTCACTACTATAGTCCATCCGTTGGATCTTCCGTCCTACGTCACAAACTATCGCTTCAAAAAACGAAAGTTTTACAGTGCGTTCTTTTTCTAACGCATTTGGTTTACTTTATCAGACTGAATGTTTTTGTGTCGTTTCTCGAAGCGATATTTTGTGACGTAGGACGGAACATCCAACGGATGGACTATATATAGCAGTTAATGTCTTTTATATACTTCTGTTTTTATTGTTTTTGCAATCTCATTTTTCTCTAAGAATGTTTTCTTTATTGTGTTGTAGATCATTCCTGCTTTGCCTAGTTTTTCATCTTGTTCTGATTCTATCTTCCCTGTTTCCTCTATTGTTGATCCCAGATATTTAACCCTATTTTGTGATTGCTCTCTTTTGATGATATTATATTTATCTTTTCCAGCTCTTTTTTGAATATTTCCAGGTTTTCTTCTGAATCTGCTATTAATGTTATGTCGTCGGCAAACATACATATTTGCATTTTTAATAGTTTTTAATATTTCTATACCCTATCTTTGTGCTTTCGGCTCTTTGTTTGCTATTTCTTATTGCTTCGTCATTAAGTGATGCAAATAGTAACGGGATTAATATACATCCTTGTCTCAGTCCTGTTTTGGTCTTGAACTCCTCTGATTATTTATTTCCTATTCTTACTTTATTTTTGTTATTTCTTTATTATATTTATAATGCTTTTTTATCCTTCTTGTCTCGAGTATATGCCATATGTCCTCTCTTCTTACCCTGTAATACGCTTTTTTAGGTTGATGAAGCATATGTGTAAATCTTTTCCCTTTTTAATCATCTTTTCTGTTAATTGTCTCATTATGTATATTAAATCTTGTTTGCTTCTATTTTTCTGAATCCGTGTTGTTCTTCTCCCAGCTGTTGATCTAATTTTCCTCTTATTCTTGCTTCTATTAACCTAGTAAAAAATTTCCCTGGTTTGATTGTGAGTGTAATACCTCTGTAGTTATCATATATTTTTGTGTCTCCTTTTTGTGTATGGATATTATAATTCCCCTGTTCCATTCCTCGGGTATCTTGTGATTTTTGATAATGTCATTTACTATTTCCAAGAATTCTTCCTTCCCCTTTCCCCATATATTTCATTATTTCGGCTGTGATGTCATCTATACCTGGAGATTTTCCTAGTTTTATTTTTTTGATTGCTGCCTCCAGTTCTTCGATTCTTATTTCGTTGATTCCTCCATTTGTTTCACCTTCTATATCTCCGTGCTGGTCTGTTTTGGTTATTTCATTAAAGAATTCTTTCCATCTTTCTAATATCTTCTTTTCTTCTGTTATTATATTTACGTTTTTATCTTTTATACTTGGCTGGGTTAATGTATTTTAATTGCTCAATTGTTTAATAGTGCTGTTAAACATCTTTTTATTTTCTGTGAACGTTTCTTTCAGTTTCTTAACGAACTGCTCCCAGGATTGCTTTTTTGCTATCTTGAATTTTTGTTCCACATTTTTATTTGCTATTATATATCTTCTACAATCTTATTCTTTCCTTGTTTCCTTGTTTAAGTTTTCCAATTCTTTTCTTTTGTTTTTACAAATTGTTTTACCTCTTCTGACTATCACCTGTTTTTCTTCCTCTGTTTGTTTGATATAGTGATTGTTTCACATCTTTCTTGGGCTGCTTCACTTATGATTTCTTTGATCTTTTTCTTTTCTCCTTCTATTTTGTCTTTTTCTCTATTTTTGATTGGTATTCATTTCTAGTTTCTTTCTTTTCAATTTTTGGCTTTATGTGTTTTTTTATTATTATTTTCGTATACTTCAAGTTTTCAGCTTCTGTGTTAATTTATATTTTTACCAAGTAGTGGTCGCTCCCTATTTCAGCTTGTCTTATTACTTTAACATCTTTCACCTTTTCCATTCTTCTGCGTCTATTAAGGAGTAGTCTTTTATTTCTCTTTTCTTGGTCTAACTTCTCTAGTGTGTTTATGTATGTATTTGAATTTTGTGTTTGTCACAATGAGGTTGTTTGCTATACATAATTCTATAATTGTTTTTCCATTTTCGTTTCTGTTCTCATCTCCATACTTTCCCCTGTATATTTTTTGCTCTCTCTCTTCTTTTAGTTCTTTGTCATTTCTCTCATGGAGTCTTTAAACATGCTCTTTAATTCCTCCATTATCACATCGTTCTTAGATATATTTAGATTTTCCTTCTCCGTGAGTTTTTTTTTTCTGTTTTCATCTTCCTTTGTTTTATTTTTGTATCCTGTTGTTATGACAACGTTTTGTTTCACTGCTTCGTTTGTCTATCTTTTTCTATTCTCCATTGCTCATTTGGAATCCTTGGAATCCATAATTAGGGCTGTCGATATCTCTTTCTCTTTTTTTACTCATTTGTTTCTTTATTTCCCACTTCCTTTTAGTTTTATATATTTTAACACTACTTATTTACTTTTTTATGGACTTTTGCATGTACGTGGTTCGCTGTTTTAAGTTCCTCTGAACTGAACAGAGGATTATTATCGAATTAATATATATATTTACCTCTCCTGAATAATATTATTACAGATCTGCAATACAGATTTAATAAAGACACGATGAATTTGTTCAAATTTAACACAACAATACCTAGTGTTTTATTGATAACAAACTGGCGAAGATTTAGATGTCACTTTAAAATCTGTTGCAACATATTTAAATAAAATTTTACCTGAAAACGTAACATGTACAATAGCAATTAAGTCTGAATTGGCATTTTGGAAATTACAATGGCAAAAGAAAAAGAAAATCAAAGAACAATTACCAGAAAATGCTTTAGATGTATACAGAAAATATGACCCGAATATTTACTGAACATAAAAATAACTTTACAAATATTATGTACTCTTCCTGTTAGTGTTACTTCTGCAGAAAGAAGATTTTCTGCACTGAAAAGATTCAAATGGTGGCTGCGAGCCACTATGTCTCAAAAAAGTCTAACCGAGTTAGCTGTATTACATATTCATTGATATATGGATATTAATATTGACAATATTATTAAAAAGCAAAGAAAATTTAATTTTAATAGTTAATAGTTTTTTTAATAAATTTAGTTACAAAAATCTGTTTCAAATTTTACAAAATATATTATTATGATTTTATATGTGCTATATAAAATCATAATAATATATGTGTGATATTATTTTGTTTATATTTAAAAATAATAGAATTATATTTTATTTATTTATGGAATAAAAAAATATTTTCATTTTTTCAAATTACCCCCCCTAAGCCAGTTGACTGGAAACGCCCTTGTTGTCAATAAAATTTACAATTGAAAATTGTTCATCAGAGATGTGATATCGAAAACTGATTTTCTCAGGAGAAAGAAGGTAATTCAATAATATCTTCTTACCAATTACCTGATAAATATTACTGTATTGTAGTTTTAAACGAGCTTTTAAAATTCTAAAATTGGAATTAGTTAATGATAAGGTCAGGTCCAAGATTTCCTAAGAGGAAATGTAATCAAATTTGTATTCTTAACGTCGATGATATAGTATCTAGTTTGTTTCTTAATGTCTTTGTTGAAAACTTGAATAAACAATTACATATTGAGATTTGTAAATCTTGACATTTTACTGGAGATCCTTATGGTCATAATCTATTAAAAAAACAATCGCCTCATACATATAGCTATTTCAATATTTCGTTCACATATTATTATAGATAATTTCCAAGCTGGAGAATATTTCATTGAGAAATTTCTACATTACACTTAGTTTCAAATAATGATATAATTTCGCGCCGTTATAAGATTTAAACATAATTAAGTGATTCCGACGGAAGGTAATTCTCATTCCGTACGCGGAACAAGTTTCTCTAGACATCCCGCGCTGAAGTACACTGCTGGTCACGTTTTCTGTTTTGTGTGTGTGTGCTGGTGAATGCAGGTTCATTTTATGGGGCCCAATGTGCGCATGTTAATGTGTTTGGCCGTAGACGCCGCCGGCGAGGCCCCCCTCTGGTTACGGCAGGCGTCGCAACGCCAGTCGATGCCGCACCGCCGCGACGCCCGCACATCGAACCTCGGTACGCGCTCACCCCCTCACAACAACAACAACAGTGTCACCCCTGTTTGGCAGTGTTGACGGACGGACTTTAACAATAGTGTGTTCTTTTTTTTAAAGTATGTTCTTGTCCTTCACACTTTTCATCAACTTTTGTTAAAGTTGGTCGTTGTTTTTGGAGTACGTAGATGTAATCAAGTTTAATTGTTATTAGTGCTGGTAATCCTCGTATAAATACGGTTGTTACGTTCTAGAGGCTAGTGCGAAACGTTGTTTTATGGGTGAAGTAAAGGGAGTCTAATTAATTATATTAAAAAATTAACTTAACAATTTATATAATACTATATTTGAATATACTGACGATAAATTTTATATAAAATAATGAAATCACTCTCATATGGAGATTGTCCTATTATTTGCTTTAGAGATAATTTATATTAATATAATAAATTTCTATTGTTATAATATTAATTTAATAATTAGTAGTATTAAAATTTCAAACATCAATTCAGCAAAATATGTATAAAAATGGTTTATTATTAAATCTCTGTGCTTACTACAAACTTTTATGATGCCAATCTTTTTTATAGCCAGCCAAAATTAAAGTTAAATGTATTCAAGTCAGTCTTTTGAAGCCACTTTTCTTAGTGTTTACTGTTAGGTTTACTTATATTCTAATCAACAACTTGATTTCGGGTTAAATGAAAGAATTATATACAGGTTTTGGCTAATACAACACTTTTGGCTATACTATTTTTAAAGTACTTATAAATCATTACTTAACTTATATTTTCCACTTGATAATTTTAAAGAGACTGAGTATTGTCCAACAAGAAGAATAACTTTGCCATGTCTTTGCTCGCATTCCGATCGTTTCTGCCGTAATGTACAGCTTTACAATCCGATGTAAAAACTCATTCTTAGGTTATTTACTTGTAAGTAAGACAATTATTTCTCAATTTCCATAAGCAAATAAACTGATTGTTGAGTAACTTTCAAACTTCAATTTTCTCTTATATTTGATTTGGACTTTCTATTGATGGCACTATTTCTTTCTCCTCGAATTTTTTTGGACATCCTGAGCAAGATTTGCACTAATTTTGTTCCAATAACATATAATTATTACTCAAGATTATTTAGCGTCACTTAAGATCATTAAACGATCATTCGAAGTTATTATATGATATTTAACAATCACTAGGATCATCTAACGATCAATCAATAATTATTTAAAGGTATCAAACAGTAATTCGAGGTTATTTAAGGGTATTTAATGATAATTCAAAATAAATTAAGGTCATGCGACGATTCAAGATCATATTATGGTTATTCAAGTTATTTATCGTCATTTAAGATCATTCTTCGATCATTAAAACTTATTTTATGATATTTAACGATCACTCAAGGCCTTCAAACGATCATTTAAGGTTATTTGAGGTTATTCAGTAATAAGTCAAGTTCATTTGAAGTCATCCGATGATCCTTCAAGATAACACATGATTATTCAAGTTATTTGGCATCATTTAAAATCATTTAACGATTATTCAAGATCATTGCATGTTATTTTAAGACTACTAAAGATGCATATTTATACAACGATTATGGCATTGTTCGAGGTTATTTAAGGTTATCAAATGATAATTCAACATCATATAAAAGTTCATGTGATGTTTTTTCAATATCATATAAAACGTTATTTAAGGTCATTTCGAATTATCCAACAATCATAAGTCATTTAATAACATTTGTCATCCACTCAGGGTCGTTTATCATTCAAAAACATCAAACTGTCATTAAAGTTACTTAAGATTGCCAAAGGAAGTTGAAGGTCATTTGAGGCATTATTCTAGATCATATTTAGACTATTTGGGGTTATTTAAAGTGACCCAATAATCATTTATGAGCTATTTATGATATCCAACGATTAAAAGATCATTCAATAGTATTAAAAACTTATTTAATGATAATTCAATATCATTTAAGATCATTCAAAAATGATTTGAAATTTATTTATTCATTTAATATAATTCATCGATCACTCAAGGTCATTTTATGTTATTTACCGGAAGATTAGGGTCATCTAATGATTATTACTAATGAAGGTTTGAGTTAAATTAGACTTGGCTTCTTCACGACTTTACTTGTCGAGTAAATAGAGAAAAAATGTGAATCAAACCAAGTGTAATTCATTTTGAACCTTTATCAGTAAAACTTTAAAATGTTTCATCAAGTGATAAATGAGAAAGTCATTCAAGAAAGATGTAATGATTATTCAAGGTCATATAATAGTTATTTGAGATTATTTAGAGTGTTTTTAAGTTACACAACGATCTTTCTACGTTATTTTATGATATTTAACGATCACTTAAGGTCATCCAAAGATCGATCGATAATAATTAAAGAGCACCAAACGATCATTCAAAGTGTTTTAGTGATGTCTAATAATAATTCAAGATCATTTAACGTCATTTAATCTTATAAAGGAATATGTAATAGTTTTAAGGTTGTTTACATCAATCAACGTTTATTTAAAGGACACCAACCCTTAAGTTTATTAAATACAAATAATAATTCAAGATTATTTAACATCGTCCTAAGATTATTCAAGATAACATAAATGGTTGCTCAAGGCTATTTAGTCATTTAATTTAATATTATATATTTATTAGTTATATTTAACTTATCTAAAGATTATTCAAGATCACATAATATTTATCAAGGTTATTTAATTTAAGGTCATGATATTTTACATACTCTCAATAACAATAGTTCAAGGCCATTGAAGGTTATTTATACGAATTGTTATTATTAAATATTACATACTCGTTATTTGGAGGTCATTTAAGATCATTTTATAATCATTGAAAGATAATTTACGGATGTCAAAGATAAATACAAGAAAACATACATCAAATTTTAAGACAATGAAGTACGGGCGGAAAATTATGTTCTTTCACTCAAACTCTTACTGGCCCAAAGCCTCTCAATAATAAACAATTGCCTAAAGAATTAATTAAAAATTTCCTTATTCTGAAAATCATTCACCAAGAAAAATTGCCTAAAAACAAATGGATAAGATTTGTTCTCTTTTTCTCTAGAGGAAAATTTCCCAAAAGCAGTTTATTTTCATTTCTCTAAAATAAAATTGGACATAAACACTCCGCCAAAAAACAATTGCCTATTTTACGCAAAAATTGCCTGTGCAAAAATCACCGAACGAAAAATCGATATTTGCCTGAAAATAATTCACGAATTAAAATTATCGAAAATAAAACCTTGGCACTCTTTAACGTACAAACTTATAACCTAAAAAAACAGTTGCTTAAAAGAAGTTTGCCTTATAGAAAATTGCCCAAAAACAATCTCCAAAGAATAATTACCTAAAAAAATTTAACTAAAGATAAGTTAAAGTAAAGTTAAGGTAAAGTAAAGTTACAAGTAAGAGTTTGAGTGAACTTTACCATGATATTGAGGAAACATCATAGTAAAGTTACAAGTTAGAGTTTGAGTGAAAGAACATAATTTTCCGCCAGTATTTCTTTTTTTTAAAAATTGATGTATGTTTTTCTTCTAAATTAATTTGGTGTATATCTTATTTTCAATAGAGAAGACCAAATATATTGAAACAAATAAATAATTAAATTTATGATATCTAACAATCACACAAAGTCATCCAATGGTTTTCGAACGACATTCGATATTCAAGGACACTGAAAATTAAAAAGATCACCTAAGATCTACTGAAAATCATATAATTTTAATTTAAGGCTAATTAGTCATTTACCATCACTTAATAATCATTGAATACGATCCTATTATATTTCAAGGTCAACGATCAATCAATGGCGATTCAAAGGAATTAAACAGTCATAAAAAATGTTTAAGGTCATCCAATGATAAATCAAGATCATTTAAGATCAAAATCACATAACCATATAACTGTTATACTAAAATATTTTAATAGTATTTAGTACTATCCAACAATCCTTTAAGGTCATTTAATGATATCTAATGATTGCTCAAGACCACATTGTGGCTATTTAATTTTATAATATTTTACTCAAAATAGTTTAAGGGTTAATCAACATTAGTACAAAGTCATCAAACGTTCATTCAAGTATATTTAAGGTCTTCCAAATATGACAATAATTATTCAAGATTACATAATGCTTCTTTGGGGTCATTTGAGATCATTTAACGATAAATCAAAGGCAATTTATGATATATAAATATCATCCAATGGTTGTTGAATGACATTCAAGGACATTCAAGGTTATTTCAACTTATCCCATGCTAATTCAAGATCGTGTAAGATAATTCAAGGTTTCGTCAAAACCATAATGGTTTTTCAAGATCAATTAATGATTTAAGAACACTTGTAGCTGTACTAAAAGACAGTAATCAATTCCCGGATTAATCTTGCATTCTAGGATCCTAGATTAATCGCTGTTTATTGCCGTATCTAAGATTATTTGTAGAATTAATCCGGGATTACACCGACTATTGGATGCGTTTTAGCCTGGCCCGAGGATTAATCCTCAATCTCGCATTAATTCGTAATTATTAGTACGGCTGTTAATGATCATCCAAAGCTATTTTGTTATATCTCAAGGTCAACTATCAATCAATTATGATTAAAACGGTCAATCAAGATTATTTATTATAACCCAATGATAAATTAAGTCCGTTCAAGTCCATATAATTGTTGTTCTAAATTATTCAGAGTATATTTCAGAGTATAGTTGGATGAAAACTAATCTTTAAGGTCATTTAACGACATTAAATGATTACGTGATAATCAATCAAGATTATTTAGGTCCATTCAATTTTATATCTTAAAATCATTCAGGATCGTTCAAGGGTTAATTAAAAATAGTTCAAGAACATCAAAAGGTCATTCAAGATTATTCAAGGCCATCTGATGATCAAACGGCCATACAATATTACTGAAAGGTTATCTAATTGTAACTCAAAATTGTTTACGGTCATCTATAATTAAGATTATTTTAAGTCTTCATTCCTTCAAGGCCATTTAATGATATCTATTGATATCTCTCAAGACCACACAGTGGTTATTTAGAGTCATTTAATTTTATATCTTACAATCACTCAAGATCATTCAAGGATCAATCAACAATAATTCAAAGACATAAAACGGTTATTTAAGATTATTTAAGGTCATCCGATGATTATGATAATTTTTCAAGATTATATAATGCATATTTGGGCTCATTTAACGATAATTCAAAGGTAATTTATGACATACAACGATAATTCAATAGCTTTTGAACGACATTCTAGCATATTTGAGCTTATCCAATGATAATTCAAGATCTTGTAAGATTATTCAAGGTTTATTTAATATTATATAATAGTTATTAATGAACAAATTTTATTGGCAACTGTAAATCAATGGTGATTCAAAGGAATCAGACGGTCATACAGGGTTATTTATGCAATGATAATTCAAGATCATTTAAGGTCATCAAGACCATGCAATGGATTTTCTAAATCATGCAGAGTATTTTAAAATCATCTAACGATCTTTGGAGGTTATTTAATGATATCTAACGCCCACGCAAAATCATATAGCGGTTATTTAGGGTAATTTAATTGTATGATATCTTGCAATCACTCGAGATCATTCAAGGGTCAATCAGTAATAATTGAAAGTCATCAAATGATTATTTAAGATTATTTAAGGTCCTCCAATGATTATGATGAGCATTAAAATTAAATAATGCTTATTTATAGGCAATTTATAATATCAAACGATGACACAAGGTCATTCAATGGTTTTTGGTCGACATTCAAAGATATTGTTATTGATCTTATTCAATGATAATTCAAAATCATCCAAAGCTTGTTTAAAGTCGTATAATGGTTATTAATAGCTCAAGGTCGATTAAGGTCATCAAGACCATATAATTGTTATTCTAAATTATTCAGAGAATTTTAAGTCCATTTAATGGTTCTTTAAGGTCATTTAATGATAGCTATCGACCACACAAGATCACATAGTAGGTATTTAGGTTAATTTAATTTTATATATTAAAATCAATATAATTCAAGGTCATCGATTCATATGATTCATTTGGGTCATTACCGATAATTTAAAGGTAATTTATGATATCCACTGATCTTAAAAGTACATCCAATGGGTTTTGAGCGATATTCAAGGACATTTAAAGTTATTTGAACTTATTCGATGATAATTCAAGATTGTGTAAGGTAATCTAAAGTTTATTTAAAATCATATAATGGTTATTTAAACTCAAGGCCAACGATAAATCAATGATGATTTAGAAACCAAACGATCATACAAGGTTATTTAAGGTTATTCAAAGATAGCTTGAGCTCGATTTAGGTCATCAAGATCTTATAATGGTTATTCTAAATTATTTAAGAATTCATCCAACGATTCTTTAAGGTTATTTAATGATATCTAAGGATTACTCAAGACTAGATACGGTATTTTTATGGCATTTTACAATATTCAATATTCATTTAAGGGTCAATTAATAATAGCTTAAAGTCGTCAAACGGTTATTTAAGAATATTTAAGGCCATCCGATGATTATGATGATTATTCAAGATTACATCATGTTATTTTTGGTCATTTCAGATATTTATTTAAAATCCCGCCCTACATCGAAAGGTAGAAGGGCAAATGATGAAATGAAATAAATAAATAAAATATTTAAAATCATATACTGGTTACTTAAAATTAATTAGTTGTTTAAGATTATTTAGTTTAATCCCATTTTATTATATCTCAAGGTCGACGTTAATTTAATGGTAATTCAAAGGAATCAAACGGTCATACAAGGTGATTTAAGGTTATCCAAAAAACCTAAGATCGATTAATGTCAGCAAGACCATATAATTATTAATTATTCTAAATTATTTAGAGCATTTTAAGTTCATCCAACACAAGGTCATTTAATGAAATCTTACGAGCATTCAAAATCATATAGTGGTTATTTAGGGTTATCTAATTTTATGAGATTTTTCAATCAATCAACCATAATTCAAATTCATCAAATAGTTTAAGATTATTTAAGACCATCCGATGATGATGATGATGATGAATATTCAAGATTACATAATGCTTATTTGAGGTCATTTTAGAACATTCAACGATAATTCAAAGCAATTTATAATTTGACACAAGGTAATCCAATTGCTTTTAAACGGCATTTAATGATAATCAAGATTATTTGAATTCAAGTTCGTGTAAGATTATCCAAGGTTTATTTGAAGTGATTTAGATCATTTAACGATAATCCAAAGGCACTTTATGATATCCAACCATGACAAATGGTATTTGAACGACATTCAAGAATATTCAAGGTTATTTGAACATGAAAAATGGTAGTTTAAGATAGTGTACGATAATTCAAGTTTTATTTGAAGTCATTTAGATCATTTAACGATAATTCAAAGACACTTTATGACATCCAACGATGACACAAGATCATCCAATTGTTTTTGATCGACATTCGAGAATATTCAAGATTCTTTGAACTTGGCAAATGTTAATTTAAGATCGTGTAAGATAATCCAAGGTTTATTTGAAGTGATTTAGATCATTTAACTATAATTAAAAATCATTTTATGATATCCAACGATGACACAAGGTTATCTAATGGTCATTTAATGCCATTCAAGAAGATTCAAGATTATTTGAATTTGACAAATGATAATTCAAGATCAAGTTAATTCAAGGTTTATTTGAAGTCATTTAGTTTATTTATCGATAATTTAAAGGTACTTTATGATATCCAACGATGACACAAGGTCATCCAATGGTTTTTGAACAACATTCAAGGATATTCAAGATTACTAGAACTTAGCAAATGATAATTTAAGATCGTGTAAGATGATTCAAAGTTTATTTAAAGTCATTTAGATCATATAAGGTCATCAATATCATAAAATCGTTATTCTAAATTATACCAGGTATTTTAAATTTATCCAATTTAAAGTAATTTAATGATATCTATTGATTACTCAAGGTTAATTTTATGATATCTTACAATCACTCAAGATCATTCAAGTGAATCAACAATAAATTAGTTATCTAAGATAATTTAAGGTCTTCCGATGATTATGATGATTATTCAAAATTCCATAAGACTAATTTGTGGTTCTTTAAGATCATTTAATGATCATTTAATGTTAATCTTTAATATCCAATGATAACACAAGGCAATCCAATAGTTTTTGAACGACAGTCAAGGATTTACAAGGTTCTTGAAAAATCATTTAAGATCATGTAAACAAATGTAAGGTTTAAATAAAACCTTCAAGGCCATTAGCCAAAGTTATTTAAGGCCATCTAATTTCATATCTTACAATCACTCAGGATCGTTCGAGGGTAAATTAAACATAGTTCAACGCCATCAAAAGGCCGTTCAAGAGTATTCAAGGTCATTTAAAATCATAGAAAGGTAATTTTTATAAAATGATCACATAAGTTTGTCTAATGGTCCTTCAAGAACCATGCAGATACATTAAGGGTTATTTAAACTTATACAATGATAATAATGATTAATGGTCATCGATGTTTGATTTTTGGGTTCCGCAACGAGTATATTAATAAATAACACTGTTATAAGGATACAGTAATGTTATTTATCATCTGGGGTGAGCGAGAAATTAAATTAATATAATAAGTATTCAAAGCAAAGTTGGCGCTGGATTTCTTAAGTTATATCTTTACTAAGATTACATATGTGAAATTGAAATGTTAGTTGTCCCTAAACACTGGCATATATTATGTCAATATGACTAATATGTAACACACGTCGCCCATGATATTAGCTTAGTCACAAAATTCGTTGTAGATTTTTATTCAACACTCGTTATATTAATATCACTTTTCTCAATACTTTTTGTCAATATTATCTATTTTTCAGCACAGTAATTATAGGTATTGTAGAAATAAAACAGTAAATACTTGTTAAATACTTACGTAATCGTATTTAATTCTAATACGTTGCCAATACTTCTTCATTAAATTTCCTGCTGTCGCGCAGGCTGAAAACGGCGAATAAATCCGCCCTAAATGTTTCCTTCTACAGTTCCCTTTTAATTTATTGCCTTCCGTTTTATCGTCCTAATAATAAACATGATTACTTTGTTAAATTCTTTTACAACGGCATTTTTTTTCCGTTTCTTTCCCCTATCATTCTTCCAACTCGTCAGATAGTCTCATTCGTTGGCAGTGAAGTTTAAATCCTCTTCTATCTTTTCCGATTTTTCTCAGATGCGGTAAAACGAGTAAATCCTGATGAAGTTCACTCTATTCTTTTCTTTTAATACAATGCCATGTAATATTCCGTCGACTTAATTGTAATACACTCATTACAATTTATAATTTTTTTTTCATGCTTATAGATATGCTGTTTTACTCTTTTAGGATTTTTATTGTATGCACGACGAATAGTTATTATGTATAATATTTTATGAAAAAATATGGCTTTAAGCATTCAACTTAAAAGGAATAAATAATAAATATTGGCGTATTCAACATCAACTATTTAATTATTCAAAATGTTAATCTGCAATTTGCATTGTCATTTTTAAATCTATTTTTCAACACTCTACACTATTTAAAGTAAAGAGAATGGTTGCGACCGTTACTACGTGGTAATCCATACTTACACTGAATTGAAAAATTCAATATGTTTTAACCACACTATTTAAAGTGATTGTGTCAAATCTGAGCATCGAAATCAAATTTTCCCCGAGCGCAAATTCAAATATTTAGTTTATTTACATCCCGTTTAAGAAGAAGTTAGCATATAGAGGATACCTTAAGAGTTTATTTGGATGTATTATATGAATTACTTATTCGTTCGGTATTATAATTTCTGAGGTTGTTTTAAATTTATTTTTAAATTTCTTATTTCTTAATTCACTACCTCTCGATTTTTAGAGTTCGTAGAAGCATTGTATCTTTCTTTGTAATTCTTTAAGTGATGCTAAAGAATTAAAAATCAAGGTCAAATTATCTAAGTTTTGCTATGTTAGAAAACAGGTTGGTTTTAATATTAATTAATAAATCTCGAAAATATGTTTCTATTAGGATTGTTTTTATTACACCTACCTTATAGTCTGTTCTATCCAGCTTCTTCATATTATAACTATAGACCGTTAAAATGTCGTTGATACTTGTTGAGCTACCCTCTTGATGGAACCAGATATGTAATTTTGGTGAAGAAAAACACTTGTTATGTTCCATATTGTTACTTTTACTTTCAGTTTCCTGACACGTGTTTCGATCATACTCGATCATTTTCAAAGGTTAAACTCAGTCTTCACTAAAATTACTTTAAAATGTCTCCTGGCATTTCTGGACTTTGTGACTTCATCGATATCGGCCAATGTTAAACTTTCAAACTTGCCCATCTTCTTTCAAAATACTGAACATCACAATGCATTCCTTTCGAGAACTTGTTTTAAAAACTGTTCTTTATACAATGAAGGCTCAAGTGTTTTATTATATTTTTTAATTATTGATTGTCTTTAATAAATACGTTTTTCATCATAACTATAGATATAAAATATTTCCATTAGGATATGGCGCAAAAGTCGAAATGGCAGGAGAGACTGTTCGGCAAACACCTGACCGACTGCAAAAGCGTCGCCCGCTCGAACGACGTTTCGGACGTGTCTACAGTCGAAGTGTTGCGCAACGTGGAGACCATCGGCATCTACTTCTCGTTCGCGAACATAAACTTGCAATGTGACGACTTCGTCAAGAAGCTGAAGGACCTCTACCACAGGCTGAACGGTGACGGCGGCAGGAAACTGGAGGTGGTGCAGGTGGTCCTCTGGGCCAACAATGACGTTTACAGTGACTTCGAGGGCAGCCACAGGGACAGTTTGCTCGACCTGCCCTGGTTCGCCATGCCATTCAGCGAGATCGACCCCAAGGTAAGTGAAACAGTAATCGAGAAGATTTTTATTAAAAGAAATTAAAAGACTACCCTAGCACATTTGGTTTTTACTTACATAGAAGTATAAAATTGACTGTTAGTTGACATTCATTCAAAGGAAAAAAAATATACATATCAATAAAAATTTCATAAATTAATTTATATTTATTTATGAAATTTATATAGGAGCAGAAAATTGGCAGTTATAATAGTGATTTACTTGTATTTATACAATTATATGTAATTGCTAGTTCTAATTTGTTGTTTATCACTTTACCTACAAACAAGTTTACTTACTACTGAGTACGGAATAGTTAAATGACAGTGAGATGTATTTACATAGCACACGCGCCATGAATAATGTAATTTACAGCAGCGGTCGTGTGTATAACACAATATATTTGGAAGATATATGTATATCAGCCACATTAGACAAACATATTATAAGAGCCTTTTTATTTTTATTATTAGAATGATTTCAAAGTACAACAGATATGCAAACATTGAGATTTTATAGGTAAATAAAAAAGAGGTAAAGTGTAGATTTCATTTTGATTTCTTCTGGAATAAATTTACTTCAACTAGCCTCCCTTCAATTACGTAATAAATATTCTAATGCTTTGATAGTGCAATTACCACAAATCTTAATTTTTAAAAATATCATAAATTAATTTCTAAATTGCGACCACTTAGCATTATCAATACTTGATGAGTCGATACCGTCACTAGACAGGTACAATTTCTTAAAACTCACAAATTTGATATTTTGAAGTAATAATAGTCAACAATTTACACTAAGATTCTACCTGACGATGTTACTGCTATTTCGTATCTACCCAACCAGATGAAGAAAGTCAAAAGTTTCCTGAAGATTTTTCCGTGAAGTCTACTGATGCGAATTACTGAATGCACAAATGCCAGATTGAAAATATTCGAGAAAGATACAAAGAAAAAGAGACTTGAAATAGATTATAATGAAATAATTGTTTTGGGAGTATCTCTTGCCATGAGGGCTATATCCAGAGATCGATGTAAATTATTATTCTCAAAATTATATTTCAATAATCCAGAAAAATCTGCTAATGCAGTTAAAATATTTTACATTGAAAAAAATATCAATTGTGCTTTCAGCAAATATCGTTCAGACTCATCATTCCAGAGCAGTGGTTCTTAACCTTGCTGGCAGTACCGAACCCCATCAATTTCATATGAGCATTCACCGAACCCCTTTTAATTGGAAACATAAAATATAATTTTTCAAATTCAAAACATAGGTATATATTGTATTGGTCCACAAAATAAACAAAACCATTATAGAACAAAACATTACGAACAAAGAACAAAACATGAAGAACAAAGAATAAAACATTAAGAACAAAGAACAACATTTAAAATCAGTGTACTGCTGCTATTGCCTTTTAGACACCAGTTCGGAAATGCGAGGCTTTACCTTGGAAAGTGCGACTCGCATGTCATTTTCGCAACTAAATCTGTTCCTTGCCTTCGTTTTAATGTCCCAGCATCCTCGAAAAGGATTGATCGCAAAGATATGTTGTCACAAACGGTATCAAAATCTCCAGAGCTTTCTTTACAATAGCAGAGTACGTTACTAATTGGTGGCACCAAAAGGATGAGAGCGTTGTTGTTTTGAAGAGTTGCTGTTGAACCTGGCTCTGCTGAATTTCAATGATTTCATCCAGGTATGTATCATTGACATCTGTTTTCTCAACATCAAACGTAAACGGCTGCCTCACCCATGCTGGATATAACTCTCTTGAAGGGAAGTACCCTTCAAGAGACTTTGCAAGCTCATCTAAGTGCATGGAAATTGCGTGCTTTATTTCCCCCGATACAGAAATATCTCCGATTCCAGGTACATCATAATTTTTATTTACACATTCATCTAGAAGGGTAAAGTTTGCAAAGTTACCGTTTTCTATTCGTTGCTTCCACAACGGTAGCTTTTTTGAAACGCCTTCAGGGCTTCTTCAACTTCGATGATGTTGACACCACCGCCCTGCATCTGTTGATTCAGATGATGGAGAGCTGCGAAGATATCAGCCATGTACGCAAGCATGAGAATAAATTCAGAATTTTTGAAGCAATTTACATGACCATGTTGGTGCTCTTGCAAAAACAGGACTAATTTCTCACGTAGGGCAAAACCACGATTCAGAACCTGTCCCCGGGATAACCACCGAACGTTTGAATGGTACAGAAGTACTTCGAATTCAGACACCATTTCTTTACACAACTCCTTGAAGATGCGGTGCCTCAGATCACTATTTCGCACATAGTTCACCCATTCTACTACAATTTTAAAGACTTCTGTCAGTTTTGGAGGCATGACTTTTGTTGCCAACGCATGTCTGTGTAGAATACAATGTGTAACAACGATGTGTGGTGCATCGGCTTTCACTAGCGCACCAAAACCAGACTTTCTTTCCAGCATGGTTGGAGTTCTGTCCGAACAAACTGCAGAAACCATATCCCACGAAAGAATATTTTCTTTGAAGAAGTCATCCACAAGTTTCTTTACATCGGCTGCCTTAGTTGTTGTTGTAAGAGGCTTACAAAATAAAAAAGCTGACTTAGACTGGAAACGTCTGTAGTTTCGTCGAGTTGAAGGCTGAATTTTGCCGGGCTTGAAATCATATCTGCAACTACTTGGGCCAAGATATCTTTCCTCATGTCGTCTATTCTGTCACTGATGGTGTCATTTGAAAGAGGAATTTGGGATAACTTAACTTCAGCCGCTTTTCCCAGCATGATATTCGCCATCTTCAACACAGCTGGTTTTATGAGTTTTTTACCAATATTGTGTGGTTTGCCCTGCTTTGCGATAAGGTAATTTCCATGCAGATTAAAGAAGTGTTCTCTTAGTTTTGCCGGTGCTAGACTAGAATTGCTCAACTTGGCATTGCAAATCATGCAATGCAATGTCAGGACGCTGACTTCCATTACGTTCCGACCACTTTCTTTTTTTGCTCGACATACTATGAAGGGATTAAAATATTAAAAAAGAAATCACACGACGTACAATCACGACAGTCACAATTCGAATACTGAACGCACCAAATTTCCTGCAGCATAGAAAGGCCAAGCGATGTTGTGATCACTCGCAGACAATGTTAGCCGAGTGGGGCGTTTGTACGTGTATTCGATTTGGACCTCTTCACTTCGTTTCAGTTAGAGAGTAGTAGAAGTTATAGAGTAAGAGAAGTTCGTTTCCCAATAGAACACACATTATGTAGCATTAGTTTTCGAAACCAATACGGTTTCTACGTCACGATGACGTCAGGTTGTTGACCTCCGCCGAACCCCAGGAGTTCGGTCGAACCCAAGTTAAGAACCACTGTTCCAGAGTATTGACGAATCGATGATGAAATTCAAAGGGAGATCGTCGCTGAATCAGTATTTACCACTGAAGCCCATATAAAACGAGGCATAAAGATTTGGGTTAGTTCAAATTCAAGAACTGGATATGTTTACGATCTAAATATACGGCGGGGAAATGAAAGCCACTGAAGGTACTCTTGGTGAAACAGTAGTCCAAATTATCAAGCACTATCAAGAATGTTGCATTTTCATTTGATAGGTTCTTCTCACCTGTCCACTTACTTGACACTATCAAGTTTCCTGCCGTTCTAAAATTGATGAGCAATCTCAAGAATGTTTTCAAATTTTCAGGAAACTTGGAGTCAGTTCAATTCAATAAAAACGGTACAGTAGTTTGCAAATGGCAGGATAGAAAAGATGTGCTGGCGATCAGTAACTGCTTCTCTGATGAAATCAGAATGATAGAATGAACCATGAATGATGGCAGCAAGAAAAAATTCTAGAGTCCGGAATTGTTCAAGTTTTATGGGAGGAGTGCATCTAGCAAATCAAATGGTTAGATTATATGAATTTGATAGAAAATTTAGTAAGTGGCGGATTTTTTTTTTACAAAATACTCATGATAGCTATTAGAAATGCACATTTTCTGCATAATGATGTCAGGTGCACAAAATCTTCATTGCGTTCAAAGAAAAACAAGCTTTATAATGTTGGTGACCATCTTCCTATTGAACGCTCAACATGATGACTCTGCTCGAGATTCGCACAGATGCAGAAAGAGAGAAGAACGAAAAATGTGCAATATACCATTATGCAAAACATGTTTTACTCCGTATTATTTCCAGTAAAGTTTTACATGTTGGTTACTTTATATATTTCAGGATTTTTACGTCTGTAGAGTTGAATTAGTTCCACTTGAAATGTCTAATGGATCACATATGTCTTGTCCCTTAGTGAAGTAATGGCTGTTCCTACGTTCATGAAATGTATTTTTTTATAATAAAGGCTTTTACATTTATTTAACACATGGATAATTATTTGTTAAAATTATTAGGAAATAAAAACTCCAAAGGGTTAAATCATTCTAAAAGCAATTGTAGATGTTAAAAATATTAAGACACAAAAAGTAAACAACTGTTAGAAAAGGTAAAATTTGTCATATAGTTTGTAAAACGTAGACAACATATTGAGCCAGATTTGGTAATGATTTATAAACAGGATTATAAGCAATACGAAAGTAACTGATAACTTTATTTTTAGTCACAGTAAATAGCAACACAATTTATGGTTATAAAATTTTAATCAAAGTTTTGATGGACGTTTTTTTGCTAATCACAAACAAGTTGTAAAAATTAAATGTATATTGCCTCTATCCCACCCTCAAATCTTTATATATGGATGTTTTTCTAGTTTTTATAGATTATAATTAGTGATGCATGGTTCTTTCTAACTAAATCATCAACGTGGTACCATTTAGTTTTAATTAGACCCTTCTATATATTTAATAGATTTAGAGTTATTTAGAGGCCACCCACTGCATATACGAATTGATTTCAACTAGACATCTGTTTGTGATTTTAATAATTTGTTTACACATTTTATGACTTATTTTATAAACAGAAAGTAAGAGATTATATCCTATATAAATAATATACCATATGTGATATATGAGTGGACGGGTATTTTTTTACTCACATTAAAACTATAGAAGATGTGCAACGATTTATTTTTTTTTAATTGAACTGAATAATATATGGGTTTTCTATTAAATCCTTAAATATTAAACTTTGTATAATTTATTTTTAAAAAGACCTTTAACTATATTTTAAAAGTTAAAGGGTGGGATAGCAGTCATCCATCACAGATTTACATAGTGACTAAAATTCTGTCTATGGTTTCAAAATTATACTCAAACTTTTGATGATTTTTTTTATCATAAACAAATATCGGGTGACTGATGAAAAACCTTTAGTGCTGCATTTCGCTTATTTTTGATTCGATTTGAATAAATCAAATATGAAATGAAATAATTTATAAAAGACTTCAACATGAACTGAACTGGACAAAAGACAATCAACTTTTTTTTATTGCTCTGTATATTTTTTTTTTATTCATCTGTAAGTTTCTTTTTCTGAATATAAAAATGTAAATATTTTTACCCATACATTAAACAATTGAGGAATTTGTATATAAAAATTAAAAATTCTAAATGTCGGATGGGATCAAACTATTTTTATCACACCAATTCCTTACTTCATATACTATTTGCTGTATTAATTTTTCCATTAAATTTGGATCAGAAGATGACAACTGATGTTAATTTTAGCGGACCCAAAACTGATCCTTGTGCTACCCCGGTGTCCATATTATGTACATTTGAATCCGCATTATTACATTTGACGTAAAATTTTCGATTCGCCTGAAAAGACATCACAAACTTTAAAATATTTCGATGTATTCTTAATCTATCTAATTTATAATAATGATAATAATAATATATTTATTATCCAACACTGTTTAACTAATTACAGCATAATATAAAAATTGTATCTACTAAGTGTAAAATAAATTATTAATTATTATGTTAATAAATTCAAAACTTAAAGTAATGTTTAAGTATGTTTATAATTAAAGATAGTCAAACAAATAAATTAATTAACAGCTTCCGCAACAAAAAGATTAATGAGAGCTGAAAGCTTCACATGGAAAATATCGATTTCAGTAAAGAGCGAATTAACTGTATTACACATTGACGCAATTGGGGAATTTAAATGATGTGTGGTATTTACACGTTTAAGGTAAGACGTATGTTTGTGCCTACATATCCTTCTAGGAACTCTGAAGTTTAGCTTTGATAAACTATATGGGTCACATATATTATTATGGATAAGTTTGTAGATAAATGTTATCTCCGCTACTTTACGTCTGTGTGCAAAAGCTATTACTTTAAATTCGTTTTCCAGTTATGCAGTGGGATAACCTTATTCTGGGATACACTTATCTTGTCTGCAATAAAGCATTTTTAGAAACTTCGTTTATATATTCTCGATTTGAGAAATATTCACGACGTAGTTAGGTTTCTATATTATGAAACAATATTGTATCTAGCTTGCTTCGAGTTAACGCATAATAGAAATTTATAAGAGGTGACATAGTGTTTCTTAGAAGAAATCCCTGAAGAGCGAAACTACATTTGCATAAATAGGAAAACTGATTAGTGAAATTTAATTTATTGTTGAAGACTATTCCTAAATCTAAATGTAGTAACTATTTCTAGAGGTGTCGAGGCAATGCTATACGTGAATTTAATAGGAAATAATTTACGTTACATAATAGAATAGATAGAATAGATATTTGCGATGTTAAGTCTAAAGAGTTAATAATACTCCACTCGTGAAGTTTAGACATATCACGTTGGAGGGGATTTTCCTAAATATTTTCAAATCGTCCGCCTAGAGTAGATAGTTCGTATCAAAGAGTGTGACTACTTCGATCACGAAAAGTAACAATAACAATGGGCCTGGGTTAGATCCCTGGGGGACCCCGCTTGTGCAAATAAACTTACGAGATTTCACGGATTAGTAGTAGACATAGGCTACTCGATTATATAGATAACTCTTAACGAGTTTAATTAAGTTGATATTAAAACCAAAATTATGCAATTTATTAATAATAAATTTGTAAAAATCACATTCACCTGACATCGTATATCGAGGGTACAAGATACATTACCTTCGCAAAGTTCGATATTAGAGATGTAGGTGACTTCCTTACCTTTATGAATAGGTATAATTTTTGACATTTTCAATATTCATTTATAAATGTGTAATAGTGGCTTGGCTGAGATGATGCCGCAATCACGAACGATCAGTGTGGGAATTTTATCTGGTCCCATCTGGCAAAGAAGCAAAGGCCTCAGTTATAGATGGCGGTTTATTAAAATATTTGTCCTCATGTCTTATTATTCCTGGAATTCTGGTAGTTGATTTTCTGACCTTGTTATATGTGACCAAAGTTTTTTTTGGATCACGCTGAATATTTAATTCTACAGTATTAACATATGCATTGAAATCATTAGTTAAAATTCTTTTGACGTTGCTACGATATTTCGATAGTTTTTCAATAAAAACATTCGGTACCAGTGTCTTTTCCGCCTGATGTAAATTTATACTCTACAAAAAGTAACACTACTACGGAATGTTTTGCATTTAACTCCTTGCTGGCATGATCTATCAGTTGGTAGGAAGCCGTCTCCGTTGAAAAAGGTTGCCTAAATCCATGTTGAATTGTCGACAATAGTTGGAACTGGTTTAGAAAGCAAAATAAACGGCTACTTACAACACTTTCAATTATTTTTGATATCACGCTTAGTAGACAAATTGCTTGGTAGTTTTCCTTAAGAGTTTCTTGAAGATGGGTATCACCACTGCGTTTTTTAAACTGTTGGGAAAACTCTTTCTTCAATTGATTTATTTATCAAATAGGTTAGCGGCTCCACTAACTCATTTCATACAAAATGATAGTCCATCATGTGTATTATAAAATTGTCAGTTGAATTTCCCTTTCAAAGTCTGTGATATGTTGGCTCCAAAGTGTTGCAACATATTATATCGAATCACATTTGCAAAGTAATGTGTAAATATATTAGATATAACAATTGGTGTTTTATATGTTGTACCATTATCAAAGTTTTTCTCGATTTTATTTGTTGTCTGATTTTTTAGTTTCTGGTTAACCAACTTCAAAATCTTGGCAGATTTATTGAGAGCATCATTAATAATATTTTTATAATATTAATTTGTGTTACTTCTCTCAATATTTTAGCGTATTTTGGTTAAAGCACTTAGAGAGGATTGCTTGCTAACTTGGATATTTTGGAGAGTGGGATTGCAGGAGTTTAGGAAAAGAACATTCCCATAGTTAAGTAGAGGGCGGCAAATCATTTTGTAAATTTCAACGGCTATTTTGAGGGATAATGCGATGTTTTTGTAGTTTAGATTTCTAAATAATTTGGCCCTTGTACTGATTTTTGCCTTATTTAAAGCTGTGTGACTTTTAAAGTTTACTTTTTGATCTATGGTAATGCCTAGGTATTTTATAGACGTAGAAGGCGAAACAATTGTGTGGGAGATATGAATATTATGTGCAGGAATGTTGTTACGGTGATAGGGAATTAAAAGCTGGGATTTGTGGGGATTGATTTTAATTTTTGCCATTTTCCAAACGAGTGCTTTAGGGTGTCAATAAGCTGCTGAAGGGATTGAAGAGCTTTAGGTACGGAGGGTGCATGGGAAATTAGGGCTGTGTCATCTGCAAATTGGAAGAGATATTTTGAAGGATTAGAGTGAAGAGGATCAGGGTTGTAGATGTCAAAGCAGAAGATGTTGTAATGTAGTGGAGATAGAGGGAATCCTTGAGGTAGACCTTGTACAGGAGTAAAAGGAGGGGAGCAGGAGTTGTTGATTTTAACTTTAAGGGATCTATATGAAAGGAATTGCTTAATGATGAAAATAATTTGGGAATGAATCTTGAGAAGGAGCATTTATACAACAGACATAATCGAAGGCATCCAGTAGTAGGATGGGTGTTTATTTTTATATTTAAATCGATTTTATTATTTGAATTTATTACTACTCTTATGTTTGTCTTACGTTCGGCGAAAAAAATACCGCGATTTTTAAAAAATTCTAATCAAGATAGTCGATACTTGTTCTGCTACTCTCTTGATGGAACCAAATTTTCAAATTAGGAAAAGTAGAACTCTTGTTATGTTCCATTACTTTATTTTCAGATAACTGACACGTACACGTCAATTTTTTTTAAATTTATCTTGCTTGCTTTAAAGAAAATGGTGGTTGCTTCATATGTGTATTAATTTTTAACATATATCTAAATATAAACATAACATAAATCATGTAAATTTTCTACAGACAATTCTTCCTTATATTATCAAAGGAATATTTTAAACTTTTAAACTTCATATATTGAATCTCAACTGTAAATGTAAAATAATTAGTGTTTTGTTTAAAATAAAAAAAGTTCCCTCTGATATTCGATTATTCGAAATCAAACTAATGTGTGTTAAAGAAATTGTACTAAAACTTTTTTTAGCATAAATAGGTAGTTTAAAATCTATCGAAATAAAAAGTGATTTTAGTTGAATAATAGGTAATTAATTAAAAAACACTTGGTTTGTTTCACTAAATTTAATTAATTACCTATTATTCTACAATGTTTCACCACGAGGTAAATAAGAATCATTCATGAAAGATTTTAGTTGATTTTAATGAGTTGAAAATTGTTTAATTAATCAAAAGTAATACATTATTTCATTTAAACCGGTTAATTGACTCCTTCGTTAGTCTGTAAAACGAAAATATTTTTCATTCCTCTGTTCTTAAGCTTCTAGATATCAACAGGTAATTTGTACTAATTTGATGAGATAAAACAACTTGATTAATTAGCCAGTGTTTTTTTTTTATGATGATTTTAATCAGAGAAAGTTGTTATATTAATTCAAATAATTTCAGTGTCAAATAGGATGTTCCAACTTATTTTAACGAGTTTCCTAGTTAGTTTAGAAAATATTGATATTTTAATTCTAAAATCTTTTACATTTGACCTGAAAACACTAATATGTACTATATTATATTCTCTATTTGGTATATCTGTCCTAAAAATGTTATCAAGTTGGTCTTAAAAGGAGTATGATTAATTACCTTAATTATTTTAGACCATTTAGAAATTAGTTTTGCAGAAATTATATTTAGTTAAAGATTTATCATTATTTTAACTACAATTAATGATTAGTAAATTGTCTTTAAGCATACACTTTAAAATTTTTAATATTCAACAATTTCATAGTACTCGATTAATTATGTTTCAACCACTTACACTTAATGTAACATATAAAAAATATATTAAGTAATCACGTTTAAAGTGATTAAAAGTATATTATTATTAATTACTATGCAATAATCCTTATGATTATATTGTTAGTGTTAAACGAACGAACAATTTAATTTGATTGGATGTGCAGGTATTTTATTCTGCTGCTAAGGATACACACCGGAGCTTTTTCCTCCTCGAAAATATGTTTTTACACGAGCAAGATTTTGCTCGTTACTTAAAAGCTCTTAAATTAATCTCTCTGTTCCTGCTGCAGCAATTTCACTATGTTGCTTTTCTATTGAAGTCTTTAAACGTGTGTTTTAGGAGAGTAGCTTTTAATTACAGGTGCACTATTATCTTGAATAGGAATGAATGCCTAGCCTTGTGAGATGAAATACTCCTTTGTGAACAGGTATACAACTACCCACTTCCTAGAAATGAAGATATATATATATATATATATATATATAATCATATATTTGTTTTTCATTAATTCTTTTACTTGGTGAAAATTATATAGAAGTGTAAAGTAAATAAAATACTTTTCACAAATGAAACACTTTTTAACTTTGTATAACTGTAACTGTAAGTATCGACAATTTTAACTTGTCATTTTCAAACTAGAAGTTAAAATTGTCAAAACTATAGTCACTTAATAGTGTTACAGTTATACAAACAAAGTTAAAAAGTGTTGTATAAGGAAGTAGAAGCTGTCACCGTTAACAGTTTGAAAAACACTTTTGACGTTTTTATACAACTATTTATTGTATAATATACACAAAGTTTACAATACATTATCAATTTGTTACACAACTATTGTTTCGATCTTTTCAGGTCATTAATAAGTGTTGACATTCAAAATACAATTGTAATTTTAATTATAAAACTCATTCTTGAAACTATTAAATATTGGTACATTCAAATTATTTGTGGTATAAGGAATACTTTCATAATTCATTATAGAAATTCTTTTTTGAGTTACATGAAGTTTATTAATAACTTGGAATTATTTGTGAAGAAAGTGTTAATGTTTATTTCAAGTTTATTCATAATTCATTATATTAAAATTGGTACATCTGGTTAAATCAGACTTAAACCCTTTATTGAAATATTGTATATTTCAATCAACGCTTAAACTTTGATAATAGTTTCTTAATGGTATTTCTGATCATATGTAAATAAATTGAAACATCCATTAAATTTCACTTTATTGTCACATTCATATTAAATTATTTAGTAACAATTAGTGCTCATTCTGAAAACTAAGAATGTGTTGAAACAAAAATATAAATAATAAGTAGTTGATTAATAATTTACTTGGTTCGTTCATTTTATATATAATATAAATAAAAATACAGATTTATAGATTTCCAATCACGTCTGATTAGAATTTCGTGCACCGTTCGACAACCTTAAAACTTTAAACGCGACTCAGATCAATACGAGGCAGGGCTAATAAATAATTTCCGAGACGAACAAAAAAAGGGAAAACGTGCGCTGAAAGGCTCGCCCCGACGATCCGGCCAACAAATCGAGTTTGTTCGACTTTCACTGCTCAGTTCCAGATAGACCGAAAGCAAGAAACAAAGCGAACTCTCGTGCCCGCCCCAGGTGACTTTTAACGATCTCAATTATACAAGTTGATCCACCCTTAAAAGAGCCCTCACGATTATACCATCAAAAAGAGTGGGAATTGAATAGCAAGAAGAAAAAAAAACAGTAAATACGCCACGAAGTTATGTGTAGATTGCATTTAAAATAAAAACTTTGTTTTTATAATTCCAAAGATGTTATTTAATATAAATACAGTTATATTCCTAACTCAGTTAGCTATTGATAATGGGTACATAGTGCCCGAAATGTACATTTAGCAGTGAAAAAATAAAAAGCGAAGAAAGGAATATAACTGTGTTTCAGTTAAGTGATATTAACCTTCACGTACTCAAGTAACTATATTAAGTTCAAAGATGTTAACGATTGTTTTCATGAAATAAAAGTATAATTAATTAATTCTACAAAAATAACTTTTCACCAATACTGTATTTAATGAAAGGGTAAAAGAGAGGCAATAATTTGATTTACGATGAAATTAATATGATAATATAGTTTACAATATTTTTATCTAAAACTGTTATAATCCGACAAAATAGTATACTATTTAGTTATTTAATTTATTTAGATATTTTAAGCTTACGAAATATTTTCACAAAAAAGTTAATCGTACATTACATTCGATTAATATCAGATCAAGTGAATAATTTCTCTTTAATTTGATTTGATGCACCGATTATTGTGTTGAGACCAATTATCTGGAAGGGACGAATGAATCTTGTTCCACATCATTTACATAAAATTTGAAATATGCGATGGCCAACGGCACGCACACGCACTTGTAATTGCTGTGGTCAAAACAATAACTCACGCAATCCATAAACGTTTAATCAAAATGCGATGTAACCGTGTGATTTGTGATATTACAATGCGGCCTTTCTGGCACAATAAATTCGAATTTATACCCTCAAACATTGAGTTTATCACCGGATTTGGGATTCAATTCGGGCCGTTTGTAATGTGAAATATGTTGTATAAGATATTTTTTTAAAATTCAAAATAATTCATAATTTATAACGACAAATAACATGATTATTCTTTAATTTTAACGTATGTTCGTTTGAAGATTATCAAAATGTTACTTTTAAATAAAATATTTAATGATCCAGGAATTACAATTATTAATACAGCATCTCCGACTAATAGAAAAATGTAGAAACTAAGAAAAAATAGCTGTAATATTAATAATAGCTATATTGTTATTAGATAAGTTTTGCTAATATAATAGTCTTCTATCTAGAAACTAAAATTATTGTTAAACAAAAACCATATTACCAGAAAACATCGTTACCATAGTTCAATCTGCTCGCTACAGAACTTATCGATCTTAGAGGAAGCGGCTCACCATCCAACTATATTTACAGTGCCACATGACTAAGATAAATGCAGAATCTTTAAAGATTGGTGCAAAATTAGTCGTCAACTTTTTCTGATTTACACGAGGCTTAATCTACTTCTTTTCTTTACTTCTTTTCAGTTAATTATGGGATAGCATACCGGTTCAGACGTTAGCAATGTCCAGTTCTCCCAAACAACGCCATAATTTTTTTCTGAAACACCTTCAAAAACTTTTATCTAGTGAGGTTCTTGGTGACCAATGACTACCACATATTAATAAGGAAATTTCCACCAATTTTTCTAAATTGGTTTCCTTTTTATGAATTTAGTAGAGCTGTCTGATTATATCGTCCAAATTTACGTAATAATTCTAAATCAAAATATACTTCAGGTTCTATAAAAATGAAATTTTAAAAGAACACATTTTGGAGCCAGAAATTAACAATACTAATATCTACTCCGTCGTAGCTTTTATTAAAAATTAAATATTACTTCTTTCAAATTGGTATCGTCTACTTTACTAGCTGCTTTTATTTTTTTCTTCCCAATCCTAATGCTGAAACTAAATTTATTATAGATGCGTGTCCAGATCATCATTTTGGAGGTCAATCCATTCTTTGGTAACATACACCATATAACTAAATTTTAATTAAGAGCTGTTATAATAAATTCAACTGCAACGTTTTGTCTTTGATAGTTAAGTGTTAATCTTGTATCTTAATGAAAGTTGAATAAGTGTATTCTAACAATTAGTATTAGTAAAATTTCCTGCTAATGCTTCAACATAATTGTTCATATGTTTAATAATAATGTTGATAAAATGATCTGACCGCTTCTTTTCCTTTTAAAATTCTTTTGGATAACTGAATATAAATGCACTGTTTTGATCAATTTCGGATTTTATCTCGAAGGTCGAAATTTTGTTAAATACACTGAGTGTAAATGCTTTCTACTATTAATCAACTTCGAATTGTTATTCAAGGAGAGAAGATAGATACTTAATTTTATCATTGTGTTCATATCAGATTCATTCCAGGTAGGGATAATAGTAGTAATAGTTAATAGTACCAACTAAGTTACAGATAGACAACAACGAAAATTTTTCTTAACAAATAACACCATTTTACTTAACTGATCTAGTGATCAGAACCATCACATCTACCTGAATTTACGTTGTCGTTGCTATAAAACGCCTTTATATTCTCATAGCTTTACAACTCAGTATTATAGACTCACTGGGTAACATATCCTGGAATCTAATAGCATGTTATATAGTCGCGGATGAATCAGACTTCTAGCAATTTGTCAAATCATATTGGACAATAGATCAAAATAGCCTTGACATTCACATTGTCATTATTGACCACTTTTCTCATTCATCGTACAGATATCTGTAGTCTTCATCATTTTATCAGTTCTTCCAAGGACAAAACTCTATTTCTAACTGATTAGACTTTGCGTTTTAATATTTTTTTGGGGATGTGTTGATCGCTCACCACTAACACTGCCCCTCCAGAATGCAGGTGATACTGATTACATTACTTCACTCTATGCTCCCTCGTCGTGACTTCTTCTTTTTTATTAACAATAAAATGATATTGATAATAACAAATAATACCAATACTTATACAAATACAAATACGTTTATACAAAATTTAGTACGTTACGTTCATGCACGGCTCCAGCAGTTTACTGACGCGGTCGACCTGTTGACCTTCTTGTCCCTTAGTATCAAAAGAATCACTTTTATTGCATCCACCGTTGCCCATGTGGCGGCGTGGCAACGATTTAGGTTCACCTAGAGGATGATCACTAGAGATGCTTCCGTTTCCGCGCCCATTTCCTGTGATTGGGAGCGATTTTCGCGTCACCTCCTCTGATCCCGTATTCCTTCTTTCATTTCCATGCTAGTCTGAGCGGCAGCCGACCCACCCTGTATAGTGGTCTACTGTGCCCGTAACCCTAGCACCTCCAGCAATGAGGTGATCTGGTCCGTCTCTCAGCCACTGCGCAGTTTATTACGCCAACCTTCTAACTCCTCACTCTCTGCGGAACTTTTGGAGCCTACCTTATTATCGACGAATTATCTCGCAACCAGATGGAAATACCAAATCTCTCAATTGCCGAGAGGATTTCTTCGACCGTGGAGTCTGAGTTGAGGAGGAATTTCAATTAGAGGCAGGCCTTCTCTGAGCTGGATTCGTGCACTTTGTCCTACCCCATCCAACTTCTGGATCGCTTTAGGGTCAAGCGAGCTTAAGGACCACCTTTCCTTACTTGCTTCTACATATATAATCCACTGCATGCAAGTATGGGCCTTCTAAGACCGCTGCCTTTATTGAGAATAGTGTAGGCCAATATTCCTCGTTAGTGATCTCTACCACTAGCGTATAGTTCTTCTGCGGGGTTACCGCTGGGATTATAGGCTCCACTAAGCTTAGACAGATGTATAGGCGTCTCTGAAGGTACGGATAGTTTGCAAAATGTATTGATTTTTTCTTTTCCTTGCGCCTCCACATCTTACCTACCTCTACGCACTCACCCTCGTCGTCCATCTTGTCGTTCGTTTGAAGAAGGGCAGGGTATTCGGTGCTGGCGAGTATGGTATTTTTTTGAGACGTGCTGATCTCGCAGGACCAACAGTGGCGCCCCCGAATGCATAGACACAGGTGGAACTGATTACACTACTTTATACTATAATATTATCGAAGCTTCTTCCTCTTTATTTATAATAAGATGATACAGATAATACAAATAATAACAAATACTGATAATATGTATGTCGACACAAAATAAAACGCATTTCTGTATTGCCCATGCACAACTTCGGCAGTTTACCAGCGCGGGGTAAGGTTTTTCCTGCTATCTCAGCTACTACGTTCCTCTTAGGCTCGTCTCTTAACATAAGTAAATCTAGAGTGTCTACTTTCACTACCCTAGTGCTAAATAGGAGCTCTACATACTCTATCTTCTCACATGGTTACACGAAGAAAGTATGGCGCATCGTATATGTGATCATAACGTCGATATCTATGTCGCGTTTCTCCTTTACAGCGTACATCCATTGTTAGCAACCTCCACACCCAAGGAATAGATTGTATCAGCGAACAGCTTCCTGCGCTTGTTAAGTCTGAACTCATCTCATTTTTGGCCTTGGTGTTGAAGTCGCCTACTTTAACCACTGGGCTCCTAGAACAACCGTGTCCCGTTTCAATCGGTGATGATAGCCCTAGAAGAGCCGAAGCATGTCATTTTCATTCAAACAATACTTAGGCTTCGACGGCTTGATGCCTGATTTTGTGAACTATTTTTTATGGAAGTTTGTTGCAGGCCTTTTTAACCCATGTGTCATCCGTCCTGGCTACTTTGGGTTCACTAGCCATGATTGCGCCTAAGCGTCTCTCGCTTTTTAGGATACGTCTTGATGTTGTGAGCGGCATGGCAATGAATTAGATTCACCTGAAGGGATGTCACTGGAGGTACGCTTGACACTGAGTGTGATCTTGGCGTCATGTCCTCTTACCCTGTGTTTCTATAGATCTATAGATCTGAAAGATGGTAAGCCGATTGACCCATTGTAATGGTCTGTATTTAGACCTCGTCTAACACACGGCAGGTTGGATCAGCCTGATAGCCGTCCATCATACAAACCGATTCCCCACATTTACGGCAATGTACCGATACGTCGATGCAGGTGGTTCCACTGTGCCTATAACCCCAGAACTTCTTGCAAAGGGGGGCTGGTCCGTCTCTCTACTACCGCACAGTTTACCAGCCCAACCTAAACCAGTTTAGGTCTCTGTAGTATCTCCAATTGGACTTTTATACCTTCAATGTTGACATGTTATCCCAGATAATTCTTCATCACTCGGTCACTGGGACCTCGCAACCTCTTCTTAATGGCCGACAGGATGTCAATTTCAATTCGCGAGGAGCCTTTTTCGAGTTTGATCCTACCCCATTGCAGCTGCCACTTACACCCGAATCAACATCATTAGCGAGATTATGTATTAGTCTTTCTTCTCTGCTTTCACAGGCATGTGGCTATGTGCCCTTCGAACCCCTACCTTTATTAAGAGGTGGGTGCCATAGTATTTGACGTTAGTAGCCTCTACCACTAGCTTGTAGTTTTTTTGCGGGGTTGCCGCTTAGGTTATATGTCTCACCAAGATTGAGGCAGATGTGGAGGTGTACGAAGTAGAGGGTACCACTGCTGAAGCTATACTCTTCTTTTCCTCTTCCCTGCCTTGGCATACTTATATTTGCTCGGCTGCCGGAGGGTACTCTATTATTTCTGGTGGTACTTCTCCGAAGTTACCACTGGAATTATAACCACCAAGGTCGCAGTTTACAAGAGGCTAACGTACCTCACAATGACCCTATATAAGTTCAAGACAGATGTTGAGGCGTACGAAGCGGAGGGAACCACTATCGAACTTATACTCTTCTTTCTCTTTCGTCTCTTCCTCTTCCCTGCCTTGGGCTACTTAATTTCGCCGTCCGTCTTATCACTAGTCTGATGGAAGTTGCCCTAGTATTCTTTGTTAGTAGGCTACCACTAGCGTTTGGTTCTTCTGTAGAGTTGCCACTGGGGTTATATAAATTTTACAAATTTGAATAAAAATGTTTAATGAATTAACTATAAATTAAAATAAATATCTACAGTTTTAGAAAGAATCCAAAGAAATGCTGGAATAAATGGAACATTCCATCAGGGTTTGACTGGAAGAACATTCTGAAGAATGATGTCCACCTGTGATTCCTGCGCTCTGAATTTAGTGTATTTTTATGTATGTGTCTATTAATGCATGTTGTTAACAGGTAATCCAAAGCATCATAATAAATAAATAATAAATAATAATATGCTTCACCAAGGCCGAGGCAAATTTGGAGGCGTACGAAGTGCTACCACCCCTTGCTGGAGCTATACTTTTCTTTTCCTTGTGCCTCTTCCTCTTCCCTGCCTCGGCCTACTTACCCTCGCCGTCCTTCTTGTCGCTCGGATGGTGCAGGGAAAGGAGAAGGACTCTTTACTGTCTGGGATGCATAACTACGGTATCTGTAGGGGATCTTGCCTTGCAGGGTCCTGAATTCTCATCATTCTCCTTGCAAGCCTGTCCCGATGGAGTTGTTGAGGGGTATGAGGATGCCAAGATCAAGCCCTGGCGATTAAATATTTTTTAAATTCAAAGAAATTTGCTTCGTGCTCCAAGATTCTGATTCTGAAGGTTTTTGGAAGATGATAGCCAATACGAAATTTTAAGTTGACTATTCCACTCCTATTGCATGTAGCCAATGAAAATGAGGTGTGTGTTATTTTTTAGCCAATCACGTCAATTTATAAGTGAATAAACAGCAAGTTGCTGTTTATTCACCTGAATAACCCGAAGTTAGCTATTTCCCGACAAATAAAATGAATTAGCCTTGATAAAAAAAGCGAAAAACGTTGTTAGGTTATAAAATCAAAAGGTTTGGTAACACTTCATCATCCATAATAAATGCGACGGTGGCAAGTTCTGTGCCAAAAAATAAAACTAAAACGAGATCGTGTATTTGGAAACAATTTGAAGAATTCTGCGCCGATTAAAACTCCCAGTTGTTAGCAAAACTTCAATGGAAACTCTTGCCGCGATTATGATGATTAATCAATTTCGAATTTTTCGACCAAAATACTGCAGGAGATATATGATAAAAATTTTAATATAAATATTAAACCATTCACCGATATTCGTTTCAAGTCGTGGAATAGTCTTTCCAAATACCATTCGTGATGACAATTAAATCGGAATAAATTTTGTTTTTAGCGCATTCAAGTTTGTTGCTTATTAGCGATTTTTATTCGAGCAACTGATAGAAAAAATCACTCGCCTGGCGGCTCGTGATTTTTTCGTGACAGTTGCTCTCATTAAAATCGCTAAGCAACAAACTTTCATGCAAAAACAAAATTTATTCGAGTAAATTGCCATCACTTATGGTATTACTTGTGATTATTAAATTTCTAGATTCTAATGACTAACTGATCAGATTTTTCGTTTTTGTATTTATTTTTTATTTTTGTAGGAAACTGCTGATTGCACATGACCAACAGTGTCGCTCTGAATTCAGGAATACCGGTGGAACTGATGACATTACTTCACCCGATGCTCTGTGGTCGTGTTTTTTTCCTCGTTATTTGTGATGAGATTTATGTATGTATGTATTTTATCTATTCAATGTGCTTACATAATATATTCAAATATAAGTTTTCCATTTTACAAACATTTTGGTCACACACGAAAAGACTTGAGTTCACTTCTTGTGTTCTTCCACTCGCGCCCATGTTTTAAGCAGATTTGGGATGGTCACCTAAGTTCCTTTATTGTTATCCTTGCATTTTTTCTCAAAAATTTGAGTATTTTTTACTTTGTCATGATGATGCAGCCAATAAAAATAATATATATATATGCGTACACAAAATTTTGACCTTTTTCTTAGTCCTCCAGCTCGTGGAGATACTAGCAGCGCCCCTAATTTGCGGAATAGTGGGTCAGCAAGGATGGCTCTTTTAGGATCAAGATTTTTCCTGCTCTCTTCGCCACTGTGTTTCACTTAAGCGCCTCCTCCAGCATTAGTGGATCCAGAGTACCTACCTTCCTTTTACTGGCTCCATGTTAAGTAGGAGCTCTTTCCGCTTTACCTTTTATAACGGGCACACAAAGAAAGAGTCGCGCGCTTTCCTTCGCCAGAAGGATCACCACCTCCCGATCCAAGTAAGAGATTGTGTCGAGCAACAGTCATGTCTGGACTCACCCCACTATGGGGACTTTGCATTAAGGTCGCTCATAACTACCAGGCACTCCTTTCCTCGAACAAACGTGGCGAGGCGATCCAGATAGTCTTTCCACATTGTGATGGTATCGTTGGAAGAGTCGTAGCATGCCACCACTATCAAGCCCATCACCTTCACCCAGACGATACCCAGGCCTTATCCTTTTTTTGCCAGAGGTGGAATGCTTTATGCACCGTCACTTCCACAGAAGTATGTCCTGCTTCTTCTGAGTATTCTGAGTGTTCTGGGGAAACCGGAGAAATCACCAGGTATTCTTCGCCCGAAACCCCTCTGCCAATTATTATGGCCTTCCTGATATCTCCAGACCTGCCAGAACGGCTTCCGGCATATTATAGTCCTGGGAATCTCCGCAACGGCGTCCCATTTTGTTTGGTCGGTCAGCGTTGTGGGCACAAGATTTTCGGTCGTCAGCGGCACCCCCAGTACTCTCTTCAGCTGTGTTCTTTCGGTGTTCCACCGCCCGCGTTCGAGCAGCGTGTGACCGGTGTCATCAGTAGCGTCCACACACCGGACGCACCTCCCACTTTCGACTTTTCTGATCCGTTGGAGGTACGCTCGGAAGCAGACGTGTCATGTCAACATCTGGGTTAGATACTATATCAGCTCGCCATGTTTTATTTCGGATATTAGTTTTCTCGTCCATGTTCCCTTCATCCCTCCATCTATTCTGCCAGTCCACCCCGAGTTCGAGTCTCGCTGTCGTGCTAGCCATTACCTTGCCTGTCTCCTCTGCTACCAGCTCGAGCATATGGGCACAGGCTTTAACCTCTGCCGCTGCCGTCGAGACTGTTCGGTACCTGCGAATCACCCTGAGTGCTGCGAGTTTCATGGCACTGCCAAGTTTAGTGACATTCCTCTTGGAACCCAGGCAGATTGCCCATGCTGATGCGGCGTAGAGTAGTCTCGATGTCGCCGCTTCCATTAAAAGCCTCTTGGTGCCCTCCATAGGGCCACCCTTGTTTGCCAATAGCCGAGCTACCGCTCTTACCATCCTCGCAGCACCTTCTGACTCTTCCAGTACCTGCGAGCTGCGGAGTGGGTTAGCCTCTAGTATGACCCTCAGGTACTTCAATTTCTTTGGGACTTCTATCTCACAGCCCAGCAGTTTCACACATTCGCCTGGTACCAGCCCAGCCCTTCTCCGGGAGAGCCAGACTGCCGCCGTCTTCTCCGCGACGAGACCGACTCCGTCTAGAAACTCGGCCACTGTCTCGACCGCCTTTTGCGACACTACAAGTAGGTCCTTAATGTCCCTTTTGCTGATAACTATCAGCAGGTCATCGGCTAAACCAATCGTCTCGGCGTCTTCCGGGAGTGGCAGGTGGAACACCCCATCGTACTCGGCGTTCTACATGAAAATGCCGAGCACCGATCCTTGGGGTACGTCACCGGACGTAGCCCAGGAATATATTTATGAGGTATCCTGGCAGTATTTTCCCGTGCAACGCCTTTATAATTGTGTGTCTCTGTAGGGTGTTGAAGGCGTTCTTGATATCAAGCGCTATATCCATACAGTGCTGTCTCCCCTTAGTTGGCCCACTGTTTGCCCGTTCCACTATGCTCTTCACTCTGAGGATAGCGTCCGTAGTAGACCTGCCATATTGATTTTCGGAAAACCCTCCAGTTCTCTCCAGTGCGGCGTTGGCTCTACCTATCAGCAGCGTCTCCAGAGCCTTCTCCTCGCCATCCAGAAGACATATAGGCCTGTAAGCTCCCGGCGTGGTTCCCGGCTTGCACTTCTTTGGCAGTAACACCAGCCGAACGCGCTTATATCTTCTGGGGAAAACGCCTTCTGCCAGGCAGCTGTTGTAGAGACCCGCTAATAGTTCCGGGTCGTATCCAGCGACCAGTTTGATGGCTTCATTCGGAATGCCCCCAGGCCCTGTCACCTTGCGATTTGGCAGAGCTTATTCTGGGACCTATTTTATGGCGACGTCCTCGGTGCTGGTATTTTTAACCCGAGTGTCATTCGTCCTCGCTACGCAGGGCCATAATTACATCTATACATCGATCGCCTTCAAGATACCTGACGTCGTGGGTAACGTGGCAATGATTTAGGTTCACTAGGAGGAAGGACACTAGAGGGTCCCTCGTTATCGTGCCATTTTCCTGTGTCTGGGGGTGATCTTTACACCATGTCCTCTTGTCCCGTGTTTCTACTCCCTTTTCATGATATCCTAAGCGACTATAGTAGATCTGAAACAGGGGCAGCCGACTGATCCTGTGTAGTAGTTTACTCCTAATGTATGTCTCCTGTGTGGCCCGGTTTTCCACATCTGTAGCAATGACTCGATACGTTGTGCTCAGTGCAGATAATTCTACTGTGCTTGTAACCCTAGAATCTCCAGCATTGGAACTGGTCCGTCTCTCAGCTATCGTGCAGTTTACCAGGCCAAAATTTACCCTTTTCATCCTCTTCGCTCCCTATTAGAATCAGGCCAATAGAATTTCCTCGGCCGTGGAGTTCGGAGAAAGGAATTTTAATTCGAGGCAGATTGATGCAGCAAGCCCTAAAAATAATCGAATACTAGTGTAACGACCAGTCTCTGACCATAAACCCGTCAAAGACAGAAATGGTCCTCTTCACAAAGAAAAGGAAACTAGGTAAGCTAAAGCTCCCTATGCTCCTAAACACCCAGTTGACATTGTCGTCAGAAGTCAAATACCTGGGAGTGATCCTCGACGGCAAGCTGACGTGGGAACCACATCTCAAAATGAAATGTAAAAAAGCATGCGTCTCTGGCAATGCCGGAGGGCTGTGGGGCAGACATGGGGGCTATCTCCCAAGATAGCACTTTGGCTGTACACAGCGGTAGTAAGACCAATGCTAATCTATGGAGCACTGGTTTGGTGGCCCAGAGCCAGACAGAAAACCTCAGCAAAGCAGCTTACTCAGTTGCAAAGGATAGCATGCCTCAGCACGACCGGAGCAATGCGAACAACACCCACTGCAGCAATGGAAGCAATGCTCTACCTTCCACCTCTCGACTTATACGTAGAGGAGATGGCCACGGCGGCAGCACTGCGCCTAAACTCAGTTGGACTCTGGTACAAAGGAGGCAGGGCTGGCAGACACTGTCACCTTTTAGAGGAGGCTGTCAAAAAGACACCCCTCCTTGGAAGGAAGACAGACAATTTGCCACCCTGCTACGTCTTCAATAGACCCTATAATGTATCGATAAAAAGAGGAACCAGGAGTGCAGAGGGTGGGGAAACCCTCCGAATTTACACCGATGGTTCTAAAACCAAAAGAGGATCCGGGGCGGGAATTTACTCGCAACAAATAGACCTCTCATTAGCTATACCCCTAGAGAAGCACACAACTACTCTGCAAGCAGAGATCGTTGGCATCATCCAAGGGGCGAAAGAAATCCTACACCGAGACATCCATGATAGGAACATCCAAATCCTTACAGACAGTAGGGCAGCAATACTAGCAGTGAGTAGTCACAAGATCACCTCAACACTAGTAAAAGAATGTGACAACACCCTTAAACAAGCAGCATAATCAAACAGTATTGAGCTGCGCTGGGTCAAGGGACACAATAATGAAGAAGGCAACAGCAAGGCAGACGAGTTGGCGCGAGCTGGATTGGTTCTCAGTGATACCACGGACGGGCCCCCGGTCGCGCCAACACCGAAATGCCTCACTGATATCCTCAAACAGAATACTTTCAAGATGCTAAAACAACGTTGGGACAACATCTCAGGCTGCAGACAGGCCAAGGAAGCAATACGCTCACCCAATCTGAAAACAGCTGAATATTATTTGCGACTATCCCGGGGGAATCTGCGTCTTATCACAGGTATCCTTATGGGTCACTGTCAGCTAAGGAAACACTTGTTTACTATGGGACTGGTGGAAACCCCCATATGTAGAGCATGTGAAGAAGAGGACGAGACAGTGGAACATGTGTTAACCACATGCCCGGCTCTCGCCCACCTTAGAGAGTCCATGCTAGGGGAGCTCTGGCCGAACATGGCCAACATAAGGGATAACCCTCCAAGCGTTGTGCTGTCCTTTGCTCGCCACCTTGGGTGGCTAAATGATTGATAGAACAACGCAGGGCTGTCTTAGTCAGGGGGGCACAATGGGCCTAGTGAGGCCTAAGTGCTCTGGTCAATGATTTGATCACCCTTGGCAAACTCAATCCAGATCCAGATCCAGCCATTACCGATCTCAATGCACTCACTTTGTCCTGCCCCATCCAACTTCTAGATCGCTGCAGGGTCAACATCCCTAGTGAGCTTAAGGATCAGCCTTCCTTCCTTGCTCCTACGAATCCACTGTATGTGAGTGTGGGCCTTCAACAACCGCTGCCTTTATTGAGCGGAGGGTTGGCCAATATAGTGTCTCTACCGTCGCTCAAGGGATCACTAATCGTCGTGGCGTATGAAGCAAAAGGTAAAGGACCACACTGGGAGCTCGTATTGAGTGAGCGAAGCGTATCGTTCTCCGCAGATGTCATACTCTTGTTTCCCTTGTACCTCTTCCGTGCCTAGGCTCACCTCGCCGTCCTTCTTGTTGCTCGGCCGGGGTAGGGCAGAGAGGGATTCCTGCCTGGGATGCATAACTGCGGCGTCTGTGAGATATCCTACCCTGCTTAGCCTGGATTCGCATTATTCTCCTGGCATGTCTGTTTTGATTGAGCACTTAGGAGTTGTGAGGAGATAAACTCAACCTATGACGATTTAATATTTTCTAAATTGAAACAATTCTTCTCAGATTTAATATTCTGCTAAAAGACTTTTGGGACCATCACATGACAGTCCATACAACATTCTAAGTTGAGCACCTATTTTTTGCAATTTAGGGATAAAATAATGTTTATATCGATCAACTTAAGCCAAGAGTTTAATAAATATTTTGCGTTCATTTGTACTCTTTTACCACACTTTAATCTTATACCTTATTTATTATTATTTATTAAACCTATTATAAAAGTTACTAATAAATCTCTAAGAAAGATTTTTTTGCACAACTTGGTTCTCCTTTTTTTAAGACAGAGGTTGTGGGATGGATAGGATTTTATTTTGAACGGCATCAAAATTCCAAAGAAATTTTTGCTCACAGAAACATAAACTATTGAATTTTTGTCAAAGCGTTGGAATCCTTTTAAAAGTACTGTGAATTATAAATAAAATCAAGCCGAATGTGTATTAGCAAAAATTGACTTAGCTTTAAAAATTTATACATCCTAGGTATCTCATTAAAATCGCTTATTAGAAATTAAGCATGAATCTTTAAAATATATAATAGTAAAGTTGATTGTGTTTTAAATTATAAGTGAACTTGGATAGATCAAAGCTCTACTCGTTGATATTTCATAAATTACCCTACACACAACAATTGATTAAAATACAAATAAATATCAAAAATGTATCCACAAATATTCCCATGAATGTTTAATCTCTGAATGAGATTAAGAATAGCATCAATAGGATCTTGTTCTAGGTTTGCTGTAGGTGAATCACATAAAATGATTTACTTTGTTGGTATCAAACTTTTAATTTATTTTTGTGACTACGGTTTCGACAATTTTGGCTTGTCATTTTTTTTTCCACAAACTAGAGTTGTTGAAACTGCAGTGATCAAAGTAAATAAAAATTGTCCTATTAGCAAAGTGAATCGTTTTATGTAAATTATTTAAAATATTCACAATTATATATTTGCTGTAGATGACTAAGAAACTCCTTCAGGGTAGCTTAGTTTGTAGAAAGCAGCTTATATAGTCAACCCATCTTACCATACACATTTTTGATCGCTTTTAAATCTGTATAGAGAGTAGGTCAGGAATAATTTCTACACCTTTTCGTGTAGAAGTTTTGACATATGTATATAGTAGATGTGAGGTGGAGCATTATTTTTCGGAAACATTTTAGGGCCTCATTTAGTTCGAGTACTACAACTGAATGTAGAAACTTAAAATGTTGGAGATGGTGGTACCTTCTACCACGGAATCTTCTTACCTTCCCACATTTCGCAAATTATTATGCCTTAACCACAACTGGGATCACGTCGATCCAATGATGACTTCTTGGCACCATAGAAACTTTTAAATTAGGCTAATTATAAAATATGCATATCAGTTGGAATAGAGTTCTTCGCGATATAATCAATGAAAGATGTCTCATTTGTTTAATACGACATTAGTTACTTAATGACCATTCTTCAAACCACGAGGCCATGCTTGAAACGTTTCTACTCGATCTTTAAGCAATCTTACGTTGTAGTAAACTTTCAAGGTCAGACAATTGGTCAAACCGTAATTTTTTTACCAACTCTATGTGTTATTTAGGTTTAATGCATTAATAATTAATTTATTTAAGTAGCTTAAGATTTCGTGTTAATAAAAATGTAACCCAAATATAGTTTACTTTACATAGCTCATGAGATTTGTAGTAAGAGTTTCCGAGTTTTGACCATGGGTTTTTTATCGCCATAAATGATTTCATTATAAGCAGTATATTTTGTTTAGGTTTGGCTTATATTAATCCAGTTTATAAATTATATATATATATATATATATAATTTAATTATGTCCGAAATTACATTACTGATGACCATCAAAACCGTCACCACCCTTTATGCACGTGTATATCCATAAGTACACTACTAACAACCCCTGATGGACAGGCTAAGTGCTGGTTCATAAAAAGCAATTAGCGAAATTAGCGAGACCGCACGTTCGGAGGCTTTTACGTCTAATCGAGTTATCTTCTTTGGAGGAGCTCGGGCGACAATTTTGCATCTGGCTCGAGGTGCCTTCGGACAGGCACCGTAATTGATTTACGGCACCTGGGGCCCCGTAGAGCTCTTAATTGATAGTAAATTGCGTCGAATAATATCGCCTCGGGTTCAAACCACTCGATAATAATTATTGACGTGGACCTGTAATGCACTACGGCGAATTACTGCACTCGGGGAGCGTCAGAAAGGAAACGAGGGGTGGGTCGGTGATGGGAAATCACATCGAATTGGGCTTATTACTAGTTTCAAAACAAATATTCTGTATAATCCAGACTGTATATGATTACTAAAATATTACCTATAATGATAGATAGATTTAAGAAAATTTTAGAAACATAACTACTAAAACGAATCCTTCAGTAGATAAACATTTACATGAGAAAGTAAAGAATATAACTCTTTAATTTCTTTGTAATAGCAATTTTCAAATGAAATATTTTCTATTCTAGTGTTTTATAAAGCCAAAAATTTACCTAAACGCTCATTAGGAAACACCCTTATCTAATTTAAATACTAAAATCAATGCTTTCGTAATATCTTATCCATATAGATCATTTCCAGCCGCGATCTTGTATAATCCTCTCGTCAAATGTGGCCCAGAAATCACCGCAGCTAATCCGAGAAATTGAAACTGTCAGTAGACTCGAGTCGTTTCTGACGAACCGCACTGTTACTCGTATTATTAATCCTTATGCTTCGCCCTATTTCGTGGAAATCCTTCCGAGGAGATGAAGCCGGGACGGAGAGCGAGGAGGGCGACGCAGAACAATTACACGCCCCCCTGCTCCTTTAATTTATTTTATTAAAACTGCCCCCCGGGGAATTAATTTGGTGCCGGGGTTTTTCTGTGTTGATTTAACGACGGAGTTAAATTGGTCGAGATAAAAGAAAAAAATAATCAGGAACTCGACGCAAAAACGTAACGCATAAAAATATTAGGAAAATGTAACATAATGGTGAAAATGATGGTGGCGACCGTTAAAATAATGAATTTACTATTAATTCATTTTCCCTAATATTTTTGTCGATGTTGTAGGCCTCTACTTCGTTATACATATTGAGTAGAAATGGAACACACTTATAACTTTGTTTTTATAACACGTGTTCATTCCTAATGAAGGTATAAAGATTATAATACTTCAAAATATCCCTTATATACACTTTAAAAATACTTTACATATAGTTTCTCAATAATATCTTATTACTCTCTTAATTAATTAATATTATATTTATATTATAGATTGATGAATTAACTATTTTAGTGAATGTTTGTAATTATATTGTTTAAAATCTGATTGTAGGATTAGATTTTAAGATTTGTAATTAATTCATTTCATTTATGTTATTTAATTCAAGGTTCTTATTAATTATGTAATTTCTGGAAGTTTAACAATTCATATTTAATGAGTATTCTTTAGGGGCAATTACAATTTTAAGTTATTATGGTGGATGCGCCGGGCTTTTACAGCTGAATATTTAATACACCTCTGCGTTAGCAATTTTAACAGTTGTTTCCAGCACTTTATTTATTGATTAAATATTCAAACTCACATCAATTATCTACAATCTAATGACTTAAATATTAGATATTGATTATTATTGTGCTGATTTGATTTAATTAATTAACAATATCTTCAAATATTTAGGAAATATTAATCTGTGGTAAAAATCATATATTATAACATTGTTTTCATCTTTTAATTGAATTTCTTTTATAAGAAGTTATGGAGAATCGAGTAGCATTAAAAAAAACTGAATGGGAAAACCGCAGGAAACTAATCCGGGCAATTAATTTTAGTTCGCGGCGGGTTCGAGTGTGATTAATTATGTGTGCCGATGAAATTGAGTTTGCAGTACTTTGATCGATGACTTCGCGAACTATTAGAGCCCTATCGGTCCGAAACTTGCCAGACGAAATCAACGAGAATGCAAATTTCAGTTCAAGAATGATCGTTAATCTTACCTACATCTCAATTATCATGCTCGAGATATTTGTATGTAATTGTTTATTTTCCACAACAATGAATAATTGATTTTCTATAAAGTTTATAAATGAACTTTGATTAATTATAATTTGTATACAAATTGATTCGTTTGCTTTATTAACTTTTAATTGTACCGATTTTTTATAAATTACGAATTTAACCACGTAATTCGTAAATATTCGACAAGAAAAGTTTATTACTTCGAAACCTTAAACTGTCCTTATATTCTATTATAACATCCGTTTACCAGGGATATATTAATTTATCTAAATATGAAGGCAATATTGTTTTACATTTCTATTAGAACTAATATATACTAATAAGTTGTGTATTAGTCGTAACTTCCGTTACATTTCTGAAATCACAATCAGCACTCTTTTTATGCTGAAATAATTTCTTCTATAGAATTTAATTATTATATACTATCATAACATTCTGTAGACACGCGTTTTATTGTAACACAATTCGTCAGAACAGATATATAAACCTATACTCAAGTTTCTTTTTAATTAAGTTCATCAAATTCGAAGCAAAGATTAAGAATGCATATGAAATGTTAGTTAAATCACATAAAATAATTTTAGATTAATTTCAGTACAGATTTATGAAGAGAAGGTGCTCATAGAAACATTTTAATTACAAGAGGGTAAGGATGTGAAAATAGATCAGTAGTAGGTACATTTAGTAAAAACACTTCTTTGTCTTTCATTTTTCTGATATGTTTTGTATAACATTTGAAAGGACTGCGAATGATGAGGAGACAAAGCAAAGAAGGAATGGCGTGGTGTAAAATTTAAAGCGTAATTAGAAATAATCAAAGTAAAAAGTGCGAAATGGAAATATTTTAGAGATGATATAGAACATTAAAAAGGAAAAAGGGACAACAACGGAGAACTAAAATAATGAATAAATAAATTTTAAGAGAAGGGAAGAAGTAGAAGAATGAAATGATTCGATTCAGTAAAAATAAACATAGAAGAAGAAATGAAAAATATCAAAAAGAAATTAACATAGAAGCTGAAAAGCCATAAACACAAGTAAATGATTTGCAACGAAAATTTTAAACACTGTTTGAACTGCGAAAACATAGTAAATATCTAAAGTGAGTTTAAAGATATCAAATTATATAAAGACAATTAGCCTGATGTGGTTCAAGTTAAAACCACCATGATATTATCAATCGTTTATAACTAGAGTAGCAATTATTTTTTGGTTTTTGAGATGCAGTGTCTAAAATTGGACACACAGACAAATTAGGTGACCAAATGACACAGGAGTAATCAAGAACTGACCGGACTAGTGAAACAAATAAATGAATAAAGCACCGCATTTCTTTAAAATCATGTGTTGTTCTTTTTATAAATCCTAAAATTTTTAATGATGGCATCTATGTGAATATGAAATTTGAAATCCTGATCAAAAATCACGCTAAGATCTTGAATTTGCGATACTCTCTCTAATTCAATGCCATTTATTGTGTATTGAAAATTAGTGCTATTTGATATTTTCCTTGTAAATTTTATGTATTTACATTTACTGATATTAAGTTCCATCCCATTATCGGAAGACCAATCCTGCAAAATAGGAATATCATTTTGAAGTAGCAAACAGTCTGTAGTAGATTCAATACAACTGTAAATTTTGAGGTTATCAGCAAAAAGTAGATATGGTGATTTAAGATGAGAGCCAATATAGTTCACAAATAAAAGAAACTGTATTGGTCCAAGATGTGAGCCTTGCGGTACACTTGCCTTGGCAAAAATTGGATTAGATAGAGAATTTCTAAATTTAACAAACTTTAAACGATTTGTAATAAAAGATTTCATCCAAAGAACCACCTAAACCATAGTGAATCAATTTTTAAATCAGCCGATCGTGATTTACTCGTCCTAACGCTTCACGGAAAGTCAGTATAGATGAAGTCCACTTCCACGTTTATATATGAACTATACATTAATAAATTAGAGTCGGTGGAACTAGTCGGATAAATTACATGCTAATGATGGACAATAGCATGCTTAAAAGTTCAAGAAAAATTTGACTCATTAGTTTATCAACATTTTTTGGAATCCAAAATAAATAAACAATTAACTTTGAATTTATCAAAATGTATCACGAAGTGAAAGCCTCCACAATTACTTATTTATTTTATTTTTTCGAATGATGGACTGAATTGAAGTAGGTATATAGTCTGTGACGAGATTTTTGTCATCAGATTTAGAAACTGGTATTAAATATATAAATTTTTCCATTTTTCAGAAAAATATCATGTCAATAAAGACCTATTAAAAAGAATCATACAGTTTTTTAATATACAAACATTTATCTCATCAGGACCAGAACACGTCTTTTGGTCATGAGGATGAACAGTAGCTGACCGATTCATATACTTGATTAACATTGGCTGCAAATATTTTACAATGTTATTAGGCGAGGTAATATGCATGCTATTTGTGAAATGAGAAGTTTATCCTTCATGTTATTGTCATAGTGTTGATAGTCAATGGCTAGCCTTCGTTTATATTGATTTCTAACGGATGAAAATCTTGAATAATCTGCGCTGTTGCCAGATTTTTTTTATAAATCAAATGAGTTCGTTTTTTTCCTTTATTAGAACAATTAATTCTGCAGAAAACCAATTTAAAAGCTCTTCATAGGAGTGTAAGCACGAAAAATATTAATAAATGAGTTTATAAAAACTATCAACACACTGTCCAAATCATCTTATTATTTAATAACTTTGATTTGATTCTTCAAATCAACACAATGGCAGTTTTTATAAATTATATACATCAAAGTAATTATTTTGTTCGACTTTATTTTCAAAAGGTATCATAATGCTTAGAGAAGGGTGGTGGCTATCACATTTAACTAAACCAAATTAATACAAGAAACATTACAATTAGCAAACTCTAAATCTAAAACTACATTTCTAGAATTTTTAATATTAATAAACTGTATAAAATCGGACGAAGACAAATTATCTATTTTAAATCACAATCATCTTCTGTCTATCTGATGTTGGGTAGATTGTAGTCGCCTAGAATAACGACGGTCGAATTTGGATGGTCGAGTGATTTGATCGACCCAGGTATTTAATTAAAGGGTTATTTGGTGGCAGGTAAATGGTGCACACGATGATTTTTTTGAATTTAACCCAGTTTTCTTAACGATCATGACATGAACACTCATGGTATGAGAACGGAAACGCTTATGTATCCCAAAAAAGACACCATCACCGTTTATTACTGTTGAGAGAATTTCTGTCTATACGATATAAATTGTAACCGTTATAACTTCATTGTTAAAGATGTCGGGGTATAGCCAAGATTCGGTAACAACTATGACATCATAATCTTCAACGAGAACAGCATTATGAAATTCCAAAAGATTAGTTTTAAGTCCTCTTGTATTTTGGTAGTAAATTGATACATCTAGGCATGTAGGTGTTTGTATTTATATATATAGCGTTTACTCTTACCTACCTCATAAACTCTGCAATCAAATGGCCCAATTACCGAATACCTTGTAAAGCCATGTTATATCACAAACATATTATTAGTAATTACAGGCCCATAAATTTATTGAGTACAATAGCCAAGATTTTTTAGAAACGTGTGTTAAGTTTCGCGAAAAAAACATGACCTTATAACCAATTATCAATTTGGATTCCTGAGAGTCTATCAACTCAATATGCCATCACGTGCCTAATAAGCAATATCTATAAATCTCTTGATTCGGACAAAAAAGGATTGTTTGTTAATAGATCTAGAGAAAGCTTTTGATACCATCAACCACGAATATCTACTTCACACTCTAGAGATGATGGGAATGCGCGGAAAGGTTTATGAACTTTTCAAAAGCTACTTGTCATCAAGGCAACAGATTGTTAAAATTAGACAGCAAACAAGTAGTCCTAGAATTATTGAATACGGGGTTCCTCAAGGGACAATACCATGACCACTCATGTTTATATTGTATATAAATTGCATGTTCAAGTTAAACATAAATGAAATAATTAATGTATTTACCGGCGATACAGCAATTTATTATGGAAATTCCTGGGAGTCCCTTGTTGTAAATAACCTGGTATTAATAAAACAGTTTTTCGATAGTAAACTTCTAACAATGAACACATCTAAAACATCATACATTCCTTTTTGCAAATATAAAAGAATTTTACCACACTTTAAACACATATCATTTCTTAACAACGACTATATTATTAACATTGATGAAAGATATTCTTAAAAATATCTAGGCATTACTTTATATGGCCACGTCTTTTATATTTTTTGTTACAAGTATCTAATATTTTTATGTTTTAGTCGTACGCGTACAGTGCGTTCGGATTTACACAAGATTTTAAGTTAATAGTTTTAAAAATGCATTGTACGTTAAAACGCAAGTTTTAACTTTAGTTGCTAATATTTCATTATTATTTAAAATTTTATGTAGATTCTGTAAAAAGAATGTGGTTAGCAATAAAGAATTATTATTTTCTCTGCATAACCACATATTCTACAAGTGGTGTTGTTCACATTACCTATTTTGTTGAAATGGTACTTCACTAGGCAATGTTCTATAGGAAGGCCCGTGATCAGTGTTATCTCTCTTTTAGTGAGACTTAAGAGCTGTTCAGCTCTGATTGGGAGTGGCCAATAAATATTTTTAACTTTTAACCTGGTGCTGGCTGGTGCTGGTTGCCTTATTTTGTTCCTTTTCTTTGCTCTTGGACCACGCCCTTGCTAGGTGCTTTTGATAGAATTGCTGTGTGCCCCAATCTTAGTCCTGTTCCAGACTCATCGCACTCATTAGACCTTCTATTTTGATTAGTTCGTGAGGGGAAAGTAGGCTTAGTAAAGCTTCTATTGCGTACATAGCCTCGTAATACCAAGACAGGCCATTCTCTGAAGGGTTGGAGCTTCGTTTTACCGTTGCTTGTTTAGTCTTGACCCATCATACTAGTGAGCCATATGCTACCATAATGTACAGCCAATTTATAATTTCGGGTTTCAATCTCCATATCGGTAGCTATAGCTTTTCAGATGGTTGTTTCTCTTCGCGCGTTCCAATTAAGTTTCCTATGTATTGTTAAGCCTAAATATTTCATCTTATCGGGCAGCGTAATTTCTTGTCCTTTTACTTTGGAAGCTTTGATATTCAGCTTCTTAAAAGCCTCCTTAGACACCATTTTACTATGGTATTGAGTGTGCCTTGGGCTGGGGGCGATATGATGTCTGGATCTGGATCTACGCCATAAACTTTCGTACTTGTCGGCCAAGGTCATCAGATTATCCACCACGATACACCATAGTAGGGGTGACAGAACCCTTGTACCCTGCTGTGGTTAACGTTTCTGATTCGCGATCTTACGATTTTCGAGTACGGTCTTAATTTATCTTATTGTAGGTATGTTGATACCCTTCTTGATAGTTCCTTTTTTCAACGGTGCTTTTGAAAGTTCTGTCTTTTTAGGTAATCAGGTAAATTATTAAACAATTTTCTGTATACATATGAGGGATGTTTTTCAGTAAGCCTATGGACTGGATATACGTAATCATATCTTTGCCTTGTATAGTATATATGATTTGAATAGCAATCTATTAAATAGATGTCATGTTTAAAATTAAGTTTCAAACATTCTAAAAAATATATTCCCGTGAACCTTCAGCAATTAATTTCTTATAAACAAATCCCTACATGAAACTCGCGGGCGTAGGCCGAATATAAGCCTAAGTATCTTTTTCTGAAGAATACAAATTCTATCAGCCCAAAAAATGATTCCGAATTTTAATAACGATACAAGGTTTTGAAAACTTTTGAAACTTCTACATCAACTGTTTTACTAAGAACTCTTATTGCATAACAAACCGAACTAAGCCGTTTACACGTTTATACGATATGATATGACCATTGTAAACATTCATCAATATATAAGCCTAAAAACTTAGTATGAACTGTATGAGTGTCGTTGAAATAAGTTGCTGTTAGTGGTATTTCGAGACGTTGAATACATTTGAAAACGATCGTATTTGTTTTATTTGAATTTAATAGTAACTGATTTTCTTGAAATCATGCATTTTCACAATTGTTGCTAAAGTCGATGCTATTACTAGCCCGAACTAATTAATTTGCATCATCTTAATAATTAATGGTATGCACATTATCCCATTGATTTGATTGCCAAAATCATTTGTATAAATAATAAAGAGTAATGGCCCAAGAATGCTACTTGGGGAACAGCCATCTCTATATTCATAATATTAGACGTAACGGAAACTCCCTCACTGTCAAGAGAAACTACCTGTTTTCGTCCATTTAAATATGACTCAAACCAACAGTTTGCAGTTCCACGAATTCCATAATTATGAAGTTTATTCAATAAGATGTGATTCATGCAATCAACTGCTTTAGACAAATCTAAAAACATTCCACAAACCAACTCTTTATTCTCCAATGCTTCAATTATGTTTAATGTATACTTATATACAGCTGTTTCTATACTCTTACCTTTTAAAAGACTGTGTTGGTTAGGATTTATTAAGTTGTGTGCATTTAATAAGCAGGTTAAAAACATCTCAAAGATTTCATTGAATAACGTTAATAAACTTATGGGTCGATTACTGACAAGTTTATCTAGATTTAGTTATTATATTGGCACAATATAAAATAATGTTTACTGAAATCACATCGATGCCTACTGACTTTTTATTTTTTAATTATATTTGCAACTTCGTTTTCTTTAACAGGATAAAAAAAACAAAGAACGACAGATACTATCATTAGAATTTTGCGCACAGATAGGAGTTGAATGAATTTCTCGGAGAATATTTGGTGCAGCATTAAAAATATAAGAGAAAGGATGTGTTGGTTGAAGGGATTTTTGGAATATTTTTCGTAGGTATAGAAGGCGTTGATGGGGATAAAAGAGGTAAAGGGTTACTGTGGTGGCGGATTTTGGTTAAAGTTCTTAGGGAGGATCGCTCGCTAACTTGGATGTTGTGATAGTAGGATTGCAGGAGTTGGAGAAAAGGACATTACCATAGTCGAGTAGAGGACGGCAGATCATTTTATATATTTTAACCGCTGTTTTTATAGATATACCGTTCTTTTGAATTATGTATTGAGTTTCTAAACATTTTGGTCCTAGTTAAGATTTTTGTTTTGTTACAGCAGTGTGGTGTTTAGAATTGACTTTTCGGTCTATGGTAATGCCTAGGTATTTTATGGATGTAGAAGGGGAAACAGTTATGTTGGAGATATGAATATTGTGTGCAGGAATATTGTTACTGTGATAGGGAATAAGAAACTGGGATTTGTGGGGATTGATTTTAATTCGCCATTTAGTAAACCAGTGTTGCAGGGTGTCAATAAGCTGCTAAAGGGATTCAAGAGGTTTTGGTACGGAGGGTGCATGGGAAATTAGGGCTGCATCATCTGCAAATTGACGGAGATTTTTAGAGGGATTAAAGTGAAGAGGATCAGGGTTGTAGATGTCGAAGCAGAAAATGTTGTAAAGTAGTGGAGATAGAGGGGATCCTTGGGGTAGACCTTGTACAGGAGTAAAAGAAGGAGACTATGAGTTGTTGATTTTGACATTGAGGGATCCTTTTGAAAGGAATTGCTTAATAATGAAAATAATGTGGGTAGGAATTTTGAGGAAGGAGCATGTGTACAACACACCTTGATGCCAGACAAAGTCGAAGGCTTTTTGGTTATCCAACTTACGTATTTTTGGGAAATCTTTAATACACTCATAGAATATTCCAGTTCTTTCTTGTTTGGACAACATCGGTTCGGTTTAGTGCACAAGATAAATGAAATTTGACTTCACAGAAGAAACACGTAATATTTCCTTTTGTATTAGTTATTTGTATTTTACACACTTTACATTTTACACGTTAACATTTTAACGACCTAATCGGCCGTCGCCATATTCTTTAATATTGTTAATATTGTTGCATATTGTGAGGCTATAAAGTGCATCCACACTGTATTTGCCAGGTTAATAGGCAAACTGTTGCTTAGGACGCTGCTCTTTATATCGTTGTTTTTTAATCTAATTGGCCTAAAAGGTGGGGATATGCTTTCTTCCGTATATTGAGCAGTGTGTTCTTGTGAGCCCACAGATGTTGAGCCTGGGAAGTGCGTTTTTATCAGGACACTGAGACTTTCCTTGAGCCCCTCTGCATAACTCCTATCAGGATTTTTTACAAGCCCGATTCTGTTGGAGTGGTCTTTGTAGAAGACTTTGTAGAGACTGGCTGTTGGAGTCGTATCAGTAACCCCCTCACAGAACCTTCTTCATGTTTTCTCTTTGATTTTCTCAACTCCTTGTTTTATTCCGACAGTGCCTATCTTGAGTTAGAAACTGTTTTCATCGGATTTCTACTCTCCATTGCGTTCTCTTTTGTGGCCTTTAAGTAGAACTCAATCTACTGATGGTCCGACAAAGAGGATTCTTCCACAACTATGCTATGAAGTCATCAGTTGTAGCGATGTTCAATACATCTTGCCTGATTGTATTAATAATATTGTCGCGTAAGGGTCGTTACGACTTCGAGATCAAAGGAAGTTTGATTACGTTACTTGCCAATGTTACTAGGAAATAGGAGATCACTTACTTAATCTAAATAGCCGGTAAAGAACGAGAAGAAAGCAAACGTTTTTGACTAAAGCATTTATTACTACACTTAACCTAGGCATTGGAACATCGATCCACAACCTTTAAGATTACAATCAAACTCTCTACTGCCCATTCCGGCGGTCCCACGGATCATCTTCGAGTTCTCCGATCAGCTTAAAAACTATTCTCCTAACCGGAAGCCACTTTGTATTTCCTATCACAAATAAATATCTAAATTTTTATAGATAATGAATTTATGAGTTCCTAACCTCTATTACTTGTGCTGGCCTATACAGTGATGTGGTCATTGGCATCACAGTCCAGGAGGATCATTCAACAAGTCTTACCTCCTCTGATACTGGTTTTCTTTATTGCCTCTTACCTTTCTTCGTGGGAAGTTCCACTAGGGCTAGGTCTTCTGTGGTGAATTCTGAGAATTAATGTATAATTAATATCTTTCCTACGCATTAGAACTGTCGGTGGAGTAATGCAGTCTTTTTTATACACCAGACTACAATTGTCTTCAGTTAAGCCCTTTACTTGTCCATTATTGATCCAAGGCTCCTACAGGAATCCCACGTCAAATTTGGTGTTTTTTAAATCTCCAATAAAGGACACTTCATATCGCTTTAGTGTGGTTTACACCCTACTGGAACTAACCCTTAAACTTTGTGTTTCAGGTTTTTTTTGCCTTTAGGGTTACCTTTCTGAATTGGTTATAATACACAGACTAGAAACAAGTTAGTAATATATAAATAATTTAAATTTTAATCATTCCAATTTTAATTTCACAATGCTTGATTTTTGGTTAATAACGTATTAATTGTGCAACTGTATAATATTCTAAAGTGGATTGAATGAAATCAGGACAGACGGGAAACACAGGGAGCTTGTGTAGTAATGTATCAATTAACGGAATTATGTTTTCATGGTAATGAATTGAGAGATTATGGGGTGGAATATGTTTCCTCAAGATTAAATCCGCAAACCGTGCTCTGGAATTTATTAAAACTAACTCTACTGTTAACATAGTGTTTATTATTAATATCAATATTAATCAGTGTGATAGTTGCATGATAATTACATTCCTTTAATGCTAAATTTTTTAGCAAACTTTAAAAGTACCGTTTTAATATTTAGTGCAAGGAAAAGGCGAAAGGGTGGGACTGAATTATCGCGTTTTTTCCTTGCAGCCAGACGAATTTAATTGCCCCATGAATATTCATTCGTCCGCTGCAACGCGAACTTTTACAAAAATCATATCAATGCCGGCTGATGAGGACTTGGACAGGTTTTACATTTCCGAAGGGGCTTTAATAATTCATACTTTCCGATGTGAACATCCTAATAAATAAAGAAAATGTGATTTAGAAAATAGTGCTTGTAAATATTTTGTGTACAAATAAACTTAATTAAAAATAATAAATTCACTGTTAGGTGTGGTAACTAAAACACAAACTTTCAAAGAGTACCTAACAGTGAATTTAAAATGAACTTTCAACAATTAAAAGCCAATACAATCAAATTATTAATTCAATAATAGTTCGAAATGTTTACTACACTGAATGAAAAGTCTTTTGCCTGATATATAGGCCCTACAAAATAAAAATATACTGTCTATAGAGTACCAGAGCCTTCTTGATCCCTGGACTTATTTACTATGGGGCTGTCTAAAGTCATTAGACTACATTACTTCAGTGGAAAGTGTGGAAAACTAACGAAACCGAATAATTGCTGGGCGTAACAAAATAAGAGACGACCCTGGTGTTCTTGAAAGAGTTTGGCAGTCAATGAGGTGAAGATTGTATTATTTTATCCTAGCTGAAAGTAGTCATTTTCAACAGTTCTTGTAGATTAGGTAATAAAATTAATGTAAAATAAATCTTCGAAATAAAAAATGAAAGGAATAACATTCTTGGAATAGGCCAGGAAATAACCTCTTGAATTTTCGTCGTATGTTTAATAAACAATTATTAAATCGTTACATTTCTTTGCGACTAGTTTCAATTATGTAGAATATTGAAAAATATTCTTTGTAGACATTATTATGTACGAAGATCGATACTACCCCGCATTTCTCGGCATATTGTAAAACTTAATGCCCGTGGTTGTGCATCACTTTCCGTTATTAATTCCCAGCCCAAGGTGTGGGTACTAAGAGCGACAATCTTTTAGGCACGTTCCGGAGGCCCTTTGTGAAGCCGGCGGACGCTTTAATTCCGGGTCACAAGACCCCCGACCGCACTCACCCTCTTCAGCCTCTCTCTCGAGGACCCGTTCGCGACCAGAAAGGTGTGAAACGGGTCGCACAAAGGAAATCCGCCGTGTACCACCGCTGTTTCCCCGCACTCGACGAAACCCATTAATATCTGCATTTTTCCTCTCCTGCAACACCGGGAAGTAAACAATGTTTTTATTCCCGGGAATGGATGGCTGACGGATGTCGGGAGTGAGGAAGTGCTAAAGTACAGGACAGTCAGATTGGCGTAGTTTGTCTTGAAAACTCATTCATGATGAATCGCTATAAGACAATGGCTTTCTTTTTTTACACGCAAATAAAAAATATTTTCCTCCTTAGATAATATTAATTAAAATATTTTAAATTCTAATAATACATAATCTTTTGTATTATTACGGTTATTCAATGTAATATAATATCTCTTCTTATTACATTAATGGTTTCCTCGTTATTTAATTAAAGGAAGAAATATTGTGGGCCGATAGCATCAATTATGATAATGGTAAATAATTTATCATTCGATTCAGGCCAGCAGGCACGTTCTTGCCAAACTAATTTTTTGTATCATTAACTCCCCATTTTCCTTGCTTTTCCGTTTCTTTTCCCCATTTCCAAGAGAAAACATCTGTGTTAGTAGTAATGTATGTGTGAATGGATGTTTTATGACACGTAAGGATTTGAAATATAAGTTTTCAATTGATTTTTTGTCACAAGAACGAAATGTAATAATTAGTACATTAATATTTTTGTAATCTTTAATTTAAATTTCGCCTTTCTGTTAGTTTTCTGTTGTTATGTGCAATTTGTATTGTTTACAGTGACATGACAAATTAATGTCGGCTAAGAAATGGATTTAAGTCATAAACAATTCTTTGCGATTATTTCGACATGGATTATCTCATCAACAGTGTATCAATGAACTTAATTCAACTTTTGGCGAAGAAACATTATCAGAAACAACTACATATCGTTGGTATATGGAATTCAATCGTAGACCATAATTCGCTTAGTGATGAATTTCGTAAAGGTCGTCCATCATCTAGAAAACATTGATGCCGTACGTCAACTGATATTGTAACATCGTCATGTAAGTATCGTGAGTTTGACGCATCCTTGGGCATTAGTAGTATCTGCATACAATCAGTATCGCATAATGATTTGATAGCAAAAAAAATGTTCGCTTTGGGTTCCCCATAATTGAACAATCGCGCAAAAAAGAGGTTTGTGTCTCTTGGTCAAAAGAAATGCTCAAGAAATATGATTGCTTTGCTTCAAAACACGTCTATGATATCGTAACAGATGATAAATTATAGATATATGCATATGAGCTCAAAAGAAAATAACATGAATGTTTTTAAAACTATATACTGTGTCAGTATTTTATTAAGTTATACGTTTAATTACGTGTATTTGAAGATTGATTATTAAATATTTTAATTTATAAAGGCGCGAAGTTCAAAAGCGCATTTCTTAATTACACATAAACAATAAACACTAATTCCAACGTTTATGTTTATAATCTAAAATTTTATCCTTGTGATGAATTATAGAAACGTAGTTATTAGTTGGATTAGTTTAAATAGATTCAGCACACCGCATCAGGGGTAGAAATTAAGGATAGTTATTCCACCCTAAACACAGCTGTAATCGCTTGATTCATTACCGTGAAAACTTAATTCCATTAATTTCTAAATTAATACACAAGCGGGACTGTGATCCTCCCTTTGTTTCATCCGCCATGAAATTTCAATTCTCAGCGTTTACACCCGTTTGAAAAATTACGTAATGATATAAAATTAATTGATACCAACTAATACGCATCGAATAAATCTCTGAGAAGTGATTTGTAATTTAAAAACTATTATGATTGGCTGCTAGTTGAAACTAATTAAAATTTTTCGAGTTATTAGAAATTAGTTTAGATATTTATAAGATATATTAAAACATATTTTTTATAGATAATTATCAATTATAAAAATATTGAATATTTTGAAATTATTATGCGATTAAAGAACATAAAGGAATGATTGAAACTGATAACTAACCAGAATATCTATCTTAGATAATTATCGATTTTATGAGGTTCAAAAAGTGTGATGAATTTTTAATTTAATATACTAATCAATAAAAACTCTGACGGAACTCTCGTATTTAGAAGTAACTCATACAAACAGATACTTAAATGCCGCTCACCATCACTCTCCTCAACTTTGTTCTGTGATAAAAACTCTTTTAACCCGCTCCCTTCGATTAGCAAATAAATCCAACCTGAATGACGAACTTTCCACCCTCGAGACAGCTCTTGTCCAAAACATACTTACTTATACAAAAATTTAACACAAAAAACACTGATACGTCCCAAGAATTTTCAAACACAACATTTATTCCGTACATACAAGATACAACTAACAAAATCTCTAAAATACTAAAAAGACGTTACATCAAAAGAATTTTTAACACTTCGCGTAAAATTATGATAGATGATTTCTCAATTCGCAAAAAGAAATTATTCCTCTTGAAAATCAAGGAGTAAAAAAAATTCTCTGTGTCGACTGTAACAAAGTTTATATCGGACAAACGAATACATGCATGAATGTACTGCAAGACACATCAGAGGAGTCATCGACCTCCCTCATCTCTGGCAGGAAACTAAATTTGGACAACTATCGTAGTAGTAGACCATTTTAACAAACAGATTATCAGTGAGGTAATCGAAATAAAAAACAAGCAATCTCATTAAACGCGACGACGCCCAACGACTACCCCCTACTTCGAAATCCACTTTATGCAACAAGCATATTTCATCACCACACATTTTAGTACCCACATGTACTACGAACGAAATTCCTGTTAATCCATTCTACAAAATTACAATGCTCTCAAACATCAACTGCAGATATAAATAGCGCGCTCCAACTAAGTATGACCGTAGTTTTCCAACGACCGCCGCCCGAAGAAGACCCGCGATTTGGTCAAAACGTTGTAAATCGGTTCTTTTTAGAATCATTAAAACTTGTAAATTTGAAGATCTAACCCAAATTCTTAGAATGATTAAAAATAATCTTTACGAAACTATCCGTACCATATATATATATATATATGTATATATATATATATATATATATAAAAGAAAAAAATATTTATGTAGAGAGTTCGGTGTGTGTGGTTAGTGGTTATTTACAGAATATTTACACTATTAGAAAAATAGATAGAGCGAGAGAGGGTGAGAGAAAGAGTTTAATGTAGAGCCCACAGAAGAAAGAAAGATGGATAGTTTAGCGAAGGGCAATCGGGGCTTCAACTAAGCGTTCGCAGGTAGGCGGCTTGGAAGGGGCATAAGATCGGGTCAGAGATCTTCTTCCTAGGACAGCATTATGCGAGGAGGAATTTCACGTAGGAGTCTGCTGCTGTCATTGTTTAGATGAAAAGCTCGACAGTTATTCCTCTGGCCTCTGACTCTATTGCGGTTAAGAATAGGTGAAGTCTGGCCATGAAATAGGGTTGATCACTTCAGTGATGAAAGTGTAAGAGGAGGCATCGGTGGATAATTCCACGCTTTATGCAGGCGATTTTATTCCTCAGGTGAGATGGACCAATGATCAGACTTGGGGCTTGGTATTTAGCAACAAGACTGGATAACGGGATATGCACGTCGCATATATGCTGGATTGAAGCTAAGTGGTTTAGAGTATCTCGGAAATGAAATCCAAGATATGTGACCCTTGTGACTGATTGGACTTGTTTACTCCAGTTGAAAAGTGGATGTAATTCACATTTTCGAAAGCAAATTGGTTGCATCTTGTTGTAGTATTTTTTCAGACACCAGGGCGAAAGTCAAGTAGACATGTGGTTGGCGTACTGGTTGTTCTGCAGGCTGGCCAGTTTGGGAGCATTGCACATTGAAATGTAAAAGGTGGCGCCGAAACTGTCGTCTGTAGATAAAAATGGTATATGTAATCAGTGTTTAGTTAGCATTAAAACGTATGTGAAACCAGAATTACCACGCAAACTGACTAATAAAAATATGTGGAATGTATATGGTTCAACACATTGTTGTGGAATAACCTCAAAAATGGACACAGTCGCAAAAACATCAGAGAATGAAGAAGAAATAAACGTGGTAAGTTATCAGAAATGTTTACTGGCATAAAAGATGAAATGATTAAGACATAAAATGTAACAAAATAAGTTCCAAAGTGTGCCCGGATGAACTTATAGTTAATCAAAATAAAAACATTCATGTTTACATTATGTAGATGAATGTTTTACAACAGGAAAACACTGAAAAATATAAATATAATAAAATAAATCTCAATTTAAACCCCAATAAACTTATAGTTGGTAGTAAAAATGATATGAGTCAAATTGTCTACAAAGCAGAGAAAAAAGTTTGGTGTCATGTCGGAAAATTCAAACTTTACCGAAGAGAAGCTAAATGAGATTTTAGATACTTGGAAAAATACCCACAAACCATAGAACGGGAAGACCGGTCGGCCATGCAATAACAGAGTCTACAAGAAAACAGAAGCAAGAAATCGCAAATCGACTATATGGTGGCAAATTTCGATTTCAAATGCTTAAATGTTAATTTCAGTCTATCAGTTCATCATGTGCAAATTCTAAAAGCAAATATAAGTACAAATAGTAAAACAAACACACATACACTATAACCAATCAAGCGTAGAAGAAATAACCTAGATGAACACCGTTTACAACAGGTAAATTGGAACTTCATATATGCAGATGATATTTAATCGATTTCACGAAAAATGTGCCGGTTTGTTTTACGATTTTTCTCCTGCATTCGATACGATAAGTGTGCAACATAAACTGTGAGTGCAGTGAATTCGAGGGATGGTATTAAAACTAAATTGTGCAGGGTTCCACTTTAGGTTCTTTAATCTTTCTGTTGTTCCTGAATGATTTAAGTGGTCATATAGCCCATGTATGTGTAATCAATTTTGCTGACGACACGACGGTAATTATTAATGCAATGACTGAAGATTAATTAACTTCTAAGATCGAGTCAACAAATAGAGATATTAGAAAATAGTGCAACTCCTCCAATACAATGACGTTAAATGCTGACAAAACTGTCAAAATACATTTTTATAATAGAAAGCCTTCACCAAATAGAAATATGAGTACAGATAACTGCACCAAGTTTTTGTTGACGAAACACTGTCAGCAAATCAACCATGTTGAAACTTTAAAAAATCTTAGATACGAATTTTCTTTTGAATATACTATTCAATAGCTTATCCATACTTGGTATATAATAGTCTTGTATGGGGAAATTCCAACGCCAATAACTTAAAAAGAGCATTCTTCCTCCAAAAAAGTATGTTATGATTAATAATAGGTTTTCCAATACGTACTTTCATTTTGATATTAAAAAAACGAGTATATTTTAAGAGAAATCAATGGATATTTATTTCATTGTAAAAAGAAAAGTATGCCATTAACGATATTAGCCAAATGGCCGCCATGACTACGGCTGCAGCAGCAGTATATGGTTTCATGAAAATTTCCATGACCAATTCGCACATTTGCGGCTGCTTGTCCTCGTTTACTTCACGAATTCCATCTTTAAGGTCTTGAATCGATTGTGGTGCATTGGCATAGACCTCATCTTTCACGTGGCCCCAAAGAAAAAAGTCTAAAGGTGTTAAGTCACAAGATCTCGGAGGTCAATTGTGATCACCCCTTTGCGAAATAACACAGCCAGGAAACTTTTCTTGCAAAATTGAGATTGTTTCGTTGCTTGTGTAGCACGAAGCGCCGTCTTGTTGAAAATAAACGTCGTCCACATCAATATCTTCCAATTCCGGCCATAAAAAATAATGAATCATAGCTGGATAGCAAAATCCATTCACCGTAACAGTTGCACCAGCCTCATTTTCGAATAAATAAGGTCCAATCACACCGCCAGTTCAAAAACCGCACCAAACAGTGACACATTGAGGATGGAGAGGCTTTTCAATAAGCATTCTTGACACTTTTAAAAGCAAAAATATCCTCACCATTACAGGTCTGTATATTTATAAGTGTGCTTTATATCTACATATAAAAAACAATAGATTTGTAGAAATAGTGACACACATAACTACCAAGCAAAAAATTGGAATCATATAACTATTGTAGAAAATAATAGCAGCCTGAATGAAATCAGCAATGCATTCATGTGCAAAAACTTTTGTTGCCAAATATGATAAACGGGGAAACAAATTTAAACAGTTTTAAAATATATTTAGAAAATTATACCCTTGAAAAGAAATATTATCTACTTTCAGAATTTACCTTGGACACTAATTTTTACAATGTGACGTGTCTACATTAAACGTATGTATAAATATAAATGGTAACTTATGTATCTGTTTATATGTATATTTTATTATTTAACGTTTTAAAATGTATAAGTCAAAGTAATAAATCATATATTTAATATTAAAAATTCTGACACTCATATCCGCTTTATGTAAAATATGTCGTAAGATTTTATGTAACAAGGTGGTAATTGTGAATAAAATTGAATTGAAACTGCTGACTGGATGGTGGTGTTCATTTGCTTATGCTATATATGAATGCGGATGTCTGCTAAGTAAATGTTAAAAAAATAATAGGGCTTAGCACAGATCCTTGGGGAAGAACAGTCGAGGGTGTAAATACACTCGATCGGCCGCCGCAGCAGATAAAAGAGCATTGTTTTCCGAAAAGTAACTCAGCAATGAGTTTTATTAACTATGCTGGGAATTAAAGGCGAAAGTAATTATTAAATTATTAATTATTCTGTAGATTAAACTGTGAGAATTTAGGCTAGAAAGTAAAATTCTTTCGAACGCCTTCCTGATGACGCTGAGGAAGGAAATAGGTCTTTATGATTTGATGTCAGCAGTTGGTTTGCCTGTTTTATGATTATATTTGATCGATTTCGGCCGTGAGGCAAGCATTGAAAAGATCAGAAATGAAGGAGATGACTTCGATAGAAAGATGTAGGATAAGGCGGCGAATAACTCCGTCCTGTCTGATCGAGTTCTTCTTGCTCTTCCTTAGCAGCGAGGACTTCGTTAAAACTTTGTGCAATAAGCGATGAGTTCATTGAGGTCGTATTGTAAGGGCACTAAAAAGCGGTAATTTGTGCTGAAGAAATGATGCGGGATAAAGGTCATCGGGGGTGGAGCAGGTGCATTTGAGGTGGTCGGCAAAGGTTTGGGTTGTCACATTATCACTTTCAGGGAGATTACCGTCATTGAGAATTGAACAGTGGTCTCGTTTATTCTGGCCCGTAAGAGATTCGATTTTCTACAAGAATATAGCACTTTGTTGGTAATCAAGGCCAGATGTTGCAGGATTTCCAAAATTTTCCTTGACCTAGAGAAGAACTTTGGCATTAAGACGGTTACATTCGGTTTTAATAACTTGGGAACTGGCGGTCTTCCATTGCCTAAAAAGTTGGCATTTTTTGCGGATTAGTTGTAGGATAGACAGAGGAAGAGGAAGAGGAAGTCTGATTTAGATAGCGGCGTAAATAATGTAGACAGTATGGAGCCGGCATGCTTGATATTGTGGATGGCGAGAAAAGTGGCCGGAGGAAATGAAACGGCTTGTGTAGAGGCGAAGAGAGAGTCTAGATTTTTATAATCGTTGACGTTTTTAAAGGCTAGTGATGGAATGGTGGTCTTTCTTAGTGAACAGGAAGTAACAACGGAAATGTGGTCGCTTGGGATAGATATTGGCATGCTGATGAAAGAAATGAAAAATAGAAGAATTAAGGTGGGGTTTTTGCTGGAAATGCGGCATAGATTATTGTCAGTGTCGGTTGGTGGTAAAGAGGTGACACTAGCGTTCACGATTCCAAGGGTAATTGTTCCAGGTTCATCTGCGAGCTGGCGTGGGAGGATTGAAGGGAAGGGACCATATATGGAGAAAATCGTGAATAGGAAAATTGATAGCCACAATTGTGGCGGGAATGTTGCAACGCCAAACCAAAGCAACGACTCTACGAACGGGATATCTGTGCTGTCGGCGGCCAGTAGGTTTTAAGTGAGTGGTTTTTTTTGCTCCAACTGCACAGGTTAGCAAAATCCACTTCTTTTTCTCCTATTCAGCGTCTTTCTCGGAGGTTTCTGATCAACATGGCATTACTTAGTTTTGAGGTATCTGCGCGGAATAATTCAGTTGATGATTGTTTAAATAAATACCGTAGGTTGCACAACCATGAGATTCTGTGACGGCCTACGTCCCACGATTTTGCCTTGTATAATGAGCTGCAGAATTTCATATTTTGAGTTGCTCAAAAAATTACAATTTACTCTTTTTTTATGCTAAATAGGACTGCCCGTTCCATTCTTTCTAGAACCATTTTGGTCACATCTCAAAGCTTCCAATCTCTTTGATGTTCCGTCATTCAGGGTCCATTCTTCTAGACGTACTGGAAAAACGTAAGAAGTACTGGAAAAACGTAACAACGTATCCAAGGGCGTTTCCAGCCAACTGGCTTAGGGGGGGTAATTTAAAAAAAACTTAAATATTTTCATTATTCCATAAATAAAGAGCAATCTACATCACCCTTCATCAATTCATTAGTTCGAATCATCCAGACAGTTAAGCTAGCTAGTAAAGATATTTATTTTTTATACATAATTAGAGTCAAGACAAGAAAAATATTCTGTAAGATTTTTGTAACTAAATCTATTAAAAAAACGATTTATTTCTTAAGTCACTTTGGTAAATTTGGAAACAATTGTCGCGAACAGCAAAATCGATATTTATTTATTTATTTATTTATTTTATTAATATCTTTGTACTCCTTTCTCACAAAAAATACAAAATATATATTATAATAAATGAAAATATACACACAATTTTAGTCGAAAGGAGGACGGGCGGAGTTCTCTTCATCAAAAGATCTTCCACTCAAACCCATGATTGTACACCATCAATGCTGCTTAGAATACCTTCTGCAGTATCTATATTTGAAAGTGTTATCGTATTTTATTTACGAAAAATTACCAAAGTGATTAAGAATGTGAACTTTCAACAACTAAAAGCCTCAACTCATCATTGTTGGTAATTGTTCTTTTAGTTTATTTTTCTTTTGCCATTGTAATTTCCAAAATTCTAATTAAGACTTAATTGCTATTGCACATTGAAAGAAACAAATGAGTACAAAAGGCGAAAGAGATATTGACAGCTCTGAATATGGATTCCAAGGTTTCCAAATAAGCAATGGAGAATAGAAAACGATAGAAAAACGGAAGCAGCGATATAAAACGTTGTAACAACAACAGGATACAAAAATAAAACAAAGGAAGATGAAAACAAGGACAAAACTCACGGAGAAGGCAAATCTAAATATAGCTAAGAACGATGTGGAAATGGAGGAACTAAAGAGCATGTTTAATGACTTAATGAGAGAAATGGCAAAAAACCTCAGAAGAACTAAAAGATAAGATCAAAAAACTAAAGAAAGAAATTAGTAATAAAGAAGAGAAGTGGGTCCTAGAAAAGCAAGAGATGTTAAAAAGAATCGACAACTTGAAAACAGAGGGGAAAAGTTAATGAATAAAAAATAATATAATAACAGGTTTAACAGCAGAGGCAAACCAAGAGCAGAATGAAGTCGAGAATTTCACATTATATAGAAAAAAACAAATAATACGAGTCAAAGTTGGGACATGTCAAACAAAACAACAAATAATGATCTAGCACATGTAGATAGATTCGTCCAAAAAATAGAGAAATAGCAAGAGAAGAGACAGCAAAAGGAAACAGAGTAAGAATAGGATACCGAAAGATAACAATTAACGGAGAGGAGTACGAATAAGAAAGCAACTAAAAAGCGAATAAAAAACCAGACATCACAGCGAGCAAATAGCACAAGAAAAATGTTAAATACAATACAAATGGGAATATGGAACGTAAGAAGTATTAAAGGAAAAGAAAAGGAATTCATAAAAGAAATGGAAAAAAGGAAAAAAACATAATATACGATAGCAAAGGAATCACAATAGTCATGGGAGATCTTAATGGAAGTGTAGTGCAGGATAACAAAGGCAAAAATATTAGAAAAAAACACGAAAAAATGTTTCGCAAATCTAGAACGAGTCTTATTATAATTATAAAACAAATCACTTATTAGTTTCTACTTCTCAGTATAATATCTCGACCGACATTGAATGACACAAAAGTAATTTGCGTGTTACAAATAGCAAGGCTATCAAAGCAACACTAGTTTGAACGTATTTATTTCTGTCAAATAAACTAAAAATATGTGTTTAAACTAAAAATGATTGAATGTACGTTAAATAGTTTGTGAGTGACTATGGTATGACATATTTACGAAATGTTTTCGTGTTTTTTCTAATTATTAGTTAGTTTTCTACAACGTAAGGATTTCAATACATTTTTATTAAGGCAAAAAAAGATACAGGGGAAAGTATGGAGATGAGAACAGAAACGAAAATAAAAACAGAATTATAAAATTCTGTCTAGCAAACAACCTCATTATGGCAAACACAAAATTCAAACGCAAAGACATACACAAATACACTAGATAAGTCAGACCAAGAAAAGAGAAATAATAGACTACTCCTTAATCCACAACTTGGTAAAAATAAATTTAACACAGGAGCATAATAAATAAAAACACAAAAACCAAAATTTGAAAATAAAGACACTAGGGATGAATACCAATCAAAAATAGAGAAAAGAAAGCAGAAAGCAAATAGAAAAAGTTCAAAGAAATCATATGTGAAGCAGTCCAAGAAAGCTGTGGGACAATCACTATATCAAACAAACAGAGGAAGAAAAGCAGGTCGTGTCAGAAGAGGTAAAACAATTTGTAAAAACAAAGATTAGAGAAGATATAGAGTAGCAAATAAAATAGTAGAACACAAAATCAAGATAGCAAAAAAGCTATTCTGGGAGCGGTTTGGTAAGAAACTGAAAGAAACGTTCATAGAAAACCAAAATATATTTTACAGCACAATTATAAATTATAAAAGACAAAAAGCGGAAATATAATGACAGAAAAACGAAGATTAGAAAGATGGAAAGAATACTTTAACGAAATAACCGAAACAGACGATACTGAAGATGATGAAGTGAAACAAATGGAGGAAACAACGAAATAACAATCGAAGAACTGGAGGCAGCAATCAAGAAAATAAAACTAGGAAAATCCTCAAGTATAGATAGAATAGAATTTATTTTTGTCCATTACATAGTTACTTAACAATATTAGACACGTCAGGTACACAAAATAGTTAAAATGGTAAAAAAAGCGATAAAACGCTAAAATCATAACATAATACATAACACAATATAATAATTGCAAAACAAATTTCAACGTAAATAGGTTAGAAGATGGCTCTTATTCTTAGTGCTACGTGATAGTGTAGTTTTTAAATTCAGTTATGCTATAAAAAGCCTGCTGCAGAAGCAACGATTTTAGTTTTAACTTAAATTTATTATTGTTTAATGATGACCAATGTTGTGGAAGTCTATTATAAAGATCGATTCCCGATTGATGTGGAGATGACTTCATAGCCGACATGATGAAATATATGGGTGAAAGGGGAAGGAAGAATTTTTGGAAATAGTAAATGACACCACCAAGAATCACAAGATACCCGAAGAATGGAACTAGGGAATTAAAATACCCATACACAAAAAGGTAGACACAAAAATATGTGAAAGCAGCAGGGGTATTACACTCAAAAACATACCAGGGAAACTTTTGGCTAGGATAATAGATGCAAGAATAAAAGGAAAATTAGATCAACATCTGGTAGAAGAACAAACAAACAAGACTTAATATACATAATGAGACAACAAAAGAAAAGATGATTAAAGAGCCGAGAACACAAAGATAGGGTTGAAAAATATAGAAATATTAAAAATGCAAATATTAATGTTTGCCGACGACATAACACTAATAGCAGATTCCGAAGAAAAACCTGGAAATATACAAAGAGGAGCTAAAACAATGAATTTAAACAAAACGAAAACAATGATAATATCATCAAAAGGGAGCAATCACAAAATAGAGTTAAACGGAAAACAAGTAGAGCAGGTTAAGCAGTTCAAATACCTGGGATCAACAATAGAGGAAACAGGGAAGATAGATTCAGAAAAAGAGGAAATACTAGGCAAAGCAAGAATGATCTACAACACATAAAGAAAACATTCTTAGAGAAAAAAGAGATTACAAAAACAATAAAATTACCCAATTACCCCCCCCCTGAAACCGCCCCTGAACGTACCATTCGTGTTCTTTCAAAGAAAAGTACTCGGCTGTTAGCAGTTTCTTTAGTTTGATAAATATCCCACTCGTTTGCTCAATTCTTGCCAGGATGTCGTGATTGGTGATTAATTTTGGTGCCAAGATATTTAAAGTGTGAGACCTATGGACGGCTTATTCATCTACCGTACTTTTGGGGTTGCGGAGAAAAGTCTACGTGTAATAGACTTTGTTGTCAGATTAGTAAATCTTCATTTCGCTGTTATAAATTTTATTGGTACTTTTGGTTGGTCTTCTTAAAATGTTCCGGACGGTGGGTTTTCTACAGGAAAACAAGAAACTTCAGGTATTCGTAAATATAGAATAACTATTAAGGTGACATCTATTAGGGAAATTCAATGCAACGACAATAGATGTCACCCCAATGATTTCTCTGTTTATAAATTGTAATTTATTAAAGCAATATACGGTATAATTTCCGATTCTATACTGAAATATTGTTAAACTCGGCCAAAACGAACAATAAATTAATATCAATCCTCGGGATGTGGGGTAAAGTGACCTACTATGCAGAATTTCAGCTAACGCATCATTATTCCAGAAGCGTTTCGGTAGCAGTAATCATTTTGAGTGTATTGTTTTAGATTAATACTTAATCTTTCCGTCTTTTACTAACGGTGCTTTACCGTTATATGGATGATTGCAACAATTCAAACTGTTAAATAACTATATTCTAAATTGTACTGATAATCCATTCAGCGGTAACTCTGTTTTAATAATGAGGCATTATTGCATAAGCTAAGAAGCCAGATTCAATTAATAACGACTCACAAGGGTGATTTTTATTTTTATACGCACAAAACACACGGCCTAAGGGCCACGTGGTCTATACTAATAAGTATTTAGAAGAATTATACAATAAATAACCCTCCTACCATTACAATTATGTTTTAAATTAACCTATAAACTTCGTACTAACTACCCTTTTCAAATCGCAAAATTTACGACACCGCCAGTGCACTTTCCATTAAAACAATATCAACATCAATCGTTCCCAGTTTACGCCGGTTTCCGCCGTAAAAAGAATCCGGGGCCGACGCTGAAAAATCGAAAAACGCTTAACTCGCAACGCATTGAAACCCACCCGCTCGGGACCGAGGGTGGGCAAACACATAAAATGCTCCCCTCCACAACCTCCCTGCGCCATTGTGCCCGAATGCGAAGTTTTTTGATGCCGTGTATCATTTATGCGCCGCAACGCGGAAGTGAGCATCGCTGTTCGAAATTCAATTAAACGCCACATCGGATTCATTCGCGGACCGTGGGGGTGGGTTTTTCGGATGGGAATGGCGTTTTCGGTCTCTCGGTTTTATTTTTTCATTGCGCCGATGATGGGCACACGCATTGTTTTAATTGCGAGGTTTATTGGCGCCAGTTGTGTGGAATTGTTATCCAATTATTTAATTGGAATTGATTGGAGTTAAAAATGTCGAATTATGTTTTAATTGAAAGCCAGCATGAGTTGATGTGGAATTGCTATAATAATTAATTTTATAGATGCACTGAATGATTATGTTTACAAGAATAAAAATAACTCAAATATTTAGTGTTTTTTAGTTAGGTATAATAGTATCAATTAAATCTTGAAAGTGCTGTAACAAGTGAAACTAGTCGAGTCAATATATAAAATTCAGTGATCTTGAATTTAATTGCCTATTATTCCACAATTCTTCACCAAGGGGTAAATGAGAAAATCATTTAAGAAATCAATCAAATCATTGGGCTAGGGCTGAAAGACTATAGGTTGATGGCAAATGCAGAAGAAGAGAAGCAGCGTAAAAATTGTTATTGTTTTACTACCTTCAATAATTATTAATGTTTATTTATCATTAAGCTCTAAAATATACAATGTAAAGGTGTTATGTTTAACCACTGAGGAACCTCCGATGCATATTTAAAATCGGTTTAAATTAGTAATGTACAGGGTACAAGTTTAACCCTTGTGGAACCCCAAACGTATATCTAAAATCAATTAAATAAAAATAAGTCAAACATTTATTATACAGTGATTTATTATTATTATTTATCGAGTTAGAAGCAGTGAATTCCGTCTACGATTTCTAAGGCTAAGGTTTTTTTCTATTTATATTGTTTATTTAGTTAAATATATTAGCAAGAATAATGATAACTATTAGCTCTATTATAAAAATCTAGAATTACCGATAAAAAACTTATAATGGATAGATATTTTGAATTACAATGATTTAATTAAAGTATAAACACTTTATTCCAACAACATTTTGTACTTTTTCCGAATGGAAATTTTTGAGTGGTTCTCCGTCGATTGATTCCGATAGGGGCCTTAAATGAACGCTATTTCCGATGGAACGGATTCGATTAACGTGCGTGGGCGCTTGATTCGGGCATGAATTATTTATCGACGCCTTCGGGGTTGCTGCGACGCCGGGCGCCTCGAGTTGCGTGCGGATAAAGGCAGCCGTCCTTAATGTAAATTGTTTACATTCCGGGCGCTATTTTAAAAGTGAAAACAATCCACGGGCGAGGGAGTTATGTCTATGTCTGGTAAAACTTTGTTACGAAGGAAACGAAGAATGGAAATGGCATTTGAACCATCCGCTCATATATTTAATCAGAAAGAAAAATCAATCCAGTATTTATTTAAGTGATCTTGTTATTATATAGAGTATATACAGGAAGGTTAGAGTTGTTTTAACAGAATTTGCTAAAAATAACCAAGTGAATCAAAAGTTGAAAATGTACTAAAAAAATGGTGATGTGACCATCATACTACTTTCCCTATATAAAAAACTATGCTTAACATTTTTTCTTTAATTTGATTTAATTGAGGATAATAATCGTATATTTAATTAATTGCTCACTTAACCCGTGGTGAAAAATTTTTGCAATTTCTTGATTAGAAATTAAAACTCTTGGTTTGTTTCACAGATGGTTACAGTGTTCCCTTAATTGACAAACTAGTTAATAAGAAAAAATTGAAACAATTTGATAAATATTTTTATAACGCACACAATAAAATGGAAAAACATAGTTGACATAAATTAGAGTTTGCTGGTAAGTTATCAAATAACATTTTAAATAGTCTTAAAGGGTACAATTTTAATATTATTATGACTAACCCACTGAACATCAAGAAAATATTATGCAACAGCAAATCAAGAATAGACCAATTCCCTCCGGGAAAAAATAAGAAAGTTTTACTTGATTTTTTTTTTATATTCATGACAGACAAAATTCAAAATGGGCAAAAATCGTTGAAAAATGGGGATTTCTTGAGAAATACGAGGGGATTTCGTAAAATAAGGTTTCCTATGCTGATGAGAAATGTAAAACACTGTCTTACACTATCAAATCTCCCTATCTCTATTTCCACCTTTCCCGCCACGCCACATCGCTCAATGCCGGCCTAGCAACCTTCGAAGATGGAGCTGTTACCACTAGATGCGAAATTCGCGCTGTGATACGTTTTTTCAAGTGCAAAACGGATTTCACTTATTGACATTCATCGTCAGTTAATCGAACTTTATGGGGAAACTTATCATAAAACGACAATGAGTCGACTCACATGCGCATCTCTGAATAAAAGATTTGGATAGTATTTATTTTTTGCAGAATTCATTTCATTTCATTTCTAGAAAACAATTACAAGTGAACAATGAACAATGAAGCGATGCGTTTGGAGAATGGTTTGAGCCTAATTTCAGAAACTCTATTTCCTTGTTTTCAAACTGCACTTCAGAATGGTTCACGAAACTCGGAAAAAAACTTGCCTCAGTATGAATATGGATGGACTGGTTCTTCTTGGTATCACTTTTCTTCATGTTTACATTTTAGTAAGGCGCGGAGTTTCTTCCTCTGGATCAAATTTTTTTTGGGGCAAATACGGATCACTTTTCCTCTAATGTAGTCATCCAGGAGATCAAATTCCACTGGGTGTATAATATAAGCTCTCAATGCAAAATTTTGATATATGTGAACAGGATATCTCGTTTGTAAAACCAAGACTTTACTTCATCTTTCATCAATGTTTTTTCGCCTGATATTATGCGTTCTTTGCAGCTCTTGTTTCGAGTTTGTTTTTCAATTGCACAAAGTTTTGTGTAACTTTCATTTTTAAGCATTGTTGGAGAAATTTGATATTCAAAGATGCTTGTTTTACCTTTAATTGTAGTTTTGAGTGAGTAAATTAGTAAAAATTTGATGCATGATTAAATTATTATATATTTAAACTTAAATTTTTGAAGTGTTTGATTGTTTTTAACAGGAAAATCATCAACGATTAGCAATTGAAGTTTTCATGTATATGTAGACTGGGTGGGTGGCCTCTATCCCACCCTCCAATCAGTAAAACATAAGCGAGGGTTTTAATTAAAAGTTGTAAAATATAAATAAACAAAAAATAATTGCAACATTTGGAGATTTCTTCATACAAATTTTTCAAATAATTTTTGATGATGTTTTACCAACTGGAGGGTAGGATAGAGGCCACCCACCCACCCTACATATACATATTAACTTTAATTACTGATTGCCTCGCGGTTTGGAGCAAAATTATTACAAAACTTTTTGAATAAAAAAGAAATTCAAAATGTAAAATTTTTGAGTGAGGAAATTAATAAAATTTTTATGCATACTGGGTGGGAAGACTTTAAAACTAAATTAGATAAGTTTAGCTAAAGCAAGTCATTTATATTTAAACTTAAATTTTGATTTTGTTTTATTTTTTATTACATAAAGTGTTTGTTTCTTTTTAGCAGGAAAATTATCAACGATTAGCAATTGAAGTTTTCATGTATATGTAGGGTGGGTGGGTGGCTAAAGCATAAACGAAGGTGTTAATTGAAAGTGGTAAAATATAAATAAACACAAAATAATTGCAATATTTAGAGATTTATTCATTCAATTTTTTTAAATAATTTTTGATGACGTTTTACTGATTAAAGGGTGGGATAGAGGACACCCACCCACCCTATATATACATATAAACTTCAATTTCTTATCTTCTCGCGATTTGGAGCAAAATTAATTACAAAACTTCTTGAACAAAAAAGAAATTCAAAAGGTAAAATTTTGAGTGAGGAAATTAATTTTTATGCATGATGGGTGGGCAGAGTTTAAATCTAAATTAGATAAGATTAGCTATAGAAAGTCATTTATATTTAAACTTAAATTTTGATTTTGTTTTATTTTTAATTATATAAAGGGTTTAATTGTTTTTAGCAGTAAAATCATCAACGATTAGCAATTGAAGTTATCATGTATATTTAGGATGGGTGGGTGTCCTCTTTCCACCTTCCAATTAGTAAAGCATAAACGAGGGTGTTAATTAAAAGTGGTAAAATATAAATAAACACAAAATAATTGCAATTTTTAGAGATTTATTCATTCAAATTTTTCAAATGATTTTTGATGATGTTTTACTGATTGAAGGGTGGGGTAGAGGCCACCCACCCACCCTACATATACATATAAACTTCAATTTCTTCAATTTCTTATCGTCTCGCGGTTTGGAGCAAAATTAATTACAAAACTTCTTGAATAAAAAAAATTCGAAAGGTAAAATTTTTGAATGAGGAAATTATTTTTTATGCATGATGGGTGGGCAGACTTTAAATTTAAATTAGATAAGATTAGCTATAGAAAGTCATTTATATTTAAACTTAAATTTTGATTTTGTTTTATTTTTTATTACATAAAGTGTTTGATTATTTTTAGCAGGAAAATCATCAACGATTAGCAATTGAAGTTTTTATGTATATGTAGGGTGGGTGGGTGAACTCTATCCCACCCTCCAATCAGTAAAACATAAGAGAAGAAACCTCAAGTCTGTACTCTGTTCACTTCATAAAAACTGTATAAATACTTACTTCTAATAATAAAGATGGTTTCTCTCTCTATAAATAAACAAAAAATTATTGCAACATTTGGAGATTTCTTCATACAAATTGTTCAAATAATTTTCGATGATGTTTTACTAATACAAATACAAATACATATATTTATTAGTGTTTAACAATGCATGTTTTACACAGGTCATAATTCTAAATTATTATTAATGAATATTAACATTATTACTTTACTGTATGCAATATAAATTAAAAACAGCAAAAGTGTATACAAGTATAAGAATATATTGGTGGACATGAGATTGCTGGTCATTAAATAAATGCTTTAGCTGCCTCTAAAGTACCATGAACGAATAACTTAAAAATAAAATATAATAAATTAAACAATAAATTATTACAAACTACAAGAATAATAAATATGTAATATGTAACGGGGGTAAAAAAATCACATCAATACACCCATACATTTACAATGTCTATGTATTAAAATGATAAAAATTTAAATATTATTAAGTTAAAACGCTAAAATAGTGGAACATTTAAATGTTTCTGGTTGCAGGATAAAATTCGAGACATTCAAATATTAAAATTAAAAACCCCTAATTGAGAAGTGTAAAAAAAACTTAAAACATTAAAACGTACCTACAGAATCAAGCGCTAAAGCGATTAAAAATTATGAGTTAAATAAAAATAATAATAATAAATAAATAATAAATAACAGAATAAATATGACAAACAATATAGGTTAAAATACTATAGACTAGAGTTAAAATTAAATTTGAGATACTCTTCCCAACTGTAAAATGCTTTCCTAAGTAAACATTCTTTAATTGTTGTTTGAAACTTTATCATAGATAGGTCTGGAAGTACATTGTAAAATTTAATGGCATAAAATCGAACACCCGTTTGTGATTTTGTTAATCTGATCGATAGTGTGTAGATCTTCGATTCTTGCTTTGTGTGATGGTCATGTACATTAGAACAGCTTTGATAAAGTGTAATATGTTTTTTAATATAGATGAGGCAGTCAAGGATATATAGACATGGCATTGTGAGTATTTGCTTGTCAATAAATGCTTGACGACAATCTTCTGTATACCCGTAGCCTGAAATAATGCGAGTCGCTTTCCGCTGTAGTCCGAAAATACGATGCCTTACCGCCGAATGACCTCACACGATCAATCCATAAGAAATAAGCCACTCGTAATATGTCTGTTGATACTGTTGATTGCGTAGAAGGAAATATTAGAGCATAGTTTGCTCGACAGAGCATCGCCTTGAGTTGCCCATGTTAGTCGAGTATCTATATGCATACCTAAGAATTTAGATGATTCGTTTTCATGCACATTCTTTGCCAGTGTAAAAGTTAGTGTTGTTGATTTGCTGCTGTTGAGTTTAAGCCTATTATTAAGGAACCAATCTGAGGCCATTGTAAAATTTTGATTGTGTGACTCGGTAATCATATTAAGCTGCTTGGATTTATTAATTAGTGTGGTATCATCCGCATATAAAATAATATCCGCGCTACCTGCCGATTCTGGCAAGTCATTGATATATATAAAAAAATAGTAGAGGTCTCAGAATGGAACCCTGCGGTACACCATGTTTTATTGGGAGGGCAGAAGAAATATTATTTTATAGTATTGCACTTTTCGTTCTATCGGAAATATATGAATTAATTAAGCGACAGCTTAAGTAAGTAAGTTATAAAAGTAGAGCTTTCGTAATAAAATTTGGTGAGAGACACAATCAAATGCTTTCGAGAGATCTAGAAAGCTTGCTTTCGATATTCAACCTTGTTCGAAGGAGTCTACTATCATTTCTGTTAAATTTAATATTGCGTCAGTTGTCGATCGTCCTTTTCTGAAACCAAACAGTTCCAGCAATGATGAGGACATGATCTTTATGTGTAAAGCCACTCGTCAAATCTTTAACTTGATCGATAACAGCAGATAAAGTGGCATTTGGTTTGTAAACTGAGAGGGTTGCTTGTTAAAAAATTGACTCACAGCCTTTCTAAGTAACTGTCCCATATTTCTGCCGTGGTTATCACTCAAGACGAGAATCCTGGAGTTGTTTTGAAAAATATGACGTTGGGAAATCTTCTTGTTTTGAAGAACATCTAATATATCAGCCATTATAACTGTTTTTATTTTTATTTCTTTATTTTCATGCGCTATTCTGTTTAATTCATGAGTTTTATATCTAATTGCATCTTCAATATATTACAATTTTAGCATGTTTCATTATTTTTATTAATAAAAGTGGATGGTGACAATTTTTTTATTACTGCAGGCTGTCGTTGAGGATCTTTGTAATTGTCTAATCATCCTGTAGATCAGTATTAGCTCGTTTAAGATCCAATAATTCATTATTGATTTTTTTCCAATTCATTAATTCGATTTATCAAGTGTTGACTCGTTTTATTTTTTAACTCAATATTTAATTCATCAATAACGTCTTGTTTTATTAATTCAAAACTATTATTTAGTGAAGAGTTATTTAAAGTTCGTGCACAACAAATTATTTTATGATCACCTACGAATTAAATTTTTTTGATTTTATTTTTGCAGGCTGAGTGATAAATATTGTGACAGTTAATGCATACATAGTTCTTAAAAACAATATTTTTACAACACTTAAAGGTAGTGGTTGTTTGAGACATTTTTATTACTGGTACAATATCATACAGTTAAAATACATGAATTATAAAGAGATAAATTGGTAACTATAAACGAGTTTACGTCGAGGGATCAGATTGCCCTCTTTGTTTATTTTGTTTTGTTTTGTTTTGCTAATGCGTGTATTTAGGTTAGGAACACATATTAAATTTATTAAAACCAAGAAAAAAAACAGGGACACACTCTTCACACCACCCGGTCTTTTGTGGTGACTTATATTGACATAGAAGGGACGACCACGGTAGGGTTAATTAATAAAGAAGAAGAAGAATTAGTAGAAACTGCAGTAAACTAGTGTGAATACTATTTGCAATCCATTATACACCCTAGACAAAAATGATGTATTGCCTCTGTTCTAGGTTATAATAATATTAAACAGATAAAACAATACATAAAATTAGTCTAGGACTAACTTGATACCGCGGTGGCCTAGTGGGTAGAGTGCCTGCTCACGGGCCGCACGGTTGTGGGTTCAAATCCCAGCCGGGCGGTGGATTTTTCTAAAGGAAGAATTCTCCGTCCGGATCCATGGATGTTCGTTCGTGTATGTCCCTCATTTGGTATCACAACGGGCCTGTCTAGGCCTAAGTGTGCATCTCTTCGCGGTGCACGAAGAGGTGCTGCCACACCAACCTAACCTAACCTAACTTGATACCTTGGTAACTTATGAATTCACTTTAGCCACTTTTGAGTTTTAAAACACAATTGAAATATATAAACTTTGCACTTTTAGTTCTCACAATCACACGCACAGCGAACCTTCGCCTCACATATACATATAAACTTCAATTTCTTATCGTGTCGTGGCTTGGAGCAAAATTAATTATAAAACTTTTTGAATAAAATAGATATTAAAGAGGTAAAATTTTTGAGTGGGTAAATTAGTAAAAATTGGATGCATCGTTGGTGGGCAGACTCTAAATCTAAATTGGATAAGATTAGCTAAAGAAGGTCATTTATATTTAAACTTAAATTTGGATTATGCTTTATTTTTTATTACTTATAAGGTTTTATTGTTTTTTTGCAGCAAAATCATCAACGATTAGTATTTAAAGTTATCATGTATATGTAGGGTGGGTGGGTGGCCTCTATCCCACCCTCCAATCAGTAAAACATTAACGAGGGTTTTAATTAAAAGTTACAAAATATAAATAAACACAAAATAATTGCAATTTATAGAGATTTATTCATACAAATTTTTCAAATGATATTTGACGATGTTTTACTGATTGGAGGGTGGGATAGAGGCCACCCGCCCACCCTACATATACATATAAATTTTTCAATTACTGATTGTCTCGCGGTTTGGAGTAAAATTAATTATAAAACTTTTTGAATAATAAAGAAATTCAAAAGGTAACATTTTTGAGTGATGAAATTAATAAATTTTTTATGCATGATAGGTGGGCAGACTTTAAATCTAAATTAGATAAGATTAGCTAAAGATGGTCATCTATATTTAAACTTAAATTTGGATTATGCTTTATTTATTATTACATACAAGGTTTTATTGTTTTTTGCAGCATTATCATCAACTATTAGTAATTAAAGTTATCATGTATATGTAGGGTGGGTGGGTGGCCTCTATTCCACCCTCCAATCAGTAAGTCATAAGCAAGGGTTTTATTTAAAGTTGTAAAATGTAAAAAAAACATAAACAAATATATATGTTCTATACAGGGAAAGTAAAAATGAATACAGTATTACCTTGATACTTGAATTCGTAAGAGTAAACATTTGAGTGTCCATCGAAACGATGTAAAAATAATTTACAAATGCAAAACGCAACGTCGATATATATATATATATACAGGGTGAGTTTTTTTCGGTGTTCTCTATGGGGATCTCGGAAACTATGAGAGATAGAGAAACGGTTAAATGGGGAATGAAGTGTAGATTAACGAGACAAATAAAATTCCACTTTCAAAGTTTTCAAAAAAGTCAAGGGTAACTAGATATTTTGAAAAAAGTAAAAAGTGTCAATTTTTTAAAATCAATATATCTTGGTTATTATGACAGATAGAAAAAAACTGTAAAGGACAAAGTTTTAGATAATTTTATGTAGATTAATAAAAAATAATCAGAAATTTTTTATCGCCATTATTTTCCGAGATATGACACAAACTTACATTTTTTTAAATGGAAACCATAGTTGGCTATGGCCTCATTCAGAAGGTAATTTTTTTCTCTTTAATCCAATATGACATACGACATAGTTATTTCTAAAAATAAGTGAGTTATAGTCATTTTAAATTTTATTATAAATAAAAAATGGGTAGCCATGAAATAGATGAAAGTAAAACAATTGCAGTTGTTTATAATAATAGCAATATTGTAATTATTAGTTCTACAAAGTTAAATAAAAATGAAAAACCAGCATAAGTATAATAATTTTGTAATTATCAAATGGCCTTCTGTATGTGGTATAAACCCATTTGTCAAGAGCATAATACGTTTCTTACAAACATATTATGAACAGATGAATCGCGATTCACTAATTGTGGTATTTTTAATCGCCACAATGAGCATAGATGAACTTAAGAGAATCCACAAGAAGTTTCACAGAGAAAACTACAAATTAAATTTGGGTTTAATCCATGGTGTTTTTGGATTAATAATTCTCGGTCCATATATTTTTGAAAGCTCACTAAGTGAAACTGATTACTTTCATTTTCTTCAGAAAACATTTGAAGATACGCTCTATTGTTTAAATTTATCATTACAAGCAAGATTAAAATGGTTCCAATATGACGGTGCTCCACCTAATAACATGTTGGCTTTACAAATTATTTAAATGATGCTTTTCCTAACTCATAAGTGGGAAGAAATAAACCAATCCCAGGGCCACCTAAATCTCCCGATCTGCGCGTTTTAGAATTTTTTCTGTGGGGTTATGTAAAAAACAAAGTATATGAAAAATCATATCAATCTGTGGAGGATCATAAACTAGTTGTTATTGAAACATTTAATTCAATTTACATGAGAATAGTCAAAAAGCGATAAATTCAATTTTAAAAAGATATAATTTATGTCATAATAGTATTAATAGTGGACTCTTTGACTATATTTTTTGATATTAAAATTTCTCTCCCATTGATATATTGATAATTACAGAATTACTTTATGCAGTTGTTTCATTTTGATTTATCTCTGTAAAACTAATGATTACAATATTGCTAATATTATAAACAACTGCAATTGTTTTACTTTCATCTTTTTCATGGCTACCCAATTTTTATTTATAATAAAATTTAAAATGACTATAACTCACTCATTTTTAAAAATAACTATGTCGTATGCCATATTGGATTAAAGAGAAAAAAATTACCTTTTCAATGAAGTCACAGTCAACTATGGTTTCTATTTAAAAAATGTAAGTTTGCGTCATATCTCGGAAAATAATGGCGATAAAAATTTTCTGATTATTTTTTATTAATCTGCATAAAATTATCTAAAACTTTGTCCTTTACAGTTTTTTTCTACCTGTTATAAAAACCGAGATATATTGATTTGAAAAAATTGACACTTTTTACTTTTTTCAAAATATCTAGTTACCCTTGACTGTTTTGAAAACTTTGAAAGTGGAATTTTATTCGTCTCGTAAATCTACACTTCTTTCCCCATTTAACCGTTTCTCTATCTCTTATAGTTTCCGAGATCCCCATAGAGAACATCGAAAAAAACTCACCCTGTATATATATATATATATATATATTTATATTTATAAACAGACATTTCTATATTTCTATATATGTTGGGATTTACGAAGACAGCTGGAAGGAGGGCGCAGGTGGTTGGTACGTGAAAGCGCGAGGGGATTGCAAGTGCAACCCTTCGTATAAAATTAATGATGTCTGCATTATTAATGCACATATCCTTTTATTATTCACAGACAGCAACGGGTGTCGTATGAAATATGAATCGGATTACTACAATTAATAAAGTTCTCGAAACATACTTATATTATATTACAAAAATGTTGTATGCAATATTTTTTAAAAACTTTTTTAGTTTATTTTCAAAACAAATGTTTATTCTAATTCATTTTATTTGTATTTACCTCAATTAATCATGCAATAATCCAACATATTATTGACCTACCTCAATTAACAATTAAATCGCTAAACCATACGATTGATATCTTCCAATATATAGACTATTAACTTAATAATCTTCATATCATCTAAGGATCATAAAGTTTTATAGGTATCACAAAGTTTTGTACTGTATTTAGTCAACTCAGCATTCAGTGTATGCAATAAACAGGGAAAACCCCGTCTTATTTGCACTGGCTGTAAGTATGTTGACTAGTGAAGGAAGAATCAGCAGAGCAAAAACACGTAGTCATTTGTAGTATGACACGGGAGTTTCTAAATTCATACTTAATTTACAATTTAACATAATCTTTAAAATGACATCAGAGAAGAGAAGAAAAGTTGATATTGAAAATCGAGTTTTTCAAGATAAGTGGACTAACGATTACTTTTTTATTATGCAAAAAACAAGCCTGTTTGTTTAGTTAGTGGTAAAATAATTTAATTTAAAACGCCACTTTACATCAAAACATTCTAGTTATAGTAATCTCAATGCGCAACAAAGAAAAGATAAAATAATTAATTTGAAAAAATGTTTATCTACGCAACAGATTCTTTTCCATAAATAAAGTGATTTATACAATAGTATTGTACGAGCAAGTTTTATAATTAGTGAAAAAATTGTAAAGCATTCTAAACCTTATTCCGAAAGTGATTTTGTTAAAGAGTGTCTTAGTGCTGTCGTTAAAGAACTGTGTCTTGAAAAGAGCGACGATATAGAAAAATAATTCTTTCTCGCTGGACTATAACAAGGCGTATCGTTGATATGGCCAACGATATCAAATCAAACCTTAAATAACGTGCGACGCAGACATTTGTGTCGATGAGAGCACAGATACTACCGATACCGCACAATTGGCTATTTTTATTCGCGGAGTTGATATCAAATTCAATTACATGGAAGAATTTTTGGCTCTTCGAGCTACGAAGGATACCACACGAGGAGAAAACATTTTCGAAGATTTTCATTTGAGCTAAAATGGGAGAATCTAAGTAGAATTTTTACTGATAGTGCTCCAGCTATGGTTGGTTCTAATTTAGGAGTTTGTCAATACAATTAAATTGAAACTATGTAGTAGAAATATTAACACTGAAGATTTGAGTCTATTTCACTGCATTTTACATCAACAAAATTTGTGTGCAAAATCGATCAAATTTACACATGTAATGAAAATAGTAGTTTCTTGCATAAATTTCATTAAATCAAGAGCACTTCACCACCGTCAGTTCCAAACATTTTTGGAAGAACTGCAGTCTGAATTTGAAGATCTCACATTTTATTGTGAAGTGTGCTGCTTAAGTAAAGCAAATATGTTAAAACGATTTTATGATTTGAGAGATGAGGTATTTGTTTTTATGGATATGAAAGAAAAACCTGTACAAGAAATATTATATCACTATGAGCGGATAACAAAGTTTAGATAATATAAGGCACTTTGATGATAATATCTTAATCGAATATTATATCAGTTAATCTATTTTATTAAATACGTTTAGATTTAACCTATAGAAGAATAATCGTTAAAAAACTACCGATATTTTTAACACGTTTCATGTATCAAAGGTAGGAAACATTTAAAAGCGAACTATTCATTTCATACAATCCCGGATTGTTTTAGAGTGATATATAACATCAAAGCTCGCGCGGTTTTTGTAGTAGGCATGGCGCTGGCGTAAAAGCGATACAAATTTACACACAAAGGGCCATCCATTTGCGTATAAGTAGTCGACGTTATCTCTCACACGTTACTCCCGTTATCATCGTGACACATTGGTGGCCACAATCTGTGTCACGGTAAAAATGTTGGAGCCATGGGAAAAATCATCACACCGACGGCGACACATGCCACATTTAAAAACGCCCCTTTCCTGCGATAAAGGGGAAATTATAAACACATCCCCATCGATCCGTAATCCCAAACGTGACATTCCTGTCAAATTCCTTGCCGGCTTAACGATTCGCGTGCGTGTCTAGTCCGGAGCTTTTGTTTTTAGATGACATGAAGTGCACATGCATCAAATACTTCACTGGAATTGATTATAATATATGTATTTAATAAAGGTATTGAAAATAAAATGTATAAATAACATATGTTATTTTAATTAGTTATTGAATCAGATTTGTATCATCTGCATCTGTATTAAAGGTTGTCCCAAAATTAACGCAAGATTTGAATTTGCCGAAATGTGTGAAGTATGGACACAAGAAATTAAAATTTCCACAGATTACTTACCGTTAACCACCCAAGCACTCGTAATTTATGACTTACGTGGTCATACGTTCTTAAGCCGTAAATAAACCTACAACAAGAATTCTGGACTAATTTAATACAATTTTTATCTATGGAGTTTAGAAATTGGTAGTAAATAAACTAACAATAATGAAATGTTGGTAATACTATGATTTCACGCAATTTCTTCCTAGTATTAATAGTTATTTAAGGTACAAGTGTAAAAAGTGATGCTTTATTGCACGAACTGGCGTTTAAAAACACGAGCGAGGAACGAGCGAGTTTTTTTAAATCCAGGAGTGCAATAAAGAAACTTTTTACACGTGTGCCTTACAAAATTTTTATCTTCGATCGTAAAGGATTTCAAAGAATATATTCTTATGAATAATATTTTAATGTAATTTCAATAATTCAATTAATGAAAACATATTTTACCCGCAGTGCACTAATGAAAGCGTTACTTAGCAACCAATAAACAAGTTGCACAAATGTCGGCCGCCATTATTATTTATGGAAAAAATGTTCGCTTTATTGTAATCGCTTCGACTTGCATTACATGAAATCTTCGGAATTCCTAAATCTGCCATTTCGTTTGTATTATATATTTTATTTATAGTTAATTAGTTATTTGTATCAATTAATAAAAAAATAAGTTTTTCGTCGAAAATTTGTGCTATTCATTCATCTGTCAAATTTGACATTTCTGTGCAATAAAAACAGTTTGACATTACCGTGCAATAAAAACGTAAAAAAGCACTAGTGCTTTAAAAAGCCACTTTTACAATGAAAAATGATGCAAAAAGCGTCTACTTTCTGTAGGATCGTAGATAAAATTAAGTGGTTGTCTATTCGCATATAAAAGCTTAAGTTTGATATAAGATGCTTGCAGAAGTTTATTTACATGAATTGTGAATTTTAATTAATTAACCCGAGGTTTTTTGCTTGCTCAACAACTGGCATCATTTCATCGTTTAAAGTTAATTTAAGTATACCTACGATTGATTGTAAAGATTTTTTACCACAAAGAAGTATTGTTGCAGACTTTTTAGCATTTAGTATTAAATTATGAGTAATAGCATATTTCGAAATTTGGCTTAATTAATATTTTCCACAGCGTTAAAGCTTTACCCTTCGTTAAAACTAAGATTCAGTTGAGTAGCAAAAAGTAGAACAATAATTAATGATTGTGTTTATATCTATTGTATAAATAGTAAACATAAGTGGGCCTAAAATTGACCCTTGTGGGACACCTGATCTAATAACACCTGCCTTTGATGTCCTTCCATTTATTCTGACCAACTGACTATCAAAATAGGAATCAAAAAATTTAATGACACCTCATGAAATCCAAGATATTTGAGTTTGGTTAACAGCAATTTATAGTTTATTAAGTCAAAAGCTTTAGTAAAATCTAACAGGACTAAAATAACTAAACGTTTTTTGGCAAGTTCTTGAACAATGGTATCCGTTACATTTAGCAATTTGGTTGAAGTACTATGGTTAGATCTAAAACCATACTGATGGTCGGGAAACAAATTATTAAGTTTTAAATATTTAAGGATCTGTGAGTGATTTGCTTTTTCTAGTATTTTACTAGTACATATAATAAACTAATTGGACGCATGTCTGAGATACCATTAATATCCTGAACCTTAGGAATTGGACATAGTATGGACTCTTTCAATTTTGTAGATGGTCTCGCAGATAAAACGATTGCTGATTTTTCTAGAAATTTTGATCGGATATGTAAAAGTGTGATATTTATTTTTGCTGTGTTACTATTCGGCAAAATCAATTGCATAAGCGATTCACATGAATTTAAATATAGTGAAACTATAATTTAAATATAGTGAAACTATAAAATGTCTTTAGCTGAGTACCATGTTGGCTGTTTGCTTACAAGTTTGGTTAAACTGATTAATGAAATATTCCATTTCGTCATTCATTTACTTAAGTTGATAAAATAGAGGTGATTTGCATTCTCATTAATATTTGTAATTTAATGCTATGTTTTAATTATGCTTATCTTTCTTGTCGTTGACATCGTTTAATTCGATTTAATCGAACTTTAATCAAGCAGTTATATAGACATTTTAAGGAAAGGGTGCAGAATTTATTTCCACTATCAAATTCCTATATATGAATTACTTACAGGGTCTATTATGAAAGTAATGTGCATGATTTCATTGTGATGCGACTATCCATTGCAACGGGATAAAACAGATCAGGGAATATAGTGAAGATCTGCCCTTTCAATGCAGATGATCTGCTCCGAGCAGTGTCGCTTGAACGGAATCAAGTTTTGTGTGCGGCTTGAAATGAATGCAACCTAAACATTCCAGATGCTCCAAGAGACCTTAGGATGACTGTATTTCAAGGTCACAGTCCGGAACACCTTATTTCATAGTGTTCAAGGAAGGCCCCAAGGAGAAACTCGACGAACCCCGTTCTGGCCCCCCCAACAACGACCAGAACCAACGATTAGGTATCCAGCAAAATGTTATCACCTAAATATGTTTACATTTGTCGGTACATGGAATAGGGACCGATGATTTGCAAATACGCAAGGTTTGCGCGAAGCTTGTGCTGAAAGTATTGACAAAGGACAAAAACAACTTCGAGTTTTGCGCTATCAAGAATTATTGGATTTGATTCAAAAGAAGCCAAACTTTCTTAACTCTCTCGTAACCCGAGATAAATCCAGCGAGTGGTACATAAAATCATACGTAAATAAGCATCAAAACGATTCTCATTGTCTTTTTTGATAGCCAAGTAATCATCCAGTTTGAATTTGGAACGTTTATCAGCTCAGCGTTTTACCTACAGTTGCTCAAGAGCTTAAAATGCCGCGTTAGTGCAGACATTAAAAACAAATTAGAGTTTCTGTGCCTTCCTGCCCTTCGGCCTTAATATCTTGCTTCCAGATTGTTCTCCTACTATTATCGCCCATCTGCCTGCAGAGGTACCCGCATCCAAACATCACTCCAAAAATTAGCGAGGACCAAAGACAATTACACTTAATAAAATACTGACGTTTCAAAAACGTTTTTATTATTCTACAATAATCTTTTACCACACAATCGCTTCTTCAGGTAGATCAAGTAGATGAAGGTTTATTACAGCATCTGGAAAAAGACAAACAAGATTTCATCCTGACGAAGCCACTGTGTGGTGGAACATTGTCATAGAATAATAAAAAAAAACATTTTTGAAACCATATACTGTGTCAGTATTTTATTAAGTGATATAGAGTTTCAACAAGTAACAGCCTCATCAATTCAGTATTTCAAAGACAATTTTGTTAATAACAATACAAAACATTTAATATTTAACAATACCATCAGAGTCACAACAATATAAATAAATAATATTCATTCAGTTCCCCTCTGTTTACCTTCTTCTCTTAGAGCTACTTTTGCGAAAGCATTAATGGCCTTCCATATTTTCTGTTCGTTCGCTAATACTTATCGGCCATCCTGCCTCGTAGTCAGTCGCTTTTTGTTTTAATATCCATAGCTGCCTTCCATTTTGCTTCATTACAGTGCAATAGTACATTTTCTTCACTTTCTTGGTCCAGTCCGCACTCGCACACTCTATTCGACTCTCTCAGCCTAAATCGCTATGTAGAAGAGCTGTGGCCTTCCGTGGCCTGTTAATAGTTAGACTACCTCACTACTTAGGAGCCCTATCTCCACCTTCACTATAGCTACTATGGCTTGCAGCACCATCCAGTTTTTCCTTATTCCATGCTTCCTGCCAGGCTTGTACCTATTCTCTTCTTATCTTAAAAAAAATCAGCATCATGTTTATCGTGGATAAATGCAGAAGGTCATCATAAGTGAACTCGGTCCATTTCATGTGCGGTTAAAATTCCTTTGAAGTTATGTATGTATATGAATATCTAGACCATTTTTGTTAGCACATTGGATAAAGCCAATAAGCATAAAAACATTATATTGGTATCTTCAGTTTCCTGACACGCCTTTCGGTCAATGACGACCATTCTCAAAGGAATTACAAAATTGATTAATTTTGTAATTCCTTTTAATTCCTTTGAGAATGGTCGCCATTGACCGAAACACGTGTCAGGAAACTGAATATACCAATATGAAACCAAACAAGTGTCTTATTTCCAAATCAGATAATATTCTGTTTTCGTTTCATCAAGAGTGCAGTGAGCAAAGTATTTACCGTATTAAAACATTAACATTTGGCAACAGTTTTGAACTGCGTTATTGCGTCCAGTTCAGCGGCCGTTCTGGCTTTTTTGTCTGCTCTGATGTTGTCCTCCGTTTTAACCTGGCCTCTGGTCCACTACAGGCTTATTTCACTGCCATTTTCTTTTGCGGGCAAGATGTATTTGTAAATGTCCCTTGCCTGCACATCCATGCGTTCTCTCCTTATAATTTATTTAAGAATAGCCTCCGAATTTGTGACTATATTAGACACGCCTGCTACTATTTCTGCTTCCTCCAATGCCCTTTTAATAGCCGGCATCTTTGTCTGCATGCTGGTCGCATAACCTGCCAACTTTGTTCTTCTAGGCTCTATCCAGGTGCCATCCTCCTCCCTGGATACAAGTTTCTGTCAAACACAAAACATTTGGTTACGTCTAGTTGTAATTCTTTGGTTTTGTTGAAAATACTCCGGGTATTTTGGTGTATAATTATTATTGTAATTGCGGGTTTGGAGGTTGTTTCGTTTTGAATATGATTTGGATCTGCCGTTATGTGATTTACGAAAAAATTAAAATTGACTTATTTTAATTCCTAGCGGCCAAATATCTGGTTCTAAGAGATCTATCCCATTGACTTCTGCACATCCTACTTTGAAGCATTTATATTTAGTTCCCGCTAGTCGATCTTCATATTCCCGTGCTTTTATATTAAATATAACATCGGGAAATGTATCTGTTAAGTAGCCTTGCAATAATTCTTCCGTATAGTTTTCTTTGTATTTTCCAACATTCTATTCCATTTTTGTGTATTATAAACAATGCCATTTTCATCCATTTTACATCTCACACCTACTGACATATCCTGTGTAGTCTCTTCTTTATTCGAGTCAGCTGACTTTTCGTTCGATTGTTTATTTATTTCACGATTTATCAATTTAATTTCTTTTCCGTCTGGGTTGTTTTTCTCATTGTTTCCTTAGAGGATGTTGTGCCTGATTTTTGTTGAGAACTATTTTTTATATTTTGTCTCACCTTTTGCACATCCTGCCATCTCCTGCCATACCATCCGTATATGTAGTTCTTATTGCCTCTGTGTCTTTTTCCATGCACTATCCCTTAAATTCGACTAGTCCTCTATTTGCTGGGTGTATTATTCCTTCAGCTGGCGCCCTTTTGGCATAACCGCTCTCCTTCTTCTTTCTTCCTAGGTATTTGTCCCTGCTTCTATTATAAGGGTTTGATACCGATTTTTTTGTGTAAGAGGAGAGGAAATCCTGCATGGGCACCCTTATAGTAGGGTAGTGTCGCACTCTTACCGACTAAAACCTCTCCTCCGCGATCCTTCTTTTGTCTTCTTTAGTCTGGTCTCAAACGAATTGATCGATAAGAGGTTTCATTCCGATTATCCTCTGCGATACGGTAATGGATATTGTTCTGTAAGCCCGAGCAATGGCAAGCACCATACTGTCTTTCCATACCTGCACTGTATAATATCATTGGCGCTACTGCCTTTTGATAAATGGTCTTCATCATCTGTGGTGATGTTCTCACGTTTTCTAGTTACTATGAACAGTACGTTTGCTATTTCTACAGTTTTTACTCTGATCGCTGTCGCATAGTCAATCCACGACGTACCATTCCTAAGTATTTTACCTGCTTCCTTAGCACTATTATTCTACCATTTGCCTCAATTCAGGGTTATCTTTCTACTTTTCTCTACACAGTAAAAATCACCTCTCTCTTGTCTGGGTTATATTTCATGCATCTTTTTTATGCTTTTTCCGCTTCTACCTTTTTCACTGACACAGTGACGAATCGGTTTCTCCCATCTTACCAAATCAGCTCTTCGAGTCAGCCAGTCATAGGATCAGCCATGAGCATGATTTTTGCGGACATCCTCTGCTCACTTCTTATCAAATTCTCCCTAAATACTGTCCTGTTTTGCATTAAGCTATGTGTCATTTTTCTCGGCTGGACATGGCATTTCCCTGAGCTCTTTGTCTATCTAATTCGTTTCTTATATTATTGTTGTTAAGCAGTGTTTCTTATCGTCATCCTTAATTTCAGCTCTTCTGTCAATTTTTCCTATACATCTATATCTATTGTGCTCGTGCTGTCCAAAAATTTTCCTACTACAAGTAGCAGACATTAAAGATACAGTCAGGATCCACAATGATGATGCCTCACCACTTTTACCGTTACTAATTTCCTTCTCCTGAGCAGCATACCGGTGATCCCTTAGCCCCCTTGCAGTCCCGAGACTTTTTTCTCCCCAATTAAGGAAAGAACTGAAATGAAAGCATTAAGACTCCACTCCTTGGAAAACATCCAAAAGCATGTTACAATGTTTCTAAAAATCATTCCTGCCGTGGAGTTGTAAGGTGCATTCCAGGCATCGCATATGAGTTTCTGCAAGTGTATTGATGTGTATTTTTAAGAATTTTCAGCACTTGTTGATACGATCAATATAATATACATATTTCCCAGAATATGCGCATTACCTTTATAATAAACCATGTATGATTTCTTTTCATTTCTAGAGCTTATATCATAAAGGCACTGATATGTTAAGTGGATATTCTCATAATGTGCATCTTTCTTCATTTTCTTAGAGCAGTGGTTCTTAACCTGGGTTCGACCGAACCCCTGGGGTTCGGCGAGTCAGTCTCACGGGTACGACGGAGGTCAACCACCTGACGTCATCGTGACGTAGAAACCGTATTGGTTTCGAAAACTAATGCTACATAACGTATCTTCTATTGGGAAACTAACTTCTCTTACTTTCTATCTTCTACTACTCTCTAACTGAAACGAAGTGAAGAGGTCCCAATCGAATACACGTATAAACGACCTGCATGACGGTCAAACACACACCCGACACATACGTTCGTGATGACACACCTCGTCATTGGCTGCAGGCGATCACGCAACATCGCTTGGCCTTTCTATGTTGCATTTAGTGCGCCCAGTATTCGAATTGTGACTGTCGTGATTGTACGTCGTGTGATTTCTTTTTTAATATTTTAATCCCTTCATACTATGTCGAGCAAAAATGTGGTCGGATGAATATGTACAATATGGATTCACATGTATAACGGAATGTGATGGGAGTCAGCGTCCTTATTGCGTGATTTGCAATGCCAAGTTGAGCAATTCTAGCCTAGCACCGGCAAAACTAAGAGAACACTTCTTTAATCTACCTGGAAATTACAAAAATACAACACTCGCTGAATTCAAGGTGAAGAGGGCCAGATTTGATGAAAAGGGTAGTCTGCCTGTCCTCGGCTTTGTACCCATCGATAAACCGATCCTTACAGCATCGTACGAAGTCGCTTACCTTATCGCAAAGCAGGGCAAACCACATAATATTGGTGAAAACTCATAAAACCAGCCGTGTTGAAGATGGCGAATATCATGTTGGGAAAAGCGGCTGAAGTTAAGTTCCTCTTACAAATGACACCATCAGTGACAGAATAGACGACATGAGCAATGATATCTTGGCCCAAGTAATTGCAGATCTGATTTCAAGCCCGGCAAAGTTGTTGAAAGCCTTCAACTCGGCGAAACTACAGACGTTTCCAGTCTAAGTCAGCTTGCAGTATTTATGTGCTATGTGAAAGACGACGTTAAAAAGGAAGATGTTTTATTATGTAAGCCTCTTACAACAACAACTAAGGCAGCCGATATAAGGAAACTTGTGGATGACTTCTTCAAAGATAATAATCTTTCTTGGAATATGGTTTCCGCAGTTTGTTCAGATGGAGCTCCAGCCATGCTGGGAAGAAAGTCTGGTTTTGGTGCGCTAGTGAAAGCCGATGCACCACACATCGTTGTTACACATTGTATTCTACACAGGCATGCGTTGGCAACAAAAACCATGCCTCTAAAACTGACAGAAGTCTTAAAAATTGTAGTGGAATGCGTGAACTATGTGCGAAATAGTGCTCTGAGGCACCGCATCTTCAAGGAGTTGTGTAAAGAAATGGGGTCTGAATTCGAGGTACTTCTGTACCATTCAAAAGTTTGGTGGTTATCCTGGGGACAGGTTCTGAATCGTGTTTTTGCCAGTGAGGAATTAGCCCTGATTTTGCAAGAGCACCAACATGGTCATGCAGATTGCTTCAAAAATTCTGAATTTATTCTCATGCTTGCGTACATGGCTGATATCTTCGCAGCTCTCAATCATCTGAATCAACAGATGCAGGGCGGTGGTGTCAACATCATCGAAGCGGAAGAAGCCTTGAAGGTGTTTCAAAAAAAGCTACCGTTGTGGAAACGACGAATAGAAAACGATAACTTTGCAAACTTTACCCTTCTAGACGAATATGTAAATAAGAATTATGATGTGCCTCTGTATCGGGGGAACTGAAGCACGCAATTTCCATGCACTTAGGCGAGCTTGCAAAGTCTCTTGATGGGTACTTCCTTTCAAGAGAGTTATATCCACCATGGGTGAGGCAGCTGTTTACGTTTGATCTTGAGAAAACAGATGTAAATGATACATACCTGGATGAAATCATTGAAATTCAGCACAGCCAGGTTCAACAGCAACGCTCTCATCGTTTTGGTGCCACCAAATAGTAACGTACTCTATTGCGAAGAAAGCTCTGGAGATTTTGATACCGTTTGTGACAACATATCTTTGTGAGCAATCCTTTTCGAGGATGCTGGACATTAAAACGAAGAAAAGGAACAGACTTAGTTGCAAAAATGACATGCGAGTACTTTCCAAGGTAAAGCCTCGCATTTCCGAACTGGTGTCTAAAAGGTCTAAAAGACAACAGCAGCAGTCACACTGATTTTAAATTTTGTTCTCTGTTCTTAATGTTTTATTCTTAGTTCTTAATTTTTTGTTCTATAATGGTTTTGTGTATCCCACCCTCCAATCAGTAAAACCATCAAAAATTATTTGAAAAATGTGTATGAATAAATCTCCAAAATTGCAATTATTTTGTGTTTTATAGAGGACACCCACCCACCCTACATATACATGATACCTTTAAATACTAATTGTTGATGATTTTGCTGCTTACAAAACAATAAAACCTTGTATGTAATAAAAAATATTTTATATGAATTCTTAGAAGTCTTAGTTAAAGTTTATTAGAACAAGTCTGCAAAAATCAATTTTACTTTATGGTTTGAAAAAGCAATAGACAATTTGTTGTTGAAAAGATACGCGAAACTATCTATATATATTTTTAATATTACTTTAGTTTCAAGTAATGTGAACACTAGAAGAAATATAATACCAACTGGAGTTGTAAAGCAATCACGCCTTTTCGTAGAAAAGTTAAATAATAAATAAATCTAGGCCAAATTTTATTTCAACACTTTCAATCCAATTACACATATAAAACACTTGCTTCAGATTGTTTAGGTCATTGAAATAAAAATGCATGTATGTTAAACAGTAGGGACTCTCACTTCAGACTCTACTAATTGCGGCATTAATAATGACAAGTAATTTAATCCATCCATTCCATACCTCGCGTGAATGTGGGCGAATGCAACTCTCCATATAATTGAATGTGGTTGAGGCACTTACGACCACGGCACATACACTTTTAATGAGACATTGACGGATGGGCCGTTGCCAGCACGCTTGAATTATTGACGCGGGCTTCTTTAATTCGTAGCAAATACGCGGAAATATAAGGATAAATCCCGGGCGACCATTAATCAGTGCTGAAAATGCCGCGTGTTGTTGTCAAAAGTGGCGGGATTTATGGGCGCGAGCTGATAATTACGGGGGCGCGACGTGTACGAGTTAATTTGCAAGTGGTGTCTGCGGTTAGTGCATACCGTAAGTTTCGTCTGTTGCAGTTCGGGATTCAGTTCAATTTAGGAGTTTTAAAAGTGCCGTAACAGTTTTAAAACTGCGCCTCGTGGCAACTTATCTCTAATAAAGAATGAAAAAAAAAATACTAAAACTAGCGAGTGAATCGTAAACATTCACGAAAACAAAATATTAGAGTGGAATATAAACTTGGAAACTTTTGCTTCAACTATCCTACCAAATATTTGGATACTTAGATGTTCTCTGAATAAATACATTTTTTTAATATGAAATATGGCGTGTTTTGTTGACGTAAGATAACTGAATAAATACATTTTATTAATATAAAATATGGCGTTTTTTTATAACGAACGATCAATGAATAATTTTTGTAGGGTCAAATTTCTAAGAATTATTTATTTATTCCTATTGATTTATATACCCAGTTAAAAAATAATCAAAGAGTTTATAGAAATATACAAATTACTAAACAATTTTTAGTGTTAAATACTTGATTTTTAATTTTTAGTATTCTTTCACTCTAACCCATTATACTAGATTATTTTGAAAATGATGGTAGCGACCGTTACTATGTGGTAGTTCATTTTAAAAAAGGTTAAATGAAAATAATTTTTAAGTTTTTATACCACTATTTATTGTATAATATACACAAACAAAGTTTACAATATATTATCAATTTTGACACAACTATAGTTTCGACCTTTGCAGGTCATTATCAAGTGTTGAATTCAACACTTGATAATGACCTGCAAAGGTCGAAACTATAGTTGTGTCAAAATTGATAATATATTGTAAACTTTGTTTGTGTATATTATACAATAAATAGTGGTATAAAAACTTAAAAATTATTTTCATTTAACCTTTTTTTCTAGATTATTTTATCTATTTGTGGAATTGGTTGATTTAAGTAAACATATTTTATATGAGACTATTTATTTATGTTATTGGTTTTTGAGTTACGTGAAGAGAAACTTCAAGTACTATTTTTTTTTTATTCTAGAGACTATTTATGTTTATAAGGGTGGATGCGCCGGGATTGCTCGGGTCGCCCGGCGTTAAAGTTGTTCGTGATGACTCTTGGTTGAAAGTGTCCACGCGGTTCGTCTTCCTCTTAGGCAAGGTTTTCAAGGTTCTTCCGTCGCTGATCTTGGATCCTAAACCTTCAGGAGCAAATGATAATGCTTTTAGCAGCCGGATGTCACTTGAATACGACTGCCGAGCGCAACGTAATAGCTTGAAACGACTTTGTAGGCGTTAACTTTGTCGTATAAAGACTTGCAAACTTCCTGACCGCTAAAGAATGCGTTATATCATCTTTACTTATGACCATAAGGTTTACAAAAGGAAATGCCCACATGCTAATCCAAGAGTCTTGAGAGGTGAAGAAGCTCTGTTGATTTGGGGTGTTGCGGCAGGTTTTGTATTTCTCGCGAGGTATGGTTGCTCCCTACGGGGTGGTGGTGTAGCTGATGTAGTGAGATACGGTGGGCTTGCGTTTAGTTGCGACTGTAGCTCTAGCTCCAGCGAGGAGTGTACTGTGGTGTGCTTTGGAAGTACAGTGTGGTTTTGGTAGTTCGAATTACAAACTTCACTTCAAGATCCTTAAGACGTCTCGGGAAAGGATTTAGATTTTTACGGGGTCGTCCTCGTTTGCGAATGGGATACGTGGGAGGTCCTATAGCTGCATTGTTTTAGCATCTCTTTAATGCTGACACATCAGCATTAGCTAGTAGTTAACCGGGATTTGCCTGGGATGCGATTTCATAGGTACTTCAGCTGCAAGAATGATCAAGAAGGTCCATCTCTTCTCGGAGCAAACTTGGTTGTCTTGTTCTTATTGGCCTTCCTCAAGGTGTGCGAGGTGACCCATACCAAATATCTTGGCTGGAAAGTTTCTGCTATTTCCCCCTTCTTATCTACTTGAACCTTCCATTGGTCTTGAGTTTTTCCATGTTGGTCTCAGGCCTGGTAAAATATGTTGACCATTTATTTTACTTTGTTCGTTATTTCTGGGATATGAATGTCGCCATTATTTTTTTTTTCATTTTGGCCTATGGCCTTTTGGCTTAGGCATATGCCATTCAGTCACGACATGTTTTTATCTGAACTAACTATATTTTTGTTTCTGTATCTAAGATAAATTTGTAAATGGCACAGTATATTTCATATACATATATCAGGTTCGAAAAATGGCGACTACGTGCGCGGTTAGTCCCGAAATAAGTGAAAATAAAAGTGAAAATGAAATTAATATTGATAAAACAAAACAAAATTGGTGTCACAAATACAAGCGTTACGTGGTATCACAGTGGGATTTATGTAAAACCTGCTACAAGTCCTACCACAGATCCTGTTTGCAAGAACATGAAACCCGATGCAAGAATCAAAAAACAGCAAGTATTACAACTATAACCGAAGATATCTCGACCGACGAGGTATTAACAGATCAATTGCCCTTAATTGATAACCAAGAAGATATATTCAAACAAACAATAATGGTTAACAATGAATTAACAGTAAGTTACCTGCAACAAATCATAATGGTTAAAGATGAAATTATTGCAGAACTCCGCGATAAAGTATCAATCATGAAAAAGCACATAATCCTTCTAGAGGCTACTAATAATAAAAATAATTACAATATACAAAACACTAATGATGCGAAAAATGTAAACAATAACATAACCAAAAACCCAAATAAACATGCACGTGTAAAACAGCGCGAGCGAATTATTAATCAAGGGCAGCCAACCGAGAAGATATTAATTAGAAACGAGAAAAATGAACAAATTCCTGTTAATAATCCGAATATTACAAAGAATAGTCATAATATTAAACAAACAAATATACAACATGGTGAAGCGGAAATAATTAATCGAAATACCAATGATATCGCAGTACAGAAAATTGTCGTAGGCAACCAAAAAATCACCGAGGGAAACGAAAAATGGATAGAAGTAAAACGAAAACAAAATAGGAACAAAACAATAATGGGAAGTGGATCAAACTCAACTGCAAGCAACAACACGTCTAAAATGGTACTTCGTGGGACGAGCTACAAGAGATTCCACGGCGGATGTGGTAAGGGAACACATCAGGACCAATATCACCAGGGATGAATGTGTTAAAATCGAAGAAATCAAAGTACAAATGGATTCGCAAAGGGCCTTTAAAGTAGGAATTCCAGCAGAATATGCACCGAAAATGGAAGAACCAAATAACTGGCCAAGAAATATAAAAGTACAACATTATTCTTTTTTAGCAGAGAGGAAGTGGAAACACAAAGAAACACAGTAAAAGTATTTTTTAAGTATTTAAAATTTTTACACATAAACATACAATCGCTTAAAAATAAAGTGGGAGAGTTTGAGGCATTTCTAGCTAATTTAGAGAATCTTTCTGCAATTTGCATACAGGGATTCATACATGCTATATCATTTTGCAGACCTCGTTTCAAACATGGCGGTGTCGCAATATTTGTAAAAAATGCCTTAAACTACTCAACAATTAATTTGCCCTCAGCAGAGAATCACTGTGAAATTGTTGGTGTAGATTTAATTGATCATAATACTGTTTTAATTTGTTTGTATCGCCCACCATCGGGCAACTTTGATGTTTTTCTAAATGTGTTGAATAAGATCCTAACAAAATATAAAAAATACAAAAAAGAAGTGTATATTGCAAGAGATTTTAACATTAAATTTGGCAGTGGCGACCAGTTCGATAAACTGTTTACTGATACTATTCAATCATATGGATTTAAAATAAATATTACTGATCCCACTCGTAATCAAAATGTTCTCGATAATATAATTTCAAATCACCGTGATGACAGAACCAAGTTTTACGTTATAGACCCTTACTTACCGGACCATAACTGCCAGATTTGTGAAAAAGAAATCTTAAGCAATAGAGCTGATAATTCCACCGTAATAATTAGACCAATAACTGAATATGGCTTAAATATGTTGTACAATATGGCGCAAAATGTTGATTGGAGTTTTAGTAGCGATAAAAACTGCGATGCAAACTTGTTATTTGATAGGTTTCAAAATATTTTGTGTAACATCTGTGATTTAAGTTTCCCAAAAAAAACGGTGCGCAATAACGACAACAATTATAGGAATACATGGTTTAATGATAATATCAAACATATTCGCGATCAAATAAAACTATTACATGAATTTAATAGGCGCTATCCAAATGAAAATATACATCATCAAATTAGGGCTAAAAGAAAATTGTTAAAAAAACGAAATTAGAACAGCAAAAAGAAACTACAATGATTCGCTAATACAGAAAGCCTCAAATAAAATAAAAGTTACTTGGAATATAATTAATAATAGTATAGGGAAAATAACTAAAAAACCGGAAAGCAATTTTGACGCAGATCAGTTTAACAAATATTTCGTTACAGTTTCTTTGGAGGTAACTAATAGTATCTCAAATCCAATAGATGTTCCCTTAATTCTCCCCAAGGTACAAATAAAAGCAGTCAAATTTGAACACGTTTCATTTAATGAGATTCGCGACACTATAAACACCTTGAAAAGTTCCAATTCAAAAGACATCTATGGAATAAATATAGCTATGATTCGGTCAATAAAAAATATTATAATAAAACCTCTAACACTTATATTTAACTCATGTATAAAACAAAAAAGATATCCTGCGGCACTAAAACTATCAAAGGTCGTACCTATTTTTAAAAAAGGAGATACTACTAAATTAGGTAATTACCGTCCCATATCAATTATACCAATATGTTCTAAAATTTTGGAATTTACTATTAAAATCCGATTAATTGAACATATGGATAACAATAATCTTTTCAACCACAACCAATACGGCTTTAGAAAGGGTTTATCCACAGTTGATGCTATATATACCTTATGCACAAAATTGATGAATTGTTTTGAAGATGGAGCTTATGCACAAGTAATTTTTTGCGATTTATCTAAAGCATTTGATTGTGTGAATCATTGTATCTTGATAAAAAAAACTTCAAATGTATGGGTTTGATGAGACAATAATTTCAATAATAAATTCCTATCTTACAAATCGAGAACAGCAAGTATTTTACAAAAGCAATTACTCAGATAAAAAACTTATTTCTATGGGCATTCCTCAGGGATCGATCCTAGGTCCAGTACTATTTATAATATATATCAATGATATTTTCGATTATATCCCTCTAGTAAATGCGATCTTGTATGCGGATGATTCTACATTGATATGTACTGAAAATACATGGAATCAATTAATTGAGTCAACTAGTGACGCATATAATAGAGCAGAGAAGTGGTTTGCTTCTAACAATCTTTCTTTAAACCGAGAAAAAACAGTCATAATGTCGTTCTCAACTAAAAATATACCAGCACAAAATCCAGAAAAGGTAAAATTCTTGGGAGTGATCATTGATCCAAAATTAAATTTTAATGCACATTGTGACTATATAGCAACAAAATTAAACAGTTTCCTTTTTGCGTTGAGAAATATACACGGTATAGTAAATTGTGATGCGATGAAAATATTATACTTTGCGCACTTCCATTCTCGTATTGCTTATGCCATATGTGTCTGGGGTAACACCAGCCAATCGCAAAGAATATTTCGAATACAAAGGAAAGCAATCAGAAATATAGCTAATTTACCGTACAGAAATGACTGCAGGAATGCGTTTAAAGAACTAGGGATACTAACAGTTCCTTCAGTATACATATTAGAGACATTAATATTCATTAAACGTAATATTCACCAATTTGAAACTGAATGCCTCAACTAAGACTATCACAATCTCAAAAATATATAAATTTTATTGGTATAAAATTATATAATAAATTACCTGATGTAATAAGAAGATTACCCGATAACAAATACAAATCTGCATTAAAAAGGTGCTTCCTGGAAAAAACATTCTATTCAATTTCGGAGTATTTAAATGATACAATAAATGAATCTGCCTTCTCAGTGCGTTATTTTTAAGTTCGGATTCAGTTGTATATTGTATATCTTATATGTTGCGATATTTTGTTCAAACGTCTAATGTATTAATCTACATTTTTTATCTAATAAGATTACCATGTAACATTTATTTATTTTTAGTGTGTTATCGCCGGTAGTAAAACATTATATAAAGTATTATTTTAGAAATTTAATTACTAAGTTTTAAGATAATGGATATTTATATTGATTTATATTTGACTTGTGAAAAACTCTTATGTAGTGATTATCACCAATAAATTCTATTCTATTCTATTCTATTCTAAGAGATTAGTGATATTGACTGGTAATATTGTATGGTTTTTTATTACATTTAAAAAATATTAGTGTGGTGTCTATTTATGGTACAACCAAGAATTATGTGGTTTAGATCTCCTTCCTGTCCGCAAGCACAAAAGGGATCTTCTTTCAAACCAATCCTATCTCCATGTGTTGGGAAGTGTTCATGATTTATTTTGAGTCTCGTAATTGTTGTAGAAAATAGACGTGGAATATCGAATTTATAAATATGCGTTGAGGTCGGTAATGTTGGATGTATTAGTTTATAGTTCGTATTTGGTTTATTTTGATAGATTTCCTTAACTTCTTGTTAAATTTTCCCTTAATAATACTGCGCATTATGTCTTGCACAGGAGTTTCAATATTATTATTAAAGGTGGATGGATTTTTTGCAAGCCTATCGGCAATTTCATTCCCATTTATTTGTGAGTGGCTTTTTACCCACATAAATTTAATAGAATGGTCGTCAGCTAAGGTGGAAATCAAGTATTTTATTTTTAATAGATAGCTATTAAGTCGCCATTAATGATTTGCCTAATGTCATGTTCGATGTCATTGAGTATTCAGAGTTCATGTCTGAAGGTTGAGTATACAGGCGAGGCGTAAGTAGAACGGTATGTAGACGAGTTAATGGCAAATCTAATGACAGGAAGTTTTGATGACCAGCTGAAGTATTCCAACTTGTGAGGCATAAGTAGAACTGTATGTAGTCGAATTAAAGCCAAATCTAATGACTGGAAGTTTTGATGCTCAGCTGGCATAGTAACTTGTATTGCCAGTTGTGTTTTTAAGTCCCTAATTCTTTGTACTGGGTTGGCGACTGAATGGTATACTGGTGTAAAACGAGGGTCAATATAAAACCAGTGGATGACTTTCTGTATTATTATACTGATAAATTAAGTGCAATTGTGACTGATTATTCTGCGAAGAAGTTCATTTCGCAGGAATACTTCATTAGTCAGTGTTGAACCGCATGCAGCTGCTGTGGCTTTAATTACAGAAAAGCTCGATTTATCTGGAGACGGTGTTCTATATGCTGAGGAAGTCTCTTTATTTGGACCTTCTAGGAGTGATCCAAAGAGGTCCATTGTGATTATTTGGAACCTATTCATCATTACTATGGTTTGTAGTAATCCAAGGGGCTTGTAATTTACTGCTTTGTACTTTTGACACACTTATCAGTGTTTGACGTAGTCGGCAATTTCTTTTCTTTTTTTTCCCAATAATAAGTGCGAATGATTTTCTGCAATGTCTCTTCCATTCCATAGTGTTCAGATGTAGAATTATAGTGGAATTTATTTAGTACTTCTATACGCTGTTTTTTTTTGGGATATCATTGGGCAAGTATCTGTAAAGAATATCTTGGTCGAGGATGTAGTCTCTTTTTGCCTATTGACTAATTTCTTAAGGGTTAGTACGCTCAAACGTACGATTAATTAAATTCTCACTTAACCCCGTCGTGTGACATTTTAATGTTATAAGATTAAATTAAACACTTGGTTTAGTTTCACTATTTTATGGAAATGAAAAAGTGGTAAAGTAAGAGAAATGCCACATTGCACATCTTAAAACTAATTCATGCAGCTCCACCCAGCAGTTTGACATCATCGACCGAAGTCTGAGAGAAAATGTCCACTTCATCGAACATGAAAAATATATCAAGCAAAAATAAAGAAAATTAAAGAAACTAAGGACACAAAAAGATACAAAATCATCCACAAACACCGAAGATAACAAGGGTGAGCATTGTAATATCAAATTCTACCGAAGTCTCAAAAATTTAAGCAATGTTTAATTAACTTCAGATGAAACCCAAACGTTTCCTCAAGTTGTTCTTAACGAATAAATCCAAGATCCTTCGACGGGAGGTCCACTGTAATTAAGCTGATTTTTGCTTCATCTGTTAGGGGACTGGAGAGAAAATTAGTGATGTGGTTGGCTTTTCCAGGCGGGTATTTAATGGTAAGGTTATAGGGCTGTAGTTGAAATGCTTATCTTCCGAAGTGTTCTTTGAGTGATATCATTAGCCACTAGTGATGATCTGTAGGAATGGTGAGGGGGCAGTCCTAAATGTAACCACGAAATTTCTGTATTGTCCATACTGCAGCCAAGGCTTTCTGTTTTGTGGTGCCATAGTTCATCTCTGCTCTGTTTAGGAGGCGGTTGGTGTATTCAATAGGTTTTTTGTTGGGTTTCTCCCCTGCATCCAAGAGTATATGCGCTAGTTTCATCGGTTGGCTGCAGTATCTAGGAGGTGATCAGTGTTTGCTTAAATGTTTCAAAAGCTTCTTGCTGCATTGGTCCCCAGTTCCACTCGACGAGTACACTCGATATGTTTCCTTGTTAACTCTGTCCGTCAAGGGTTTGAAAATTCCTGTATAGTCCGTAATTAATTTTAGAAACCAGCTACCAGCATGCAGAAATGCTAGGAACTCTTCGATGGTTTTCGGAGCTGAGAGTTAGACTATTGCTGCAACTTTGTCTATCTGGGCCGATGATGTGGCCAAGGAATTTGACCAAACCTACACTTTACATCCGATTAATTATGACCTAGATTTTTTTTATGTTTTGGAATAGCTTTTCCAGGCCTTTAAAGTGTTTTTTCAACTACGCTGGAGGGCACTACCAAGTCGTCCGCGTATACAGGTAGTCTGTTGGCTCGGTTTCTGTTTTCACTCGTTCCATTTTCTCTGAATTGTTGCGGGCGCATTTTAGAGTCCGAAAGGCATTCATTTATATCGGTATAATCCGAACAGGGTGACGAAGGCGGTCCTTCTTATTCACGCTTATCTGATGATAACCAGATTGAAGATTCAAGCTGGAGATGATGGCAACTTCTCGTATCGAGTGGAGAAGATCAACGATCCGTGGGAGCGGATAGGTATCCTACTTGGTTATGGCATTGATTCGGAGGTAATCAACGCATAATCGGATTTTTAGTTCTGGTTTCTGTACCATGACTAGCATTCTTCGATGATTTCATATTCTAGTACCGGGTGTCAAGGTGGTTCCAGTTCTAACGAGGAGGATACTGCGGAGTGCTTTGGAACTACGGGGTGGTTGGAAGTTCGTGTTACAAACTCCCTCTCAAGATCCTTAAGCCGTCTCGGCTAAGGGTCCTGGATTTTTGTAAGGTCAGCCTCTTTAGTGAATGAGATACGCGGGCACAGCTTCATTGTTATGGCATCTCTTTAATGCTGAAGTGTGGTATGTAGCTAGTAGTTATTTGGGGTTTGTCTGGGATGCGATTTCATAGGTCCTTTCGCTCCATCTCTTTTTGGCGCGAACTTAGCCGTCTTCTTCTTAAAGACTTTTCTCAAGGTGTGCGAGGAGACCTATACTTAATCTCCTTGCTGGTAAGTTTCTGCTGTTTCTCCCTTCTTACCTGCTTGAACCTTCCGTTGGTCCTGGGATTTTTCATGTTGGTCTCGGGCCTGGTAAAATATGTTAACCATTTATTTTAGTTTGTTCGTGATCTCCGGGATATGAATGTCGCCTTTCATAATTTGTCTATTGTCATTAAATGTTTGGAGTTCATGATGAACGCTTTGATATGCAGGTGAGACTCAAGTAGAACTGAATTTAGTCTACTGAATACTTGTTGCGCTACTTTCTTGATGAAGTTTAACTTTGAAAATGATCCTAACCGATCGAAAAACGTGTCAGGCAACTGAAAATAAAATTATGGAACAAAACAAGTGTTCTACTTTACCCAATTAGAATTTAGTCATATTCATGGCAAATGTAATGGGCTAGAAGTTTTTATGACTAGTTGGCATAGTGGATTCCAGTTGAGTTTTTCTTTCTACAGTCTCCTTGCTGGTATATTTCTGCTGTTTCTCCCTTCTTATCTGCTTGAACCTTTCGTTGGTCCTGGTATTTTTCATGTTGATCTCGGGCCTGGTAAAATATGTTAATTATTTATTTTAGCTTGTTTGTGATCTTTGGGATGTGAATGTCGCCTTTCATAATTTGTCTAATGTCATTAAATGTTCGGAGTTCATGATGAACGCTTTGATATGCAGGTGAAACTCAAGTAGAACTGAATTTAGTCGCGTTCATGGCAAATCGAATGGCTAGAAGTTTTGATGACTAGTTGGCATAGTGGATTTCAGTTGTGTTTTTTCTTTTTGCTGGGTTGGCGACTGGATGGTATACTGGTGTAAATCAGGGTTCAATTTGAAACCATCACTATGCTAATGAATTGAGTCGACAATAGCACTCTTATTATTCTACAAAGAAGTCCATATCGCAGAAGCACTTCATTAATAAAAAATAAGGTCTACAGAAATTAAACCTAAAAATAATAATAAAATAATCAGCATTGAACCATATGTTGCTGCTGTAGCTTCAATTAACGAGAAAAGCTTGATTCATCTAGAGACGGTGTCCTCTGTGATGAGGGTGTTTCTTTATTTAGGCTTTCTAGGAGTGATCCAAAGAGGTCCATTGCGATTACTTCGAACCTTTTATTAATTACTGGGGTTTGTAGTAATCCAGGGGGTTTGTAATTTGCTGCTATGTACTTTTCACACTCTTGGCAGTGTTTGACGCATCCAGCAATGTCTTTTCTCATTCCTGGCCAGGAATGAGTGCGAACGATTTTATTTAACGCTGGTTACATCCATTTGTTTAGGACTTTTTTATGCTGTTTTCTGGAATGATGAGTTGCGGTTCTTGCGTGTTATCGTCGGGTAAATATCTGTAGAGAATATCCTGGTTGAGGATGTAGACTCTGCCTGTCCTTTGACTAGTTCCTTCAGGGTTAGTACCCTTAAAAATTTCGATAATTTTTCGTAATCGGTATATGTGTGACCGTGATTGAGGCTACGAATTGGCTATGTCAGTGAAGGGGGGTTTACCTGAACAACTTTGAGCTACCTCAATTTGTCATAATACGTACTCCTTAAATTGTTCTTGGCGAATTAGTCCGAGATGCTTCGATAGGAGGTGATTGGGTTGATTCCTATCTCATCTGTTGGGGGTCTGCAGAGAAAATTGGCGATGTGGTTCGCTTCTTCGGACGTATATTTAATGGTAGGGCTGTAGTTGAAGTGTTTATCTTACGAAGAGTCTGTTAGACTTAAGTGGCTGGTGGTCTGTGAGAATGATGGCGGGACTGTCCCATTCCCATACTACTCCCAAGGCTTCCTGTTCTGTGGTGCTGTAGTTCATCTCTATTTAGTTTAAGAGTCGGCTGTATATTCTTATCATGAAGCGTATGCGCTTTTGTCTGGAGGTGGTTTGATTGGCAGTATCGGGGTGATGCATTGACTCCTGGTTCCAGGTGAAAATTTTCTTATCAACTCTATCAAGGGTTTAGAAATTTGTGCGAAGTCCGGAATAAATTTTCGGAATCAGCTACAAGATTGCACAAATCTTAGGAGCTATTTGATGATTTTTGGAGCTTTGTTAGACTATCGTTGCGACTTTGTCAAGGAATTTGAGCTTAGTACAACCAAATATACACTTTTTCGATTAATTAACTTTTTTAGGTTTTAGAATAGCTATTCCAGACTTTGGAAGTGTTCTTTTTTTTCTGGTAGGTTCAGTTCCGGTTTTCACTCAGTCCATAATTCTCTGAATAGTTGCAGGCGTATTCTGTAGTCCGAATGAGATTTGTTTATACCGGTAAAATCGAAGGGAGTGACGAAGGCTATCTTATCTTAGTCCTTCTTATTCACGCTTATCTAGTGATGAACAGATTGAAGATTGAAGAGTTGAGTGGGGATGATATCATCTGCTTTGGTTATAGCCTTGATTCGGCGGTAATCAACAATTTTGATACCATGACTCTCGAAACTGACCATTCGCTTTCGAACTCTTCGATGATTTAATCTTCTTGTACCTGGTGAACTACTGCTTTTGGTTCCTCTGTTCTGTGATAAACAATAGGGGAGGTGGAAGATCAGGAGGTGATATCTTGTGTTAATGTAATATTCTATGGCCGTAGGGGGTCCTCTCTTTTCAAATAAGTGATGATGTTCTTGTAAAATTTGATTAAGGGCACCTTTTTCTGTAAGTCGTAGGTTTTCGGCACCATCTTTATCTCTAAGGATGATTCTTCCATATTAAGAAAGGCGTTTTGTAAGTAAACAAAATAATTATCGAATGCTTGATTATTACGTTTGGTACAGCTGTAGAAATGAGACACTGGTTTGTGTGGAAGAACATTTAACGCAAATGAACTCCACCCACCAGTATTCTGACAAACATTTTTTGTACCAATTTTTGTTAAAAGTATTAATAATATAATATTACGTTTTAGAACTTGTGCATAATGTGCCTTTTTGTATTACAGACGAGATTATCCAGGAGGTATCGGATCAAAAGTGGAGTACCAACGTTGGTACTCTTGGACAGAGATGGTTCCACAATCAGCGCATCAGCACAGGAAAGCTTACTGGAAGACCCGATGGGCTCATCATTTCCTTGGAGACCTAGACCTGTTGATCAGGTAAGGAATTTGGTAATCTAAACATTTTACCAAAAATAACAAATACTAAAAAAGTCATCCCCTATACTAATTTAAAACTTTCGTTTTATATATCTTAGATAATAATCTATATATCATGTTTAAACTAATTTTGTCATTATGAAATTCTAGAAACTCTATTAGAAATTATTTAAAAGACATTGTTTTTGAAGATAATTTATAGTTTTTTTGATGTGTAATAAATACTGTTTACTTATGGTATATCCGATAAATTTGATTAATTCATAATATTATTATTCGAAAATGGTACAAATTAAGTCAAAACTATAAATGTAAATCTTTACACTTAAAAATAAGTATGATGTATTGGTATAACGGTTGCAATTGGTCAAAAAAATAGAGAATATCTCGATGATCACATCTGAAACTTTTTATATCACTTTAAGTGAAAGTAAATTTGTTGGATCTGAAGCTAAAATGACTACAAAATCTGGAACTGAATCTTAGCAAGGTATTTGAAATGAAGCTTTTGAAATAAATACTATTATTTGTCAATGTTTAAACGTTAAACCAACGAGAAAATTCATGTCAGCATATATCAGTAACTAAAACTACCAGCAGATTTATGCACTAATACATAACACGACATCAGAGAAAAAAATCATTAAAGTAAATTAAGCTTATTATATTATCTAAATACGACCTTGCTAGACTGGAAGACAGTGGGCAGTTTATTCAATAAAAGAATGTAATTAACTATAGTAAAGGTTCATTGATAAAAATCATTTCTAAAAGTTTATTAGTTAATGAAAATGGTGGTGACCGTTACTATGTGGTAATTCATTTTAGAGGGTAAATAAACCGTCGAAAGTGTTTTTATTTACTCTCAGCTTATTAAGAATAATCTCAGAGGACTTCAAAAATAATTGTACAATTATAGATTTTAAACAATATGACTTGACATTGTATAATTTTTTTTAGCCAATCTATTTCTAAACCAAATCACGTCTATTTTAAAGACCCCCGCGCGACCAGTTAATCTGCATTTTATTTTTCATTTGGCTCTCTCGAATCGGGATTTCATAATACCATTATTTCCCTTATTGCCCATCGTCCCGTCACCCTAAACCGATTATCCCCGTGCCGTCCCGGCGAACTATAAACTCGGGCATTTCGCGCAAAACAATTACCATAAAACGCCGGCACGAATTACGAACCCGCCCGCCGAACATACGGCGAGGGGGATGAAACTCAATAAAGTGCTGTCCCCGTAAACAGCATCATGTGTAATTAAATTCAAACCCTTAACCGACGTGTACGCCCGACGTGGCACCCACTCCGCCACCCCCCCACAACACGAACTTTACCGACTCTACTTCAGACCAAAAGATATCAAATTGAGTGTACGAACTAAAATGAGGTTTCGTTCTGTACTTAAAGAAAGTACAAGACATAAATTCGATACTTGTTTTGCTACATTCTTGATCGAACCAAATTTTAATATTGGGATCCAATCCAATATTAAAGTACAGGACATTTATAATTTTTAAAGTAACGCTTATTGAACATTTTAAGTCACGTCTGAGTTAAACGCACACGCGTTGTTGGGCATGTTGGCATGGCAACGTTTAAACTCAACGCGTGTGATCTTAGTGCAAACATGACTCGAAAAATACAAGGCCAACTTTATCCATTTTTACTAAATGGTCGTTATATAACCAATTATTATCTATTCAAATAATTCCGAATGATACCATTCAAAAAAACATCCAATCATCACTGCTATAATTAAGATCTTAATATTGAAAATTGATTTTCAACGTATAAGTACCTCGACAATAAATTAACTGCTATAATTGTTTCATTACACATTGGCTTCAAGAGGCAGATGCGTAATAAATAAATTCATATAAGAAGCCTTTGTGTGGTGAAACATTTGTAGCACTATCTCAACAAAACAAAGCAAGACTCTTAAAACATTCGTATTTTATAAATGTAAGTGCATAATGCAATTTCACCAAATAAGAACCTCATCAATTCAAAAAATAAATTTGGTTGTTGATATTAATATTTTAATATTTATATTATGAGTTAAGGGTGGCAATCATCATTATGTCATATTTGTGCTTGAATTTAAATGAAATAAAAACAATGTCTTTCAGTTTTTGAGTGTCACCAACTGTATAAAAGTTATTCATCCTGAGCACTTTAAACCCGTGAATTTACTTCGAGCGCTTTGCCTTCCGTCAAGTGTCGCCGTTTGTCACGAAGAGTTGTGGCAATTTAGCTTATCCGAAGTGACGCCGCTGCTGAAGGGAGCAGTCGACGTAATAAAGTGAAATATCGCCAGAAAAGGGATTTTTTGGGGGACTAATTAGCGTCGGGGATGAAAGGGGTTGCATTCGGCCCCCGGTCGGTTTTCATTTCAATTAAGATTAATGGCATCGATATTCTATCGCTGGGGCCCCGTGTCGCGATCGGAATATAAATGCGGACGTGGACGAACGAATTAGCGGTGTGGTATAATGGGGTTGAAATTATTAGCTGGGATTTTCGATGGATTTATTGCCAACGTCCGATGTTCTTTTATAATTTTTTGATAGCTGTAATTAATGCAATTCTAATTTATTGGTATCAAACGATTTACGTGTTTCTACTTTAATAATCAATTAAATTATTCATTAAAGTAAAACAAATACTCTTAACGTTATAAAGGCGTATTAATTATTATAACATTTACTCCACGTGGTATTATATGATTAAAATTAAGTAGGTTTCAACTTACATAACTTAAATTTTGTAATAAATTATAAAGCATTAAAAACATTATATTACAATTCTTAATATACCGAATTTCTTTTTGATAGAAGTAATATTTTATTAGATATTAGCGAAGTAATTGTTTCAATAAATTACTTATTTTGTTGTCTTAGTAAGACCATTGTTATAGATTTATGAATTGTTGTTGTATTTTTAAATTATTAATATTTTATAATTACCAGCAACTCTTTATTTCCATTTTCGTTTCAAAGTACGCAAGTAAACAAGAATAATAAATTCTGAATGAGTTTTATGGCGGCCTATAATGGGCAACAACAGTCGTTTTTACCATCCTGTTGAAAGCTCTACATTTGAATAAAGCCTGCATAGATTTTAAGGCGAAACTCTTGGGTGTAATATACGGCTTCTTTCATTCGGATTGGCTTGAATAAAACAGCAATAAAATCAAATATATCCTTTAAAGAAGTTTTAAGGAGTCTAATATTATTTAAATATGCAATAAATTATACTTTGCATATAATAATATAATTTTTTTAATTTAGCTACAGTAGAATAATTAAACTAATCAAAAATACTATTTAGACTATTCTTTAAATATAAAATATATTTAAATTAACATCAGAAACTACTACAGTTGCCAAATTAAAAACAGGATATGTATGTATATCATATAATATTTTTTGTAATTTTGTAAGCAGGAGAAGCAAAGACAATAAAGAATAAAGAATATATCTGAAATAAACTAAAGATTTAAAAGCCCAATAAACCGATTATAGTCTAATATCACTCCAAAACCAAAGATGGTTTAAAGTAATTAACTGAATGTATAAGTTTTGATTTATCTATCAAGCCTTGGAATTGAAAGCTAAAACTGAGATCAAAGCTACTGAGGTATTAGAACCAGAAAAAAATAACATTGTCATCATAGACATAATTTCACAATGACTTGAAAGCTAAAACACTTCTACAATCTGAATTATCGCAAATCAAAAACAAAATTGGAGATAATATGATTTTAAACTTGATAATTTAGCTGTGTCCGTTTGTGAAATATGAAAAATAATTCGAACTTTTTATGTAGAGGCACTTTGTGCAAATTTTTTACATACAGCTCCTGTACATTTTGTACGCAATCTTTTAACTTAAGTTTTTATTTTATATTGTGAAGTTGGGGCCAAATGTGCCAATTTTTTCTTCGAATAATAAAAAAAGTAGTAAAAAGTTTCAAACAGGAGTTTAGAGTAAATGAAAGAAAAAAAAAACGATGTTTTACTTCTATAACTTCAGTCCGGTAAGTTGTAAGTTACTGTCATCATATTTATCAAACATAAGTCAAAAGGTTGTACTAAAAAATAGAAAATAATTCTTCAAGACAATGAAAAATATCCCATGGTGTGCCTCAGGGTACAATACTGGGTCCGTTATCGTTTTTAATTTATATTAACGATCTGCCTTGTGAAAATTATAACTCATTAACAGTATTGTATGTCGATGACAAAGGAAACAATGCAGACAATGTAAAAATACAAATGGAGGTTAAAATGGAACAATCAAATGCCTGGTTTGAAGCAAACAAATTAAAATTAAATACTAATAAAACAGTGGACCTGTCTTTTTCACTTAAGCAAAGCCACCATGCACAAAATACGTCTACTAAATTCCTAGCAATTGTTGTAGATACACATCACACATCAGCCATGTGACTGAGCTTAAACAGAGTATTGCGAAAAGTGTATATCCTCTAAAGAAGAATCGATCCATACGCCTGAAAATTGTTGTTAAATAATTATCACTCATTTATCCAGTCAAGAATTAGATATGGTATTCTAATATGAGGACACTCTGCTATCATTGCTGACTTCTTCAGAATGTAAAGACGTGATGTGCGGATAGTTTCAGGTCTTGGCTATAGAGATGACTGTAGAGAAAACTTTAAAGTGCTAAAAATTCTCACACCATGAACCTTTATCTTGGTATGTTTGGTGTTTATCAAAAATAATGTCAAAAATTATAACACAACCTATGATACACGATCCAAACATGATATTCGCTTAAATAAATATCTCCTATCAAAGGCCAAAAGAGTGCAAGTATTACCTAGAGAAAATGCTTTTTACACATTTGATGAATATCTGGCTACTCATTTTATTCTTTTATGATAATTCGTGGTAAAAATTAATGTTAATTCTATTTTATAATTCGTGTTAATCTATTTATCATATCTATTTAATTATGTGCATTTTATCGTTTATTGTTATTATAAAGTTACTTAATCTAAGTTTCAACCTTTTAAATGAATAGATTTATTGTTTATTGTGTAAGCACTTATTGATTATTTTACTTATGTGTTATGATTATACACTTTTATTTTTCATTTTTCATTCATTAATTTTTTCGCAATATTTTACTTATCATTTATCACCTGTGTAAGACGCTCAATTATTAGCACCAATAAATTACTATTATTATTTAATTTAATAAAGTAAGATGTTTTTAGTAAAATTTTATATTGATTTTTAAGCATATTTTCAATTTTTACAAAATAAATAACTGTTTTTTAATGATCTTACTTTTAAACTTAGAAAATAAAAGTAAATAAAAATATTTGATGAATTAAAACTTCTTAAATGTTCTTTTTCAATCTAATATTCCTGGCGCAAAACTTTTGGAAAATGTTTTTGGTTTCTTTAAAATTAGGTTCATAGGAATAAAACCTTCTCATAACATTTTTTCAAATTTTTTTAAACATAATGAGATCATACACCACACAAACATTTACATATATGAATAGTTTTTTAGTCTTTTAGGAACCTGTTCATATAAACTTCTATACCAGATTCTATTCTATTCGAAGCACTTAACTCTTACTTTTTCAATATTTCTTACACTTAAGCCATAGAAAATGAAGTATTAAAAAAATTGGTTAATTTTTATACCTAATTTTATAAAATAATAAGTTACCAAATTAATTTTTTTTTTTTATTTTTCTTTATATTATTCTATATATTGAAACAAAATTTTGGTACTCTATTTATTAACCCGCACCTTTAAAAACACTATAATAATTACATTACAAAATATAAAAATATACTCAAAATTTTAGACTAGAGGCGCATCTGCGGAGTTCACTTCTTAGTAGGATCTTCTATATTTCTATGAAGGTGAATCGAATATCGTTGGTCTGAAGTTATCTATTTGGTCTATGTTTTTTTGGATATGGATATTTGGGGATTTTTCAAACAGAATTATTACTTTACTTCTGGTGTAAATAAATCACCTATATAGAACCAATTTAATCACTGTTGAACTGATTGAAGAGGTATTTAGTTGAAAACCTATTCTTAATTAGAAATAAATCACTATTAATTCACTTTTTGATTAATTACAAACTACGTTGGTTTGTATGTCAGTAAGGTTAGAATATTTTTAATAATAATAAAACCCATTTTAATTGACAAATATATACATGAAAATAATAAATAATTCATGATGTGTTAGTGTATTAATTTGTCAAAAGGCTATCGACCAGAGGGAGGGTTATCATTATTTATCTGCTTGATGAAGCCACTGTGTGGCGAAACATGTTGCAGCGTTCAACAATAATTGTGAAACCCTCCCAACTGTGTTTTTTTTATTATTTCAATTTGTTATGGAGTGTCATTATGTATCCGCCTCGTCAATTCAATTCAAGTTAAATTTGTGTCAAGACGTTATCAACAGACTTCTTAAACTGCCTCCAATAATACGTTACTATTGCTTTTATAGAGATTAGCCAACATTCATTCTAATCTTGGAAAGGATTTTGAAGGAAGTGACTGCGAAATTGCCAACAGAAACAAAAATAAAATGACATATCGAGTAATAAGAAAATTTGTATTGTTTTGTCCCTTTTGCTATAAGCTTATTTCGCCCTTTAAGAAATTGTCACAAAAATTTCAGTCAAATTTTAAAGTAAGCCAATTATCATAATTCTTTGAAAAATACTATTAAGGCTATAAATATTTTATATTGTTTTTAATCCTATAATTGGTCCTCAATGAACGATTAGGCAAGGGAGAATAAAAATCACCAGATACTATTCTATTGACTATTTTAAATAAAAGTTTTCATATTTAGTATTCAGTAAACTGAAATATAATTATTTTGAGCGATATAAATGAACACGTTATATGTAAACTTTGTAACGTTTATAATAAGGTGATAGTTGCATATTCGACGTTGGATCGAACAAGGCCATAATATAAAATCATTCATATATTTCTACGTTGGCCCCGAATATAATTAAACTCTTTTCTATCTATGTTGGCGATCTTATAGGTAAATTTAGATAAGAAAGAATGTCTACTCAAGGTAATAACTTCCTTATGTTGAACGAGAGGTCATTGTCACTAGAATGACCTCTCGTTCAACATAAGGAAGTTATTACCTTGAGTGGACTAGTCTTGTAAATTATTTAAATCAGATTGAAATTCGTAGCTATGAGGTATATCATAGACTATAATGATTGTTGAGTTACGTGAAGATGTACTGTACTATAAATGAAAGACTGAGTCTCCTTTCTTCACAAAATTTATTGATCACTAATCTGTATCTGTTTAGGTATAAATACTTACTTATTTGTTTTTGTATTTAGTTTAGCATTGAAAATGGTCACATCGTGACCGAAATGTATATTTGCGATCAATAAATTTTGTGAAGAAAGGAGACTCAATCTTTCATTTATAATATCATAGACTAGTTGATAGATATGCAAATAATAAACATCTAGCATAATTAAAGTAGCCACAAACTTCGTTGACAAAACGTAGGAAGAAAATAGATCAAACGTGAGAACCTTGTTGGGTATAAAACTTCAATATTTGAAGATAGATTATTATTAATTTTGACTATTTGTTAACGATTAGTGAGAAAATTATTAATCCAATTAATAATTTGATTATCCAGTTTATCCATAATTTTAGGTGATAGCACCTAAAATTACTGAACTACACTTCGATAGTTTTCTATATTTTGTACATTGAAATAAAACAACACAGTTGGGAGGGTTTCACATTTATTGTTGAATACTGCAACATGTTTCGCCACACAGTGTCTTCATCAGGCAGATGAATAGTACTGATGAAGCCACTGTGATGCGAAACATGCTAAAGTGTTCAACAATAAATATGGAATCCTCCCAACTGTGTTGTTTTATTTCAAAGGGTTATGGAGAATTCAATATCTATATTTTTATGTTCACCACTTTTAAATATTGGATTTAAATAATTCAACTTCCACAACATCGGGATATTTTGCTCCTTGATGGGACGATATAAGTAGTGTATGGTGTATGTATTGGAAGTGCACTGATTTTATAATAGAGTGGATAAATCATTAATTATTAGAAATTGTCAGTGATAATTAACAATCGTAAGGTAATCGTTATGAATAACTTTCATTTCAAAATAACACAGAATAAAAATCGTAAATTTTCTAATTTCCTTTGACAGTTGCAATTAAAATAAGACCTAATAAAGTGAAAATTGTTGAACCGATAGAAGATGCAAGCTAAAAGAGGTATCGTTGAAAATAAGTCGATAGAAAGATCAAGAAATTGTAAATCACATGAAAAATTCCTGCAGAAAATTAAATCTGTATTTAAAATTAATACTATCGCTGCTGCATTCTTGATGGAACATAATTACAGGGATGGATTTGTGCATTAAATTCTTGTTTCGTTCCATAATTGCTTTATCAGTTTCGACAATTACTAGAAAATGACAAGTAATTGTCGAAACATATGTCAGGAAACTGATAAAGCAATTATGTTTAATTTATAAATCCAAATTTGTATTTATTTGATATTGCTAAATTAATTAGAGATCTCCAGAGCTACAGTATTTTTATAAGTTGTTCATATTATCGGTGAATATCACAGTATCATCAGCGTATCGAATGTTGTTTAATCGTTCTCCATTAAGTACAATTTCATCCCTGTGTTTTTCAAGTTCTCCATCATACTTTTATGCGGTATTTTATCAAACACCTTCTGATAGTTGATACAACAGGGAATTTATTATAGTTCATATCTCTGCAGCGCGTGAACAATACCCGCAGACAGAACAAGGCATCCCTTGTACTCAGACAATTCATAAATACAAACTGTATGTCTGTTACTCTTTCTTCGCATAGCTTGTAGATACTCCGATTAATGATTTTTAGAAGTAAAGCATGTGAATCACGAGGTATATGGTTCTATAGTCTCGACATGTTCCTTTGATAACATTATATATTCTGAGACTGGGTTCTTTTAGGATGTTCCCAGTATTGTAGATTAAATTATTGAATATGCCTGTTAAGAATTTGATGGATTCATCGTCAAGATATCTGAAGAATTATGAATGTATCACATTTGGTTCTGGAGCCTTTCCTTCATTTAGGGTGTTAATGGCGGCTTTGAGATCATCTGTCATGATACTAGTTCCAGATTCGGCTTCAATGTGGGTGGGTTTCCTCTTTCGTCGAAAACTAACTGTTCTATGTACTTTTTCCAAGTTTTTTTTTAATGACTTATCTATCTACTATCAGCTCTATTATAAGTTTTCCCACAGTTTTCTTTTTAAACTTTCCCGTAACTTCCCCCACATTCTTATGTACATTGAATTCATAAAATCTGCTTCCGTGACATTTTTCATCTAATTCTTCTTGTTTGCCCTTTCGAATTTCTCTCTGTGTGACTTTCTGTACGCCTTTATATGTTAAGGGATTGCTCTTCTGTTTCCTTCGTTCTTTCAAGAGTAATAACATTTCTTCTGTCATCCAGAACGTATGTTTTCAAAGTACTTGCCCTTGATATTCATGCTTGCTTTGGTAAGTATCTTTACCCGATGCACTCACCCGTTTGAATTTGCCACGCTTAAATTTGCAATTAAAAGTTCACTCACGATAATTTGAGTTAATTAGTAAGGAATTAATCATTAAGTACTTCTAAGTAATATAACACATTTTTAAAGTTATTTTTCTGTAAAAATATTTGTTATTGTATAACTTCATTATTCAGCAGGGTTATTACCCAATGCTGAATCCCACCTTATGATTCTCAATAATTATTTTTGTATATACATGTAACATGAGAGAGAATAAAGTCCATTATTATTATTATTATTGTTATTAAGGATCCGTTTTGAGGTATCCAAGATAATTCGAATGACTTATTTTGAATCATAAAAATGTATCACGAAATAAAATCTGTAAAAACAGCTAGAATTTTTTGAACGATTTTATTTAAATTTTCATAAAACGTCCATTTTGATGCAAAAAAATGGTTAAAATTTTAATAAAATCTGGCCAGAAAAGAAATTAACCAGTCAGTATATAATTGACTGACAATTTTGCAAATTTTTTTTAATAATTTGCTTCTGGACTTGAAAAAAAATCCAAAACTACGTCAATATCATTTTTTTCAAATTAACTGATTTTGAATGTGGCCGCATTATTGGCACGAGAAAGGTCAGACTGTCTCTAAGAGAAAATAAACCAAAAAGGTTACAACGGTATGTTGGTCCAAATGGTCTGAAGACTGGGTTCAACAACCTCGACCTAAATCTGGACATTCTCGGAGGACTACAGATTGCTTAAAACTTTTGACCACAGGAGATTTTCAACAATTCTACCAATTACAAATGATCGATGAGAGGTGTAGGACCCAGAATGTCATCCTTTTATCGCCGGATCAGGTCTTATAGGTCACGTGATGTCACCATTTTTATGTCTTCCTTTTCCACCACTTTCATTGTCTAGAAGGGAGCAACGAAAGAGCGAATTGTGCGCAAGAATGGCAAATTGTGTTTAGTGTCGAGTCCCGATTTTGCTTGTGGGTTATCGATGGTTGTCGGAGGGTTGACGGATGCGTGGAGAACGTAAAAATCGCAACATAGCCCTAACACAAGGACTGATCATATGAGGTGCAATATTATAGAAAATCAACCGTCACCAAATCCATTATTCCGAAGAATTCAAGACATCCGTATAAACAAAAAATAGCTGCTTCAAATTCAATCGTTCGTAGTGCACTGAGATTGCATTTCTCGGACCAATTTATAAATAAAGAAATACCTTTAATAAAAACCATAACATTTAATAATAGATATAATAGTAGAATTGTTGATTTAGTAAATAAGGACAATCTCTGTCAGGTTAGGAAGTTTTTGTTTTGTAGCCATCCATCATCAGAAGACTTTTAAAAATATATGTCTTGAATCATTTTGGTAATTCCATTTAAAAAAAAAACAAGAATATTTTAGAGAAGCATAACATTACAAAAGCATTTATATTATTTTTAATCAAAAAACTATAAGATTTTAATACAGGGTGTCCAAAAAGAAAGTTTATATTTCTTTAGCCAACAACCATTCGAGAAAGATCATCAAGAATGGCAAAGAACGTGGATAATGGTAACCAGTCTGTTCGTGATAATCAAAGTCTTTCAATTTGGAAGCGCGCAAGCCTAGATCATCAAAAAAGAAAACCTGCACCCCTATAAAATTCAATTGGCCCAAAAATTAATGCCCCAGAATGCCGACCAAAGTGAAATTTTCTTTGGCAAATTGAGACCTAACGCAGCCCTGATTTAACTCATATGAACTGTTTTCTGTAGAGTTATTTTAAATTTAAAGTTTACGCCAATGGACCAACTTCTATGGTGCATTTGAAAGAAAATATCTATCATGAAATGGCAGCTTTCTTTCGTCCTGTATAAAACGGAAAGAACATTTGCGGTATTTTGAAATGAAACAAACTGACAAATCATCTTATTAATAAGAAATATTGTTTTGACAAGTGTGCCTTAATCCAAAAAGTGTCGAAAATTGGATCTGTGACAATATTGGAAATCCACAAATCCAAAAAACCTAATTATGTTTTTACAGCTGCGTGTTAATAACATAAATATGATAGAAAATAAAGATTTTAATATCGATCGCTGTTCATAATAACGAAGATCAAATTAAATTTGATTCAATACCTTCAACTGAAAATAAGAACTTCAATATATTCTCTGAATTATATAATAGCCGCAAGCGTGGTATTAACCTTATGGTCTATAATGTACCGGATTATCTATCTTTACCCGAAGAACGTCGAATATGTTGATTTCATATAACACGTGACCATTGAAAATTTTGGAAATTTGTTAGTTCCTATAATTCTATTGCCGAATTTATAAAATATCTAAATTACAATAATTCAAACCGTTGTCAGGGATTTCAATATGTAAATGTATATTTGCTGAATATTTTTCAACCGTTTATAGACATTGTCAATGATATTACCGAAGTTATTCATCCAAAAGTATAGGGATTTATTGCATTCCCTTCAGTTTTTGAAGAGCTGTATTTTATCACACTTCTTAAACTTTGTTTGTACAATGGGGACTTTATTAAGTGATTATAGTTTCTACAATTTTAACTTGTCATTTTCAGAAGATTTAGAAGTTTCTAGTTTGAAAATGACAAGTTAAAACGGTTTTATTTGTAAATAATGATCTATAAGGAAATAGAAGCCTTCGCCGTTAACAATTTGTATTTTACCTATTTCGTAAGTTATTTTATTTCAAATATCGACAACCCAAATGATTTTCTTAATTTCGGAAAAAAACGATTTTACAAATTAAGAAAATGTTACATATTGTGGCCCTATTTCTTTACAATCTGTTATTCATATAAATAATAGATGAGCTAATTTTTGTATTACACTGAATGTGTAAGAATGAGCAGCATCACTTTCGATATGGGCGATCCACATCAATAATTTTTTTCTTACAAAATCTTAAATTATCAATAGTTTTGAAGTTAAACATTCTGTTCATACAAGTAATACCGATATTTTAAAGCCTTTGAACAAGTACATCATGACAGTGTATGTTCTTTCAGGTGTGCCACAGGGCTCACATTTTCGCCCGTTATTATTTTTACTTTTTTTAAGCCTGACATCTAAATTGATCTATTCTAATCTAATTGATGTTAAGCTATATTTTGTTATTTGCCAATCACATCATTAAAACTTATTTATTTAGAGTATTTACCATCCTACTTGTAATTATCTTTATGTGCTTGGTCTCCAGCTTTATCTATTTATATTAATTCATTGGAAAATAATTAATAATTAAGTTTTTAAAAGCAATTACAAAATAGGGATGTTACTTTAACTTTTATAAAGTTATTTCAGGCATCATATGTTGTTCTTACCTCCTAACATTTTCTTTGTATGATCTTTTAAAATGTTTGCATAAATCTCCTACATATTTTCCGCTAGTTACCTCTTCCTAGTTTAATAATCTTCTCTTCAAAGTACACACTTCCGTTATCAGTTGTTTGCAATTCATTATTCATTTAAATAACCTAGTTTATATAGCATTTTGTCTTAATAAGCTGTTTTAATACTTCACAATCCTATTTCTTTCAAGGTACTTAGAGACATCTCTCTACAACCCTGCGGCACCTTCTACAATGAACACAGCAGCCGAGACAAATCCGAAATCACATACCAGTCCCTGCCGGAGGGTGTCAGGGGCTTCTACTTCTCCGCGAACTGGGTAAGTTGCGACACTTCAGATATTCCATCGACGTCGGGAATTTCTCATCTTTCGACGTTTCCGGTTGTTGCAGTGCCCGCCGTGCAGGGCGTTCACGCCTCAGCTGGCGGAAGTGTACAGGATCATAAGGAAGAGGGAGCCCGGATTCGAAATCATATTCGTCAGCAGCGATAGGTAAGCTAATTTTTCGATTCCCCTCCCCCCGTACAACCCGAAAATTTAATCATTCCGGACGGCGCGGCGCGGCGTCGAAGTTCGCGCGTCTGCAGGAAACGCTTAATCCGGTTAAATCGATCGCGGAAAGAATTTCGGATTACGGAACGGATAAGTCCAATAAATGTCCCCAGATTTCAGCGCTGAAAAGGGCGACGGGAATTTATTCGATTCCATTTAATTCAACTGAAAATTCCCTTTTTACGAGTTTTTTATTGCCATATAAGTCTCAATAATATATCTTGATTGATTATTTCTTTTATTGTTTGATATCTTCAGATTCTAACGTTTAAATTAACCTTCATTATATAATTATTCTTGGTATGTAGAAAGATACTATTCTATAATAAATGCATAATTTTGTTTGAAAGATTTACCGCGCATTACTGATCTTTTGCCGTTGTTACGAGGGATAGTACCCGTTCGCATCGTGCGGAGCGCTGGCGAATAGAGTAGCCGCAGGATGTGTACCAACATGTTCAGTTGTATTTCCGCTATCTGTGTTTAAAGTTTTGTCTCGCTGGTATTGACCATACTGTTTATGTGAGTGTTCAAGAAAATAAAGAAGTTAGGGCTGTGATTATATTTCTTAGTGCAAGAGTCATTTGAATGTGCGTCGAGAAAATGTTATAAATGAGTCGTCTATTAGGCGCTGGTGTCTTAATTTCAAGAGGGTCATGTTGACGAGAGTTTGGCACAGACGATTAACTTTTGACCATTCACCCTACAGTCCAGCTCCTTCAGATTACCATCTGTCTACAAAACTCAAGGACTTTTGGGCAGGAAAGAAATTTGAAAGAGATTCAGAGCTGAAAGAAGCTGTGATTACCTATCTCAATACACCAGCGAATATAAATCTGGAATATAAAAACTTGTCACACGTTATGACAAATTCTTAATAAAGAAGAGAATGGTGGCGACCGTTACTACGTGATAATCCATACTTACACTGAATTGACAAATTTACTATTATAACTTTGTGGTTAAAACATTATGAATATTTCAGTTCTATACATTCTTAAATTTGCATGGTAACTATGTAAAGAAGTATGTTCTTTACAAATAAAATGTTATTATTTGTTTATTTATTTTATTTATTTAATCTATGTCATACTTGCTCAAAAAACTGCAGTTATTACAAAAAATTGAAAACATACAAACGAATTTCAACAGCAAGATGTTTTTTTTTTTTAATTTCCAAACTGGATCATACATTTTGTTTGTTTATTAACATTTTACTCCAGCGTTTTAAATTGAATAACAGCACCGCGAAGACATAATACCGATTTTAATTGAATCAACAGAGGCGCTGTTTTTCGGAGATAAATGGCCACGGTTTGAGGGGTGAGGGGGAGGGGGGGGGGTGAGCGCGTTCAATGGGCCTCGAAACAAAAAGTTCCTCTCCAAAATATGATCGACGCTGATAAGGGAAATTGCCCCCGGGACGAAATTTCCACACCCCGGAATATCCGCGCTCGTACCAGCCCTCAACCCCCTGCTCCGAATGAAACATTGCCCTCTTAAATATTATTGTGGAGGAAGTTAATCCGAAATGCGGGATGAGAAACCGCTCGGGCTGTTTGGAGTTATGACGGTATTAAGATTATTAAATTCGATTAGGTACGGAACTCGGCCATCTGCATGTGACCAATGGTGATTTTATGCATGTTGTAATTAAATGATTAAATTTATATTAATTATGTCGCTAAATTATTACCGGTTAATAAAATATTAAAATTGAAAATTTAAAAAAATCGCAATTGTCACATCCAAGAATTATTGGAGCCAGTTTTGGCCTGGACTGACTCATCAAAGTTATTGCACAACGATGAGCAACTAACCAAGGCCAAAAGCCCCTTATTTAAATTTGTTAACCACCCTATACACAGTTTTCACTTTAATTATCTTTGAGATCCTCTGTTAGGTATACAAATGAATAATCCAAATTATTTTAAATGTATTTGAAAATCAGTTGAACAGATTTTGCAGTTATATATTGTTGAGATATAGTGATTAAAAATAACAGTTGGTATGACGGTAAGCCTAACATAACCTTTAAAAGTATTCAGTTCAGTACAGTCGAAAATAACAACAGATAAATTTCATATCCGACACTGCATTCTTTGCAAATTCCAACTGCATTAGCGTGCAACCCTATTTATTCCATTCTGAACGAAGGTATTGTATCGTACGATATGCATGTATTTTAGTTTAAGCGGTTTAAAAGTGGTGATTTTGCCTGAACAACAAACAAAGCTTTGGAGAAGTGAAAGAAAAGGCTTGCTGAAAATTCGGGACAAACGCAGAAAAAGCTTGCAGAACAGCTAAGAGAAACACAGCAATTGATTTCAAAATACCTATTTGAAATAGAAGAAATTCAGAAAGGAGGAAAATGGGTACCCCATAAACTTCCTGAAACCAACAAAATTCAACGAGTTGCAGCATGTCTTTCTCTGCACAATAAAATGCGACGAAAGTCTTTCTTGTGAAAAATTGTGACGGGTGTTACTCTATGATACCGAAACGCAGAATGTCACACATTGCCTACAATACAAAAGACATCATAATAAGTTTTGGCCGAGCTAACCCAGCATATTCACTAAACATTGCTCCTTCCGATATGCATTTTCAATCAGTGGACGAGATCCAAAAATGTCTCGACGAGTTTATCCGGTTCAAAGACGTAACATTTTTCCAAAATGGAATTAGCACCTTGAAGATGATTTAAAATTATAGTAAGCAACGGCGAATAGTTTGATTGAAAAATTTAGTTTACTTTCCTTTAACATAAACCTTGAATTTAACAAAAAAAATAGATTACTTATTTGTACACCTAATGGTATTTTTTGAAACTTCTTCTCTTTATGGTCTTTTTCATATCCATTTCCTTACCTTCCTTACCTTACTTCTTGACATTGACGACATTTCTTTAGCAAAAATGGATCTTTCAGGTACTGCTGGTTATTGATGACATTGCTTAAGATATCTTTCACCTTCTGATCTTTGTTGACATTTTCTTTGGCAAATTAATGATGCTCTTGGTATACAGGCCATCCACAGGTAAATTAAAACAGAATTAAGTCATTTTAATTTATTAAAACTAGGCAGAAACATAGTAAATCTTTCTTTCAAGTTGTATTTTTTTAGTATTTATTAAAAGCACCAATAAAAAATAATTTATTTTTTAAATGGTGGTACTACTGTTTTTTATACTTCCAATCAATCACTAATGGCCACAATAACTGAAATGATGTATCAAAAAGTAAATTTCATTCAAATCGAATAAAGTGTTCAATTGTTATATACAAAGGAAATAATTTTTTTTTGAAACTTTGAAGACAAATTCCGGCTTAACCGTAAATTTTTGGATATAGATAAGTTGTGTTAAATCATCATATTTTGACCCCAGGAATATATGATCCATCCATTTCCCCACATTAACGGGACACCCTGTATAATACTTAAATTAGAAAAAATAAATAGAAGTTTGTTTTTCAAACATAATTAAGTTAATTTGTAAATTTTAAAAATTATTTATAATATTAATAACAGAATGATAAAAATCTCAAGTGTTAGGATCTAAATTAAACCTTGAGGTATACCCTAAGCAAACTTAAAATTAATAAGATAATACAAAAAAAACAGATGGAAATTCTAATAAAAACAATACCAAAGTAAAGCAGACGAAATAAAGAGTCATACAATATTTTATATAAAAAATTGCTTTAAATTACTTGAATTTTATCTTTAAAAAAGTTGAAAAGTTTTTTAAAAACCAAATTTAAAAGGCTGAAAGACCACCGGGCGGTAGCCAATGGAAAAGTGAAGAGAAGCCTCATAGTAATTCTTGTCGTATTATCAAATGTAATACAGTTTCTCTCAGAATTTGAAAATTGCTTAAAAGCGGTTAAAATATATAAAAAGAAATAGAAATTTAGAAAGAACACTTTAATATTTTAAGAAATTAACGTATTCAAATTTGCTTTTAAACAGTTCAATTTTAGAAAAATCAACGGATATTTTGTTTTAAACAGTAGAAAATTTATTTTAATAATTGTTTAAAACATTAATTTTAAGAACAAAAAAAAACAACAGTTTAAAAGTTTCTTCAATTATTTTGCTTAAAAATTAAAAAAAAACAGTTGAAACTTTACAAAAAGTTAATTGAAATTTGTGAAAAAAACAGCTAAATAATTAAAAAAAAAACAATTTAAATTTGCTAAAAAACAATTCAACATTTTTCCAATTACAATTAATTTAAAAAAATGGAAACAGTAGAAAATTGAGAAAAAAATAATAAAAACATCTGAAAACAGTTGGAAATACGCCAGAAAAAAAAATTTAATAATAAAAATAATATATTTTTTAAATTAAAAGCAACAAAAAACGTTAATGTACAAAAACGGTTAAAATTTTACGAAAAAAAAAAACATGTTTTTACAGGTTTTAAATTATTTTCCAAATAAACGCTTTAAAATTCGTTTAAGCCGGTAAAATTTTTATTTAAAAACATGATTTTCTAAAAAAAACTTTTGAAAATTTTAAGAAAAATATTTTGAAATAGTTGAAATTTTCTCAAAAAAAAACAGTTGACTGTTTGTAAGAAAACATCTTAAATTTTGCTTACACAGTTAAAGTGTGAGGAAATGAATTTTCTAAGAAATAAAAACTGTTGAACAGTTTAAGAATTAAAAAAAACAGTTAGGAAATTGTTTTAATTCAAACTATGCTAATTTTATAAGCAAGAAAGTGTTAAAATTAAATAAAATGTAGTTATCACAGAAAAATAATCCAATAAATACAAAAAAACAGTTCAAAATTTATTTATTAGTGGTTGAAATTTTTCAAAACAAACAATTAATTAATTACATAGAAAGTTGAAAATTACTTGGAGTAATGTCTGAACATGTGTCAAAGAAATTAAAAAAAAAACATAATATTGTATGTTTTTTTTCTAACAACAATTTTTTTAAATTTACTTAAAAAAACATTTTAACAACAAACAATTAAATATCAAAATGGTTTTTCTAAAGAAACATTAGAAAATTTGTTTAAAATTGTTAAAAATTAATTAAAGTTGATTTTCTAGTAAAAAATAAAAATTAAAAAATAATATTTTCAAAACCGTTTATAACCTAAACCCAGACAATTATGTTATTATGTTTTTATCACAAAAATAGTGTTTTATCATAATTTAACACGTAGTAACACTCGCAACTATTCGTATCATAAAATCAAACTATTCTAATAAAAAAAAAAAATAAGAAAAAACAATTATACAATGTAACAGAAAACAGTTTAAATGCGCGTTAAAATAAAATTTTATTTTTAAATAAACAATGAACATTTTCTTTAAAATAAATTCATAAAATTTTAGTCATGAGATAAAAAATATGAATTAAGTGTTTAAATTTAACAAGAGAACCATTAAATATATCTATTAAAAAATAGTACAGGTAAAATTTAAAAAAAACACACTCTATAGGGCTAAGATAATAACAAATATTTCGAATTTAACCAAAACAATTCAATAATAATAGTAATATTTTATTTCGTGCTAGAACAATACAGTTAGACAACGAGCTAATAAAATGTGTGCTAAAAAATATTTTTCTAAGAAAGATAACTTTAAGAAACTATTAAAATGTATTCTGAAATAATTGAATATTATTATTTCTATATTATTATTATATTATTATTTTATCTACGATCGTACAGAAAGTAGACGTTTTTGCATCATTTTTCATTGTAAAAGTGGCTTTTTAAATCACTAGTGCTTTTTTACGTTTTTATTGCACGGTAATGTCAAACTGTTTTTATTGCACAGAAATGTCAAATTTGACAGATGAATATATTGTAGCACAAATTTTCGATGATAAACTTATTTTTTTATTAATTGATACAAATAACTAATAAACTATACATAAAATATATAATACAAACGAAATAGCAGATTTAAGAACTCCGAAGATTTCATTTAATGCAAGTCGAAGCGATTACAATAAAGCGAACATTTTTTCTATAAATAATAATGGCGGCCGACATTTGTGCAACTTGTTTACTGGTTGCTAAGCAACGCTTTCATTAGTGCACTGCGGGTAAAATATGTTTTCATTAACTGAATTATTGAAATGACATTAAAATATTACTCATATGAACATAATCTTTAAAAATTGCTATACGATCGAAGATAAAATTTTGTAAGGCACACGTGTAAAAAGTTTCTTTATTGCACGAACTGGCGTTTAAAAACACGAGCGAGGAACGAGCGAGTTTTTTTAAAGCCAGGAGTCATCACTTTTTACACTTGTACCTTAAATAACTATTATGTGATTCAAATAGTTTTCCAAATAAATTTTAAAATTCATTTAAGCCGGTAAAAATTTCATTTAAAAACATAATTTTTTTTTAAAAACTTTTGTAAATTTTAAGAAAAATCTGAATTAAGTTTGCTTTGAAATAGTTGAAATTTTCTCAAAAAAAAAAACAGTTGACTGTTTGTAAGAAAACATCTTAAATTTTGCATACACAGTTAAAATTTGAGGAAATGAATTTTCTAAGAAATAAAAACTGTTAAATAATTTAAGAATAAAAAACCAGTTCGGTTTTTTTTTTAAATTCAAACTATGCTGATTTTATAAGCAAATATTATTTTAAAACTAACTAAAAAAAGCGTTAAAATTAAATAAAATGTAATTATAACAGAAAAATAATTTAAAACATTCAAAAAAAGTAATTCAAGATATATTTATTAGTAGTTGAAAGTTTTCAAAACTAAACAATTAATTACAAAGAAACTTAAAAATTACTTGGGGTTTGAACATGCGACAGAGAAATAAAAAAAAAACATAATATTGTATGTTTTTTTTCTTCTAATAACAAATATTAAATTTACTTTAAAAAGTCAACATTTAAACAAAAAATCAATTACATTTTTCTAAAATGGTTAAAAAATTATAAGAGTTAAGAAATTTTTCAAAACTATTTGTAATCCTAAACTCGATCAATTATTATGTTTTTATCACAAAAAAATAGTGTTTTATCATAATTTAACACGTACTAACACTCGCAACTATTCGTATCATAAAATCGTTTAGAAACTGATTAAATTGATTTGCTTATAAAATTTAAACTATTCTAATTTAAAAAATAAAAATTAAGAAAAAACGGTTAAACAAAGTAACAAAAAACAGTTAAAATGCGCGTAAAAATAAAATTTTATTTTTAAAGAAGAACAATGAAAATTTTCTTTAAAAAAGTTAAAAGTTTTAAGTAATTTTAAAATGTCATGAGATAAAAAATATATGAATACATTGTTTAAATTTAACAAGAGAACAATTAAATATATTTAAATATAGATTTCTAAAGGGGTAAAATAAAAACATATATAATTTGTGCTAAGATAATAACAAATATTTCGAATTTAACCAAAACAATTCAATAATAATAGTAATATTTTATTTCGTGCTAGAACAATACAGTTAGACAAGGAACTAATAAAATATGTGCTAAAAGTTATTTTTCTAAAAAAGATAACTTTAAGAAACTATTAAAGTTTATTCTGAAATAGTTGAAATATTATTACTATATTACTGTTTAAACCAAAATTTGGTTTAAAACAAAAAACAATTAAATATCGAAAATCAAAATAAAAACAAAATTTGGTTTAAAAAGTTAAAAAAATGAAAATAGTTTGAGAAATAAATGATACTTTAAAATAGGAATTATGCTGAAATTAAAAAAACAAACAATATTTGCTACGGTAATAACATAAAGACTTTAATTTGATAAGAAATATTTAAAATTTTGGCAAAAATCATCATAAACAATTTTAAACCAATTTAAATTGGTAAAAGAAAAAAAATTGTTTTGAGAAACAACAAACTGTCGAAGCGCCTTATAAAACCCAAACAGTGTAAAACTTTCTTTGAAATAATTGGAATTGCCAAAAACATTAGAAACAAGAGGTAAAATTTTCTTTAAATTTTTGAAAAAAATATAAGTTTTGCTTAAAACAATTGAAATGACTTATAGGAAAAAACAGTTAAAAAATTCAAGGAAAACAAAAATAATTTGCACAATAAATAATTGACATTTGCAAGAATTCAGTTAAACAATTTAACAAAAACAGTTAGCTATTAGAATGATGCAAAACAAAAAATAAATGAATACATTTTTGAAGAAGAACAATGAAAAAAATCTCAAAGAAGAAACTATCAATTAAAATATTTTTAAAATAAAAGGAGTTTCGACACACTTTGAGAGAAGTAAACTGAAATAAAAAATAACAATAATATCTGCGAAGATAATAACAAATGTTTCAAAATTAATAAAAAAGTAAAAACTAATTCAATATGCCCTAAAAATGATTTTCAGAAAAACAATTAAGAAACAACATTTCATATTGAAATAGTAGGAATTTGTTTATATAATAAACAATTGAAATTTTCGAATAATTCGTAAAATCTACAACAAATGAGTCTTATTAAGACTACAAGAACAAATCACTTTTGAAACAACTACTTCTCTAGCTAATACTTCGACAGACATTGAATGATACAAAAGTAAGTAATTAAATGTCTGTGGAAGTATTAGCTAGAGAAGTAGTTGTTTCAAAAGTGATTTGTTCTTGTAGTCTTAATAAGACTCATTTGTTGTAGATTTTACGAAAATATTTTCGTGTTTTTTCTAATTATTAGTGAATTTTCTACAACGTAAAGGACTTATATATTTTTATTAATTGAAATTTTGGTTGAAAAAGAGAGTTGAAAATTTGTAACAAAAATGACGACAATTTAATAGAACAGTTAAAAAAAAATTAAATGAATTAAAAACACCTTAAAGAAAAAATATAAAAACACCAATTAGACGATAAGAAAAAAATAATTCAAATAAATGAAAAATCATCTGAATATCGTTTTCAAAAATGGAAAAGAATAAAAAATAGGAATCAAGAAATGGCAATTATTTTCTATCGAAAAATTGCTTGGTTTCTTATTATAAAATACTATTGTTTTTGTCTTGTCTGTGTTAAGAAGAAGATTATTTTAACTACACCAGTCTCGCATTTGATCATTTGTTTTCTTGATTTTTATTAGTAGATCATCCTCGTTATTTGCCGAAATTAAAATCGCAGTATCATCGGCAAAGTTAATTATATGGCCCTCAGTAATATGTTCAGCTAGGTCGTTTATATTTAGCAGGAACAACAATGGACCTAAAATTGAACCTTGAACAACACCTTTGTTAATAGGGCATATAGTTAAAGAACTATCGTTGATTTGCACATACATTTTTCAATCATTTAAGAACGATACATAAGATCGGAAGCATTTCCACGGATACTCAGCGAATTTAGTTTATCGCAGACGAATTTAGCAATGATTGTATCAAATGCTTTAGAAAAATCATAAAATAATCCGGACACATGTTTCCCCATATCAATATTTTTTGACACTAGCTCTAAGAGAGCGACATGTGCCGTTTCAGTTGATCAATAGCTAGCATTGATCAATATAGTTCGTTAGTCTTAACACAATAACTTTTTCAAGAATTTTAGAAAATGAATCCATAAGCGCTATTGGTCGAAAATTATTAACATCTGCGCTTGATCCACACTTGTACACAGGAAGTTAAAAGTTTAATTAACGTCCTCAGTTTTAATGAATTCCCAATTTGTATTTTGCAGGTGATATTTTAGTTCATTAATGGTAGTATCATTTATTACGCGCGTATATTTATATGTCGGTATATCATTTGGTAAGTATGAATGCGAGTGTAATCTGTAATTTTAGTGTAGACATTCAGGTGAACATGTTTTATATTGTATTTGTTACACCATGTTTCTGTTAGACAGACAATATTTGGTTTAATCTCATTTAATGTAGCTGTAAGTTCTTCCGTTTTATTATAGATGCTTCGTATATTTTGGTGCAGGATTTTAAATGCAGAGGTAGTATTATTGGTACTATTTACGTTTTTGTAAGAGTTAACGTTTGATCTGGCATTTGATCGAAAGGTAGACTTACGAAAAAAATTGAATTCTCTTACGTTGATACCTTGTGGCCATAGTTTTGAATAGGTTATTATATGGGCATATTCTTCAGCGACGCCGAGCTTAAAACATTCATATTGTTCGCATGAATTTCGGTCTTCATATATTATTGATTCCACAGAAAATTGTATGTCGGGTAATTTTACTGTGAGATATGCCCACAGATTTTCTTCGGTATGAGCTGGCTTGTATTTACCGATATGATACCACTTTTTCTTACATGGTTTGTACACAGCATCGCTTCCTTCGCTTACCTCACCGATAATATTGGTGATTTCTGCTTTCGATTCCAGTGGCAACTTTGTAACTCCAATGATTCTCGAATTCGTATTTATTTTCTTATTGGCATTCGGGCCCGATGAATCGTTAGTATCAGCTGTATTAGTTTTTCGGATTTTTTTTTGAGATTCCTTAGATTGGACCTTTTGTTGTTCTGTCTGCTGGAGCCTCGTCTGTCTAGTCGTATTAATTGGCGAAATGGTGGTGGCGGTGACCTCTTGTGGATTGATTACTGACTGCATAGTTGTTTGAATGATCAGTAACTGGTTTAAGGATCTAATCTGGCCATATAGGAAAGTTACACTATTCTGAAGGTCTCGTGTGACAGTGTTTTTAGATTTTAGTAGTCGTTTTAGATATTTCACTTCCATTTCCACATTTGTTTCGACTACGGTATCGCCACTATATGTCGACGAGTCGAGATCGTCTACACTGTCACTGCCACTTTGTGGTAATGGTGCATCAGAACAGCAATTTATTAAGTCTTTGTTAATTTGGATCACATTCTTCATATATTTGATGCAACCGGGATGCATTTTTGTCCGCACTTCACGCACTTTGGTTCACTTTGGGGTATATTTCGACACCATTTGCACTTTTCGTTGGGAAGGTTCACACATAAGCCCGTCTGTTTCGCCGCCATTTTAATATCCTTTACCTTTGCCAAAAATCTGAATTTATGTCGAGTTTAGGTAAAACAACAAGGAGTTATGTACAAATTTATAGAACTCACAAGAACAATTAACTATATTAAGTTGTTAGTAGGAATCAACATCTCTATAAAGGCGTATGGATCCAGTTGTCCGCTAAAGAGGAGATCTCCCTCCAGAGACGTGCCCTGTTGGAACAAGGATTTAGATCGCCTCAAGATTCTAACAGCGCGAAGAAATCGGGCAACTGGAATGCCTATAGATAGGCATTGTCGGAATATAATCAACGTATTTATTTGCTCAAAACATTAGACGAAGTTTAACCATTAAGAGGCTACCACTTAACCCGAAAAGGAAAACAGATGAACATTCTGTGAGGGAGTTACTGATATAATCCCAACAGCCTGGCTCCACAAAATTATGTCCAAATATCACTCCACTAGCATCGGGCTAATAAAAAAACCTTATGACAACACAAATTTCAATTAAGAAGGTATCGACATACCCAAAATTAGTTGGATCAAAACCGTAAGATCATCAGAATCAAAATGATGGTTATCAGCAAATGATTTACCGTGGTGGATGACCTCCAAATGCCTTTGGTTGATAAGCGTTATTGTAAGACATATCAATTACCAGTGGTAAATATGATAACATAATATTGTCCTTAGCCCAAGACGTCCTCAATGCCATAGTTAAATGGTGTTTGAGGGAAAGCTTGAAACTTTCAAATCCGAAGAGCTTCCTTTCACTAATCGTAAAAAACTAAATATAAAAGTTGCCAAAGTAAAATGACAAGAAATAGTAGGGTATTAGTACAAAAGATCTAACCAAGGCGCAGTGGTGTAAGGCTGTCTATAGCCAAATTACTCCGTTTAATCTATTTTATTGATTCTATTAAAATACTGTATTTATTCGTTTTTAGATTTCATTCATGTCCAAATCTTGGATTAGATACAATTTCATTTTAAATAATAGAAATGCGATAGATTTAATTTATTTTACTCTTACTCAAAGTTCCTAAATTTTCAAACTTAAACCCATGACTGAAAGTATATTCCTAAAATAGCACACAGAAGTACTTTAACTTAAATTATTTATTGATCCAACACCTACATCAATGAATAACCTTTCAAGTTAAAATAGTTGTGAAATTCCCGGAGGCACGAGGTCTTATCAACGTTCCCATTAAACAGCGGTTGCCAGTAATAACTCTGAAATGAACTTTCCACTAGTTTCCATTCAAACTAGCATAAAGATGCATAAAACCGAACTTTATATTATTGCCACGCAAGAAAATAAAAATTATCTCGTATTTGACTTCAGTAGAAACTAAACTCGAATATCGGGTAAAACAAACTTAAGCGGGATAAATCACACTTCCTTAGAAAGTTTAGATTCAGACTTGACAAAGAAATTTATTCATGCTGAATATCTGGTTTTAAGTAAATCTTGTATTAAACTGAAATACTTACTGTGTTTTTACCACAAAAAAAATAAATTACAAAAACATGACTCAAGTTTCAACATTCTTGTGATTTTTCGAATAAATGTATTTAAATTATTATTTATGAAGTTTGTAATGGATGTTAATAATGCATTCGATAAATTCCTTACTTCATTGCTACTGCAAAGCTTTAGACAATATGTGGCACATTAACGGTATTACTTTGCTTTATGGCTAAGTATCCATAAAGCAAAGTAATACCGTTAATAGTTAAAACTCTAACATCTTCAACTGTGTTACGTTGATGAGATCCAAAGTAAATCGAAACTGGTGACTGGTATTGATAGGGAAACAATAATATGAATTTAGTTTCAATATAACTTAAGGTATATATGTACTTTAAATCATTTAGTGATAACTAAAGCAAACTTTTTTATCTCCAGTGTATTGCCAACAAATTTCCCCCCTCTGAAATCAATTTACGAACTATTAAGTGCCAGCACACGATAAAATCTCGATCCGAGCAAAACGGCTTTCTGCGTTTGTACAGTTTTATCGGCTTCGGTGTGTTCTGCGAGTGCACTAAGCCCTTCGTACAATTGAAGCTACATTGCCGAGGAAAACTTTTTAATAAACGAACAACGGCGTCGGCGATGGATTTGCATAATCGGGCTAATACCCGCACTTCTCCATCTGGAGAAGTTGCCCTTTTTTACGACAGGCCCTCGGGGGCGCCTCTATCGATTGATGGAGAAGTGCGAGATGAGAAACGGGATTTTCATAACGATTACAACACAATATCTTGAGGGGGGGAAATTTGATAAAGGCCGCTTTCGAAGATGAATATTTGTTTTTATTGGCGTGGCTGAAATGGAAACAATACGAGATGGGATTGATGAAGTAGAGATTGTATCTTTACAATCTATTGGAAGGATATGAAAGATGACTTGAAAAGAAAATCTTGGATTAGTAGATAATAATAACTTAGTATTTTTATATGATAGATAGCTACTAAGAAGTAAGTAGTTTTTCCTTGGTGGATATTTAAGTAATATTAATGCTGATAAGTTTTTTTGTTTAAAATATTTTTAGGTAAATCTAATAATTGTCTAATTATTTCTGCAAGGATAAGAAAATGTTGTTACATTAAAGACTTTTCCTATTGATTTGCTTCTTTAAATAACATACTTAAATTACCATTGGGTTTGAGTGGAAAATCATCTACAAGAGTGAATTCTTTATTGAAGATACTTATACGAAAATCAGGTGAATAAATACCTTTTATATTAAAAAATTATTCAAACCCTTCAAAAACAACACCGCGCCGATATTAATAAAAAATTCCTCTCACCCGAGTCTAGTCCTTCCAGCCCTCATCCCTAAATCCTTTTTTTCCCTCTATTATAATCTCATAACTCGAGTACTCGCTGAGGTATGCAAAATCTATACCGAAAAAAAACCTCTTAAATATTTCAAACGGCTTGATTTCGAAAATTTCCCTAAAATATGAGAAAAGTTCACAAATAAAACGGGAATTCGTAAAAGGGCTCAGTTCGGCCCCCCTCCTCGGCGCAAAGAAAAACAATGCGACCCCCTTTTTCACCCCGTTCCCCCCGCCTCACCTGGGAGTTTGTAGATAAATCTACCCCTACCCCGCTTTCTTTTTTTGTGTTTGTTTCTTCCGAGGGCGGCCCGCAAAGTAAATCTCGACCTTTTTGTTTGCGGGAGGGGGGACGGCAAATAGAGATCGGGACTCTCGTAATGAAATGGAAAATCCAATTTGCATGCCGGGACCCTCGCGGAAATAAAGCCTCGTAATTTATCGTTGAAAATATTCCCTCGAAATAGTACAGAAAAATAAAATAAACGAAACAAAGCAGGTGGATATCAAATATATAGCCTCATCTACACTTCATCAAGTATTGGAACAGTGCATATACTTGTGTCTCGAGTTGCAATCAACATAACCACTTTTCTGGTGCTCATCAAAACCTTCCATAGCCTAAAATGTAAACTGGGAAGTGGCGTTTGTTGGAATAATGCACACTAAGCAAAATGTAAAATACAGCAAAAAACAAATTAATTGAAGAAAGAAGTCTTTGGAAAGTGACCACATTTTTATGCATCAAAAGGTCAACATTTTAAACAGAAAATGATTGATTTCATCAGCTTAAAATAGAAATGTTACTAATGATATAAACTTTGGACGTTTATTTCTTCTGTCCTCAACCACACAAAGTAATAATTAATGCTTTAAAACGTGCCACAAAACATAAAACCTTACCGTATTTCCGCCACAATAAATCGTGAATGTGTTGTATTCGTTTCCCTTGACATTACCAGGATGTAGTATATCGTTCCAGAAATACGTATGTGGCCGGTCTGTTGACGGTGTGGAAACAATAACCTGTTTTATATAAAGGGGAAAAATATGAATATTAAGGGTGTGTCAGAATTGAATGCATCATCCTCGCGGGAGGCAGCCCAATCAGAATTAAACGCCCCATTTCCAGGAGCACGTCATCGTGCACGCATTAATTTCAGGAACATGAAGAGGGGTTTTTGCGGTGATTGATGGTAGGATGAGGGGAGAGGTAAATCGGGTGAAATTAGACGCCGGACAGGGAGGATCGAGAGGACAATACATTTTTATGCCGGGGGCTTAATTAACACGGCTGATTGATGGTCATCCACCGTTGTCACGCCGACACGTTTCGAGCATGAAAATAATCAGTCGTATTAATTTCGGATCTGATTTTTTTATTGACGAAATAAATATGATTCAATAAAAAAAGTTTTAATAAAATAAATTCTTTTAAAGGCACCTGATGCCCAATTCCTACAAGTCTAAACAATTTACAGACTATGCCCGAGTCTGTAAATAATTTATATGGCATATTTCATATTAATTAACATAACATAAGACTTCTTTGTAATTAGTTAACTTTTAATTAAATTATTTTAGAACTTGAAACCGTATTTATATATTCTCACTACAAAAAATTGGAGCATAATCATACTTTCTCAGTATTATGTTGAGAAGAGCTAATTTTATGATAATTAATTAGCCTTTGAAATTTATTTACTATATTAATTATCTAATAATTTGTTAAAAATGATATTTGTTATTCATTTCTTTTTAATCAAGAACTTTATAAGATATTGATTTTTATAAGCATGTTGTTCAGCTTCTCGTTATAATCAAGTATTGTTTGAACAGTTTTATAAATTTCGACATATTGAGAAAATAAAAATCGGAAAAACGAATTTTAACAAAAGCTTTTTAGTTGCTCCATCAAATAAACCCCTGAATTACTTAGCAGCAACTATAATAATTATTTTAAATTAGAGTCTATTCTCAAATTTGCAAAACGGCTACTTACAATTAAATCAACATTTTTTTTAATTATCTTTAGTTACAAGAGGATAATTTATTTTCACATATATGAAGGTAGACTTTTTTTGTCTGGAAACTTTTAGAAATTTTTTTAAATAAAACTTGTTAGATAAAATTTATTAATATAAATTTGTCACAACCTTTTGTAACTTCAAGAAAAAAAAATAATTCCTTGCAATTCAATAAGAACGTACTAATTAAGTAAGTGATCTTCAAAATGAAACTGTATTAGTTTAAAGCTTTAAATCTCTTAAAATAAATTACGGAAAAAGTTTATAAATTGTTAACCACACATTAACATTAAGGTCGAAGGTAAGGTTATAATAAACAAAATGTTGTCTTTTCCGTGAAAATAAAAATATAAGAAGCCAATGAAAAAAAAAGAAGAAGAGAAGCAGCATAGTAATTGTTGTCGTATTATTCATGTAACACTACTTTCAATAGAGATGTTTATCTCTCTAAAAATATAAATATACATATCGTATCTCATTTTATTAATAATTAATATTAAATTTAGTTAATATTTTTCAATAAAAAATATTATTTGTATAATTAAAGAAAGGACTTGTAACATATGTATCTTAAATTTACTATTATTTATTAACATTTTCTTTTATGTTTACTATTTACATTATTAGGATATGAACATACCGCTCAAATTCTGCTAACTCGGATAGTTTAAAATAGCAATATTCTGCTTAACTTTAAGCCATGGATTTATTATATCGAATGGAATTTTTTACTTGCGTAATAATAGGAAACGGTCGTTTTAACACTCGGAGTGTTATTCGTTTTTGTATTCGCAGGTATATTTTAACGGGATTATCAGCAGTAGTATCCGTTTTTAAGCAAGGAGAGAAAACTCATCATGGACACCCCTTTAGTAGGGTAGTGTCAGACTTCTACTGACTAAAATCTCTTCTACGAGATTTTCTTCTAAGGAACTAGTACATTACCAAAGGTTCGCTGGAGAACGTCGTGTTGTCTTTTGTGTAGAATTTGGTATTCTGCCAGACTCTAGAAAATGTTTATGCAATCTATTACCTTCAAAAGCTAATAGTGGGTAAAAGGCCAAGGATTTTGTGGTGTTCGTAGAAGATCGATAAATGAAAGAACATACTTTTTTCTAGAACTTATTCAGAAGGCTAAGCAAAGTGATGGGCAGTAATTTGGGAAAAAGTTTCCTAGCCTTGATGATACTCACCTGAAGTAGCTTTTAATCAGGTGGAAAAGATCCCAAATCCCTAGCAGCATAAATAACACTGTTGTATCCTTTCTTTTTACTTTACAGATACCATATCAAAAATAATCAAAACTACTAATTATAAGTTAGCGTAAATGTAAACAATAAATAGATATACAAAGATATATGTAAAGCGCAATTAGTTATGGCTGATTCTACACTTAACTGTTTTTACAATTTTACCTAAAGTGTCACTGAAAAGGTCAAGGTCATAGCAATATTTATTTACGTAAGAATACATCGAATAGATAGGAGAGTGTAAGCGATAATTTTTTTTGCAATTATCCAAATAGAAAAGATGTGTCTGACGAGATCTATTAGACAGTACATAATAGTTTAGTTTGGATAATAACGTCTCGTCAGATATCTGTCCTTTGATTAATATATACAATTTGAGAAAAGATACGGCGGGCTTCAAGGCTTTGATATCCAAACTCGTCCAAGAGACCCGGATAGTCAAAGTAATGCGGTAAATAAGTACCATGTTTACGAAAGTAAAGGGTTTTTAAAAATTTATTTGTACCTTTTCAAGGTTTGTTTGCATTATAATACAGACTCCACACGACTGACGAGTACTCGAGTTTACTACGTATAAAACTGTTGTAAAAGGCAAGTGGTTCAAGATGGATAAACATTTTGGTATTTCGTAAGAAAAATCCAAGAATCTTTTGACAATCAGAAACTATCTTTTGAAAGTGATCTGTGAAACATAACTTATTATCCATAAGTACCCCAAGGTCGTTAAAGTTAGTAACACGTTCCAAAGTTGAATCTAGAACTTTATAGTTGAAAAGTAAGCTACTGTGTTTTCTGCTAAATGATACAACTTTGCATTTATTAGTATTAGACTCTAATTCATTTTTGATACACCAATCGACTAATAATGAAATGTCATGTTGAAGAGTGAGGCAATCGCCAGTAAAGTGGAAATGTCGCCAAAACCCCGGGCTTTGCGGTACTTGAGCTTTTTAATCAGCCCATCAAGCTTATCGAGAATAGCTAAATCAAAGGACCACGATCATTAATTCTTACGTACAATATGATGGTATGGTATTTTTGACCACAGAGATGAAGTCATCCTTGCCACTAGAATTTAAAGTGAGTCGACGCTCTAGGGTGTCAGAAAATGCTTCGGCCTGTTGATATCAGTAAAAACAATTGATCACGACGCAGCCCTTGATTGCTGGAGTGATATTTCTTGAGTGACTGGAGGAACTTTAATACAGAACTCGGATCAACGTTTATTGACTCAAGTCAGTGGGTAATTTAAATTTTACTGGACAAGCTCATTTATGTATTCCCATACGGAAAGACAGATTTTGTGTGCTAGCTCCTTTAGCGGAAGATCTGTTTTTTTTCAAATGAATGACTTGGGTCAAATGGAATATAATATTCATTGTTGTACAAAGGGGCAAATTATTTGAAAATTTACATATTTATTAAAGGAGAATTATTAACTTCTATTTGATCATTTATTCAGGTATTCTATCTGTTTTATTATTAAATGATCAAATAGAAGTTAATAATTCTCCTTTAATAAATATGTAAATTTTCAAATAATTTGCCCATTTGTACAACAACAAAAAATTCTGCCTGAAACCGAATTCACCACATAAAAAAGAACACATTAATGAAAAAAGAGCATAAATACTCATTAAAATATCCGAAGGGCAAAAACTGGGAACAAAAATCTAAAGATTGGATTTTTATATTAATCAAGGTTTAATATCCTCGATTTCCTCCAAATAAAAATCCAAAGATCAAATTATTTTAAAGATAAATAAAGGAAATACGATTATATTCATTGATAAACACGCATCCTGGAGATAATGGTTGCGACCGTTACTACGTGATAATTCATACTTACACTGAATTGAAAAATTTACTTTGAAGCATGGTGAAATTTTCAATTCAGTTTAAATATGAGTCCACCGCCAAAGTACAAAATGGTGATATGGCGATCATGGTAGTTTCCCTACTTGGATATAATGTGGGGTAGAAGGACGGTATTGGGTGAAAAAGATTGAGCCGTAGTCTAACAGGGGCAAATAGATTTATAAATGTTGGTTGCAGTTTTGGTTGTGATGCCTAGATTTTAATAAGTTAGAGCTCGAAAATGCCGGCCCTGGTTTTGTTTATGATAGTTTATGATCGAATATGATTCCTAGGTATTTGCAGGTGTGAGATGGTGGGCTAATTAACAATTGTATATAATTAAATATATTCAAGTATCCTTGCACACTAAAAATCTCAAATAAAACTTTGTCTACCACTTTCTAGCAAGTAGCAATTTTACTTATGGAAACATCTAATAGACAAGTGTAGAAATTAATGCTTTTTACAAGAATGAAAATTATGATGTGATATTAATTGTATTTTTTTTTAAATTTTCTTATTTATTTAGAAAAATATTGTGATTTTTGAATATTTTTGCATGAGAAACATCGCTGTTCTTGGTCTAGCCGTACTTTTTCTATAAATTATAGAACGAACGATTGTCAGGAATGAAGGTTAAGGAAATTGGCAACACAACTAAATTTTAAACACACGGCATCGGCATCCATAAGCAGAAACTCTATACACGTTCTAACTAGTAGTCAACTAGCATATTATAACTTTGTTTGTCATGGTTTTTCTTTTCCATTGTAGATATTTGCTAATTAAAATGTTACTATTTGTTCAATAAGTGAATTGTTTACATCCCATAGTTTTATAAGAATTTAGATGTCATGTTTCCATCTGCTATGATTTTTAAGAAACTTGCTATACGTTTATCTGCCATTGTTAATCGAATCTGTATCCCTATAAATAATCAAAATTTTTATTTAACATCAGTGACTACTTTTTGTAATTTCATTTTTAAGAATAAGGAACCATAGTCTTAGTTAAATATATTTTAAGATTTACCAAACGGACGTACGATAATAAGTTTCTTTTATTAATCCAAATTGTCTACATCGTTTACATATTTACATAAAACTTGATAAATATTCAGAAAGTTTTGATCACAAATTGGAAATGCAGAGTTCATAATTTAGTACCTACAGGTGGCAATTGGAGATCTTCATGATATTGATAAGAATAGGTAATATAAGAATTTATTGGTGCTTTTACATTACGTTTCAACAAATCAAAAAATATAAATAACAATCTTTAAAAATTAATAAATACATATTAATGAGCTAAGAACTGAAATTAAGGCCAAAGTTAAGAGATTTACAGTTGGGCGGATACCTACTCAACACTAACAGATTATAATACAAGATTAACAATAGTACAAAATGAAAAACGAAGTCCCAACTGAGCAGCTCCAAAAATACCCAAAAAGAAGTTAAAGTAATTATTAGGAAAGTTTGTACAATCCTTTTGTAATTAAGGATGGAGTTTACTCCTCATTTAAGATCGGTGTGCAAAATGAGTCACCTACTCGCAACAACACATTTGTTTAGAAATTTTTCAGTAATAAAAATAATACAAAGAATTCTGCAAATTTTAACTACTTACAAAACTGGATCATCTAAAATAATATAACTATATATAAAAATATTGTCAATTTCGTTTTAATAAAAAGTAATATACTATAGACTTTTTTGCCATCAAAAAAAAATAGTGATACCAAAAACCTACTTCAACCTAAAACTTTGAACATATTTACAAAACTTCATTTTTAAAAAAAAATCTTTGTTCACTTAAAAACATAATATGTAGTAAATCTTGTCATAAAAGTCGTTTAAAAATGAATTATAAATTAGAAGCTCCTACTATTACCCCTTTTAATCTAAAAAAGATAGAAGATAAGGCGTGTTTAATTAGTCCAAATTTGAGAATTTGATTTCGTACGTATAAAATATAATTTGAAATAATTTATATATTTCAGCTGCAACTTTAGTTTTATTATTATTAAAATTTTGGCTATCCCTCTCTCTCTCTTTTCTAGTCTTGCTCTCCATATATATATCTCTCACAGTTTAATTTCAAGTATAAACTCTCACTTTTCACCCACACATCAATCCACTTTAGTTGCCGGAAAAAGGTAAGAAATGAATTGATGACTGCAGGCCCGCACCCAATATTTTCCAATCCCGCCGATCGGACAAGACGTATGCACCCCCTTTTAACCCCCAAGCAGGAAAAATGACTCATTCCGCATGATATATTTCCAATGAATACACTATCGCATGCAAACATGCAAACCCTCGACGAACTTTGTTCACTTCATCAAGTTTATATAAGCTAAAAATATTATAAATAAAAATTACTGATTTTTAACTATATAACAAATCGGTAATAAATTCTTGAATTTTGAAGGCGTTCACTTTATTACCATTCATTCACCATTATTAAATAGCACCTTTATAGTAATATCTTTTAAAGTATATTTTATTAATCTGCCTGATCTACAATCTATCATAAAGTAATTGCCTCATTTTTAGTTTTACACATGTCATAGAAATATTCGTTTACACATAGTATATACTGTTATGAATACATTACAAAAAAGAACAAATCATTTGAATAGAGAAAAAGCGGAACCTGAAAATACAGCCACAGCATTGATGCAAGACATTTCGACAAATGCGGATGTAATTTTTGGGAGAGGGCCAGGACGAGAAAATATCGCACGGATTCGGGGGGACGAAATGGTGGAGGGTGCGTGTCCGTAAAAAATTATTGTAATGACAGTATTGGAACGGCACTGTCGTATTTCTTACGGCATACGCAATTTTATTTCCTTTATGGAAATCGAAAAAAGAAGAGAAAGAAAAAATGTCATAGCATTTATTATTGAAACCACATTACCATAGGGATGAATTATGTTTGCCACAAAAAAAACATCTATTTCTAACGATTATTCCAATTGTAATGCACGAACGATATTGACTTTTATATTGTAGGGGAGGAATGGGGACTGTATAATTTATAAGGAGACTACTATACTAAACCGTATTTAATATTGAAATAGTCATCAATATTGATATTGAAATATTGTAGACCTAACTATTAAAGGTTTGAGTTTACTTGAAACATTTTAAAAATTTTCATTTTTAAAATACTTCACGTAAACTCAAACTCTTAATGTCAGGTCTACAATATTCTACAATTACTCAAATTTTACAAGAGAAGTAAGAAATAAAACTGTCATTTTCATTTGTAGACTTATTAATTATTTATTTATAGAACTGTCATAAAAAGCTGAAGTTTATTGAGTAATGTTCTTTCGCTTCTATTTGTCGTAATCAATACCATCAATTAATCAGGGACATTTCTGGCGATTCCTGAGAGAAAACCTCCGATGCGTGAAAACACTATAATTAATGGCATAACAAGTATTATGACACGTTTTCTATAAAATCCCACCGGACATAAATCACCTCGCGCTCGGGATAAATCATTTCTGGCGAAGGTAAATATAGCTCGAAAACGTCAAAACCGCCCTTTATTTATGGCGGGCCGTCTCCTAGAGAAGCACACAGAGCGCGTTCAACCCCAACGTGCCCGTTATCTAGCAGCGCCTACAATATTTCAACCTGTCCCGCCGCCTCCCCTCTCGTGTGTTCAAACCCGGGGGTGGCTTGCTGCCGAAGAAAAAAAAATCCAATAATAACGATTATAACCCTCGCAGGAGGAGGCGAATGGAAGCCGCAACGATAAATATATACGACGGTAACGTTATTAGGAAAGATGATTTATTTTTTTATGAGTTTAAGCTACTAGTAAATATGATTATTACATTAAAATAGAAATTTAAAATAAAACAATAGGCGTTGATATATTTTGCTGCATAAAAACAATTATTAAAATATATAATGTACGTAATCTAGAAATCTGAGGAGTTTCTTTAATATTTTGAAAATTAACAGTCCAGGTGATGCCATCTGACAACCGATGTCCCTAACATAAGGTTACCTTTTGTCAGTAGAATTACTCAAAACGTTTTGATGATGGGCCATTTGTGTTGTTTACAATGACATGAATAATTCTTGTCGACCAAGAAACGTATATTAATGAGTTAATTTTCTACAACAACCTAAAAGACTAATAAAAAAGAAATTTGCATATTTAGCAATAAAACTTAGTGGTCTTAGATTTCGATAGGTTCTACAATGTTTACATAGTTTAAGAAATTCCAATTTCCTTTCTGTTTAATGCATTTTAATATTGTTAAACTGTTAACAGTATAGGCATCATCATTTACAAATAATAATAATATATAGTCACTTAATAAAGTCCTTGTTATACAAAGTTTTCATTTTAATATTGATGTATAGAAAATATCATTATACAATTTATTCCCATTATTATTTCAAACTAAGACATTTTATCGACCATGCCATTATCATCGCCCATTTTCCGCGGGATTATAAATCACCCCGTCTAATGTCATTAATAACCCCGGCGTTCTCCTGAAATACCAGCGAAAGGCGTCAAAATTGCACATTAACGCCCCATTGAGCCGTTATCTTTTTGTGCCGGGGGAAAAAAGTATTAAGCTCGGGGGATGGCACTTTACATATTTAAGCCGTTTTGATAGCCTACATCCACGCTTTTATGGATTGTGTGCGGAATAAGACTACAGCAGCAGGCAAACAGGCCGCTGCTCTCTTATCGTGTCCGAAAGACAAATATTTGCGAACGGTCGAACGAGGCCAACCCAACGGAATCACGTCCTAAATACGGACGTAAGTAAACTGGCACGACCTTTGCTGAGGGATCGGACGGATATTGGGGTTTATAGGTGACGACCTTTGGTTTTATATGATGTTATTAAGTTTTGTCGAAGTTATCAAGTATTTATGAGGCGTAGTTTGTCTTTTGTTCTTACTAGAGTATTTTTTGCTAACTCTATTTAAACCTTATAATATAATAATATATGATTGACTATATATAATTAAAATGATAAATAATATAAAACATACGTTCAACATAAGGCATTTATGTTCAGATTTTGAAATGAATTATCAATCCGTAATTGAAAAATCCTGTCTTCTTATGAGAAGAATTACTTACAAAAAACTTGAGGTACAATTTAGAAACGCATTTCAATAATGCAAGCTTCTACTTATATCTACTATACCATATATCACAAAAATGTGTTTAAATGCTATTTTATCCTCTCACCTATTATAAAAAGGTCTCGAGATAATTTTAAATTCTCTAACACAGAGAAAAAACAGACTGAATATTAATTGATATTATTACCTGTCACTCATAAGAATCTAGTGCAATGTTTAGATAATAGATGGCACCTCTATGGTAATATCTTAGAACGTACATCATTACTTCAGGCTTTTGAGATCATAGCTAACGTATTAATAAAACTGGGATTTAATTAAGTAAAGAGTCTTTATTAAACTAATTAAAGTGTTAAATTAGAAGAACAGTTTAGAGAGACGATGTACACGCGTAACAGTATGTGTGCGAGAGAGATTTTATATCGTGTCGTGTGGCGGCGCCACTAGACAGAGCGCGTGATTCAAATTGTATGTCAACACCCTCCCTCAATTTTAATCATTAAATAAACAAAAGAGAAGAAATAAAAAAAATTATCCCAACCCCAAACCCTTACAATGTTTTTCATGCGCAAATTTAGTCACTGGCTTGGTGAGGACATCCGCCAGTTGCTCCTCAGTTGGAATAAAACGCAAGTCTATTACTCCTTCAGCCACCTTCTGTCTGATAAAATGATGTTTCAAATCAATGTGCTTCAGGCGATTATGCTTTTCTGGGTTTCTAGCGACTTTCATGGCGGACTGATTGTCTTCATGGATTAAGACCTTTTCCCGACTACCACAAATTTGTAATTCAAGGAGCAGGTTGCGGATCCAGCAGGCTTCGCTAACTGCCATTGAAAGTGCAACATATTCCGATTCAGTCGAAGAGAGTGCAACTGTTTGCTGCTTTCTGGATGCCCACGAAATTGTATTTCCATACACCTTAAAAGCGTATCCTGAAGTGGATTTCCTGTCCTCCACATCACTGCCCCAGTCAGCATCCACATAACCTTCATTGATATCTGCAACATTGTTCTTGCAAAATCTTAGCCTGTATTCAATCGTGCCTTTCAGGTATCTCAATACTCGCTTCAACGCTTTGTAAAGGGCTTCGGACGCTCTACCTTGAAAACGACTTAAAATATTTAAAGTCGCGCAAATGTCTGGACGACTGCCCAGCATCGCGTACATCAAGCTGCCTATTAATTTCCTGCAACGATGTTCCATTTCCATGTTTTCTGATTCAGTTCGTTGTAATTCATTCGTTTTAAAATTTAGATCCAAAGGTGTAGCTATCGGCTTGCAATCTTCCATGGAATAAATCTTTATGATGCCTCTTATGTAGTCTGCTTGGTCTATCTCAATTATTCCGTCATGAATGTTTTGATTGACTCTCAAACCCAAGTATGTCGAGACTCCTCCCATTTCCTTCATTTCAAAATTTTCGGAAAGTCTTTGTTTTAGCTGCCCTATATCTGTAGCGCTTGAGCCTGTAATCAAAAGATCATCAACATACAACAGGACATAAATCCTATTTGCTTGGCTTTCACGAAAATATAGACAATAATCGTTCAAAGAACGTTCAAAATTTTCGCTTCGCATGAAACCATCGAACTTCTCATTCCAGCGTCGTGGTGATTGCTTTAACCCATACAAAGCTTTGTTCAATTTAAGCCTACAATTTAAGTTTTGGCATTCCACGCCTTCGGGAATTTCCAGAAAAACATCTTCTTTAATGTCGCCATTTAGAAACGCACATTTAACATCCATCTGATGAACTCGATAATCAAATTTGACTGCTAACGAAAGGACAATTCGCATTGTAGTTAACTTTGCAACAGGCGCGTAGACGTCCGATAAAACAGGAACCTTTTGTTGGAAGCCCCTTGCTACCAATCTTGCCTTATACTGGTATTTGTCAGGGTCATCAGTCTTCTTTCGTTTAAACACCCACCTGGTTTCTATAGTTTTCATGTTCTCTGTCGGATTTACTTCAGTCCAAGTGTTGTTTCTGGCCAGTGAACTCAATTCATCTTTGACAGCCCTTTTCCAGTCTTCAGCTTCCGTACTCTTCATAGCTTCTTTAAAAGATCTTGGTTCCTCCACAATGTAACCCATGAACGCGTTGTCTAAGTTCATCTCATATTCTAGGAGGTGCTGCGGCAACTGACGCTCTCTCCTCGGACGCTGTTGTCCGCCTTCAAGCTCTTCCTCTTCTAATATTTCCTCGTCCTCATCTTCTTCATTTTGGATCTCTTCTTCAGGATAATCCTCTTCCTCAGCAACGTTATCATCGACGACTCTTTCATGCTCTCGAATACCATTAGGAATAAATTTGAAATCTCTAGAAAACTCGACTTCATTAGTACTTTGAATTAATACTCTGATACCTTTAACGGTGTCGTCGTAACCAATTAGAATTCCTCTCTAAGCCTTAGGGTCCCACTTCTTCCTTTTATTCTTTGGGATATGAATATAGACTTCATCGCCGAATACACCCAGATTAGCTGCATCAAACTTCTTCCTTTCCCAAGACTCGAATGGTGTTTTTCCTGGATCTGAACTTTTATTTGTACGGTTAAGAACGTAGACCACCATATTAACTGCCTCTGCCCATAAATTCTTAGACAATCCTTTTGCATTGAGCATGGTGCGTGCTGCTTCAACAATGGTTCTCATTTCTCTCTCTGCTCTACCGTTCTGTTGTGGCGTATATGGTACTGAACACTGATTGCTTATTCCGTTATCTTCAAAAAGTTTCTTAACAAAATTATTAATAAATTCTGTCCCGTTATCAGACCTCCCGGTTTTGACACGATTTCCCATGTTTTCGGCACGTTTCAGGAAGACTTCTATTTTTCGACCCACTTGATCTTTGTCACGGAGAAAATATACCGTCCGGAAGTTACTATGATCATCTTTAATAAGGAGGAAATACTTTGCGCCTCCTAGGGAAACTTCTTCCATGGGTCCACATAAGTCTATATGTACCATTTCACCAGGAGTTGTACACCTATTGCTACTTAATGGAAATGATAATCTATGGAATTTTCCCACTTGGCATGGCTCGCAATATTCGGTGCTATTTTCGTACTCAATACCCTCCCTTTTTAAAAACTCTTTGACATACCCGAAGTTTTGATGTACCATGCGATCGTGCCACACTTTCAAACTGTCTTTTTGCCTCTTTCCAATAAGACCCACTTTATGTGGTTCAGCCTCAAAGTTCATTTTGTATAATTTTCCTTGCCTCATTGATTCAGCACACACTATACCTGCACTGTTCATGAACTTGCTTGTTGTTTTGTCTGCCCACATCGTGTAGCCATTGTCCAACGCTGCACCTTTCGAAAAAAGATTACAAAGCAACTCTGGCACAAACAGAACATCCCTTAAAATGGAGTTAATGTTCTTGTCACCGACAACAACTTCAACGGTGCCTGAACCTGGAGCTTTGATTACATTTCCGTCACCAATACGCACAGATTTTTCATGACGGAAATCAGTGTATGAAGTGAACTGATCTTTATTCCTGCACATGTGTTCACTGGCACCACTGTCCAGATACCAACTGTCCTTGCAAACATCATTATTTATAAATGCAGCACTAAAAAAAGCCTGCCGATTCCAGTCTGCTTTGTCCTTATTCTTATTCTTGTCAGCCAATTTTGGGCAATCCTTAATTAAGTGGCCAAACTCTTTACAATATCGGCATACTATTTCTTTGCAATCAGCCTTTAAATGCCCTGATTTTCCACAGGCGAAACACTTTGGCGGCCCGACTCCGTAATTTGTCTTTATTGCTTTAAATGCGTTTGTGTTTGTATCGCCACTACGACTTTTCAGGCGTTCCTCCTCAATTAACAGCCGTGCAACTAATTCATTCAATGTTTGTTTCTCAATTGGCACAGAGTCCCATGCAGATACAAAATGTTGTAAACTCTCAGGTAATGACATCAGCACTTTAGTAATGAGCATTCGTTGGGATACTTCCTCACCCATGCACTTTAACTGACTTGCTAGATCTTCAATTGAAGATACAAACACAGCAACTCCCTTTGCTTCATCATATGTTGCAGTAAAAAACTTTTGTTGTACAAGATGAATACTGGACTCAGACTTAAACTCATAAATGCTTAGCAGCTTGTCCCACATCTCTTTCGCAGTGTCACATGTTAAAACATGACGCATTGCCCCTTCATCTAATGCTGAGACAATGACATGTTGAGCTTTGGCTTCTCGTGATTTCACTTCTTTCTTTAACTGTGCATTTGAATTGTCACTGCAGATATCATTTCCTTGAACTGCCTTCAGCAGACATTTTGCCTTCAGAGCAATTTGTATTTGGAATTTCCATACTTTCCAGTTCTCGGAACCTGTAAGCTTTCTTATAGTATTTTCCGACTTTTCCTCCATTGCTGAGATTTCCTTAAACCGTCAAACCGTAAAAACACGCGACGACTGACTACCGAACGAAACTGTAACCGAAACCGAACCAGTAAAAACGGACTGCTCCAACTTGAGCTCTAAGCACACCGCGCACGCCTTGACTCTAACCTCAAACTTGTTATCTTTTAATTAAACCGAAATTAAACACCCCTTTTATATTCTGTACAGGCACTGCATGTCTGGGCCCATAACCTGTTAATAAAACTGGGATTTAATTAAGTAAAGAGTCTTTATTAAACTAATTAAAGTGTTAAATTAGAAGAACAGTTTAGAGAGACGATGTACACGCGTAACAGTATGTGTGCGAGAGAGATTTTATATCGTGTCGTGTGGCGGCGCCACTACACAGAGCGCGTGATTCAAATTGTATGTCAACATAACTAAACAAATGACAAACATTGGAAATCTAGATAGATACAAAAACTGTAAACTTACATTATAAATAAAATACAAATACTTTTGTTAGTTAATGTTCTAACGATTTTATTTTTAGTGTCTAGAGTTTGGATTAAGACCTGATCATTATTACTAAAAGTAATAATAATAATAATAGTCTTTATTTCTATCTTAAATTACAATAAGTACAATAAGAAAGAAAGTGCGTCACAATAAAGAAAAAATACAAGGAAAATAAATAAGCAAAGCAAGAAATACATATATTAACACAGAAAGGAACAGTAGTGAATATACTTAAATCAGTCTGCTAGTTAGGTAGGGAAATCCCATTTCGAATTCACCTTAACTTTTTTCAATTTTAAGATATTTTGAAAAAAAACAAAATTTGCCAATTTTAATTTTCCTCAATAACTTAAATCTCTACATTATTCAGACACTTTTTGAGACAAATAATTTTTTTGGTGTGAACAGAAACCCTGGATTCGTATTTGATTCCAGGTTAGTGCTTTTCAACAATGTATAACATGCCTGAAATTTTTTTAGTTACAAGCAAAGTTGATATGTTGGACGTGTATTTTAAAGCAAATAGAAACACTGAAAATGCATGCACGAGGCATGCAGAGCGTTTCCCAGAAAGACTAACAACCACACAGGACAATCTTTAGAAGACTAGTTAGCAATTTGCAGAATTTTGGAAGCTTCTAACAAAACGAGCTAACTAGTTAGTAATGCTGATATACGTCGAAGTAATATTTTGCAGAACGTTACGAATAATTCCAGCAGTTCGTCGTGTAGCTCGAGAAAAAGGGATTTCAAAATCTCAGAACCTTGAAGAAAAACCTTACAAACCAACAATTTTAGAAGGTTTAAGTGATAATGACTAACACCGAAGATTACAGTTTAGCAAAAATGTAAAGATGACGCTAATTTTCCTAAGAAAATATTTTAGATAGATGAAACACTATTTACCAATTATGGAGTATTCAATAGGAACAACTATCATTATTGGTCTACTAAAAATCCAAATTTGATAAATCAAAGATGATTTCAAGTTCGATTTGGTTTTAAACGATTTCACTAGAATTGACAATATTTTACAAACAATTGACAGTTCAATTGTTATGAAGAAATGTTTCCGTATGGGTAAGAAAGGTGAGTTTCCCCGTCCGATAAAATTAATTTTATCAAATGCTGATATGGTGAGTTTGGTAATGAAAAATCTAAATAAAATTGATGAAGACTTAGGCATTAGATCATAGCGGAAAGCTATGCAACGCGATGAATTGAACGAAATTGTAAGAAAACTAAAGGAACGACAAGCCAGGGGAGAAGATGTTATAAGATATTTTATTGATATTTCTAAAAAATTTAATAAAATTCAGAAGCACAAAAAAACTGAGCTACACCCATCAACAAATGTCATTGTAAGTGGTATACCAAAATGCACGTGGTTTAAATACCGATATTAATGAATTTTACAATAATGTATTATGCAATGATTATGATGTATATTGTTTAACAGAAACGTGGTTACATGGTGAAGTTGAAGAGTCATAATTATTTCCTTCGAATTACATTGTTTCTAGGTCCGATAGTGAATCTGATAGAAGTGGAGGTGTATTAATGGCAGTACATAAAAATATTGTGTCAAATAAGATTCAATTTGATATGAGTGGGTTAAATCATATTGAACTTAAAATGATTCGGTTATTTATAAATGGTACCTTAGTAGTACTGATATGTGTATATATTAAACCTTCAACGCCATCTAAAATTTTGGCTATTTAATCGCAAGATTTCTCATTATTTCTTCTAGATGATAACAATAGACATCCGTCGTAATCGATTCGTCATGTTCGATAAAGCTATGGTGAATCACACCTGAGTCAGACCACCAAACAGTGACTATCGCTTACGATTATCATAGATGATCAATTTTTCATCACACGTAACAATTCGATTAAAAATGGTTCGGCTTTATTGCGAGAAAAAAGAGAAAGACATGCGTCAAGTCTTTACTCCTTTTGCGGATCAGTCAATTCAAGCAGTATTTACTTGTTCAGCTTTTTCACTTTGTGCCAAATGAGTCAAGATTGTTTGTTTTGATACACTGTACATTAATGATAATTCATTGGCACTTTGATTCGGTTTCGCTTCCACAGTGGCTTTCAGGTCGTCATTATCCACCTGAGTCTTTGGTGGACCATGTGTTTCAATAGACAGGTTGAAAGCTCCCGAACGCACTATTGATATTGGCGACTACCAACTGTGTTATGGCTTCACGCTGGAACTCATACTTCATCAACACAAAAATTTCGCTGATTTCCGTGGTCTCACTTTATCGTCTATACAAAAAAACTATTACAATTTTGCGTTAGAAAGAGGAAAAGATGTACTCACGAAAAAAGTATGTCAAAATACGGCGTCTAAATGAGGTTGTGTGCGATTGAAATAAATAATATGAAGTTTGCTCCATTTCATACTTGACAACCAATACATTATTACTAGAACGTATTGAACTTCAGTTTGCCAATAAAAATGTTGTTATTATTGGTGATTTTAATATGTATTCCTAACTACAATGGTGGACCAAGCTCCTCTACACTAGAAATATTTAGTTCATTTTTGGATTATAATAATTATACTCAATACAGCAATATAATGAATACACATAATAATATTTTAGGTTGATCTGATTCTATTCAAGATCTTAATAAATGTGACAGCATTAGTTTCTGAAGATAGCAATCATCCCACACTCACCTTTTTCATTAAACTTGAAACTAATAACTCTCGTTATTATAATTTCAATATAATTTTAGAAAAACTAATTTTCCAGCTTAGTATAAGGCTATATGTGACGTTAACTGATCCAATGTATATTCATATAAAGATGTTCACTTGCCTTGTGAATCATTTTATATCTCATTATATACTATTTTTGATAAGTTTGTACCATTTCATAAAAAAACTTTAACCAATGTGCACCATAGATTACTCACTCGATTCGATGTAAATTAAAGTCGAAACATAAAGCTCGTAAGCGCTTTATGAAATCAAGAACAACAATGGATCGAGAAAGGTATTATGAAGAACGAAGAGTATGTAAGTGCGAAAAAGCTAAAGCTCATGCAGACTAAATTAAGAAAACACAACAACAACTCTTAAATGAACCCAATTTAGTTTGGAAGTTTGGAAGTATATATGGAAGTATATCAATATTAAGAGGCAAACCTCAAGGATTCCGTATTCCATGATTTATAATGACCAGTTACTTCATACATCCGAAGAGATTGTTAATGGTTTTACAGAACATTTTGTTAAATCATACTTGCCATACTCTCATAATTCTTCACGTGGAACACAAATACACAGTCATCTTGGTGATTTTACTATCTACACGATCGAGGTTTTACAGGAACTGAAAAGATGAAAGTTAAATTTACAACGGGCTTATATTTAATGATTTAATTCCTGCTGTTCTTTTAAAAGATGCAGCTCATATTTTGACTGAGCCTAATGCTTATATCTTCAGACTTATAACAAAAACCGGCAAGTTTCCTGATAAATGGAAAGAAGTAAGAATATGCGCAGTTTTTAAAACAGGAAATCGCAAACATATTCTCAATTATCGACCTATTTCCATCCTGAGTAATTTTTCTAAAGTTTTCAAGTCTATATTGTTTAAACATATTTACCATCCAGTGAGTAAATTTTTGTCTACCAAGCAACATGGATCTACATCGACTAACTTAATAAACATTACACAAGATATTGCTGATGCAATAGACAATAACAAGCAGGTTAATGTAATTTATGGAGATATATCTAAAGCCTTTGACATACTTGATCACGATTTACTTATATCTAAGTTAAAGCTTGGCCTGCATAATAATGATATTCAGGTATTGAGATCCTATTTATATAATCGTGGTCAGCAAGTGGAAATTGAAGATATTCGGTCTAAACGTTATTTGGCTTCCAGTGGTGGACCTCAAGGATCAAACTTGGGCCCTCTTCTATTTCTTCTATATATGGATGTTGCATGTTCAATTTTTAATTGTGTGGTGTTCTTTTATACGCTGATGATATTCAATTTTATAGTGTTATCAATAGTGTAAGCGACGGTTCCAACTTCATCGAGTTATTGAGAAAAATTAAAATTGGCAAATTTTGTTTTCTTTCAAATATGTATCTTAAAATTGAAAAAAGTTAAGGTGAATTTCTAATGGGGTTTATTATGAGCACTGGTTTCTACAAACTTTTCCCCATTTAACCGTTTCTTTACCTCTTAAGTCAGAAATTAGTTTGTCGTCTAATGATTTAAAATTGATTATATTTTAATTTTTATATAAATAATATTGTAAAGCTACGTGTAGTAATACAAAATGTTTGGATATAATACTCCAGGAAAATTGAAATATTGATCATAACAACGTTCGAATACAAAGAAACTTTTATTGATTTTATCCTCCTCATGCATGCAAGTGTGCATTATTAAGACAAATTAATAACTTATAGCGTTTTACGATCGATAAATTACACATGAGCTTTATTTCGTGTTTTATTTATGTTTTATTGTTGCTACACATTTAAGAGTATATACTTATACTAAATATTATTTATTTTGAAGGCATCTACTTCGATATACATGTTGAGTAATAATTAAAACACTTTAAACTATGTTTGTATAACACTATATTTATTTTCGTTACTTAAGTTTCGGTAACTACACGTACCATTATCAAACGAGAAGAAGTTTAATAATAGTTAGTGTTATACAAACAAAGTTTAAATATCTTTATTTGTAAAAGGTTCACTTATTCTGCGAATGAAACCTAACATTTGGAGTACACTATTTATTATGTAATCTATATGTGGTTGAAATGAGATATTTTTATCAAATATTATGCCTAGGTCTTTAGACTGATTTGCTGATATACACTTACTTTTTTGTTATGAAGTTTGAGACAGTTTACACGACTCTATTCTTCAATTCTCATTAGATCTTGATTAAGTAATACACGTTTATTGAAGATATGATTCTGTATATCTTTACATTGTCTGCGTATAGAAGAGCTTCAGAAGAAATATTAGAAACCAAATCGTTGATGAAAATTAAGAACAATGAAGGCCCTAGATGATCCATATAATCGACATATTGTACTATATTGGTCAAATATGATTTTATTAAGGAAGCCATTTTGTTACTAAAACCCCAACTATTCAACTTAGAAATTAGTTTATTATGTTGAAGCGAATCGAATGCATGCTTTTGCTAAATCAATATGCAGCACATCAACTTGTATTCGTTTGTTCAAGTTACATGGAATGTATTCAGTAAAATTTAATAGATTTCTAACTGTTGGTTATTTTTGGATAAATCCATGCTGCTTAATAGTTATATACTGTTTAAGTTCCAATGGCAAAAAATTATGCGTTTCGCCCCGTCAATGTGTCAGTCACGTTTCTTACTCTCACAAACATTCTCTCTAACAAATTCAACGGCTAATTTTTATTTATTAAATATACGGGTTTTATTTCAATAAAGTACATTTTTCCGAGATTATACCTACAGCTGCTTGAAGGAATATTAGGTGGCCAAGTTGTAGTAACGTACAGAAGGGCCGTATCAGGCAATCCTAGTAACAATTAACTCGGAACTCGTAACTGACAACAATAGTAAGTTTAAAGTAGGTACTCACTGTCACTCACTGTCAGTAACTGACCTGGCCTCATTGGAATACTTCAGTGTCAGTCACCGGTGACTAACAAAGCGGTCAACGTGTTAAATGTTGCAGTTTACAATTTCATTAGTAGAATCTATTATATCATCGTTGTTATTCATAAAACCAAGGATATGGGATTGGTATGACTATATTTGTTTAAGATCTGGGTATATTAAACTCTGGAAATTGTTTATAAATACGGCATGATCAACTTTTATTTGGTTCTTAATATCATTTCGTAATTTTTTTACATGTTCATCATACATATTTAATTTTCGCGTTTTAAATATCTTTCTATAATGCTCCTCTATACAATTCTTTACTGAACCAGAATGGTTATCGACTGGAAAATAAGAAACATGTTTGTATTTTATGGTATTAGATACTTTAAGTCCTTCCTAAAAATACCGGATTTATTATAACTAAATTGATCTGTATCTGTAAGTAATTATTGTAATCGTTAATTTAAATAGACAACATGTCAGTTATACATTCAATTTAAAATAACTATATAAATTTATTAAAAGGAAAAAAAGGAAAATAGCTTTTATAATAATTGGATTATACTTTTATACAGTTTCAAATTTTATTACACTTAAATTTGTTCAAATTATAGAATAACAAAATTATATTTTGTTTTAAAGGGCAAGTCGTTAAATTATAACATAAAATAATTGTTAAAATCGATTCATTAATTGCTTAAATCAGTAAAATCTAACTTTTTAGAAAAATATAAAGAAGAACAATTAAACAATGTATTAAGCAGCTTAAAATACTAATCTAAAAAATAGTTTTAATTATTAAAATATTAATGCTAAAATTGAATTGAGGAATCGGAATCGTGTAAGCGACTTGAATATAAAATCAGATGATACTCACCAAGAAAGACTTTATTTGAAAACTCTGAAAGCAATTTTAAAAGCAAAATGTATTAATGGTTGAGGCGTTAACTTCGTGATACATCTTGGAAAATTAAACAAAAATAGATAACGGGGAAGTAAATTTAACAATAAAATATTTTAATAATATACCGAAAACCGTAAAGAACGGGGCATTCGGAAAATTAAATAATTCCTTCAGGACATCTTAAGTTTCAAATGCAGTGATATTTTGTTTCAACAGAAACATGGATAATTTCTGACATTGGAAATAATGAATACTTTTCAACAAACTGCAGTGTTTATCGTAAAGATAGAAGTGGAAGGAACGGATTAGGTTACTTAATTTCTGTTAATTCGAAATAAAAATGTGAATCGATTGAAATTACCTCTCCAGTATTATATATTGAATTAGTAGTATGTAGAATATTGTTGAGCAGTTCATGTTGCGATATATTCTGCACATACATTCCGCCGACATGTACACAAGAGCGTACCAGATATTCATCGATAATTTTATTTCTATACGAAACAGCGACAACACTGTATTTTTGACAGATTTAAATCAACCACTTTTCAAAATGTTTAATGATAACGCCACATATGCCCCTGCAACTTGAATGCCATTATTGGATTTTATTAGTTTCAACAACTTTTATCAAATCAATACTATTACGAACAGCATGGACATGTTTTTGGATCTAATCTTAGTATCAAAAAATATAAATACACATGTTTCAAAGTGCAATAATCCCCTGGTTAATGAAGATACGTATCATCCAGCGATAGAAAGTACATGCGAGTTGACATATGCAAGGGCTACGAGATTCATACCGGGAAATACTGTGAGCGACTATAACTTTAGGAGAGCTAATTTAGTAAAACTATATAATGAAATATATAAAACAGACTGGTCCAATGTTTATAAATGTGATAATGCAGAAAATGCCTGTGAAGTATTTAATTCCATTTTAATTAGTTGCCTAAACTCCCATGTGGAAGATCATATTATTATGAACTCAAGCCATTCCATGTGCGATCAAAATGTTTGTAAGAAATGTTTTTTATATTTATTTGAATTTTATTATTACAATGGATAAAATAAATACTATCTATCTATCTACTATCATGTACCAAAAACAGCTACAGGCAAGTCACATCATTATCCAAAATGGTTTACGTCAGATGTTGCAACGAAGTGTTTTTCTTTAAACAACAAATTAAACATCTGTCTTTGAGTGTTGATATCTTCCAGTGAGATAATTTTATTAAAATTTTAAACACACCACGTCGCAACATCAGATCTTATAAAAAATATTTAACTGAAACGTAAATATCGACGAATTAGAGGTAACAACTCGCCCACTATCAGTTGAAAATAGATGTTCAATACTACAAGAACTTTATTATACATACAGAATACAATTTGAACAAAGGCCTTAAGAAATTATGGTCACTAATTAATACAAAAAGGAATTCCACGAGGATACCTGGAATAATGAAACTTGTATCTTTCACAAATAATTTTTTTTTTAACTTTGTTTGTATAACACTGAATTTATTTAGTGACTATAGTTTCGACAATTTTAACTCGTCATTATCAAACTTGTATCTGTTACTTTACAAAACGAAGAAACTATTGTTGAGAAGTTTGCCAATTATTTTATAGAAATCGTTTACTAAGGGAGTTAAATTAAACAATTTACAAATTGATACGAAGAAATTCATAAGAAACATTTTGCTAACTGAAGATATGGTACTGCGTCAGTTTAAGAAACTTAAATCCAGACAAATAAAGGGGTCAGATGGAATTTCGGAATTTTTTATAAAAGATACAGGTGAAATAGTTGTAAAGCCGTTGACTTTTATTTTTAATTTAATTCTAAAAGCAAAATCTTTTCCTTATATCTGGAAAAAAGCGAAAGTCATACCCATATTCAAGCATAGCAACAAATCTTGCATTAATAACTATCGTCCCGTCTCAATTCTTTGCAACTATAGTAAAATTTTCCAACTGCAATTCTTGATAATGGATATTTAAAATGCAAGATATATTCGGAAACATTGGCTGCAGCATTCAAGTTAGAAAATCATTTGAAACCTCGACATTTTTATTGTATATATTTTGAACATTTTTATTTTACTTTATTTTTCACTTTACAATATCCTTTTTATATTAAATATATAAAAATTTCTTCTGCTTCAGATGACGGAATTCACTGCCATCGAAGTATGTTTGCCATACAAGCAATATTTTGGCCATTGCTGGAGCATTATGTTCATTTTGTATGGTGTTATTTTTATGACATTTTCTTGTCATATTCGTGACATTTGTGAACCTAATGGAATAAAAGAAATTAAACCAAATGTGTCCACCTTTACATCAACAAGAGTTTAATTTTCTCATTCTATATATATATTGATTAAATCACTCATGAATGCTTTGACATTCACGTTTTACAGATTCTCTATTTCGGCTTTGTCCCTTCGATAATCACTAAGAATATCAAATAATTTTATAAATAAATCTTTTAAAGTAGATTAAATGATGAATTAACTTCCACTTAATCCGTGGTGAAACATTTTTATGTAATAAAAAGATTAATTAAGCACTTGGTTAAAATAGTGAAACATAACCAAATTCTGAATTAATCCTTTTATTTAGTAGATTAAAACCCACTTTCATTATAAAGTAAAAGTCTCACATATTCTGCATTTTGTTTTTCGTACATTAAGAGGTGAAATATTTTAGATATAAAGTTTTCCTTATAGATAGCATAAAATACATCTTCTTCTCGCCTTTTATCAGCCATGTTTGTTGCCCATCGTATTAGGAGCACTATCTGTAGCTTAAGGCATTATTATTTTGCTGATTATATTGACATTTTTAAAAGTAGTATTGCCTTCAAATAATTTACAAAACAACACTTCTTCATAAAAAAGTTTAATATAGCTCTTGTAAGTCATCAATAGGATGTCAGTGTCCTAAAATTATTTTTTCATTTAATAAAAAATTGTATTTTTATACACTCATTTTGTTTTCTTATACTAACATTATTGTTATTCTTGTATTAAAATTTGAAAATTTATCTTCACTTTTTAAATGTTAAGGTTTAACACTTTCATAAAGCTTTTATTGCTTTTACTCATATCAATTATTTCCTATGCTCTAGGTTTTTCATCCTGTAGACATTTGCACGACCTCATCACCTTCTTTAAGATCAATAATACCAATACTAAGATGGGTGGTTCAATTGAATTCTCCTCTATAGTATGATTTTGGCCAGATTCGGCGATTTTGTAGGTATATTTGTTAAGAATGCGATTGACAGTTGCTATATGTGCTCAGTTTGCCATTTTTCTTTTCTCATTAAAGTTATTTTTAAATGCCATTCATTGGTTCGATTAAGAATTGCAATGAAACCTTTTTTTAATACATATTTGCTTGTATCACTTATTTTGCAATGGATTTAAAGAAATTACATATTTAGGCGTATAAAATATTGTATTTTTTCATTTGCCATTTAATGATAGAAATAAACAAAAACTTGGCCACATTTCTTTTGCCATCTACCATTTGATGCTCCTTTTAAATTTTAGAAAACACTTGTATATATATATCTTTAGAATCCTTTCAAAATTTCTTCACTGTCATCAATATTTTAATCCATATAAGGTATGTATACGATACTACTTTTAATACCATAACCAATAGCCTTATATTGAAATGAATTGGCATTTTCTTATGTTTTTATCTACCTTTTGATAGTTTTGTTACTAATCTCAATTCGTCAAAAATGTTCCCATGTTGTTATTGTTGATTTTATTTTTTGCTACATTTTGTTATAATTTGTGTTGGTTATCTTTATTTGTAAAATAGGTTTTCAAGTTATATTTGGCTATTAGGACGATACATGAAATTCACTTTGTTGTTATCATAAAGTAATGGCTTCAAGTATCAACTATATAATATTTGGCTGCAACAATGTCCTCATTCTCGACACCGAAATCTTTTCCGAATCGTAGATTCGTAAATTATGTAATATGTATTAGATCTTTGTCGCACTGAACTTTAAATGTCATCTTTCTAGCAATTCTAGCATACCCACTATTAATAGCATAAGAAAACGTTTCTTTGAATGTCAGATCCTTGAGAAAAGTTCTGATTTAGAGAGACAATTACTTAACACTACAGTACATTTCATTATTTCTCGCATTCTTAGCACAAAGTTTGGTATTGTAAGTACCAAAATCAACTTTCTTAATTGTGCATTTATAGTTTTTTTTTTAATAATATAAAGGCATAAAATAAATTGGATTCATCTCTGCCTTATACCCTCGAACCCTTCCATCCCCCATCAAAGATAAACTGTATCGTTTTTATTTCTGCCCACGGAGCATTCCATCATTCGTTTTTATTTCACTTCGGACGCGTATTTCGACATTTTCGCCAGTGGAAAAATTTCACTGTATACTTAAGGAATGAAATACGACAGCGCTCACTATTCCCGCCCGCACTGGGAATGAGCAAACTGACATCATAAACATCGATCCAGACGCGACACTCCTTCACCCTATCTAAGCCGCCCCCCGTTCGCACCACCCCCTCCCCTCCTTCTCGTCGCCTTTGCAATAAATAAATGAATAAAGTTACAATTTCATCTTTTCCTCAGAGAAGCCCGCAACTATTATCTCTCTGGCTGTGCGAAGTCTGCACGATATAAACCCGAAGTTATTATCATAATCGCGAGCTTTATGTGCGCCCGTGAGCGATGAATTTGGGGGAGAAGGGCCGTTACTTTTTACGCTCATCGCCACATCAACTTGTTTACGTAACTAGTTTTTATTGGGGACGCGAAGTGATAATAATATAAGTTCGGGTTTTATGCGATAGCGGGGTGTAAAATTAAATTATACATTTTAAGGATTAACATTACGCCTGCGCCAGTTTCTTGCGATGATATGACCGACTGCGCCAATTACGTTTAACCATCTTATTGTGATACTTAAAGTTTGTCTCTATTTAGTTATTTAAGTCTCAATTTGTTGAAATGTACTTACATATTTGATAAATTTATTAATTACACACTTAACAAGTGGTGAAACAGTTTTGAACTATCTTGATTAGAACCAAAAAACACTTTCTTTGTTCCACAGATAATTTATTATTTCTACCCCGAATAGTTTCGGCAATAAGACATTATTCATTACTCCTTGATACTGACTTTTGTCGAAACTAGTCGAAGAAACTAGTTAAATAATAAATTATTTGAGAAACAAACCGAGTTTTTCTAGTCCTAATCAAGATACATATTTCATCATAAGGATAGTAAAAACCGTAACTTTGTGGGAATCCAAAAATACTATGTACCACAGTTATGGCCTTAATAAGTCGTATGTTTATGTTTTTGTGTATATGTAAAGTATACGTATATACAAATAATATTTTAAATTTTATTTAATGTTTCCATAAAGAAAGATATGGAAATAATATTATATCATGATGAATATATTCATGTTACTTTCGATCTTCCCTAACTTTGTACGTCACCCGCCGAAGTTTAATTCCATTGTTTACCCAAACACGTGTGCATTAACATAACGCTGCGGTCTGTAAAGTTTTCACCCCCGTGGTGCTTACATGGCCATTAAAGGCACACAAGGTTCAACCACGGCGGAGTCATCGCTTCCGTGCCGCCCCAAACTTCGTAAGTTAGAGACTCAATTTTAGTCTAACAACAAACTTGCTAACCACTCGTATGTACGTGCGGCATGGATGTGACTATCGATTTAAAAAAAAAAGATTAATCAAGTCTAAGCCGTTTAACTCCGATTGTAATTTGTTTCTTTTCAATTTAAATTGTATGCATACATTTATTAAATCGTGTATTTTATTCTAGCACATTAAAAAAATCGTGTGTTTTAATTTACGTATAGCCTATAATTCTAAGATAAACACACTTAACAAAAAATCAAGTTTAAATTTTAATAATTGTTATAATAAAGTTGTATAAATGGGATATAAGCAATTAAAATACGTGCCTGTAAATGTTTTATATAATTTAATTATAATAAAATCTCCGTAAATTAATTTCTTTTTTATATTGTTTACACTAAATTCACTGTAAAACTTTTCAATGAAGAGTGTAGCGCAACAAGCATCAACTTTATTTAAATTTATATAACAGACATAATTACACTCATATCAGTTCATTTTGATAGCCGTACTTTACGTAACAAACAAATTACTTTCGAATATCTATCGTGGTATTGTCATTTTGTATGTCTTTTTTTGTAGTCTTAATAAGACACATCGTTGTCCATGTTTCGGATTTTTCAATTATTAGTATAGTGTAATTGTAGAATTACAAAAACATAATCGCTGCTTGAAGAAGAAACTATGTGAAAAATTAGCATATTTTTGACATATTCCAAGAAATTATTTATTATCCTAGCATACTTTTAGTCCATTCGAAAAATTATTCATTATAAAATCATTATAAAGACCTATTTAAATACATTTGTCAGTCCTTGTTTTATTCTTGACCTACCCCAATATTTTTTAATTACCATTGCACACACCTATCCCAATATTTTTTACAAAATCCTATCTCACCAATATTTCATTGCCCTAGTGTACTCTCGACTTGGGTTAATTAATTATGCACTATTTTATTATCGTATTTTTGACCTAAATTAAATAATATATTCAATACTTCTTCTGCTACTTTCTTGATGGAACCATATATTCAAAATGGGTGGAGTAAAACACTTGTTTTGTTCCATGATTTTATTATCAGTTTCCTGACACGTGTTTCGATCCGTTACGATCATTTTCAAAGTTAAACTTTTTTTTTCTAAATTAAATAAATTATTGATTTCCATATCGTACTCTTGACCTACCCCAATAAATTAATGATTACATCAGCGCCCTTTTGACTTATCCTTATAAAGAATTCATTGTCCTAGGGTACTATTGTATATTAAGAATAATAAAGGTTCCAAGAACGAGCCTTTTTGTACACCTAAATTAGTTTCGAGTTCATCCGAAAAATTGTTTTTCAGTCTTACAGTTTGCGATCAATTGGTTAGGTAATGTTTAAAGAAACTAATAGACAACTGATAAAAACCAATATAAGACAAAATTCTATGATTTTAAGTATCAAAAGCTTTAGAAAAGTCTAATAGTATAAAAAACTTAAAGAAGCGTTGGTCCTGGGAGATAATTATACTATCTGTGTTGATGATGATGGTTAAAGCTGTAGAACAACTATAATTTTATTGAAAACCAGACTATATGGCAGGTAGTATAGAGTAAAAATAAATTATACATTGACCTGACTGACCTTTATTTTAATTTATTCGATGTACCCATGCATATAAGTAATAATTGAAAGTAGTTTTTATTAATGTGTAAACTCTAAAATGATAAACTCTGGAGTATTGCAAAATATACAATTGTATAATTCCTAAAGTAGATAAAACTTTCAAAAAAGTTGAAATTAGCAGAATATACTAATGAATATTAATAAATAGTTGAAATTGTCAACTACAAAATTTAGTTAAATATTATGATAGATTCAGTTGACCAGCAATTAAAGCCGTTAAAAATCATAAACAAATCTTATTAGAATCAATAAAATTTTATAATCGTAAAATCAGTAAAAATATATGAAAAACTGGAGAAGAGCATAAATTTAAAGTTTCATTTTGAAGTGTAGTTTATGAAGGAAAAAGGAGGTGTGGGTTAGTAAGATACGAGCAGGGGCGCAAAGGATAACTGTAGGGGTGATGTACGTGAACAAGAACATAAATAGTGAGGTAAGAGATAAGAGGCTCTGTCTGTAGTCGGAGGGGTCCTGAAACCCACCTTGAACTGGCCATATGGACGAGGTCAAAAAAGGAAAGAGTTAGAAAAGAAGACAGACGAAGAAGAAAGGTGTGTGCTGGGGGAGACTTCAATACGAGGTTAGGGGAATTAGTGGGAGGAATTAATGAAGAGGGAGAAGAGATCCAGAGGAAGTCACATGATAAATATGTGACCGCAGAGGGCAGAAGGATGCAGAAGTGGGAGATAGAAGAGGGATGGGTGATACTAAACGGACGTAGGGAAGGAGATTGGGACGCGAGAATAACGCACCAAGATCGAAAAAGAGGATAAGTAATAGATTACATAGGGCTTAGGAGGTGTGACCGGACGGAGGTAAAAGGGATAGCGCTGGAGGATGTGGGGGGCTCAGACCTTTGGCCACTGAAGATAGAAATAGGTACGCAGGAAAAGGGGAGGCTAGATAGCGGTGAAAAAGTGATGAGGAGGATGAGAGAAAAATTGAAGGGGGTTAAGTGGTAGATGATGGAGTCAATGGAAAAGATGGAGTTACAAGAGGAGAATAAAGGGAAAATGGAGTGGAAAGAGCGGGTGGTTTGATTAAGAGTGCATGAGGGTGAAGACGAATCTGTTGAAGGTGAGGAAAGAGTACAAAGGCGAAAGAGGAAAGGAGGGAAGGATATGAGAAGGGAACAAAGTACGACGGGGTGTGCGAGAAGAAAAAGAGGAGAGATTATAAATAAAAAAACATTTTATAACTTTGTTTGCATAACACTATTTATTTTCTGTTGACTATAATTTCGGCATCTCAACGTGCCATTATCAAAATCAATTGTATGTTACAAAGTTACAAAGTGTTTTTTATTTATACTCAAACATGTATAACAAAGTAGAAGCCGCAAAAATTAATAATATTAAAAAGAGGTAGGAGGTCGATAAGAAGGTGGAAGAACTAGGAACGTGAGAATACTAAAGAGACGGGGAGGAAAGAGGCTGGCGGAGGTAGTGTTGGAAGAATAGGCAAAGAAATGTAGAAAAAATAGAGCGGAAGTCCCGGAGGAGTAGGGAGAGGAAGAGGAGCGGTTGTATACTTTACAAAGGTGGAAGTAGAGTGAGCCTTTGATGAGTTAAAGAGAGGGAAAGCAGCGGGGTTGGATGGATTGAAAGCGGAGATGTGGATGGAAATAAGAAGTAAGGGGTAGAAATGATTCAGGGAGATTTTAAACTGGAAATAGAGAAGATATTGGGATCTTGGATGGTGGAGGCCTTATGCCTTATTCATAAGGGAGGGGACATTTGTGAATCTGCGCTTCTCTACCTTGAAGTCTCAAGCACTACTTCGGAAACTTTACTCCTCGTCATAACGACACCAAAGCATCAAGGACGCCATCCTACTTCCGCCTTCTAACTAGCGAGGTCTAAAAACACTGTGTGGCCACTCTTAGCATTCGACACCTGTCAGACCCAGCAGGCACCACGAGGAGGTAGAGGTTGCACTTGGACCCTCCTACTAGGCTGCTTAGCAAGATGTCTCACACCCCATTGAGTTCGAAAGCTAGTAACTGATGGTCTCCGCTTGACAAGATGGCTGTGAAAGTATCACAAACCGCAACATAGAACGGACAGAAGCGACCCCGAGTACTGACTCGATTGCAAACTATAAGGGATAAAAGTGATTATTACCGGGTATAAATTAGAGATGAGGACAATGAAGAACCGACTGAAGGAGGAGGTCGTAGTCAAAAATAGCGATGCAGAAATGGAGGGCGAAGGCGGTCGTAGAATAGAAGTCCATACAACCCTTGCACAAGCGGAACTCCGAGCTATTTAAGACGCGGCCGAGATGGCGATCGGTGGGCAAGGCGATACCGACGTCATCAGCGACTCAAGAGTTGCGATCACGGTCAACATTAAAACGAGTTCGCTAGTAAAAATTATAGCCTTATAACGCAGGGGGTGAAACGGGTACACACATTAGCTTCTGTTGGGTTTATTTATTTATTTATTTATATCTTTGGTCTTCTTTCTTAAAATACATAAAATACAGAAAAATGAAAATAAATTACAAAAACATACGTAAAATTTTGTTCGAAAGAAGCACGGGCGGAGTTCATAATAAATTATGTTCTTCCACTCAAACCCCATTGTCACCATGATGTTGGAAGGTCAGCGATCTTCATCCACAACTGGTTGCTTTTATTTTGCCCTTAATTTGGCTTTATATCCACTTTTTAGGTAGAACTTCTGGCAGTTAATGCAGACGCGCAGATGAAGCAGCTCAAGCTGCGATCGAACATGAGGTCACCGAACTGAAGGCCGAATCGGTGGCTAGGAAAGCGCGGCGAGCCGTTTTAACCCTTTGCACTCGTATGTCCCCGTACGGGGGACATCACTCGTTTTACCGTTGCGCTCGTATGTCCCCTCTCAGGGGACATCGAAACTCTACGCTCTTATATCGCTGTATCGGCACTAAATACTCCATATTTTATCTTTTTTAAGTATATATCTATCATCAAGTGGATAAATTAGCGGCGGAAGGGTTTTTTCTGGTCTATATAAGCAAAATATTATGGTCGCTCGAGTTAATATAAAATAAATAAATTCAATTAAATGAATGCGTTATTGATGATTCAGATATGTTTATATTTTATTCACTTTTTCAAATATTTATAGACATCCAGGTTTGGGTTACAAATTTAGTTTAGTGTCATAACGAACGCCACCTAAAACAGTTTTGTGTTATAGTTATATAGTACTATTACTTTATATTTTTTTATTTTTTATGTTCGCAATGCCTAAGCGATGTTTCTAAGGCAACATTGAAAATGAATTTGAGAGCAGTGACGATGCATTTTATATGGACTATTATGATACTGAATTAGAGTGCCCTGAAAGTAGTAACGAAGGTTGCAGGGAAGAAGCTGCAGAAAATGATACTAGTGGTAGTGACATTATAGTTACCCAAAGAAATCGGGCATTACCTTTGCCCAGTACAAGCAGCAGATTCCTCTGACTCTGGATCTGGATCTAAATTTGTACGATGGGAGGACAGAGAGTTGCATACAGTATTAAAAGCAGAAGTTGTTACTTGTCAATCTGTTACTTTTTATGATTAACTTCTTAAAATCAATTAGTATAAGGATCTTACCATTTCTTTCTTTTCGAAGAGCAAACTTCTGGTACTTGATTAAATTACCATATCAAATGAGCTTATTAATTAATTTCTTTGCCTAAATTAATTCCAACTGTTAGTAAACACTTATTATGTTTTTACCACAAAAAAATTATGTAATATATGTATATACTAAGATTACAAACACAACATTCAACGTTTGATACCATTATCAAGTCTTGATAAGAAAGAAGTTGTGCAGTGAGTTAGCTTTATTTTTTTACAACCGAAATTAGGTGCAGATATAACAAAAAATACTTCCAAAAAGAAGCGGGTACATAAAATATAGAATTATAGAAATACATCAAAGATATAAGTAAAACATGGAGTGGGTTAGAACTCAGGTTACAAGCAAAACAGGTAATAGATGCTAGAAAATCTTTCTGTGAAGCTCTATGCAACAAAAACTAAGAAAGGGAAGTTTTTTCTGACCATAAGACTTTAAAGGAGTTCATAACATTAAAACCTTCTAATATTACACATAATGTCTTTTTATAAAGGGTAGTAGGAAATAGTATATTTTTGAACGAGTGACAAAAGTAACATTTTTTTAAGCCGTAGAACAGTTTGCGAAAGACGTATGTTACCTACAAATTTTCACCTCCGTCTAGTTGCCTACTGTCACTATATCGGGTCATTATTAAACGTCAGTTTGTGAGTTACAAATTTAGTTTAGTGTCATAACGAACGCCACCCGCAACAATTTTGTGTTATAGTTATATAGTACTATTACTTTATATTTTTTTATTTTTTATGTTCGTAATGCCTAAGCGATGTTTCTAAGGCAACATTGAAAATGAATTTGAGAGCAGTGACGATGAATTTTATATGGACTATTATGATACTGAATTAGAGTGCCCTGAAAGTACTAACGAAGGCTGCAGGGAAGAAGCTGCAGAAAATGATATTAGTGGTAGTGACATAGTTACCCAAAGAAATCGGGTATTACCTTTGCCCAGTACAAGCAGCAGATTCCTCTGGATCTGGATCTAAATTTGTACGATGAGAGGACAGAGAGTTGCATACAGTATGTGGCTTTTAGATTTTGTAATGTTCACCTCCTCCGTTGCTTACAAACCATCTTTTAGTTGCTCGTAGTCTTATAACAGCCGCTTCTACCTGTTCGCTGATATGTATGTCCAAGGATGGCCGCTTGGTAGCATGAAATCTTTGATTTTCTTCCTTCTTGTGGCCAGTACTAGTTCCGTTTTTGTTGTGTTTACAAATAGTCTTTGGTCTATGCACCATTTGTTTACTATATCAAGAGTATCCGACATACGTTTCGTTAACATACTTTCCGAGTTTCCGGAAAGTAGGATCGTGATATTGTCGGCGTAACCTACTGTGTAGAAGCTCTGCCTATTCAGTGATTCGAGTAGTCCGTCGACGACTAGGTTCCATAGTAAAGAGAACACTCCCCACTGTGGACAACCTTTTGCTGTTCTCCATTGCCCAATATTAGAGATCCACTAGCTCCCTATCAACTGTACAAAACTCATTGACTCTTTTAAACTTTTTTCGGATGAATTGATGGAAAAAATTGTACAAGAGACGAATAATTATGCTCACATTAAAATTAAACAAAAAATCTTATCAAAGCGATCCACCTGAAATACATGGGTGGTCCTTACAGTGGCATAATTTGAGGCCTTTTTAGGAGTTATTCTAAATATGAATACAATAACTGTTAGCCATCTAATAATATTGGTCCCAAAACTTCAGTGCCAAAATTCCTTTCATTAGTGCCATATTTAGACATTTAGACTGATTTATGCAAATCTTATGGATGCTTCATTTGCATGAAACAGATCCAAACTATCAAAGTCTTTGGAGTCGGCTGCAAAAGGTCGTTATTTAGATTTTTTTGAAAAAAAATTTGAAGGAAAATTTTGTTCCGCCAATGAAAATTTCAGTGGATGAGGCTGTAGTTGGATTCAAAGTTTTTTGACTTATAACCCAAATAAGTGTGGAATATGGATATATGTATTGGTAGATGCTAATACTGGAAACATATATATTCAATTTTGCCTTCTGACCTTCCTATAAGTTCATGAGTTGCCAAATTAGCCTGCAATTCGTACCCAACTCTATAAAAAGATCGTAATTTTCCGAGGATGATACAATTTATAAATTATTGGCCTGAAAAGATAAAGGGGTCGTCACTGCAGTTAGTAGTTGGAATGTGTCGGGTACTCAGCCAATAAACAGAAAAATACTTGGAGGAAATTTTCAGGAAGTGAACAAACCCAGGTTTGTTATTAAATACAACAAATATATGGAGGGTTTTTGCAAAAATCGTTCAAGTGGTCGCGAAAATTATTTTTTTTTGTGACTTGAGACATGTATTTTAGCTGCATATTTGTTATACAAAATCGACCCACGTCGACATAAAAAGCGCCCCATGAGGTACCTAAAATTTGTCGGGAAATTAGTTGATGAACTCACAGGAAATTATAGACAATCCTCCAAACTTCCTTGTAGACCATCATCAACTGATAAGAATGAACGGTTAAATGGCAAATTGCACGTATTACACTAGTTATATATGCAGTACCTGTACTCAAAATCCTGGACTACATCCGGGGTCTGTTTCGAGCGTTATCGCACTCTGCAAAATTATAAAATGTAGTTGTTCCTTTATGTTGTGCTTTACATTTTTTCTTGCTTTTATTGTCTTTTACTTAGTTTTGTTACAGTTACTTACTTCTTACTAGTTATAGAAAACAGAAATTCTTTGGTTAACCTGTGGTTGCTATGGTGGAGGTGCCGGCATTACGTTCCGCCCTTAAATATTGTTTATATAATTATATTTCCTAGATGTTTAATGTGATGTAGTGTACTACAGTTAAGTATTCTTAGTAGTCTCAATAAATTATTTTTACACGTTAAAAATAAAATATTATGTCACCACATCCCCATCCTAGGTCAAGAGGTTGTATTCAGGGGTTATATTTTAAAATTTCTTATTTAAGGATGGTGAACCTTCTAGTTAAATTTAAACACATTTTCATCAAAAAAATTCATCTTGATCGAACGTGAAAAAAAATTCCGAGTTACTGGCCAACTGTCTCAAGAATAATTACGAGTGCAATGAATGGCAACGCAGATGAGATGCAGCAACTATCGGGCGATTACTACATTCAATTATAGAAGCGGTAGATTTAGAGATAGGCGCACTGAGCAGAAGAGTAATATATCTGCTGACGAGTCATGGCCGAGTGGCATCGTGTTACAATCGTTTTCACCTTAGAGAGGGCGACGGTGGGTGAAAATGCGGGCTAGATCACGAAACCGTGGACCACATTTTGTGGTAATGCTGGGCAGCGAACAGGATAGTAGCTAGAAGTAGGTTAAAGGAAAAGCGAGTTTAGATGCAGGCTGGCCACTCTGCATACTCAGAGAAACTAAGCAAGAAATATGGGCGGTGATTAATAACGCGCACAGGGCTTCCTTCTCCGCTAATTTTTAGGAGTGTGGATTGGATAGTGGGTTCCCTTGACAAGGTTTTCAATGGACGTTGTGTATAGGAGGTAGTAGAGTGCTTGATGCCAAAAGGCGGATAAGCGGCGTTCCTACTGTTGGAGGAGTAGGTAGAGGAGAGGAAATTGGTGCCAGAGAAAAAGGGAGATTTTTTAAAGGGGAGAGGAACGAATGACTAGATCTTTAGAACGGGTGATGAAAGACAAAGGGAGAGAGAGATTGATAGAATGTCTGAAAAAGGGATAGGTGTATAAGGGAATGCTAGAGTTCCTAAGGAGAGTGTACGAGATAAGGAAGGGAAGTTGCTTGCCGAGGCCAATGATAGTCAATATATATAGGAGAATTAGAAGAGGCGTTGAGAAAAGGGCAAGCGGGCAGAACGGTGATTAGGAGAAGTAAGGTACGGGTGCTGGCACATGCGGACGATATGGTTTTATTTATTTATATCTTTGGTCTTCTATTTAAAATATGCATATCATTACAAATTAATTTGAAAAAATACGTAAAATTTTGAACGAAAGAAGCACGGGCGAAGTTTACAATTTCAAATCATGTTCTTCCACTCAAACCCATTTTGGACCATGATCTTGGAAATTGCTATACTCATTCACATTCAGAATCTTTTATATTTTTTTTGTAGTGTTTTTGTCCACTTTTTAAAAGGAATTGTGTATGTCAGCATGACAGATATATGGATAGGTAATGAGATGAAATGAAAGAGATGTTAGCGAGAGTGGAGAAATTCATAGATTAGAAAGAATTGCGGATAAATGTTGGAAAAACCAAATGGATAATATTTAGTTATAAAGGAAAGCGATAAATGAGATTAAAGGGAGAGGTGTTCGAGGGAGTAAAAAGGTTTAAGTATATGGGTTTCATGTTAAAAAATTCGGGAGATTGTGAGGAGTATGTAGTGGATGCAAGGGAAGGCGATGTATAGGGGATAAAGAGGTGCGAAAGAATGGAGACCAGTAATGGTTCCTAAAACAAATGTTGGAGGTGCTGAAATCGACACCGGGATACATATTGCTTAAGGAAACGAATAGAAAGAGCGTGTGGAGTGAAGCGATAAATAGAATGGCTGCATATGAAAAAAGGCTGCTTAGATGAGGAGAGATTAGTAAAGGAAATATGGAAGGGGTGCGTGAAGAGGAGATAGTGGGCGGAAAGTGAAGGTTGTCAGATGAGTGGGGTGAATGTGGCGGCATAGGTGCACGAGAAGGTGAAAGAGTTGAAAAGTTAAGAGAGAAAAGAATGTATAGGGAAGAGTGTATACATCGCTATAGGGAGTGGTAGCTACCTTGGCAAGGACGAGTTGCGGGACAGAGGAGAAAAATAAATGAACGAATGATACGAATAATGCATGCTGTGTGAGAATGGGAATGATACGTGAAGACAATTGGAAGAAGAATGCGAAAGAGTGAATGAGAATTGGTTGGAAAGATGTAGAAAGGTAATGGAATGAATGAGAGAAAACTGGGCCAGAGTAAAAACTCTGATAAGGCTAGGGCGGGAAAGAGCGGATGAGCATCGAATTTATCATAAAATGGTATACTTATGTATAAACAATGCAAAATAAAGGTTTATGATAACATTTTGAAGCATTTAAAGTTCTGAAGATATAAACTAAAAGAATTTTACTAAATTAAAATATAGGATGTGATTATCATGAATAACAACGTAGTAACGATCGTAAATATTCCTATGATTAAAAATATTTTGTTGTATACTAATACATAGAAAAAGCTTTTTTTTCTTAACAGTTTTTTTCTTTAAATTGTTATTTTTGGTAGAAATGAGTACTTTTAGCATTTTTTCTATAAATTGTTTTTCCGCAAGTTTTTGAAATATATCTTTTTATAATTTTACTCTTTTTTCTTTAAGAAAGTTTCAAACTAATTTTTCACTGTCTCTTCGCATGTTTGACAAATAAATTTTAAGAAAACTTAAATTTAATCATTAAGTTCAAAACAACCACCGATTTTAAAGATTGGTTAAATTTTAACTCTATTAAATTAACATTAAAATCCAAGAAATTATTAATTATCCTAGCATTCTCTAAGCCCATTCCAAAAATTATTCATTATTTAATCATTATAAAAACCTACTTAAATAAATTTCTCAGTTTTATTCTTGATCTACCCCAATATATTTTAATTGCCGTATCACACACCTATCCAAATGATTTTATAATATCCTATCTTACCAATATTGCCCTAGTGTACTCTTGGCCTAGGTTAATTAATTATACATTGTCTTATTATTGTATTTTTGATCTAAATTAAATAAATTATTGATTTCCATAGCGTACTCTTGACCTACCTCAATAAATTAATGATTGCGTCAGCGTACTCTTGACCTATCCTTATAAATTGTTATTCTAGGGTACTATTGCACAATATTGATAATTGTACATTAAAATTTAAAAAAATGCAATTGCATAATTCCAAAACAGTTGAAATTGGCAGAATATACTAATGAAGTAATCAACAAGTTTATAACTACTAAATATAGTTGAATATTATGATATATTCAGTTGACAATCAAAAAGTGTTTAGATCTTTTAATCCCTTTTTTATGGAGATTATTTTGTCTGTTAATGTCAGCATGACAGATTGGATTATTAGGATTCGGGAAAAGGAGAGATGACTGTATGGAGCAGAAAGAGGAGAGGTGGGGTCAATGGAAGAGTTCAAGGAGGCCATAGTGAGTTATGGGAGGAAGAGGAACGGAATATGGAGTGGAAATAGCGGGTAGTTTGATGAAGAGTGCAGAACGGTGAAGACGGAGGTGATGAGGGCAAGGAAAAAGGGAAGGAGAGAAGTATATGGGAAGCGAAAAAAAGGTACGGCAGGGTGTGCGAGGAGAAAATGAGGTGGAGCAATGTGGAGGATACAGTAAGAGAATGAAGAGGCAGGCGGAGATTGTGCTGGAGGAATGGGGAGAGAAATGTAGGAAAGAGAGCGGAAGTTCGGGAGAAGTAGGGAGAGGATGAGGAAGAGAAGCGGTGATAGAATTCATAGAGGAGGAAGTGGATAGTTCCGTTGAAGAGTTAAAAAGACAGAACGCAGCGGGATCGGATGGATTGAAAGCAGAGATGTGGAAGGAAATAGGAAGTAAGAGGTAGAAAAGGTACAGGGAGATTCTTAACCGCAAATGGAGAGAAGACGAGAGGAGAAGATCCTGGGATGGTGGAAAGTGAAAGCAATATGCCCTATTCAAAAGGGAGGGGCCAGGGGTGACGTTGAAGACTATAGGGAGTGACGATGATGAACACCGGGTATAAGTTAGGGATGAGGACAGTGATGAACCGACTGGAGGAGGAGGAGGTCATAGTCAAAAAAAAATAGTGATGTTTAAGTTTAGTTTAGTTTATTGACTCCCTACAAAAAAATATATGCAAAACAACATACATTTACAATAACTTGAAATTTAGATCGAAAGACTTGAAGGTGGAGTACACATAGCAGTGTTCTTCACACTCAAACCATTATTTCCTGTAGCCGATGATGATCAGTAGGTGATTATTACTATTGAAGCAATATTTTTGCTAGTGGTTATTTTTGTCCAATTTACTTCAAGGTGGGTGAGGTGTCATCAGTTACGTTGGATGCGTGAAACGTGATCGCTAGGAAAATTTATAGCTTTATAACGCAGGCCAAAGAAACGGCTAAACGCATTGGCCTCTGGTGGGTTAATGGGCAGATGAAACAGCTCAAGCCGTGCTCTAACACGAAAACACGGTCACCGAACTGAAGGCAAAATCGGTGGCCAGGAAAACGCGACGAGCTAATGCCATTCATTGCAACGCAGATAGGATGCGGGAACTACCGGGCGATTACTATCATACATTATAGGTGCGGTATATTTCTAGATAAGCACACTGAGCAGGGACGCAATACATCTGCTGATTGGTCATAATAATAATAATATCTTTATTTTTGATTTTTTAGCAACCCAAGTGCAAAACATAGACTTTAGTTTTGAAATTAAACTGTCACAATGTGTATTCCAGTTTAAGTTGGAATCAATATATATCCTTAAAGCTTTGCATCACTATTTACGTCAAAATTGCTATTCTTTGTTTTAAACTGCACTAATTTAGTTTTTTTCTTTCATTAAGAATGAGTTTATTTTGTAAGATCCATGTCTGTGTTTCTTTAAATATGTTATTAACTTCAGCAATAAGATACGCTGGATGTCATAATACTTACGGCATCTGCAAATGAAGTTACTTTTCCTCCACTGGTTTCAATAGTATGGAATAAATCATTTATGTACGTTACAAAAATAAGTGGACCTAGGGTACTACCCTGAGGGACACCACTATTTGTGTATGAATGAAAGATTTTGGAATCTCTAAGGAACTCAATCGACCTTTTAGTTATTATCTGTTCAACAATTTTCAGAAGAATACTTAGTAATGTCATTGGTCTGAAGTTGCTTACATCATCATCCCTGTTTATGAATTGGTTTAAACGTGTTACTCCAACAACTTTCGACTAGTAGCTTGAATCCCTAATTACTGGCATAGTGGCAGCGTTTTTAACTTAGAGAGGGTGACGGAAGGTGTGAATGCGTGCACATTTTGTGGTCATGCACAGCAGGGGATAGGATAGTAACTAGAGATAGAGAGTTTAGGCGCAGGAAGACCATTCTGCATACGTAGGGAAACTAAGCCAGAAATATGGGAGGTCATCAGTTTGCTGGTTGAGTTCTGAGGGAATTGATAAGAGAGTAGAGACAGACGGCCGCTGATAGTACCAGAGCTAGGTAGGAAGGTCTTCTCCGCTAATTTTTAGAATTGTGGTTTGGTTGATGGGTTTCGGTGGACGGTGTGCATGGGTGGTAGGAAGGTGGAGGAAAGGCAATTGGTGCCAGATGCGCAGGGAGGTTTTAGGAAGGGGAGAAGAACGAAGGGCCAGATCTTTAAATCAGGTCAGGATCATAGAGTTGGTAATGGAAGAAAGATGGGCGTGTATGTTGCTTTTCTGGATCTGAAAGCGGCGTATGACACAGTATTGAGGGAGAGATCGATAGAATGTCTGAGAAAGGGATGGGTGAGGAGATAATTGACAGAGTTCTTAAGGAGACTGTACGAGGAAAGGAAGGAAAGGTATCAGGTAGATTCAAGACCTGGATGGAGGTGAGACAGGGTTGCTCGCTGAGCTCAATGCTATTCAATATATATATATACGAGAATACTGGATTGATGAAGCTGTTTATTATTGAAACTTCATATCACTTAATACTGTGTTAGTATTTTATTAAGAAATAAATAGGAGAATTGGAAGAGGTGTTGAAAAGAGGGCAAGCGGGTAAAGCAGTGATTGGGAGAAGACAAGGATGCTGGCACATGCGGACGAGATGATGCTGATAAAAAGGGAATGAGAGGGAATGAAAGAGATGTTAGCGAAAGTGGAGAAATACATGTGGTAAAAGTTGGAGAAACAAAATAAAGAAAGGGAGAGAAGGACTACAATGGGAGGGGGAGGTGATCGAGAGGGTGAAAAGGTTTAAATATCTGAGATTCATGTTTAAGAATTCGGGAGGTTGTAAGAGGCATCTAATGAGTGCAAAAGAAGGTGAAAAAAACATCGGGGTGGTAAGAGAAAATTGGGAAAGGTGGATGGATAACAGTGTGACAGTTACGTGTAAACTCTGGGATGCGTGCGTGAGATCGATCTTGATGTATAGAATAGAGGTATGAACAATGAGGAGGTATTAAAAATTGGAGAGGGAACAGTGGTGGTTCTTGAAGCAGATGTTGAGAGTGGAGAAATCGATCCCAGGATACACATTGCTTCAGAAAATGAATTGATAAAGCATGTGAAGGGATAATGAGAGTGGCTGGATATGAGATTAAGCTGTGTGAATTGGAAAAGGGGAGATTACTAAAGGAGGTATGGGAGAGAGAGCGGAAATGAGGAGAATGTATAAGAGGGGATTGTGAAAGCGTGTCTGGTGCATGGAGTGAATATGGTGGGATGGGTGCATGAGAAGGTAAAGGAGTTGGAGAGATAAGAGAGGCAAGGATGTATAGGGAAAAGTTAATACAATGAGTGCTATGGAAAGTGGCAGGTAAAATAAGAAGGCCAAATAGGAGGAGAACCATTTGGGAAGGGAGGAATGGGTTACCTTGGTAAAGGCGAGATGCAGGTTGGAGGGGAAAAGAAGAAAGAAATGGATACGAAGAATGTAAGGATGGGAATATGCAGAAGGATGAAGGAATGAATGAGAAGATTCTGATAGAGCTGGGGCGGGAAAGAAGAAAGATATAAAATTGTGTATTTATGTATAAATTATGCCAAATAAAAGTTTATGATGATATTTTGAAGCCATTAAAGTTCTGACAATATAAAAGTAACATTCTTTACTAAACAGAAACATAGGACGTGGTTATTATGAATAACTATTCCTATGATTAAAAATATTTGGCTGCGTACTAAATATACAACGTGTCCACGTAAGTATGCAACATATGGGAAACTTTTTTGTTAATAATTTCTCAGAAAATTTTATTCTTTATAAAAGTTGGTGCTTGATCGAAAACATACAAAAAAGACAAAACAAATGACATTCGACGTTATATTAGCAAGATAATGAACAATTGAACAATTTTTATAACTTTTGCACTTTTTAAGCGAATTTTATCAAGTATTCTTAGTTTTGACGTATCTGTCATAATTAGTAATTTATTAAGAGTTGTCTCCTGAATTATGGCAGAGCAATTCACTTTATAAGACAGAGTAAAGTTGGTGTTAATATATAACTTAATTGAATTTTTTTAATGGGTTTAAAAAGTTTCAAGTAGATGGCATTTATTTTTATATAGTGTTTACATCGGCCAAATATTTAGATTTTATATAATTCAGGCTGTATCACATCGGAATCACACGATAATAATATTTAACTGAAGAGATCCTAAAGTTATCAGAATTACTATTTTGGGTTTGTTTTTGATATATTTCAAGTTTCTAGTTAATGGCAATTGTTTTTACGTCTCCAAAATCGTTAAATTTTATCTGAAAGTATTGGATTATCTTAAAAACTACAACTACAATTTTTACACAGGCTTATTCCAAAAATTTAAATAAAGGGTTTCTAAAATTGTTTTTTATCGTAGAAACAATAACTGGAAAAATTCTAAAATTACTAATTTTACAATTTTGAGTTTTTGTGTATTTTAGAAATTTTGAAGTCGATTGGAATTGTATTTATATTTGTTCATACTGCCAAAATCTTGAGAAAATTCTTTAAAAGTAAAGCTATTATCTCATTGGATTTTTCCAAAAATAATAATTGGAGGTATTAGTAAAATTAAAGTTTTGAATATGTTTTTAATGGACTTAAAGGTTTAAGTCGTTGGCAATTGTGTTTTTTTCATATTAATAAAATTTCTGGAATTTTTTCTAAAAGTAAGGCTGTTATCACAAACTAAATAGAGGGATTACAAGAGCGCTAAAATTGAAAATTTGAGTATGTTTTATTGGTGATTGTTTTTATATTTTTTATATCGCCAAAATCTTGAGAAGAAAACTAGGAGGCGTCTAAAATAACTAAAATTGGAATTTTGAATATGTTTTTGATGGATTTGCAAAGTTTCAATCGTCGTTGGCAATTGTTTTTATGTTTTTTCTACGTCTCTAAAGTCATTGGCAATTGTTTTTCATATTTTTTCCACCTCTCCAAAATATTTAGAAAATTTTCAAAAACAAGGCTGTAATCACATTTAATTATCGCAAAAGATATAAATGGGAATTGAAATTTTGGATATATTTTGGTGAATTTGCAAAGTTTCAGGTCGTTGGTAATTTTATATTTTTTCTACGTCGCCAAAAACTTTAAAAATTCTCTAAAAATAAAGCTATTATCACGTTGGATTATCCCAAAAAACGTAAAGTAAAGAATTTTAAATAAGATTTTGGTTGATTTTGAAAGTTTCAAGTTGTTGGCAATTGTTTTTTTAGTCTCCAAAATATTTAGACAATTTTCCAAAAAAAAAGCTGTAATCACATTTGATTATCCAAAAACTATAACTTGTGGAATTACAAAATAACTAAAATTGGAATTTTGAATATGTTTTTTTATGGATTTGAAAAGTTTCCGGTCGTTGTAAATTGTTTTTATGTTTTTTTTTCACGATTCCAAAATATTTAGAAAATTTTCCAAAAGTAAAGCAATTTTTACATTAGCTTATTCCAAAAATAATAACTGAAGGGATTTAATCATTTAAATTTTGAATATGTTTTGGAGAATTTAGAAAGTTTTAAGTCGTTGACAATTATTTTTATATTTTTACCACTTCGCGAAAACCTGTAAACAATTCTCCAAAAATAAAGCCATTATCACGTTGGATTATCCCAAAAACTGAAAGGGTTTTAGAATTACCAAAATTAGAATGGTAAACAAGTTTTTGATGGATTTTGAAAGTTTGGTCTTTAGTAATTGTTTTATACAGGGGGTGAGTTTTTATAGATGCTCTCTATGGAGATCTCGGAAACTATAAGAGGTAGAAAAACGGTTAAATGGGGAAAAAAGCGAAGATTTACTAGATGATTAAAATTCCAATTTCAAAGTTTTCAAAAAAGGCAAGGGTAACTAGATATTATAAAAAAATAAAAAAATGTCAATTTTTTCAAATCAATATATCTCGGTTATTAGAACAGATGGAAAAAAACTGTAACAGACAAATATTGCTATTATTATAAACAACTGCAATTGTTTTATTTTCATCTTTTTCATGGCTACCTATTTTTTTATTTATAATAAAACTTAAAATGACTATAACTCACTTATTTTTAGAAATAATTATATCGTATGTGATATTGGAAAAGAGAAAAACATAATCTATATAAATAAACTATGGTTTCTATTTAAATAAATGTAAGTTTGCGTCATATCTCGGAAAATAATGGCGATAAAATTTTTCTGAATATATTTTATTAATCTGCATAAAATTATAGAAAACTTTATCTTTTACAGTTTTTGTATATCTGTTATATACAAATATTGTTGTTGTTGTCTTCCGAATTATGGCAGAGCAATTGACTTTATAAGACAGAGTAAAGTTGGTGTTAATAAAAAAATTTAAAAAAGTACGTGAGAAATGTGGAGAATTCGTTGGATATCTTACAAAGCATGGTTGAAAATCCTCAAATATTTGTTCGAAAATGTGCCAGGAGTTTAGGATTGTTGAAGTTAATAGTGTATAAGGTACTAGCGGCGAATAAGTTTAAAGCATTTAAAGCAAGATATGTTCAGACACTGTAAGAACATTATTATAAGAATCGTTCTGAATTTTGTCTCATGGTACAAGGTGAAATAGAAATTGATAGAACATTTCCTGAGAAGATTTTTTTCTGGTCAACAGAAAATCCAACATTCCGAATTATCTATAAAAATCAATATTCTCGAAAAATAAATGTTTGGTGTGGAATTTTAAACACAAAATATTATAGTGCCATACATATTTCAGCAGAGTTTAAATTCAGAAAGATATTTAGAATTTTTAAATGTGGAATTGGAAAATAAATTTAACATGTTACCTTTGGCTACAAGAAATTATCTTTCTTTTATGCATATATCGTATACCATAGTGCTTATATCGTAGTTGAATATTTAAATGAACAATTTAATGAGAAATGGATTGGAAGACATTCAAGATTTTCATGGCCTGCTCGCATTTTGGAAATTTAGAGGATTTGGGAAATAAAATTAGAAATATTTCATTATTTTTGATCAGAGATATTAACAGAAGAACAAATTTATGTATTGAGAGGGAAGGGGCCCGCATCGAGTGATTTTTATTCAATTAATAATATCGTTAACGTTGTTAATTTCAAAGAAATTCCATTTTTTTGTTTATTAAATCCGTATGTCATTTGTTTTGCCTTTTTTATCTGTTTAAGATTAAGCACCAACTTTTATAAAGAATATAATTTTCTGAGAAATTAATAATAAAAAAGTTTTCCATATGTTGCATACTTACGTGGACACGTTGTATATAGAAGAGGCTTCTTTTCTCACCTTATTTTTGGACCTACATTCTTAATCAAGAACTGTCATTAAACCATGTTGTAGGTAAACTGTTCATAATTTAAACGTCACGCTACATAAGAAATGGTCCTAGTTAGAAATAATGCCATCGCATCAACTACTTCATTATTTTCTTAAAACTATGCATTCTGCACATTACTCTTTTATTTTTTAAATGTAATTTTTAGAATAGAACATTTTTTTCTTTAAATTTTTATTTTTGGTAGAAATTACTTTTAGCATTTTTTCTATAAAGTTGTTGGTAAATTTAAATTGGTTTTCCGCGAGTTTTTAAATATACCTTTTTATAATTTTAAAAACTAGTTGATACTCAGCTAACATTGATATGCAAAAATATTATTCTGCTCATCAACACGGGTTTGTGCAAAATAAATGTACTATAACCAATTTGCTGGAATACAGACAATTTCTTTCATATGAATTAGAGAATAACAGACAGGTTGATGTAATATTTGCTGATTTCTCTAAGGCATTTCATAGAGTAAGTCACAATATTTTATTAATAAAATTGCTTAAAAGAACCCAATTTTAAGCAATTAATCAATTTAATTTGGTTGATTGAGTTACTTGAAGATAATAATAACTTTGATTAAAACACTTAGAACCTTTCTTCAATATTTTAAATATTGAAGAAAGGTTAATCAAAGCAATTAATCAATCTTTCTGTAAATTGGCTGGAGTCCTTTCTGAAGGACACTTTACAATTAGTTAGATGACAATTAGTTACGTTTGTCAAAGGTCAATAAATGTTATCTCGGGGGCCCCTCAAAGATTCCATTGTAGTCCAACACTTTTTATGAGCTAAGTAGCGACTACTTACAAAATAATTTTATAAAGTTAAACGAGTGGTGTACTTTTAATAAACTCTATTTAAATATAGGCAAATGTTTATCAATAACTTTTTACAGTGGCAAGCATGAAATTATTTACACGTATTTGATAGATGGTCAGAGTTTAAAAATGGTTAATGAATTTAGGAGTTATCTTTGGTGAACCTTTAAAAATATTAAGCTTTGTTTATCATGTATGTCGAGAAATGTAAGAAATCTTAAAATATTATGAAACAAAGAGACACGATGACTTTGTTTTACGACTGTATTTATAATAAAGTAGTAAACAAAGTCATCGTAACTTCTTCTTCTACTACAATTAAACTTTTGACAAATTCTTTTATAGTAGATATCTTCTTATCAACATCAATAATCTACGTTTAAAATTTTTGTGTCTCTTGTTGTGTATTTATCTTAACTCTAGAGTAAATGGATACGGTAGTATTATAATTACTAATGTCTAGTCACAAGACACTTCTCATTGTCTATGTTTGTATTTTTCTGCGTTATCTAACCCCCCGAGCTTAATTAAATATTCAATTCGTGCGTCGAGTTTTACTGCCCCCAGATGTTAATTAAAGTGAAAATACGACGTTAATAAAATCATATGACGGGGTGCCGTCACAACATACAAAGACATAACTCTTCGCAGCAAACAGTTGTTTCATAGAGGCGAGAGAAAAGAATGCAAAGCCACCCCTCATGAGCACTCGCGCGACAAAATAATGAACGCAGCCCCTCTCATGTTCCCGTGATATCGTCACGCATCGTAACAGGTAATGAGACACGAGTTTTCCATTATGAATCTGCCGTGGAAGACGTCCGTTTTCTCCGTGTGCACACTGCGACGAAATTATTCCGCGCTTGAAAACTTCGCTGCTAGAATTTAACAGACGTGGAATTCCTCCGCAATCGCGTCATCTTTAATATTTCCGCTACTAACTCCTCCAGCATTAAGAAAAGCGCACATCAGTTCCTTGAACTCTGGATGGAAACTGGTACACGTCAACCCTTCCGAATCGAGATATTCGATATCAAATGTTGTATTTAATCTATATAAGTGGATTAGATCGAAAGGGGGAAACCCATGACAATATAAACTCGTAGTATGGGGGCTCGAGGAAAATATTTATGTCCCGGTGGCACGAAGGGTTGCCCCACCGGCCACCCCCACCAGGACGTGATCGGCAGCGCAATAAAAATTTCACATCCACTCCCTCACCAGACGTACTCGTCGGTTTCCCGGGGATGTATTCGCATTAATTATACAGTGCCCAGGTGTGAATTAGAATGTCGCGATGGCGATAAGTGGTTTCGCCTTGTAACGAAGGGCTTGTACCTTGTTAGGAATTTGCATTTGTTTTAAGCAACCCTCATTTGTTAAAATAATTGTGGGTATGTATATTAACGAAATCCCCTACGAATGAAAACAAAATCCACTAAGTAATTTTAAATGCGGTAGATACTTTGTTCATTGCAACCTTGATGATTCGAAATTATAACATTAGGTAATTTTTAATTATAACACTTCTATATATTGACCAAATTAATATCTAAAAAAATATTGTGCAATCATTGAAAGATTATACTAATTAATTATGCTATTTAAGTACAGTCAAATAGAATATTTCTATTGAATATTTTTTTGCATTCACTCTGTTAATATTGTTATCACAAATTTAATGCTATCTTAACCCTCCTACAGCAGTTAATAAGTGCACTGGCTGTCTTTGAAAGGAAACAAATTTCAATTGTTTTAAAAATGAAGTAAAGAAAGTTAAGAAAGTGATTTTAACACAATAATTTTGTTGGGACAATTTAAAAAGTAAACTACAAATATAATAAATTTGAAATTACATTTTCTTTTATTAAACGCACATCTTACTGGAAATATTTCTTTTCACAACGCATTCAATTTCTAATTAGCTACTCCACACCTAACGCACGGATAGCAATACCGGCATTCGAGTCGCATTAAAAGATTACATTGCCGCACAATAATGGGATTCCCCGTTATTTACGAGGCTACAGGCTGGCATTATTACGCTTGATAGTCCATTTGAGTGGTCATCAACCTTTCTATACAACTAGGGGATGTTCTGATAAATTTTACCGACACGAATTCACTCATTTGTCAGATAAAATGGCCATTCATTAAGGAAGCACCTTTTTATTCGAATTATATTACAACGCCGGCAATGTAGTGAGGGTGGATTGAATGTAAAAGGGAATATTTAATTCCGCGGAGGTCAACTACCTCGGAAATGTTGATCTTTGTATAGCTTAGGTGGACTGGAAAAAAGGGGTAAGGAAATGTTAAGGTCTTCATGATACTTTGGTAATAGATTGATATCCAGGTATCAAAGGATTAGATCAGGTTTCTGAAAGTATGTACAGAACGTAATCTGAAAAAAAAGTTTGTAAAAATTAAGTTTAAAAAAATCTATCAAAGCTTTTTTAGTCAAAAACAAAGAAATTAATCTAATTAACAAAAATGAGCCATGAAAAAGAAATAAAGTTTTAATAAAAATATGGTAGTGTTGCTTGTACTTATAAATTATTAATATATTTATGTGACATAACTTAGCAATCCTAATGCTTAAATTTAATTTTCATTTGAAAATCGCATTTAGTTTTACAGAAAAACCACCAGGATTATAAATGCCACTAAAATAATATAAATTGGGAACTTTATTTGATAAAGTTCCTGATTCAAGAAGCATCACAAAGATATGGCTTCAAGTATCCACCATATAAGTATAAATTATTGTTTCCCTGTCAACAGTTACTACACACTGATTTCGACATATTCGAATCTCATCAGCGTAGCCCAGTTGAAAACTAGAAACAGAATGTCACTACAGAGTTTTTAAACTTTCAGTTCTCCGCAGAGGATAGAAATACTATTAAGGTGACATCTAATTTCTAAATTGCACTGATTTTCTTGATTGAGTGGGATAAATTGAATAAAGAAAAATTACGAACCTATGAAGAACTAAAACTTTTACTTAAAATATTATTTATTTGAGTGAATAGATGAGAGCTTTTGGTAAACATTCGTGCATCTTAAGTGGGTGTTGACAATCAACTAAATTAACTAATTTTAGAATTTTTATCAAATAAAAGTTATATATAATAATTAACAGAAAAAGTTATTTCAGCTTTTGAGAAAAAAAAACGCTTAGACAATAGAATACCAATCTATGAATTGGTTGACTTTGTTAAAAAAAATCTATCTAAAAAACATTTGACAATTGTTTGACAGTTTTAATCTAATTATTTGCAAAACAATTAACAATTGATAACATCTAAAACAATTAGAATAATCAATAAAAGAAAATGGAATTGTCAAAACGCTTCAACAATTAAGAACCAAACCAGAAAACAGTTGATATTGTTAAATTGACATTTGACAGTTTTAATTTACTTGACATAAAGTGTTTAACCATTAAATGAAGATCAGTTTGTCGAAAATATACCATATAATTTATCAATTAGCACCGTTCTAAATCTACTTGATCGCCTTTTAAATCATCTTTTATTGTAAAAATTTGCAACTCAATTGACTGAAGGTTTTTATTTAAAATACGGAGAGCTCGTTCGCTATTCTTTAACACTTCTGACGTTACTAACATAATTTATATGTATTGATTGAATTGGAAATGAATAACCTTATTTGCTTGCTACTGGGCATCGAGACTTGGATTGCTTAGTCTGCTACTCTTATCCTTGTATGATGATGTGTCCAGAAGGGGCCTGTGGTTTCCACGAGGTATCCCGACGCTGCTTCTCCCTGGCACAGCTACTGCTTCAGCTCGCTCACTACGGCGAATCCAGAGGGCACCCAACTTCCTTTTGATGTTGTAATGCTGCTGCTGCTGCTCATTACTGCTGTAGTGTTGTGATACACGTTTTACTACTTGTACTTTGCGTTGTTATTCTTACTTGATTTCGCCGGTTTGAACGAATGCGACGGAGTGGTTTTAATCCAAAAAACTCTTGGATACTTGGATCAATACAATTTGTTTGAAAGTCTTATCTGCATTAAAACACTTTCTTATATATTCCAAATGGCTTCAGTAGTGCGGGCTGCACCCGGTAATCGAACGATGAATTCTAGCCAAGTAGTCAGCATATGGAGTCTTAGCAAGTGGCATTTCTTTCCATAATTCTGGAGTCAGGTAAGCGTAGGTATTCGCTATAGCAGCGTAAGTAGCCTTTGCGAAATTTCCGAAAGTACCCGTGAATTCACTAGATTCTTAGAATTTGGTGCTGACACAATTCTGGTATAACGGGGAGCAGGGATAAGGCACCCGTAAGATATAATTACTGAACCGCACATTCCAGTTACCTTACAAGGTATTGTATGACCATTATCAATAGCAAACTGAGTCACTTAGTGACCGAAATGTACATCTAGCGATTAATAAACCAAGTGAAAAAGTGCCAAATTTTCACGTACTCTTAAAATTCAACAAGTATTGCATGTGGTTTATCAATCTTGTTACCCCAGTATCCTGTGCGGACTGGAACAACTGAAACCTTGACAAAAAGATAGCACCACGAATTGCAGTTGCTATTTTCTTGGTGTAGTTTACACCCAAGCCAATGAGCCCATCGCTGTCACCAATGGCAACAAATGCCCTGACCAGCACGATGTTGTTTCTATACTGGTATAATCAAGTTGGAACCAACGAAGAAATCAATGATTAAATTCCTTAATTCCTTGATATTCAACGAGAAGTGATAGATCTCTTCTAATGAACGGATTCTACAATCAAATACAAGACGGCCTAATTTGGTCACAGAGATTAATCCATTCTGATCTTCCTTTTCACGGCCGCGACTCCTGCCACGACCACGACCTCTCCCACTATCTCTCGTCCACCACCACCTTCACGGGAACCTCTAAATCCACTTCTGCCCCTGTCTGCTATTGTATATATCCTTCTTCTACCAACGTTCAAATTCGTAAAATAATACTCTATTTAATTTTGATTACTTGGCTAATTATTTTTTGATACAATTCTTAATTTGAATTAGTTTTTTATACCCATTCATAACAGACATTGCAACTATTTTTTCTACTTTCTTTGAATGTCTAACAATTCACATTTTTTAAATTAAATTAATTATTTTATATTATTATTCGCTGTGTTCAACTACCATCATTTAACAAGTATTCCGCTTGAATGAAACCATTGCTTCTTCTAGCGTACTCTTGACCTACCACAATAATCTTGAATGAAACCATTGCTTCTGCTAGCGTACTCTTGACCTACCACAATAATCTTGAATGAAACCATTGCTTCTGCTAGCGTACTTTTGACCTACCACAATAATCTTGAATGAAACCATTGCTTCTGCTAGCGTACTCTTGACCTACCGCAATAATCTTGAATGAAACCATTGCTTCTGCTAGCGTACTCTTGACCTACTACAATAATCTTGAATTGCTTCTGGCATAATTTATTGAGGTAGGTCAAGAGTACGCTAGTTGAAATTTCACAAAAAATTATCTTTGCTCAGAAAAAAAGAGTTAAAAACTTAAAACAAATGTATTAAAATCCTTTACGTTGTAGAAAATTAACTAATAATTAGGAAAACATGAAAATATTTCGTAAATCTACAACAATGAGTCTTACTAAGACTACAAAACAAATCGCTTATTGAAATAATTCACAAAAAAAGAAGAGGAAATGTGTCCAAGAATAAATAAGTTGCTAAGAAGAACCATTGAAAGCTATAAAATAAGCAATTTAAAATTTATTTAAAAAAAAAATTAAAGAAAAAGTTTAAATAAATATTTGACTTTTTACAAAAATAAAATGAAAATCTAGTAATAACAGCCGTACCTAAAACATTTGAAAATTATTTGTTTTAAATAAATGACATTTAAAAAATAAGAAACAATTGAAGTTTAATAAAACAGTGAACACAATTAAAATCTAATTAAACAGTTGTAAATTTAAAAAACCGGTCCAAAACAATTGAATTTTTAAATACAATATAATATAAAGAAAAACAATTAAATCTATAATGAAAGAATAGAAAAATTTGAAAATTCACTAAAACAAATAAAATGTTACAAAGAAAATTATAAAAACAATTAAAATTTAGTAAAACAGTTGTATTTTCTAAAAAAATAAACATTTAATTTGAGTTTTATTTTATTAAAAAATGCTGGAAAAAAATAAAAAAAAATTCTTTAAAAAAAAACAGAGATAACTTTAATGAAAATGATGGTAGCGACCGTTACTATGTGGTAGTTCATTCGCCCTTTTAGAGACAACTTTAATAAAAGTTGGTAATTTCCAGAAATAAAAACAATAAAAATCGTTAAAAACTTTATCAAAATATAAACTTGCTTAAAAATATTAGTCATTTAAAAAACAACTGAAAAAATTCTATAAATTTTCTAAACAAAATTTATGAAAAATAAAATACAATTTAAATCTGTAATAAATTTTTGTAAATTTTCAAAACAATAATATTAAAAAACAAACAATTCGATATGTAGTAAATTAATTGTCTATTTTCTATTACTTAAAACAATTGAAATCTTACGAGAAAAAAAATGTATTTTTTAATATGCTTAAAAACAGATAAAATTTAACAAACATTTCTAGAGGTTTTGAAAGGAAGCAATAACATTTGTTTAAAATAATTGAATTCAGTTTACTGTTTTTAAGTAATTTTTATAATCTTTCTGAAGAAACATTATAAAAATTACTTAGAAACAGTAGAAATTTTACACAAAACAGAATTCAATTATTAAGTTAGTTTATTAAGTTAGATTGATAATGATTACCGTGTAGTCGAAACTAGTCACTGAAAATAAAACTTAAAGTGGTATAAAAAAGTAAAAGTGTTTTCTCTATTCTTAATTTTGAAATGTACCACCAAGTGAACGCCGTTAAGATCCAAGAAGAATTCAATTATTTTAAAAACAGTTTAAAATATCTAAAAATATTATAAAATATGTTTAGAAATAGTTGTATTTTACAAAAAAAAAAGAATTAAAATTTGCTACAAATGAAAAAATTTGAAAAGAAGTCGATTATCAAATTCTTAAAACTCAGGGTGGGCCACGAATAACGTCCATTAAAAGTTTTTGGGGTTCCTGCTTGAGGAAATATCTGAAAAAAAAAATCAACATTATGTTCTGGAAAATATTTCAACTTCCTGTCATTTCCCGTTCCCGTTCCCGGAAACGGCTATCAACAATGGAACATACTTATATTATTACATTTTAGGATTCCTCGTTCAGTTGCCTATCTCTCCATATGGATTTATGTTCACTTAACTATATCAGTTTTTGAGTTATAAATTAATTTGTCAAATATGAACCTCAAATAAACGTTTTAAAAAATGCCTATAACTTCAAGTGGGTTCAAGATAGACATAAGAGTAGCATTTTAATTGTAACCAATATATCCCTCTACAATTGAAAAATATTAAAAACTGTTAGTTTTGACAGTAGGTATGTATTTCAAAAATATCAATATTTCAACGCCAACTTAAAAACATCATTTTTTTTTTAATGGAACGACCAATAATTTCATATAATTCATTATCACAAGATAATTTGATTCAATAAATATTGACAAAAGTCTACTATGGTGCCCGTGTGAATATAACAGGAATTATTCAAATGTGAAAAAATTCTGAGAGGAAACAAATTTCGAAATAACTCAAAAACAACTGGCTCCAGATATTGGGTTGTATAATACTTTTTTGTAGCAAATTTTCTTGCGAATCACACTATGAGATAAAATATTGGTCAATATATTCGAAAAAATTGAAATATTATGTTTTTAAGTAGGCGCTGAAATATTGATATTTTTGAAATACCAATTGTCAAAATTGACACGTGTCAATATTTTTCAGAGGAGTAGATGAATCGATTAGGTACAATACATGCCGCTCGTGTGTCTATCTTGTACCTACTAGAAATTATAGGCATTTTTCTAAACGCCTTTTTGAGGTTAATATTTGACAAATACATTTTTAAATCAAAAACTGTAAAAGTTAAGTGGACATAAACCCATATGGGGAGGTAGGCTATCGAACAGGAAATTCAAAACTAAAATAATATACAGTATGTTCATTTTAAAATAACAAAGTTAGTAGCCATTTTCTGTACAACCGGAAGTGATAGAAAGTCGAAATATTTTCCGTGAGGAGACCGCAATCAACTCTGCAATGTTGATTTTTTTCAGATTTTTCTTCGTACAGAAACCCCGTAAACTTTTAATGGACGTTATTCGTGGCCCACCCTGTATATAATAAATCACAAAAGAAGTTAATTCAGTTTTCGAAAAAGATGAGTCCAGCGATTGAAAGGGCCAATAGAAGGAGGGAAGAAAGAGAAAAAAAGGAAAACATTTGTGTCTTTGAATTTTATCAAAAAGGCATTTGAAAAAAATTGTATGAGAAATAATTATTAACAATAATAAATTTTTTAAAGAATACTTCTCTCGCGGTAGATGCAGATTCCCGAAATAAGTGTATACAACGATAGATCTGAATTGCCATTTTTTTTTAAATTGTCCTATTTTTTTTTATTTGTAGCAAATTACGATTATTTTTTTTGTAAAATTCAACATTCTAAACATATTTTATATTTTTCGATATTTTAAGCTGCTTTTAAAGTAATTGAATGATTCTCCAGAGAGATTATAAAAATTACTTAAAAACAGACATTTTACACAAAAAATGAATTCAATTATTTTAAACAAATTTCGACCCTTTTTTAAGCATATTCAAAAAATACAATTTTTTTTAGTTTTCTCGTAAAATTTCAATTGTTTTAAGTAAATGTTTGTTTCTATTAGAAAATAGTCAATTATTTTACGACAGATCGAATTAGAAAATTTACAAAAAATTTATTACAAACTTAAATTGTATTTTATTTTATTTTCGTTAACTTTTTTTGAAAAAAATTATAAAATTTATAAATATTTTTAAACAAGTTTATATTTTAATAAAAATTTTAACTATTTTAATTGTTTTTATTTCTGAAAATTACCAACTTGTTTTCTTTGTTTTTTCAAACAAAATTTCAATTGTTTGCATCATTTTTATAAAATAAAATTGTTTTATGTGAATTTTAAATGTTTAATATTTAGAAAATTTAGAAAAGTTTCCATCATTTTTATGGAATAAAATTGTTTTACGTGAATTTCAAATGTTTGATATTTATAAAATACAAGTGTTTTACTAAGTTTAACTTGTTTTTACAATTTTCTTTGTTTTAAGTAAATCAATCAAATTTTTTGGTAGAAAAATTACCATTCTTTCATTACAGATTCAATTGTTTTTCTTTATATTATATTATATTTAAAAATTCAATTGCTTTTACGCTTTTTTTAATCTACAGCTTTTTAATTAGATTTTAATTGTGTTCACTGTTTTATTAAATTTTCAATTGTTTCTCATTTTTTAAATGTCATTTATTTAAAACAATTAATTTTCAAATATTTTAGTTTAAGAAAGGGTACAGCTTTTATTTGTAGATTTTCATTTTATTTTTGTCAACTATTTATATAAACTTTTCCTATTTAAATTTTTTTAAATAAATTTTAATTGTTTTTTATTTAGTTTCCAATGGTTTTTTAGCAACTTATTTATTCTTGGAGACATTTTCTCTTCTTTCTGTGAAATATTATTAAAAATTTCAAAAAGTTTTTAACTTTTTTTTCTGAGCACAGTGATTTCAACTAGCGTACTCTTGACCTACCTCAATAAATAATGCCATGAGACCGATTATTGTGGTAGGTCAAAAATACGCTAGCTAAAGCAATGGTTTCATTCAAGCGGAATAATTGTTAAATGAGGGTAATTGAAAACAGCGGATAATAATATAAGATAATTGATTTAATTTTTTAAAAATCGAAATTGTTAGACATTCAAACAAAGTAGAAAAAAATTGTTGCCGTTTCTGTTGTGAATCGGCCTAAAAATAAAATTCAAATTAAGAATTGTAACAAAAAATAAATAGTCAAGTAGTCAAAATTAAATAGAGTATTATTTTACGTATTTGAACGTTGATAGAAGAAGTATGTATACAATAGCGTACGCAGCTCCAGCCACTGGTGGGATAAATGTATTTAGAGGTTCCCGTGGTGGCGGTGGTGGCGGGAAACGCAGTCGTGAAAAGGAAGACCAGAAGGAATGAATCCCTGTGACTAAATTAGGTCATCTTGTATTTGATGGTAAAATCCGTTTATTGGAAGAGATCTATCGCTTCTCGTTGCGTATCAAGAAATTTGAAATCATGAATTTCTTCATTAATTACAACTTGACTAGTGCTGGTCAAAACAATTGTTGCCATTGGTGATAGCGGTGGGCTCATTGGCTTGGATGTAAAGTACAGCAAGAAAGTAGCAACTGCAATTCGTGATGCTATCATTCTTGCTAAGGTTTCAGTTGTTCTAATCCGCTATCGCAAAGACCTGAATCCAGAATTATGGAAGGAAATGCCACTTGCCAAGACTCCAATCAAGAATATGCTGACTATAGTCTGTTCGTTGGATCTTTCGTCGTACGTCACAAATTATCGCTTCGAGAAACGACGCAAAAACATTCAGTCGGATAAAGTAAACCAAATGCGTTAGAAAAAGAACGCACCGTAAAACTTTCGTCGTTTTTTGAAACGATAGTTTGTGACGTACGACGAAAGATCCAACGAACAGACTTTACTTGGCTTTTAAAATCACGAGCTGCAGCCCGCATTGCTGAAATCAGTTAAATGCTCTGATATTATGTCTCTAGCTGTTAAGGAACCAAAGGAAAAATTTAATTGTTTCTCGGCCACCTATGTCTTGTAAAATTTGAATCGCCCATCTACAATTATAAATGAGCTGAACTTTAGAACTCTCTGCTCTAAATTTTCCTTCACTAAACGAGGTGAACTCTTAGACAAGACGATCCGTTCACATGCCCAATTGGCATGTTTGAGATAAGTTTGAGCGTAAATCTGTCTTTATCATTCAATGGACACGCTGTTGATTTCTTTTTATAAATTCTAGTATTTTCTTCTATATTTCTAGAATTTTCCATAATTTTCAGCATTTGTCATTAGGTATCTAAAGGATAGAAGAAAATTATAAACTTTCAAAAATTAATTCAAAAGTATTAAGTGTGATTTTAGGGGAAACAATGTTGTTTGTACCTGTTCTAATAAATCGACATTTAATTTTAAAAAATAATAAATAAATTTGGAATGTATAAAAAGTGTGACTTTGTGCCTAAATAAACAAAACTGTTTAACTAAGACAATTCTCACAATTTCCCCGATTTCTCATTAAAAAAAATGACCCAACATAACTGTAAATGATGATTTGATAAATATTTCTTTTATAATTTAAAATGATTTGCTTTTGTCATCTTTTTCTTTAATACTCAAATATTTTTATCGATTGTCAATTTTTTATTTGTAGGAATTTTCCCTATTTCCCTACTGTTTCAACTATTCTTAATGTTGATTTATGAGTTACGTGAAGATGATTGTAATTATGTTTTAATTTAAAATTTGACTGACCTATGTTTTGTTGTTATTATTATTTAATCCTCTGTGGGCTATTCTGTAGTCTAGATGTTATCCTTGCTTACCTGGTCCAATCATCAGAAGCTTTAATGATTGATAAATTTTTCACTTGATGATTAAACTTGTTACCTAAATTAAAACTGCCAATTATCAATTTAAGCATATCAACAGTTTTCTAGTTTAATTTTTAATTGTTGAGGCGTTTTAACAATTCCAACAGATGTTTCTTTTTTCAATTATTTTAGTAGTTTTGGCTTTTATCAATTGTTAATTGTTTTTTGTGAATAATTAGATTAAAACTGTCAATTGTTTTTTAAATTTAATAAGTATGGAGCTTTTATTGCTTGTTCTTTTTTATCGCCTATAAAATGTCAAAATTTATGAGCTTGACTGTTAATTAATATTTTTTTGTAAATATCTAGCAATTTAAACTATTTAATATTTGATAATTTCAACCGTTTTAATCATTTGTAAGAATTTCAATTGTTCCTAACAACTTTTAATTATTTTCATTCGTCATTTTTTCTCTGGATTGTGGTTTTTGTTTTGTATTTTTTTACAAATTTATAATAATTTATTTGGGGTTTGAATTGTCATCTTTTATACCTGGCATTTTTAATTACATTCGGTAGAGACATTCAATTTTCCTGCTTTTGAATTTCTCATTTAACCCTCGGTAACAAATTTTTATAAAAACTAGACAATTTACCTGATCTTACAACCTTGTTGACTATATTATAAATTCGTATTCAATTGTTATGGTGAATTTTAACTTTTTTTACCTGTTTCAATTGCACTTTAGCACTTTTTACAATTTCAATTGATGTTTTAATAATTTTAAAACATTCAACTGTTTTTTTTTAAATTTTTAATTACTCTAATATTCAACTAATTTTATTGGTCAATTTTTAAATAAATTACTAACCCGTCTCATTTTTCTAGAGTAATAGTAGTGTTCTTCAAGTTATTCGTCAATGTTTATTAGTTGTCATTTTTTTATTGTTACAATATATTCACTACAAACATTCAATTGTTTTAGCTGGTAAAACATTTGTGTATCAATTGCTAATTATAAATTAATTTCTATTTTACCTGTTTACTAAATTAATATTTAATTGTTAGTAATTACAAAACCTAGAATACTGTTGTACTATCGTAGTCCTGACCTATTACAATAAACAAATAAGCAATGGTTTATCGTACGCATAACCTACCCTAACAAATTATACATTACCCCAGGTCATGAGTACGCTTTTCAAGCGATTAAGTAGATACCAGGTTTGGCATAGTGTATTGAGATAGGTCCAGAGTACGCTAGCTTAACATATAATTCACCGCGGGAAACATATGCTAGTCCATAATGATCAATTGTCTCTTTTATATTTAACTGTATTTATAATAATATTAATTTAGTTTTTTGTAAGATGTATTCACTTACATTGTTTTCAACTCCGTTTTAGAAAATATTGATTGAATAAATCCTAAAATATTTTAGTTCGGGATTACTATTCGTAACACGCAAATTTTGTTTTATTCAATGTCTGTCGAAGTATTAGCCAGAGAAGTAGTTGTTTCAAATTAATTTATTTTGTAGTCTTAGTAAGACTCACTGTTGTAGATTCACAAAATGTTTTCGTATTTTTAAATCTATTTTGTTCAACAATAGACACAAATTGGTTTCGATCTATTTTGGATCTCATCATCGAAGCACAGATGGAGACAGGGAAACTTTATTTTTTTGATAAGAGGAAAGGAAATCCTGCATGGAGACTTATGGTATAGTAGGGTGGTGTCGGAATCTTACCGATTAAAACTTCTCCCCCGTGATCTCTATTAAAACTAGACTGGACTAAAAGGTCGGATTACGGTGGCTCAAGGCTTTGGGGTGTTAGTTGAGAATTGGAATTAAGCGTGGCCTTCGATGTTTGCTGAGTGCAGTGACATTGTATTTTGGGACCGAAAGAATTTCTAAACCGAGTCTGGTTGATCATTCATCGTGTCATGGCGACGTTCCCAATGGTTGTTCTTGCATTTATGCATATCATTTCTGAATTGGAGCGCGAGTCTGTTTCAACAATATGATGAGTCGAGCGTGTTCTGCCACTGTCGACGGGCGATCTTTTCTCTTTGATCAGAGACTTTAACTCGGGTGTAATGGCTAGGGGATCTACCTGTGAGGTGATTCTGCTGGTCGTGGATTTAATTGTTGAAGAGAACTTCTCGACTGCTGCCTCAAGGTCTGCTTTAGATCTGATGATCTGAAGAGGGGAAATAAAAAGCTTAACATTTCACCTGTATTTCAGTCAATTAGTGGATTTTGCCTCTCTCAAAAGTCGACTGGTACCGAACGCCGGGTTCAAAAAACTGGATTGTGGTCTGAGGACAGGTCGTCAGATGTCCAAATGTCATGATCTGAGTGAATGACAATCACGTCAAGACTGTAATGAGCTGTCGAAGGGTAAAACGTGGGACTAAAAGGTCCTACGGCTCTGATGTCATGTCTCAAGTTGGTTAGGAAGTCACTGAGTGATCTCCCATGAATGTTTGTTCCAGCTAGGGGTTTTAGCATTCAGATTCCCGGCTATGATCATAAGCGAATTGTCGGTAAACATTAGAATTAAATTATCTTGCAGCATCAGCTTGCTAGGTGATTGGTAAGCTGACATGATTTTAAGCAGTCCGTTATCAGATTTAACAATAATAGCAGTGACCTCGAGGTTCTGGAAAGCGTTTAGAGGAAAGTAGCAATTTCCATTTTAACATAAGTTGCGGTGCCGTCACGACGTTATTGTGGTCTTGAAAATGGGAAATAAAACCCAGGATTCTAGGCCACCGAGGTGAGTGTCATTCACCAGGATGATGTGTACATCATTCTTGTACATGAAGTGCTCTAATTTATGGACTCGGTTGGGAAACGAGTTTTATTTTGGGGTATTGGTAAACCGTCAATCAAGATATTACCTATTATCTCAGGGTTGCACTAGATCCCTGTTTGAGTGGATATTTATATTTTGCTACAGTATAAATAATTTTGCCCTACACCAGAACTAATTATCTGACTGTTTTAATAAATATTTTAAATGTCAGTAATTGAACCCATTTAACAATATCATTACGATTCTTGCACAGTGAGAAAATGCACCGTCTTGTTGAAATATCTATTTTCTAATTTTTAAGGGGAACTCAATTATTTCATGCATTTAGTGTTAAAGAAAGTCACAATAGTAGTTCGTATGCATTGAGTCGATAATTAAATTTTTAAAACTCCAGGATAGTGGTATTGTATATTCCTCACTCCAACCGCCTTTGAGAGTTATTCTTTTACAGCCAAAACTTAACTTTACTGTAACCAACTAAAGCTTCCTCCATTTGCATTTTTGTTGTTGTTAATTAGTCAAAAATAAATAGCATCGTACCTTCTCGTTGATGTCTACGATAGGCCACATGAATCCTCTGTGGTTTAATCTACAATCCAGATATTTCCAAAGTTTTCCTTGCTTGCGATCATCAAAAGGTTGCATTAAAGTTTCAATTATTTAAAATTCTTCTCTACACATAGAAAAAATAAAAATGCTCACTTAGCTGATTAAAATAAGACACTGTTTAAAGTATTTGCAGAAACTTCGTTGTCAACTACTGTAAAGATGTCATTAATCATCTCATTCAGAATTGATGGCATATCCTCTTAAAGGCTTTGCAATTATTGAGCACTGATTGGTATTTGTTTATAATATAATTTGTAAATATTCATTTCAATTAGTGATTTATATAAATATATTAATTGAAATTGAAAACTAACTCAAAATAACGCCTTGACGTCCACTCTCGCCATCTATCTATCAGTTAGTGTTATCAACACGCCAATACATTTCATCATCCGATTGGTTATTGACATTTTGAAAAATCAACATCCGTTTGGAACGTCGGGTCGTGCATCCGCGAAATGAATCGGTGATTTATTTACGCGTGCAGAGGAAGCCCCGATCCGTTTTCATTATGGATGTGACGCGTTCATCCAGAAATAGAGGAGCTCTCTGCATGCACTATTCATAACTAAGCCCTCATCCCCGCAGCGCTGCCAACCGACAACAGTATCGACTTTGCCCCAGTTATTCGGCCGTACGCAGCCATCAAACATTTAGTAGTACGCCAGAATTGGGTCCGAACTAATCATAAATTTCAATGTCATACAACCAATAACAATATAGACCCTCCAGTTAAAGTTGTCCTACCCAACATTTTTTCATCGATAAAACAAAAAGCAAAGACCATCTATGAAAATAAAGCCAACACAAATTATAAACTGATACTTAAATTGCCTTGTATAAAGACTCAAGATTATTCACGGTTAATTTCCAAAACATTGGACTTAAAGACCCAATCTGTAGACTGAATTGAAACATTCTCTATTCAATGTAAGCATGGTTTTTTTTCTTCGTGAGGGGGTGTAGTTCTTTTTGTGCGCCTCTATGTACTCCTGTGTCTTCTATGAAGTCCAGAAGTTTCTGTTAGGGAATGCTCTTGAGCTGTTCTTCAGGAAGCACAGGCTTCACAAATTTCTCCATGCGTTGTCGTCTATATGCTTCACATGTAGACAGTATGTTTTAGGGGGTTACCACGTAGTAACAGTCGCAACCATGCTTTTCATTGATTTCTACTGTTCTTGTGGTTAAGAAGGAGACCCTAACCTTATATTTTTTGGCTGTAACCCATATGTTAATAATTTACGGTATTTGTTCATTAATTACAAAATGTATTCAAAGAATTGTGAATTTGATAAGAATTTCTACTTAATCTATTAAAGAAGTAATGAAAAAAAATTAATGTAGAATTTATATTATATCATATTAATAAAATAAAATTTTATATTAGTAATCTTCCTGGTAGATTTCAGTTTTTTTTGGCATGGGCAGTCCTGAATTACCTTCATTAAAAAAATCTATTAAACCATAATCAAATTGGGCGTCCGAATTTAACTATTAATAAAAGAGTTTTATTACCCCTTGCATGTACGAGTTAAACACCCCGAGGGAAAGGGTGTGCATGAGTTTTTTACGACTCCGCTTTTTATTAACATAATAAAACAAACACGCCCTCCGTGTCCCTTTTAACTCCGCGCCGGCGAGTTTATTTGGTTACCTCCGAGCTGAAGTAAAAAAGTAAACGAATTGTTGACGTTAGCAAACGTCTCCTCGCATTTACCTAATATTCCCCTGTTAATGCTATCTCTAACAGGGTTTAAAGTTCAAATTTATTATTGTATAATTTTAATCAATAATTATGTTTATAAATTACATCGGTTTTATTTTAATTATAATAAACACTCACCTTTCGACGTGCTCGTTCATATCATCACGGCCATTAACGAGAATTACACCAAGAGGAAAGGTGGATTTTGTTTTTCCACGGAAATGCCCACAGGCGCCATCTTGTTTATTTTGCTAATTAGAATTCGCCGTGCTAAATTCGGCACGGGGGCCTGCGGCGATTATCGCGGTTTAATTTCATGAGAGGCCTTAATGTACGCCCGCATTACATGTGCCACATTGTAGCAATATTTCAGCGTAGAGGGTTAATTACACGTTAAACATTCCTCGTTTGTTATTCCATCTGTATTTATTGGTAAACACATCAATCAAAACACGAAAATTTGAACGATATCTAGGTAAGGTAATCAATATACAACGAAAGCAATACACTTTTAAATAATAGAATTCTATTAGAAATAATAAAACAGTGGAAAGAATATTTTCAAGACTTATTAACTACTCAGAATAACAACAACGGACAAGAGATAGAAAACAGACAAAAGGTTAACACGAATGAAGAGAATTTACTTGAACGCATAAGGAAACTAAATATGGGGAAAGCACCAGGACGAAATCAAATCATTGAAAAAAGTTGAGGTTCATGGGACCTAAAGGAAAGGTTCATAACAAAATACCAAAAACTGGGAAATAGCATTAATCGTACCGATTTACACAAAAGGAGATAGGAGGAAATTCTTTAATTACAGAGATAAGCATTGGAATGAAAATACTAGAAAAACAATAACCAAGAGAAACACAGTTTTAATCGACCAAACATTAGATGAAGTACAAACTGTTTACACAGGACAATATATTTACATCTGTCAATTAAACAATTAGTTTGGCGTGTAAATCTCTCTGATATTTGCTGCAAAGTGATTCTCTCCGTTTTGTGGTAAAAGTAGACAGCAAATTATCATCATAGATATGATTTTTGTATTAGGAGAGGCTGCTAGAAATTGTTTATTTTGGGCTAGAATTTATGCCACACGTTATCCCGGCAGAAGACATCCGAAGGAGAAAAATTTTACGAACCTACTCAATTGAAACGGAAAGTGTGAATTACAAAAAAAAAACAAGAACGAAGAAAACCTATCATCAACGAGGAAAACCAACTTTCAGTTTCAGCTATTAACAGCAACTGAGCATCCTAAGATAAGCCAAAAAGGCATCAATGAAGCAACTGGCAAAAGCGAGACGGTCAGTACAAAGCATTCTGAATAAAAATCGATATAATGCATATTAAATTCAGTTACATCAAGAACTGAGTAATACTTATTTTCAATTTCGTTCCGAATTGTGTATCTGGGCAAGACTGAAAATATAGGAAGATCCTGCGTTTTTCCAATATGTTTTATTCACGGATGAGGCGACATTCCATAACAGAAGATCTGTCAATAGGCATAATTTTCAATATTATTCAACTGAAAATCCATATGTTATGAGACAAGTTGATCATCAGCATCGATGGTCTTTGAATGTCTGGGGTGGAATTGTTGGAAACCATGTGGTAGGTCTACATTTCTTCGAGCTCCAACTCAATGGGCCTATGTATTTGTACTTCTTGTAAAATGTATTACCCGGAATGTTAGCTAATATACCTCAACTAACAAGAAACAAGCTGTGATTTCAACAAGACGGAGCACCTGCCTATTTCTTCGCGAGGCGTGAGGGCATTTCTTTAGGGTATTTTTCCCATTGGATTGGTAGGAATTGACGCACCAGAAGACCTGCTAGATTTTCGGATCTAACAAAACCTGGCTTTTTCTTGTGAGGATCCGTAAAAGAGATTGTTTATAAGGAACCACCAACAACTCCAATGAATATGCAGGAACGAATTGTTGACGCTTTTGCTTTTGATTTTGTATTTCACCTGAAATCTTAGGAAGGGTGGAAAGGTCTTATCAGCGGCGAATTAATTTGTGCCTAAATAAAAATGGAAGACGTTTTGAACATTTACTATAATATCGTCTCTCTTTTGTATTAATAATTTTGTCATGGCTTTGGAATAAAATAATTCATCGTATTACAGAAGTATTATCTGTTTCTGTTTATCTCACATTGACACTTACTTACAGTTTGTCAGTTATTTTGTCTCAGCATGGTCAATTTCGGTGCATAGAAATATGAATAATTAAACGGTTATTTTTGTAAAAACTATTAAATATCTCAACAACTATGGGTTTTAGACATATTATTATTTGCAAAATTGGCAAATAGAGTTACAAAAATTTTAGAAAATATACAATAACGCATACGTAGTATATGCCCGTCCATACCCTTATGCGAACACAAAATTCCTTTAAAAAAATGTTTTGGAAAATGTATTGAAATGGAAGGACACCACTTTGAACAATTATTACATTAATTAGAATAAGTGGAATAAAGTATTCTGTGTTGCTATTTTAAGATTGTGTTTTGTTTAATGTAAGTTTTATGCCATCATCTATGACAAGCTTTATCAATATCAATCGCATTTTAAACTAGAAGTATTACATCTTAAAGGAAAATGATTTAGATAATTTAACTTTCTTTTTGCACGTAGAAATAGAAAAACATACAAAAAATATATGTTTCCATTTAAAAAACAAATTTGTCCTTCAAATGACCTTGAAAGAACTAAGTTGCAAAACCAAGCATAGTGACATTAAATTTGCCCCCTCATATCAAAAAACTTTTACTTGAAACATTTTTTCATATTTCGCTCTGTTTCGGAAATATTCCACTTTGCCAAGATAAATGCCCCACCCTGTAGACAAGGTACCTTAAAAGTGAAAATTTTTAACACTGGTCCATAACCAATACTTACAAACAACAATAGCAAAAAAAATCTTAAATTTTAAATAGAACATCAGAATAATTTATTTTTGTAAACCTCCGCTTATTACATTTTTTTCAAAAAAATTTCAATAACTCGGAAATGTAATATCGAAATTAAAAATCAAAAAAAGATTTACAAAATATTGTCCAAATGAGAAAATGAAAAAATGTACAGGGTATTCCATTAAAAACTTGTTTTCTTTTGTTATACCGCAAAATTGGGACACCCTGTATTTTTGAAAATAATTTTACGGCAAAGAGATTTTTAAACAAATAATTTTTTCCATTGTTCTTATAAATGTATTAATTTTTAACATTATTTTGGCATTTTTATTATTTTTACCCATTAATTTTACTCAAAACTCTGATTTTTTGCAGTTATTATTTTTTTCAAGAATTTTTAAATGTTCTTTCATAAATCTTATTTTTTTAAATTATTTTCAGGATAATAATTATTTGCTTTTATTTCTAAAATTATTACTTATCAAAAAACATTTTTTTTTATATGATCCAAAAAAATCTATAGATATTTATTTTTTCTCCATTGATTTTTTACAATTGTCAATTATGTTCTCAAATGTAATTTTTTAATAATATTTTCGAGCGCATAAGTATTTTTTATGATTTAAATTGTTTTTCTCTTGAGAATTTCTGCATTGTTTTTCCATGAATTTATAAATGTTCCTTTATAAATCTCAATTTTTAATTATTTGCAGAATAATAATTATTTGTCGATGGTCGATAGCCCAAACGGACAGACTAACCATTATATTCCATTTGTCAATGTTTTTAATTGTATATATAGATGTTCGAATAAAGATGTTATTATCTCTCTCTAATTATTTGTAGGAAGGAAAACTTTTGGTCGATAGCCTTTTAACAAACTAACACACTAAAACATCATTTACGATACATTATTTATTATTAAAATTTCAACAATTAACAGCCTCAACTATTCAGTTATATTATTTAAATGTTAACTTCTAAAAAGTGTGTCAATTAAAATGTGTATTATTAATTTCTATTTCTAAGATAAATACCTTTCAAAAAATTATAACCAAAAGAATATTTTAGATAATTGTTAAAAATCAAAATGAAATTCGAAATGAAGAAAAAAACAGTGTCTTCTTTGTCAAGTGTGTTTTTTTGTTCTTTGATCACAAATCTACATTTTTGGCAATTATTAATTATTTATAATATTTTTTCATATATTTTTCTTTATTGTTTCTTGACAATCGTCGATTGTATTTTGAAGATTTCTTTTCTACTGTTCCATTTTTTCAATATTCTCTTCTTTCCTTATAAATGTATTTATTTTTTAATAATATTTTAGAATTAATTTTAAACAGTTTAAAATAATTATCATTAGAATTTTTTTATTTAAAATAACAAACATAATTCAAAATTTAGAAAACAACGTGACTTCTTTTTCAATTGTTTTTTAGGATCTTTCAATTATCAATTGTTTTTCATGAATGTTCATATGTTCTTTCTTATTCTTATTATTGTTATCTGTCATCTATAATTTGTCATTACAGAGTTGCTGCTATCGAATTAAAAAATGTTCAAATCACAAACAACAAAAATTTTGAATTAATTAAAATATTAGTTTTGTCATTTGTTACTTGTCAGTTGTCATTTGTCATATGTCATTTGTCATTTGTCATTTATCATTTGTCATTTGTTATTTGTCATTTGTCATTTGTCATTCGTCATTCATCATTTGTTATTTGTCGTTAGTCATTTACTTATCAACTGTCATTTGTTGTTTTCTGTCTGTTACCTGTCTTACTATTTTCAGTATATTATGGGCTTGGATCATGTCATCTGACATTAATTATGCCATCTGTCATCTTTCTTTAACATTAGAGATGTTGCTGCTGTCGAATTAAAAAATGTTCAAATTACAGGTAACCAACAATTTAAATTAATTACAATATTTGTTTTGTCATATGTCATTTATTATTTGCCATTTGTCATTTGTTAATCGTGATTTGTTAATTATCATCTGTCAATTATCGTTTGTCGTTTGTCATCTGTCATTTGTCATTTACATGGTGGCATTTGTCATGCTTCATTTGTTATGATTTCTGTAACTAGTGTTATTTATCGTTTTTATTTATTTACTTTTCATTGTCATTTTGATATTTTTCCTGTAACGGTTAAACTGGTCATTTTGTTGTCAATTGTTAGTTGTTTGCGAAAATGTCAAATGGTATATTTGTTAACGATTAGTTATCAACTGTCATTTGTTCTTTGCCGTCTGACAATATCTGTAATTCTAGATACTATTTCAACATAATAAGACCTTGGATCATTTAGTCTGACATTTTAAAGCCATCTGTTATTTAACGCCTGTCATCTGTCATTTATATTGTCATTTGTAATTTGTTATTTTTCATTTAACCTGTGGTATTTGTTATTTGGCATGTGCCATCTGTTATATTTTCTGTAATTGGTAATATGTTATTTCGCGTATTGATTTATTTATTTTCCTTTTGTCATTTTCAACTTTGTCAATTGTTGTGAAAATGTTAAATTGTATATTAATTCTATTAACTATTACTTATCAACTGTCAATTGTTGTTTTCTGTCTGTTATCTGAGATCTAATATTTTCAGCATAATAAGAGCTTGGATCATGACATTAATTATGCCGCCAGTCATTTATTATATCATCTGTCATATAAGTCATTTGTCATTAAAGAGTTACTGCTAGCGAATTAAAAAATGTCCAAATCACAAACAATCAGCAATTTGAATTAATTACAATATTTGTTTTGACATTTGTCATTTATTACATGTCATTTGTCTTTTATCATTTGTGATTTGTCATTTATCATTTGCGATTTATCATTGATCATTTGTCATTTGCCAATTATCATTTATCATTTGTCATTTGTTCTTTGTCATTTGTCATTTATTCTTTGTCATTTGTCAATTGTCATTTTTTTGTTTTTGTCAGTAATTTTTAATTATTTATTCTGTGTTTAGTATTTAATGATCGTTTGTACTTGTACTCTGTAAATGGCTTCCGTTAATAAATGTATTATTATTATTTATAAATCTCAATTATTTTTAATTATTTGCGGAAAAATAATTATTTGTAGGCAGGAAGACCTCTGGTCAATAGCCTTTTTACAAACTAACAAACCAAAACATCATTCATGATACATTATTTATTTATTAAATGTTAGCTTGTAAAAAGTTTGTCAATAAAAATGTGTATTATTAATTACTGGTTTCTATTTTTAAGATTAATACTTTTCAAAAAATTAGAACCAAAAGAATATTTTAGATAATTGTTGACCAATTCGAAATGAAGAAAAAAAACAGTGTCTTCTTTGTCAATTGTGTTTTTTTGTTCTTTGATCACGCATCTACATTTTTGGAAATTATTAATAATAATTTTTCATATATTTTTCTTTTGAGTTTCTTGACAATTGTCGATTGTATTTTGAAGATTACTTTTCTACTGTTCCATTTTTTCAATATTCTCTTCTTTCTATTTATTTTTAATAATATTTTAGAATTAATTTTAAACAGTTTAAAATAATTATCATTAGAAATTTTTTATTGAAAATAACCAAAAATAATTCAAAATTAAGAAAACAACGTGACTTCTTTTTCAATTGTTTCTTTAGGATCTTTCAATTATTTCTTTCAATTATCAATTGTTTTTCTTGAATGTTCATATGTTCTTTCTATTATTATTTTTATTATTTTTGACAGTTTTCGATTGTTTTTTGAGATTCTTTTTATTGTGTCTTTTTTCAATAATCTTTTCTGTTTTTATACATGTATTTATTTTTCATAATATTCTTGAGTCCATAAGTTTTTTTTAAGTTTAAATTGTTTTCTCTTTTCGAGAATATACAAATATTTTCTTACAATTGTCGATTTTAAAAATGTAAATTAAATATTGATTTACAGAATTAATTTTAATTTTAAAAATAGTTTTTCTTTCTTTCTTTCTTTCAAATAATTTTTTCTAAATATTTTTTGATAATTAACTTTTTCTTGAATTATCAGTTTTTTATAACCGTTCCTAATTATTTTAACAGTTGGTGATATTTTCTAAAGTTTATCATTTGTGATTTTTTTTCAATAATTTCTTCTGTTCTGTTCTGTGTTTTGAGCCATCTTGAATGTTTTATTTGTTTATATTTTCTTTGAGATTCTTTTGAGAACTCTACTATCGATAATTTTTGGCCCTTTTAAATGTTATTTGTGTTGTTCTGTTTCTTCTGTTCTCAAACTTTTTTTAATAAATGTTTTTATGATAATCTCAATTGTTTTTAATTATTTGCAGAATAATAATTATTTCTTTTTATTTCTAAGACCATTATTTTTCAAAAAAATAACCATACGAAGAATATTTTAGATAATTGTTTAAAATCAAAACTAATTCGAAATAAAAAAAAACTGGCAATTGTTTTTTTTTCTTAGATCAAAAATCTACATATATATGACAATTATTAATTAATACTAATTTTTCATAATTGTTTCTTGGCAATTATCAATTGTTTTTTGAAGATTTTTTTCCATTTTTCAAATTTTTAATATTCTCTTCTTTTTTCAAAATGAATTAATAATATTTTAGAATCCATACAATTTTAAATAATTATCATTAGATTTTTTAGATAATTGTTGAAAATAACCAAAAATAATTCAAAATTAAGAAAAAATTCTTTGTCAATTGATTTTTAGGATCGTTTTATTGTATGTGTCAATTATCAATTGTTTTTCTTTGTTAATTATTTTTGACAGTTTCCCATGGATTTTTAGAGTTTTTATTTATTGTTTCTTTTTTCAATAATCTCTTCTATTTTTATACATATATTTTATAGTTTCATAATTTTCTTGAGTTCATAAGCTTTTTTTAAAGTTTAAATTAAATAGTTTTCTTTTTTCGAGAATATGCAAATATTTTCTTAACAATTGACAATTTTAAAAATAGTTGTTAAACGTAGCTAAAAACCATTCGAAATAAAGGAATAAAAAACTGTTTTCTTTTCAGTTGTTTTTTACCTGTTTGTGAACTTTAAAATGTTTTTTTTTTCTAAATATTTTTTGATACAGACTATATAGTTCGTTGGATTTTTCGTCGTACGTCACAAACTATCGCTTCAAAAAACGACGAAAGTTTTACAGTGCGTTCTTTTTCTAACGGATTTGGTTTACTTTATCAGACTGAATGTTTTTGCGTCGTTTCTCGAAGCGATAATTTGTGACGTACGACGAAAGATCCAACGAACAGACTATATAGTTTTTTTTATGAATTTATGTTTATATTTGTGTTTTCAATAATTTCTTTAAGTCATTTTAAATGTTTTATTTGTTTGTTTTTTTTATTTTGTTTTTTTTTTGTTAGAAGGGTAGAGGTTATAATTTTCAAATGTTTTTTCTAATCTCTATTATTTTTGACAGTTGTCGATAGTTCTTTGAGATTCTTTCAAATATTTTTTTTAAATATTTACTATCCATAATTTTTGGCCCTTTGTTATTTTTTTAAAGTTATGTTTCTTTTGTTCTTAATTCTTTTAAATAAAATTTTTAAAATAATATCGAATTATTTATTTGTTTGTCCTTTTGTTTTTTTTTTTTCTGAGACGGAGTGATGATTTTCAAATGTTTCTTTTAAATCTCTATTATTTTTGACAAATGTTGTTTTTTTTCAGTAATCTCTACTATCGATATTTTTTGTCCCCTTTAAATGTTTTTTATTTCAAATTCTATGAGACTATTGTAAATCAATTTTTTTAGAAATAAAATTTTTGTTTCTTTTATAACTTTCTACTAATTTTGACAATTGCAAACTATTTTCAGCATGAACTATTTTTAAAATTATTATCACAAGAAAAAACAATAAAAAAAAAAACAAGAAACAAGGTTTTTCTAAATTTCAAAACTGTTAACAACAAACTGTTTAAAATAATCAATTAAAAAAATATTATTCCTAAAAATAAGAAAGAAAAACATATTTTTGTTTAAATTATTTACAAAAAAAGAGAAAGACTATAAGAAATAATAGTATTTTGTTTGTCAATTGTTTTTTTACTTCTTTGTCAGTCTTTTTTTTAAATTGTGAACATTTAAATATTTTTTACAAATCTCTACGGGATAGACAATTATAAATTGTAGTAATAGTAGTAGTATTTTTGGCTATCGACCATGAGGTTCCTCCGCCATGTGTCATTTGTGTATTTTGAGTGTGTGTAAATGAGCTTGTTATTTTAAAAGATGAATGGTACCGGCCACCCATCCAACTACTGACCTGAACCAACGTTGCTGCACGTCAGTTCGGGGCCGTAACCGAATGCGCCTCCACCGGCGTATATTATAAATTATTTTTCATAATTTTCCCCTTATGTTCTTTCTCTATTTATTTATTCATTTTAACAGGTATGGATTCTTTTTGAATTGTTTATCCGTTGTTTTTCACAATAACGTATTATGTTTCTTAAATATACTATTTTCAATAAAACTTATAGTCTGTGTGAGTATTAATATCAAATATTTTCTATTAATATCTACGATTTTCCGACAATTGCCAATTGATATACAGGATCTATTATGAAAGTAATGCCCATGATTTAATTGTCACGCGATTATCAATCGCAGCGTTGTAAAACGGGCCGGGAAAATTTACTTTTATAATGGATCCTGTTTATTCTTTTAAATTTGTATTAATTTTACAATTTCATTTGATTTTTTTAAATACTTTGTTGTCAATAATCTCTACTGTTCATTAAAATTATTAATATTTTTGGCCCTTTTAAATAGTATTTTTAAACTCTGTTCGAGAATTGTGAATGTTTTTTCTAGAGGAAATTGCAAATTACTTTCTTTAATTTATGAAATTTCTAGAAATTTTGACAATTACAAATTCTTTTCAGCATGAACTACATATTTTTAAATTTTAAAACTATTAAGAAAAAAGTATTTTAAATTTTCATTAAAAAAATATTATTGTTAAAAATAACACAAAAAATACATATTTTTGCCGGAAAAAAAAGAGAAAAACAATTAGGAATAAACGAGTGATATACTTTTCAATTGATTTTTTGAGAAAATTTTTGATAATTTTCTATTGATTTTCATGAACTTATGGGTTACGGGTAACAGCATTCCATCAAGTGTTGGTCTAGGTCAAGAGTACGTTAGGGCTTAAATATACCATTTTCAATAATATTTAATCTTGAATGTTTAATTTGTTTGTCGATTGTTTTCTTTTGTGTGTGTGGTGTATGTGAGTATTAATTTCAAATATTTTATATTAATATCTACGATTTTCCGACAATTACCAATTGATATACAGAGTCTATTCTGAGAGTAATGCGCATAATTTAATTGTGACGCGATTATTCATCGCAGCGGTGTAAAACGGGTGGGAAAATGTGGTTAAGGGTTTGCCCTTTCAATGCAACCGGTCACTAGTTTGCTCTGAGAAGTCTGAATGGAAAGACATGTCTCCACCTTTTGTTTTTTTTTTTTCGGGAAAGTATTTTGAAGAATTTTAAACATTTATACCGGTAAGATCAATAAATATTTTAACGAATAAAGCAATTTGATGAATAAAGCACTAATAACCTGTCTTCACAATTACCAAATGTACTTTTCGGACACAAAGTGACCATTATCAATGGATTATCACTGGAGAAGCTTAAATCTCAGTTATCGAAAAAAACAACGAGAAGAATAAATCCCACATGATAATAACCTCTATTGTTCATTAAAATTGTCAATATTTTTTGGTCCTTTTAAATAATATTTTTAAACTCTCTTCGAGAATTAAACTTACAAATTACTTGTTTTATAAATTTCTACTAATTTTGACCATTAGATTATTGAGATAGGTTAAGAGTAAGCTGCGTTAAGGAATAATATATTGGGATAGGTCAACAGTACACTATGACCATAAACAGTTTATTAATTTCTTATTATTAAGTTGAGATAACGAAAAGACAATTCATAATTTATTGAGGTAGGTCGATAGTACGCTAGGACAAATTTCGTGAATTAAATTATAACTTTTAAATTTTAAAGTTTAATAACATTTTTATAATTATCATAAAACTTCCATTGCTTAGTCATTTTAAATGTGAAGATAGATATTCAACATATAACAGCCTCATCAATTAATTTAGCAATATTAAATAATTTGTAATCACTTTCTCCACAGTTTACAAGTTATTTTATATTTCATCGTCCTTCACGTAACTCATCAATCAACATTAATTAATACATCAATGAATTATTAATTAGGTTAGTTCAAGCGTACGTTAGGGTAATGAATAATGTATTAGCTTAGGTCAAGAGTGCGCTAGGGCAATTAATTGTTTATAGAAATAGGTGAAGAGTAAAATAGGCTGTTTTTGAGAATAGGTAGTATGCTGGGACAATAAAGAAATATTAGAGTACATTCAATTGTCGTTCATTTTTGACAGTTATTAATTTTTATTTAGGAATTTTCAAATATTTTTTTTGGATAAATATTTATTGCTTTAGTCTATCGTTTCAAAAGATTCGCATTTTAAAATATTTTTAGGGCTATAAATTATTTTTTTTAATGTCTAACGTTGTTATTGCAATAATTTAGAAAATATTATTACCTAAAATAACCAAAAGAAAATGTTGCAATTATCAATTGAATTTTTGAAGATTTTTTTTTCCATTGTTCCTTTTTTTCAATTTTCTCGTCTTTTCTTATAAATGTATTTATTTCTAGTAATATTTTAGAATCCATACATTTTAAATAATTATCATTAGACTTTTCAGATAATTGTTGAAAATAACCAAAAATAATTCAAAATTAAGAAAATAGGTGACTTCTTTGTTAATTGTTTTTACGATCTTCCAATTGTTTCTGTTGAATATCAATCGTTTTTCATTTCTTTCTTTATTATTTTTTATACTTGTTATTTATTTTTGACTTTTTTATTGTAATTTTGAGTCCATAAGTGTTTTTTCTAGAATGTGCAATTATTTTAATAATAACAACATTAATAATAATAATCTTTATTTTCAAGGTGTACAAATTATGCAAAAATTACACGCTATCTAGATAGTATAATTTTATTGACAATCGCAAATTTTAAAAATAGTTGTTAATTCGAAATAAAAGAATAAAAACAGTTTTTTCTCAGTAATTGTGAAATTTTAAATGTTCTGGTTTGTTAAATATATAGTAGTATATTTTTTAATAAAACACTTTCTTTGTTGATATCACACTACATTTTTACCAGTGTGATGTCAACAAAGAAAGTATTTTACTTAAATATTCAAGATGTATAACGAAGTGAACGCCTCAACCATTAATCAATTAAATAATTTTTGATAATTAATATATTTCAAGAATTACCATTTCTTCATATTCTCTCTTAATTGTTTTAACAGTTGGCGATTGTTTTTTGGAGTGTTTATCCATTATATAGTTTCAATAATTTCTTCTGTTCTGATTTGAGTCATTTTGAATGTCTCTTTTTGTTTTTTTTTTTGTTGGAAGGGTGGAGGTTATAATTTTCAAATGCTTTTTTCTAATCTCTATTATTTTTGACAATTGTCGATTGTTCTTTGAGAATCTTTCAAATGTTTTTTAATAATCTATACTATCGATAAGTTTTGGCTCTTATAATGTTATTTTTTTCAAGTTCTGTTTCTTTTGCTCTTAAACTGCTTTTAATAAAATTTTTGAGTAATTTCGAATTTTTATTTCTTTATCCTTATGTTAATATTTCTTTGTGGAAGGGGGTGATGATTTTCAAATGTTATCATAAAATCTTTATAATTTTTGAAATTTGTATTTTTTATTCAATAATCTCTACTATCGATATTTTTTATCCTTTTAAATGTTTTTATTTCAAATTTTATTAGACAATTGTAAATCTTTTGTTTTCTGTTAATTTCAATTTTTCAAATATTTTTTTATTAATATCTGTTTTTCTGACAACTATCAATTGTTATACAGGGTCTATTATGAAAGTAATACGCATACATTATTATACATCGCGGGGGGTCGGAAAATCTGGTGAGTAGACTGCCCTTCCAATGCAGCAGGTCGCCAGTTTGCTCCGAGGAAATCTGAGTGTAAAGACGTGTCTTCGCGTGTTTTTTTAGACTTTGCTGTGGTTGAGTGTTCGCTTTAACAGCGATAACCAATCAAGTTTTGTGTGCGACTTGGAAACAACAGACAATATCACAGTCTGGAAAATGGCACAGGGGGTTTAAAAGAGGCCGAGAGGAGATCGCCGATGAACCTCGTTCTAGACGCTTAACAACGGTTTAACGGTTTAAAGAGTTTCGCGCTGTTAAGAATTATTGAATTTGATTCAAAATGAAAAGGGAGAGCAGCGATTGGCACACAAAATCATCCCTCCGCCCAAAAAAAGCGCGTATGAAAAAGTTTCGCATTATTGACTTTTTGACGTTCGAGGAATCGGCCATTTTGAGTTTGTACAAGGCTGGTGATACTGAGAAAGAGTATTTTGAAGAGTTTGAAGCATTTGTACCGGTACGATCAATAAATATATTTTCATAGAAATGTGCATTACTTTTATAATGGACCCTGTATATTATTTTAAATTTGTATTATTTTTGACAATTGTTATTTGTTTTCTGAGATTTCTTTTTTTCATTAATCTCTACTGTTTATTAAAATTATTGATATTTTTGGCCTTTTTAAACATTTTTTTAGACTGTTCGAGAATTGGGAATGTTTTTTGATGGGAATTTGTAAAATATTTTCTTTTATAAATTTTTACTAATTTTGACAATTACAAATTCTTTTCAGCAAGAACTATTTTTTAAGTTATTTAAAATTAAAATAAAATACAAGTTTTTTTCTAAATGTTAACACTATTAACAAAAATGTATTTAAAATAATCATTAAAAATATATTATTGTTAAATATAAGAAAAAAACATATTTTTCTTTAAATTGGCGGTGAAAAAAGAGAAAAGCAATTAGGAATAAACGAGTGATATTTTTCAATTGTTTATTTTTTGAAAACATTCATTATTGTAATTTGTAATTATTTATTGTTTATCATTAACTTTCTTATGTTCTTTAGATTTTCAACAAATCATAACCTCATCAATTAAAAGCAATGAATTATTAATTATCTTAGGTCAAGAAATATCTTTTTTTTTCCAAAAATGTTCAAATAATGTCTAATGTTTTTGACGTTGACGATTGAATTTTTTACGATTTTTTTGAAAACCATGATTTTTACTTTAATTCCTTTCATTTCTAACAATTGTCTTTTCCCGAACTTCTTATAAATTCCAATACTCTATTATAAGGAAAAATCATCGGCAGCCCTGAACAAATCGCCATGAAAAACAATAATATTTTTGCTCACTAATTTATTTTCTTCTTTAAATTTCAAGAACTTCAAAAAGAAGTTATTCTTCTTAAAGCGTCTGCGTTCTTCTTTTTTTAAATTTATATTCCACTTAATACTTGAACACCTCTAATTTTAGCCTCCAACGTAACAAACGAGAATGAATTTAACAGCTAAGACAATTGCGAAAAGTTTCTAAGACACATCATAATTTTCACTGCTGTAATAAGCAAGGATGAGACTTCTTTCTTTAGGCCCGTGTGCGAAATTTAAAGCGTCTGTTGTTGAAACGAATTTTTCTTCGAAATTAAGTAATTGTACAACAAATTAGGTGCTAAGAGAAGTTTTCAAAGATCGAATGCATATTGTTGTAGATTCGTCCATAAAAATATTGAGTTTTTCTTAAGCAATTTTATCAGGGGTTGGGAGAGTGGGAATAACCAGCGAGTCCTAAGAAGGATTTTATTTCTTTCTGGTTTCAGGGGACTAGTAAATTTTCGACATAAGATAAACAACTTCGTGTCTTTGAAAATGACACTTTTTTGCCAATTGCCAATTTGAAGTTATCAAGCCTCTAGACAACTTGTCGAAGCTTTACAAATAATTTCTTGATGGTAGATGCGTTTACTTCTTGATACATCTTGATTAACCTGGGATTGAAAACACGATGACTTTGTTTAACCACTATTCTGATAATGACTGATTCATTGTCGAAACTATAGTCACTATAAAAGATATAAAATATAGTGGTAAAACAAAGTCACTGTGTTTTCATTCCTAAGATTTTTCGAATTGTTTTATATGCTGTTGGAAAATATTATTAGACGAAACATTTATAATTATTTTACTAACCAAATAATGCTACGTTCATAAACAGGGGTATTTTTTAAACGAAATGATATTCGGTTAAATTCGAAGTGTCCTCTTGGAACACTGATGCATTTCAATTTAGTGGAATCCCGAAGTAAGATCGAGGCTGGTAAAGTATTTAGCATATCCTAATTCGTCGAAAATCTCTTCGATATTTGTTAACTAAGCGCCATTTTTATTACCTCCTGAAAAAGGTGTTGAGATGGTACTATAATATCTTGTTTAAGCATTAATTAGATTTGTTCATCAACAGTTGGTTTTAAAGCACGCATTAATATTTTAATTTTATAATAAACTACATCTGTTGCTGATAATAAATAATATAATAAATAATATGGGTACATGTGCAGAATGAAACACCAAAAGAATATACGAATACAAGCAATTGAATAAACAATAGAGGAAAACCAGGAAAGGGGTGGAACATCACAATAAGAAAAGAAGCACAAAGAAAAGAGAATACATGGAAAGAAGTAAAAAAGATTACTCAAGGTAGAACGACACTACTACACAAACTAAACGAAGGGAAAAACAAACACCGAAAAGGTAGAAGGGCAAATGATTAAATGAAATAAATAAACCGTTAGTATATCATTTTGTCACACGGGATAAAGCCCTTATTGGGTATCCAGGGTCTCGTACTCTTAAGTGGTTGATGTCTCAACGTTGTTGCTTAATAGCTTTTTGGTTTGCTTACAATATGGCTCGATATAAGTCTGGCCATCAGATGAACGTTCTTTCACAATCAATTTAAATTATAAAGTATCTTACCGACTGCGCCAATTTTATAACGCGATATTCTAACTTCAGCCAATTTACGTTATTGGTTAATCATCGTTACTAGTTCTTTATTGTAATGTCCTTGAGTTGCTTATTGAAATTACTGTACCTTGCTTTATCAAAATTATTAACGAAATTTATATTTCACTTGAAACCTAGCACCTTTCACAAACACCTCCCGCCCGATTATTTGAGAACACTCAACCTTTTGAGTGTCCTTGAATCACGCCCGAGACACTTTTGTGGCGTCGGCATGAAATATTTATTGTTTGTTCGACACGTGCTCGGCGCAAAGGCGGCCGCAGGAAGACCGCAAATAAACCGTGTAGCAGCAGCGTTCCTGTTTATTTATTTCCGGTTCTGTCGGCGGCCCTTGTAAGCATTCTACTTTGAGTGACAGCTCCCTAGGGAATTAATGCTCCGGGTCCCGTATAAAGAAACGCCGACTGGCTGTTGCGAACTGTAATGGGAAAAGTTTTATCTGTACGTGCATGAACCTATCAGGTAGAGGTCCAGTCCAGTACGAAGGACAACAATTTTACGACCCTTACACTTTTTCTGCGGCGTAGAAATTTATTTTCTTAGGTAAAGAAATGATCCACCCTAATTAATAACGATTTTTCATCGAAGCGAGCGGATTAGTCCCGGCATTACCATAAAAAACAAATTGCACCCTAATTTATGATAACTTAATCTGCCACGGCAGCTTATCGCCAGCTACAGGATCCGTTGTATATACCGTGTTCTTACATTCATCCACAAACCGTGCGTTCGCTGCAGATCTTAATCGCTACCCTAATCCCCCTCAAATAGAGAGGGGAGGACGTACGTGCCACGATCGCGGCCCCAATTACCCTGAAAGGGGATTAATCTCACGCCGCGTGCATAAAAAAAAGAGAGAAGGGAGGGGGGAGGATGATTAAATTCGGGAGAGGAGTTTTATAACTTGGCACAAACAACACAATCCCATCGTTTCCCAATTTTTGCGGGAAATCCAATTTCCCGAATATTCCTTTGTCCATTAGGACGTAATCCCGGCGGCGGCTGATTAAAGGGTGGATTTTTCCGTGTTTTCCAGATCGGCGGAGTCTTATGCCACGTACGTGGAGCACATGCCCTGGCTAGCGGTGCCCTTCCAGCAGGCGGGGATTAGGGCCGAGCTCGCCCAGCTGTACGGGATCAGGGGAATCCCAACGTTGCTGCTTCTCGACAGTAATGGGCATTTAATAACGATGGACGCCAGGACGGAGCTGGTCGAGGATCCCATGGCTCAGGTAGGAAATGTACTGGAAAATCCACGCGGCGAATTTCAATTCGGGAGAGTAGGAATTACGTTAAGATTACTTGTGTTGATGAATCCAGGGTTTATCAAAGTGTACAATTAATCAAGGCTTAATTGTATGTACAGGTACAAAATGGACCAAGTAAGAATGAATTGAAACTTGGAAACCTGGAATAAATTTTAGTACTAAAAACTTGCACGAAAAAACTAAAGAAAAATATAACCAATAATATTGTAAATTTAAAATCTTCAAGAGTTATACTGTTCAACTCTTCATACAAGGACTGGATACTTAAGTTTAAGTCTAAATTGAAATAAAACAACACAGTTGGGAGGGTATCACATTTATTTTTGAACACTGCAACCTGTTTCGCCACACAGTGGCTTCATTAAGATGAAGATCATCCTCCTCAATTCAATAAGTCTAAATTTAAAATATTTAATGGTTAAACTTTTCAGTTCTATAAACTAGTATAAGACACTCAAGTTTAAAATCTTTTAATGATTATATTAGATACATCGCCCACGAACGCACTCTAATAATAAAAAAAATGGTCCTATTCGTCTCAGGGAATGTCATAACAGATATTTCGGTTTCGAAAAAATTATGATTACAAAATTTATGTGTATAATTATATGCTATTATTGTTTGAATTTATTAAACGCACGCAGAGGGCCTCCGTACAAACCTATAAAACCTTCAAATAACCCATAAAATGCCAGTAATAATTATACGAAATTTTAGCCTTATCGTTTTACTAGTTTTACAGGGATGCATGTACAAAAAGAAATCGTAAAATCACTATATCGCGCACAGACACGAAAAACTTCTCCCCTCAGTAAAATGAAATATAAAAATATTTCTTATAATATAGGGGAGGGACTGCTCACAGTTGGGCCTCCCCTACTGAAAAACCGACGAGCCCTTGCAATTAATTGAAAATTACCGTTTTCAGAACTTCCCGTGGAAACCTAGAGCCGTTAATGTGCTAACAGAGAGATTTGCCACCAAGCTGCATGATTACGCTGCGATAGTACTATTTGTAGGTAAGTAAATTATTTATATTTCTATTACTTTACTTCAATTTTCTTTACTTATAAAGAAATTTAAATAGAACTTTCATCTTTCAACATACACAAGTTATAGCATATACAACTCTTTTTGTACTTTACAATTACATATGAAAAATATATGTTGGTATCTATTACGTATTTAAAAAGTATACAATTATAGAAAACTATTTTTTAAATATTATATCTTTTTTTTAGATGGTGAAGATACAGATCTACAATTTGCAGAATCCGTCCTCACGCCGGCTGCCGATGCTTACTATAAAAAGCACAACATTAACTTCAACGCCCCTCAAGAAGATCTCACGTTGGAAGACGATCACTACCTCCAGTTCCTTATCGGCCTCGACTCGGACACCACGGACGTGCTCAGAGACCTCGTCGGCCTAGACGACGTCGTTCCCCTTCTGGTCGCCATCGATATACCGAACCGGCGTTTCGTCGTCATGGAATACGGCATCGAAATCACCACAGAGACGGTCAATGAATTCGTCGAGAAATTCCAACGCGGCGACGTCACCTTCGTCGACATTAACGACAGATTAGCGATAGATCACGATGTAGTAGTTAGTTAAATTGTTGCAGTATGTTCTATAGGAGACGGGGACGAGACGAGTTGTAGTAGTCTTCATTGTTAAGAACTGTGTGAAATAGCGTAGAGTTCGAAGAGGTTGGTCGTAAATGGATGCCTAATTTTAAAACCAAAGTCATTTATACTTAAGTAAATTAAGTTATGTAAAAATAATGTTAGACTTTATGTGATCTTGTACTCTTAATAATATTTTAATTATAATTAGATATTACTATTGATTTTCCCTCACATATGAATTTAATACCTTTTTATTTCTTCAAAATTAACATACAATTAAGAAGAAATATAATTAAAACACTTTAACTTTGTTTTACCACAAAAAATATTTATTGCTGTGACTATAGTTTCGAACATTCACAATAAATATTTTTTGTGGTAAAACAAAGTTAAAGTGTTTTAATTATCTTATTAAAATGTACCACCAAGTTAACGCCGACAACATTCAAGAAGAAGAAATATATTGTAATTATGAAACATTTAGTTAATTCAAGTTGTGTAATCATATTTATAATTGATTTTTTTATGATTTAGTTTGTCCTCTTAGTAGCCATTAATAACAACAATGAAAAATGTATCTTTCTGTTAAATTCTGTTTTTTCAAAAGATGGATGAGCAAAAATATCGTAGTTAATTAAAAATCACATAATTAGACGCCGTCTGGGTAAGTAATGAATTTGAATACCATTTTTGCTTGGTGTTTACATTTATGTTCTTAATTCTTCTAACACAAACCTTTATTTGGCATAATAAATAAATATATAATTTTACAAAATATCCGCTAGTAATCCGATCTTCTCTTCCCTCTTTCTCTCTCCAATCTTATCGGAATCTTTACTCTGGCTCGTCTTCTAATCATTTCATCACCCTTCTACATCCATCCAACCAATCCTCATCCACTTCCTTGCATTCCTCAGAAAGATGTCTCCACGTATCCTTCGCATCATTACACAGCAAACATTTTCCGTAACCCTTGCCCATCCATTTCTTTCTCCCTCTCTCCTCCGCCCATATACAACCTTGCTCTTCAACTCGTTCACCTTCTCGTGCACTTATCCCTCACAATCACCCCGTTGTCCAACCACTCCTACACAACACCCTCTGACAACCTTACCCTCTTATACATTCAACCACTCTTCTTATCGTTGTCCTTGTATGCTCCTCATAACATCCTGAACTCTTAAACATGAAACCAAGATACTTAAATCTGTTACCCTCTCAATCGCCTCTCCATTTCATTCTATCCCTTTTACCCACCCCAGATTTGACCCTCAGCGACAACTGACTTTTTGTAGACATGAAAAAGATTATTGAGGGAAAGAAATTTGGGTCAAATGAAGAAATGATTGCCGAAAATTGAGACAAATCGTTTCACATAAAAGGCATCGGCTGATTTGTCGGCGTTCGTCGACCGGTTGGGTACGTCCCCTTCGCAAATGGAAGACGACCCCAGCTGCGCTGCGGAGGCTTTGTCAAAAAGGCTAAGGCAGCCTGCGAGGCCACCATTCCGAGACGCGGGCGTTCCAATAATCGGTGCACATACTGGTGGACCCAAGAAGTAGCTGTGGCTAGGCACCATGTCGGCAGCGCTAGGAAGAACCTTTTAAGGTGTACCGTTCTGGGAGCGTGCGGCGAAGGACGCTAGGGCTTCCTTCAAAAATGCCGTCTGAGCAAGTAAGGCTGCATCGTGGAAGCAGCTCCTGGAGGAAGGGGAGGACTATCCCTGAGGACTGCCCTACCGGGTGGTTGCTAAAAGGATGAGTCAACTCCGTCCTAACCATGCCATGCTCGTGCCAGGAGGCATGCGCGTAGTCCTGGAGACATTGTTCCCCAATGGTGAGCCTTACGATTTCCCAAGAGGGCCTCCCTCTTGCTAGGATAAGAGCTTTTCACCGAGAAGGTTCGGGCGGCGGCAGTGCACTACCCCTCCGTAAGGCCAGAGGATCTGAGGGGATACCTAACGAGGCGTTGAAGAGTTGCGCACTTAACTCCACAACCCATGTCACAGGGCTCTTCAATCTATGCCTACGAAGAGGAGTTTTCCGCCAGACATATAAGAGTGTGCGATTGGTTCCCCTGCCGAAGAGGAATAAATCGCTGGAAACTCCCGGAAGCTATAGGCCTCTCTGCCTCTTAGATGTCGAGGCGAAACCGCTGGAGAGGCTTATTCGAGAACGCCTTAATATCTGGATTGAAGAGAACAAGGGATTCCTTCCCCAATTAGTACAGGTTCGTTGACGGATGCTCTTCGGCGAGGCCAACGCGGAAACGTAGAGGGGGAGAAGGCACTGCCTGGCGATCGCAACTAACGTCAATTCGATTCCTTGGCAGGCGTTTATCGATTCCCTACACTTCAGAGGTCTCCCGCAGCACTTGATAGCGATGTTGGGCGACTATCTGGCGGACCGTGGGGTCCTCTACATAGGCGATGGTGGAGCAACGGAGAGGTGGGCGGTGCCCCCAGGGCTCCGTGCTTGGGCCCACCCTGTGGAACTCGAAGTACGACGGAGTCCTGGCTTTGTCACTGCCACAAGGAGTGGACATTGTAGGCTTCGCGGACGACATCATGGTGATGGTAAGGGCCAGGGATATTCAGCAGTTCGCGGCTCTGGCCAAGGAAGCCATAAGTATGATTGGGAGGTGGTAGCTCAGAAAACGGGAGCAGTCTGCCTGTCAAGGCGGCGAGCTGATCGGAAGGACATTAAGATCGAGGTGCTGGGCTACCCGCTCGCTCGAAATACCTGGGGGGGTCCGCATTGAGGCTAACCCCCTCTGCAGCGCCCATGAAGCAGAAGCTTCTCAATGAGCTGCACAAACTACAAGGGCCGTCACTAAGCTCCTGGCCAATGTGGGCGGTTCATCGGAAGAGAAGAGGCGACTCCTCGCGGGAGTGGCGAGGGCAAAGCTCATGAATGCTTCCCCGGCATGGCCAGCGTGCGTCGACGCACAGCGTAATCGAGACCATCTACGGAGGGCGCTTCGCCCTAGTGCAATACGGGTAGTCAGGTGCTATAGGACCACATCCACTTGCGCAGCTGAAGTTCTGTCATCATCGCCCCCACCTGACCTGGACATACTGGCCAGATAGGAGATCCACTTAGCCGTTCGGACAGGGGTCCCTAAGGGGGTGGCGAGGAAGGAGGCGTGGGCCCGACTTATTGAGAGGTGGTAGGCAAGGTGCGCCGGGAGCCCGAACGGATCGTGGACCAGAGTCTTATCCCCCGCTTGGACGCATGGCTGAGCAGGAAACATGGCGAGCTCAGTTTTCACCACTAACAGCTCCTAACTGCCTATGGTGCCCGGAAACCAGGGACGATGCACGGCATACTTTCTTCGCCTGTCATAAGTGGTGCAATCAACGCGAAGTACTGGAGGTGAAGGAGGCTGCTTTAATGGAATCTGCGACCATGCGGGTTGCCAACGGATAGTAGACGGGTGAATGGGTGGAGGAGGGAGTACATGTTAATGATAATAATAGTGGCGTTGATGTAATATATAAGAACTGTATGTATAATGTAAATATGTAATATCTCTATGTTATATATATAATAAAACGGCAGGGGGCAGAAAGTAGAGTCACTATAAACGCACTCAAATCAAAGTGTTGTGCTTTCTTTATAACAATAAAAGAGCTAGTCGGAGATTACGTGTAGAAAAAAATTTCCCCCCTGTGAATCTCATTGAACATTTTCCTTCCCCTTCTTTCCTATTTCCCTCCACATCTTCAACCCATCCGGCACTGCTGCTTTTACTCTTTTTAACTCCTTCAAGGATCTCTCTACTTCCTCCTAAGTGAAGTCTATCACCAACCCCTTTCTTCATCTTTTCCCTACTCCTCCCGGACTTCCGCTCTCTTTCCTACATTTCCCATTCCTCCAACACCACCTCGACCCGTCTCTTCCTATCCCCACTCTTTAGTATCCTTCACATCTCCGCCTGATTTTTACGTTCTTGACTCTTCCATCTTCTCCATCACCCTTCTCTTTTTTACATCACACACCCTGGCGTACATTTTCTTCGCTTCCCATATACATCTCTCCTCCCCTCTTTCGCTTTTGTACTCTTTCCTCGCCTTCCTCACCTCCGTCTTCACCCTTGTGCACTCTTCAAACAACCCGCTCTTTCCTTTCCATTTTACCATCCACCTCCTGTCACAACTTACTATGGCCTTCTATAACTCTTCCATTTAGTTTCACTCTCATCCCCATAATCGCCTTTTCCTCGTTCTCCAGCCTCTACTCCTCCTGTTCATTTCCCTCCTCTCTCCTATTCCTGACCTCTATTTCTATTTTCAGTGGCCAATAGTACGAGCTCTTGGCATCACCACCTACCTCCTGTCACACCCTTTCACCACCATGTAATCTGTCACCTATCCTCCTTTCTGCCCTACGTACTTTATCCTCCCGTCCTAATCTCCTTCCATACATCCATTTGGTATCTCCCACCCCTCTTCCATCGCCCACTCCTGCACCCTCCTATCCTCTGTGTTCACGTATTTATACTGTGACTTCCTCTTAATCACTTTCCCCTTATATTAATCCCTCATCCTTCTATTGAAGTGTCCCCCCACTAGACACCTTCCTTATTCGCCCATCTTCTTTTCTATATCCTCTCTTATCTCCCTTCAGATCTTGTTAACACGTACGCAACCTCTACCTTTTTTTCTCTTTCTTACCCAACGTCTCATTCTTCCTTCATAAACTCCACCTCCTTTGCCTGCCCTTCTGTATTACCACTATCAACTCTCCCTTTCGTCATATAAAAATAATATGGGTTTTTAGATGGGAAATGAACAAGGCAAAAAGAGCCTAAAATCCCATCTAAAATCCTTTGGCAACCCCTCCTCTAACTACCTTTCATTATCATCCATGTTTCCACTAACCCCACTGTCTTTCCCTTCCACCCACTTCTACCAAAACTTCCCCCAAAAATCTTCTAGATTTATATATTTTGTTTAGATTAACTGCCAATACATTAGAATCTGAATAAATTTTCATATCAACATTTTCAACACATTATATTGCTCCTTAAATACTAAACTAAAACACTTACTATGTTTTTACTACTAAAAACATACTAAGTTTAGTTTACGATTAAGTAAATTACTCATGGAAAATTGAAAGGATTTAATGTAAGGATTTTTTTCTGCAAAATCGAAAAAAAAATAAATTAAAATTAAAAATGGTTTATACAAAAAAAACATTATTTACAGTACGACAATATAAAAGTATTTCCGAAGATTTCTTAAAAACTAAACAGTCTTAAGCTACATTAACTTTTTCTCGGTTATAGCAAAATAACGGTACATCGCGGTATAATCGAAAATTAAATATAATAACAACCTACTTGAAAAAGGAGATCAATTAAAAGTATATCATTAACAAATGCAAGACAATTAATAATCATTAACTGCATGCAAGACACTTCTTTCTTTTGAACAATTTATAGTAATACACTCCACTTTTGATATAAAATTATATTAATAAATTATAACTTTGTAACAAGTAGGCAAACAAAACCATTTATCAAATCAAATTTCAGTATCTTGGTATATTGTTCAAAATTAAATAGATGTTTATAGTAATTTGAGTGTATTTATTCATATTATTTTCGATTCGGCGGCTATAAATCAATCAAATTAATTATTGGAAACCAGTCAGCTGGTTTTAGTTACAATGTAGTTTGTTAAAGTACTGTTGCCTCAAGTTTTTGATTAACTATAGGCAACTGATAATTTCTACTACGTAAAGGACTTTAATACATTTTATTATAGACAATTGCTACAGATGTATATATAATCTGATCGATTAGTTTAATTTGATTGATTGTATAATTTATTTGTATGGATTCTTGATTATTATGATTTTATATTCCTACTAAGAAAAAGAAGTAAAGTGATTTCACAGATTTTTTAAAAGTAAATAAATATAGTTTTACATCATACAAGTGTAATGCTAATAACAAAGATTTCTCATAATAGAAAAAACGACTATGGAATTAATATAAATAAAAAAATATTGGATTGTTTATTAAAATGCTTGGTTTTAAATCAATGAACTAATTAATATAAAAATGATATACTACGGGTTAAGTGATTTTGTTTTTAATATGATAATAAATTTTAATTAATCTCATTTTTCCAGTAAGTGATAAGAGGATCAACAGATTTGTTTTTCATGTCCATCCTGATGTTATAAATAGAAGTATTGTTAAAATCACTTATTAAACATAATTATATACAGTTAAACAAAATTAAAGTCAATTGTTTTATTAGATTTAAATATTATAACGGGTGTCCAACAATTATTGCAGTCGCGGGTGGCGTTGGAATCAAAAACGTAGGTCGATTCTTACATGTGCCAAATAAATGAACTGACATTTTAATTGTCAAACATAACCTAAACGTGCATTTAAAGTGTTGTTAAATGCACGTTTAGGTTATGTTTGACAATTAAAATGTCAGTTCATTTATTTGGCACATGTAAGAATCGACCTACGTTTTTGATTCCAACGCCACCCGGGACTGCAATAATTGTTGGACACCCGTTATTTGAGCAATTAATTTTTACTTAAATTGAGATGTGTAATAATATTACCCACACAAAATAAGGATATATATTAGTTTAGTAGTTTAATATTAAAAACATTTTTTTTTACTGAGTGATAACATCACTTTACTGAGTGATAACATCAAAAGTAAATAATTGCTACGCAAATAAATAAAAGTAGTTATCAATCCTTATTTAATACGTAAAAAAATTTACTGTTAAAACATAAGTTGTAAAAAATTTAATAAAACAATTAAAATAATCTGTTTTTTTTTTTATATTCTCAGGCCGAACAGTACCAACACAATCCGCGTAAAAAAAACCATAAACCTAATATTATAAAAATTGTGGAGATTGTGTACGCACCGTTGCCGCCAGGTATAATTTACAGTTTGCATTCATTAAAATCACTTTATGTACAGTATAAAAATAAATAGATTCGGCTAAAACTAGGCCCAATATGGGCTCTTACGTGAGGTACTCGCTTTTGGGAGAGGGTGGCGGCGGTGCTAACTCAGGAGCGCCGTCAGTGCGTCGAAAAACCTAGTCCGGTGTTTAGTGTGGATTTTTATATCTAAAAATTGTGATGAATTATTTTTACTTTTATATTTAACTTCAATTACATTAGTTACGGTTTAATAAATCAAAGCAGACTTTGAATTGAACATTAGTATGACATGTATAATATAAATTTTGTTATTAAGACTACACAAACCATCTCTTATTGAGAGTAAAGCAGAGACCTCTATTATTAAAATGTTAGATGTCTACTTCTAATAAAGACTATTGATGGTTTGAGTTTATGTGAAGTGTTTTAAAATTGAAAATAACACTATAGTTTATTCCTTACTTCAATTGTGAAATGAAGTGAAGTAAGAAATAAACTGTAGAGTTTTCTTTGATTAGTAAATTCATAATGTAATATTTTACTTACATGACGTATCAAAAAAATCACTTATACTATCACAATTTGTCCTTTCCACGGCTTGTTCAAAAGCTTTTCCAAAGAAGCTAAAAAAAAAACAAGAAATATATTATTCATTCGTGATATTTTGCTAAAACCAAAAATTAGCCTCTATTTTTAATTGAAATTATTTACGGACTCACTTTTTCGGCGAATTCTCACACAACGGTGGTATCCCCAATATTATGCACATCCCTGTATCCAAATCGCACGGTGCAGAGACAATTAGGGGCAAGCTGGCCGCCTTCCTGTTCCGCGACATTGATACGTACGCTCTGAGTATAAATTGCGCCAACAGGGACAGTACGTGCTGTTGTGAAAACATGTACCAATCCAAACAACCCTGAAATAAATACGTGAATTGGTTATAAAAATACAATAACCAATATGAAATACTACTTGCATAAAAGGTTTTAGTAAAAAGGCTTAAATATAATAAATTAAAATTATTTGGCGCCTTTGTATAATATTTAATTTAAAACACAAAATTTTCTAGACTGAAAAAGAAAAAAGGCCTATTTACAACTAAGCTTACTATCCTAACCTACAAAATTTATTACATTTAATTTAAATTCTAAATCAACTTGTGCTTCCCTAACCTAAAAAACAATTGAAAATGGCATTATAAAGACTGAACTAGTCACAAATAAAAAATAAAAACTGGGTGTAATTTACAAAGTATATTTACTAATCTACATTATTCAATAATGTATCACAAAATAATGGCATTTAGAATCAATTACACTAAAAAAATTAAACATGATGATTGCGATCATTACTATTTAATATTTATTCACTACTTATAAATAAATTAACTGTAGTGCAGTTATTGAATTCTAACCATTTTTAGGGCTTATTTCGTAATAATTAATTTAATTAAATGTTGTGTTATTATAAATATAGATTAACTTACATTTATGTTATACTACAAAGGCATCTTATTTTATCTTAAGTTGTAAATGGTAAACAAAACACTAAAATAATTGATTAAAAAATTTTACCTCCTGAACAATGTAATACACAAACGGACCAGCCGTGATTATATGCTTCATCTCAAGAGCAGTTTGCACCGTCTTGAACAGGATTGTCGTGATGTTCTTCGCTCTCTCTATTCCCAAATTTAAGACATCCATTTTATTCCTTGATAAGCATTCCAAAGCGGCGTGAAAACATTCTTCCGGCCGTTTATCTTTGGACTAAAAATGAAAAACAATTTATATTTAACTTTTAAACAAGCTTATGTGAACTGATTTTTTTTTATTTATTTCGTTTAATCTTTCAAGGCAATTTCTATTTAATGACAATCAAATCTGACTAAGCAAGACTTTTAATTTAATAGAAATCAACTTATGGATTGAGATTAGTTACTGTAATAATAGGAAATTAAATTATAATTGAATAATTGATTGGCTTTTGGAAAATCAACTCAAAGAATTAATTTTTAATCTGTAAAATTATAAAAGAAGCTTAAAAATTCATTCATATAGGTACGCCACTGCTAACTTCAGTACTTCTTGAGATAAATGAATGACGTTTAAAGTAATAAATGATTTTAAAAAATTTGCAGGAAACAATTTTGTTGATTTTATTTATAACTTTTTGATTTACTATATTTCTTTTTAATTGCATAGATTTTCCTATTTGATGAGATTATAATTAACATAAATTAAAACAGTTTGATTTTTAGGCATTAATTTAATGTGATAAAATGTTTTATATTATAACAAAAAATAATAGAAATTAGAACCAAAAAAATAATTATTTTTGGGATTTGCTAGGATATCACATTTTTTTATTGTAAATCTATAATTAACACATTTTGATTAGATTATATTATGGTCTAATTATTATAATGACTGCGTACAAATAAAACTTTTAAGTAAGTTGTAACTTACAGCACATTCCAATATGGCCAGCATGGTGAAGACAATGTCGGTCGCGCAATATTTGTTCCGATAACCAAATTGGATTGTGAATGTGGCGAAGACAATGTCTCCGAGCTCATATTTCTCCGAAAGCTTCTCCAAAGATCCCTGGAATTCTTGTCGTAATTGCAAGTCCATAGATCGATATGCTTGTTTGCTTTGTACTAATGGCAATCTGTTAATGAAATAATTAAATGTATTATAAGATCAAAAAAATATTTTTGAGCAGGTCTTAACAAGTATATGGCAAGACTGATTACAACAATTAAGTATGGGGTTATTTAATTAATAAATAAACAGGAAATGTCAAGTAAATTAAAACAATTAACTATATTATTATTATTATTATTAGTGTATAAAAATTACACTTAAGTTTCAAAACAGTAAATAACACTTAATTTAAGGGATATCTGAAATATGTCTGTCATCTGAAATATCTCTGTCAATTATAATGATTAAATATTTGATTGTGGAGACTTTTTTGTAAATCTTAATTTGTTTATAAAACAAAATTATCAAGTTTAATTTCATTATTCAAGAGTGAACTCCGCCTTTCATCTTGCTGACGAAATTTGTATGGTTTTGTTTGCTGTTTTATGGATTTTGAATTATATTTATAAAGCAAGTCTGATAAAGTGACAATAAATAAAATAAATATTTATAGGTATTATTGAGCTAGTATAATTAACCATATGATTAGCTAAAGTCTACTCAAAGCATTTTTTTTCCAGCAAATGGTATAAGAACTAAATATATACAGAAACAATTTTAACGTAATTTTTTTGAGTATGTATTAATTGTTATTAACTTACCCCATATCTGCTAGAAGTTGGTTAAGCTTCTTATCACCTTTTAGTGACCACAGTTTCATTTTACATGCAGTGAACATGGAGTATTTCAAACTCGCCTGCACCGTCCAATGCCGGTATAACACCAGACGAAGATCTTTTTCAAATGTGATTTTGAGTGATGTGAGAACGTCTGTATCATTCGACCTAAACAGAATTTAGAATAATTATTATAATTTAAATTCAATTACTATTTTAAATTACTATGCTAATTATACAAAAAGTTAAATTTACCTGAGGACAATTACACTACATATGAAATAAAAAATATAAATTAAACGTTAACAACCTCGTTCCTGGCATTTGTTACCTTCTATCGGTAAGCAAGAGCGACTGGACAAACTGCAATTCCGTCTACCATATTTCTAAACCCAAGCACCAGCAATTCTTCAAGACAAATTATGTTTACATCGACGAGTTTCTGAAGCTCAACCTGAGCCTCTCAGACATGGAACCCTAGAGTATCACCAAGCCCTATAACACGAAGAACAAGAAGAATCCTCTGAAGCTCTGGGTGGCCCGTGACATTCTCCATCTGATTGAATGTAGAAACCGAACCTGGAAGAAATATAGGAAGACGGGTAACCCAAATGCTCACCTGGAATATAAAAGGCTCATGAATAAAGTTCACATGAAGATCCGCGATTTTAACATTGTAGCCAAGGATATGAAGACCTTTTACAAATATATGACCCACAACCTATCCTTCAAACTCACTTTACCGTGCTGATTTCTAATGAAAGAACAGAGGTCAGTGATCCACTGAGAATTTCAGAATTATTCGCGGACTATTCATCAGTGTATGAGGTCTTCTCCCTCGCCAGGACGTCCACCAGTCGGTGACAATCAGCAAGGAAGAACTCCCTTGCTGATTAGTACCGCTACTCACTGCCCTAAAGGAAGAACTCCTCGATGGGACCTTATTCTGAAGAATTGTAGCAACACATTGGCCTCTTTCGTGATCCAACTCATGCGATTTTCCCTCACTTAAGGCACCTCGCCTCCCGAGTGGTCCAAACAAACGTAATACTAATATTAAAAAGGGGAGACTGGTTACTTCCGCAGAATTATAGATTCGTCCGTTTAACTTGCTGGTTTCTTGCTACGCTCGACTAAGGCTGCCCGATAGACGTCATCTACTTTAACTTTGAGAAAGCCTTTGATCGAGTCCCCCACAGCAGTCTCCTGCTCAAACTAGAGAACATAGAAATCGGTGGCAAATTGTTGTCCTGGATTGCTGCCTTCCTGAGGAATTGTACCTTCACAATCGGAACTGGTCAATACAACTCGTTGGTCAGACCCGTCATAAACGATGTCCCACAAGGTTCAATCATGGCATCCATGTTGTTCCTTCTATACATTGCCAGCCTCTACTATCTCATGCACTTCAACAACAGCTGGTTTGCCGACGATGTCAGATGCTATGGGAACCCACTGACGGAGGATGTCCAAGTTGACCTCAACCGGCTCCAGATGTGGTAGGCAAATTGATTTCTGACGATGAACCTGTCCAAATGCAGCGTTATCTACATATGCCGTGAAAATCCTCAGAAGCCATATTTTTTGTACGTGCCATCCAGTCGATGCCGTTGTTGATCTCAGTGAAAAGAGTCAACATCGTGTATAGCCATACAATCTGCTCATCCTACTTCCAGGAAGATATCGTATCGTTCGACATACTCCGTCCAAGATCTCACGCGTCTTCTAAAATCTGACACACGAGAAACGGCTGCCGGCGATGCAGTTACCACTCTGCCGCTCCGGAAACGACGTTCAAGACATTTGAAGGTTAATACAACCACCCACGCCTCGTAGAATTCGTCTCCCTCAACCCGAATCGCACAGGGACATACAACATCCCCCGCTACTGTACATAAGAGGCCACATGTGCCATTCAGGGTTGGATGGCCACTGCGGGTTTGGAGATGGCACACAGGAAGACCGCGACAGCCTGGCTGGCCAGAAGACGTGCTGGCAGGAACCACGAGGAGACAATTCGACTTTTAGGACACGACGATCTCCAAGTCGGTTAAATCCCTTGGAGTTACGATCGCTTCACAGCAGCCACGTAGAGATCGTTGCGGCAAAGGCCAGCGACTCCACCAGGCGGCTAGCCAGACTGATGGCCAATACAGGGGGGCCATCCGAATCCAAAAGAAGGCTGCTGACGCGGCACCTGCATGGGCAGAGTGGAACAAGTCCCAGCGAAACGTCGACCGACTCCGCCGAACCATGCTACCCGGGGCACTAAGGATAATAAGGGGGTACCGTACCACCTCCACTGATGCTGCAGAGGTTTTAGCGTCAGTATCCCATGGGGACCTGGTGGTACTAGCTAGGCAGTAAGCCCACTATGCGGTCAGGCACGAGGCACCAAAAAAACGGGCGAGGGACCATGCCAGAGAGATGCTCATCGCCAGATGGCAGTGGCAGGCTGATCCCGAACCTAAAACCATGACTTCACAGAGGATATTAAGAGCTGTTATATCACCTGACTAAGGAACTCTCCGGCCATGGTTGCTTCACTGAGTACCTGAAGAGAATTGACAAAGGGGAGCTGCCACTGGTGTAACGCCGAAATAGACGACGCCTGGCACACCTTAATTGTGTGCTCACTGGACTTTGGAGAGAAGTGGAAGAGCTACACGGCGGCCTGCTAAGCCTATACTGCTTGGTCGCGGCCATGGTAATCTCGCCGAAAATCTGATCCTTGTCACCAAGGAGAACATCGCCAACCGAGATGCAGCCACCCTTCACAGCGATAGGCTTCTGCCTATCCTGGATAGTATTGTATATATTGGTTTATTAGTGTATTGTATGTATGCATTGTATCCTATTATTGTATTGTACTTAATCGCCATTATACAGTGTTAACGATTGTATGTTATAAATGACGGACTGGTACTGGCAAGGGGGGTAACCTGCGAAGTTTACATTACTTCGTAGGTTACTCCTGAATTCAAGAGGGGGGGGGGGGGCACTGTTGATCGTGCGCGCGGCCCCAGAAAAGGAGAGTCAGTAAAAAACCGCTAAAAATTATATCTTCATAAGAGTCGTGGACGTTTGAAACGCTCTACCCGGGACCTTCACAAACTCCGAGTCCGTCCAGCAGTTCAAATCCAGAGTGCAGTACAAAATGAATAATCTATAATGATATAATCCTACATAGCCAACTTTCTTGCTCTTCCAAGTCATTGTTGCATAAATTTTCTAGGGTTAATCTTTTTGTTATATATTTTAAAGAGTGTATCCTTTACTTTTGATTCGATGAATTACAAGTAATGAACTACATATATCAAACTGCGAAATGTATTCACGAGTTACACAAGTACTTGCTTATGTAAAGTGGATGGCACCACTTTATCTGCCATCCACCGTAATATATTTTTGTTCATTTTTATTCAATACTACCAAACTCACCGTTAGGAGGTGAAAGTGAGATACAGACATTAAAATAGGAAACCCCATTTTTAGTGCAGATTTAGATTATTTAGGAGAAATACAATTTTTCAATTTTTTTTTGTATTTCAACATAAATCTTAGTTTAGTATTAATTTAATTTTTTACAGATAGCGCTGCAATCGAAAAATGATAAGTAAATTTAGCAGATTGATATTCTTACACTTATCTCAACATTTTTGACATTCAAGATAAAGAGCAAGAAAAATAAAAATAGTAAAATGTCATTGAGAATTGGAGATAACTCAAAAAATTCAATTTAAATAAAGAAATATTATATAAGGAGTTATATGTGATATTTGAATATATGCCTAATACTCACGCTCCAAGGGTGAAAACAGAAGTTATTCTCTAAATCTTTATTTGGAAATACTTTATTGGTAGTAGTAGTGTTTGGCTATCGACCTTGTTACTTTAAACGATCGCGCCAATGGTGAATGGTACCGGTCACCCATCCAAGGGGCTAACTACTGTAGTTTAAGGAGATACTTTATTTTATAAGAAACCTTAGTTTTTAATTTAATTTGATTTAGAGGGAATGCTGTAGGCGAATAATGTTAATTAATTTGAACAATAAGTCAGAAACTACTTTAAGCCCAAAAACAATGACTTAATTGTAGTTTTTTTTTAAATTATCAATGAGGAACTTAATTAATATTCACTTGCTTCTCACACATTGGAGTGCTTATTTTATGCAGATTAAGTTTGATTACATTTATGCCACCTCTTAGATGAACCAATTTTAACTATAATGTTTAAAATGTGTAGTTTTTGAAATATTTCAATGTCTTCAAATAAATTAAAGACCCTGTACTTCATACTTTATAACAACATCTTTTTATAGCAATTTATTCTGTAATAGTGAAGGTCGGAGAAGAATTTACAGTAATACAATTCCTTGACGTCTCCTAATTCTTGCCTTGTCCAAAGACATTTATTTGTTGGAAATGGATTTTTGTAATCACACGTGAAAAAACAAGTGAATAGAATTTTAAAAAGGAAGTTATTACGGAAATTAAAAAATTCCATAGAACGATAAAAGTAAAAATCGTTTTCTAGAATGTCAATAACAAACTATGATTTACAACTAATTCCTTAAGCCATGCTAACTATTTCCTCGCAAATTTCCTTCCAAATTGACTTACCTTATTAAACACAGTTTGAAGATAAGGAAAGAATATTTCATTTTTTTAACAAACAATATACACAAATCAACGGAAAAGTAGAATCATGATTACACGCATTTAGGTTAAACAGCGTCATCTAGCATGTCAACATAACTACTAGTATATTTCACGCGCGCTTGTGATTTTAGCTTAAATATAATTTTTATTTCCAATGTCAAATTCTTCGTCGATTTTTGTTGAAGGCTCTTTTTTAACATTACTTTTCTATAAATATTAATTTAAAATAATGAGAAACTAATCAATTAAACCTTTCCAAAAAAAGAAAACTTAAGGAACCATACCTGTTATGTAATCTTGTAGCGTGTGCTTGTAAATTTCCAGTTTCGAGTACGTATTGCGTATTATCTATTTTAAAAAACAGCATCTGTTCCGTTAAGGAGATAATGGCAAGCCACAGCAAATCCTTGTCATCTTTATTCAGCTTCCAGGCAAGATCGAACATCAATATTGCACTCTGAAAGAAATGTTTGGTTTAATTAATCTATTAATATTTATCCACGTCACATTTAAATATTAATAGATAATTGATTTATCATATTAGAGTTCACTGTTAAATAAAATTGGCTTTAATAATTACCATAGGGACCATAATGCAAGAAATTTTGGAAAAAATAAATACTGATGGATTTGAATGACTCAAAAATACCATGAGATCAAAAATAAATAAACAGTTTCTGAGCAGGCTTTTACTATCACATTATTGATACAAACTAATTAAAAGGATAAATAAAATTTATTTAGGAACAAACTGAAAACTAAGAAAAGTTTGATTATTTTCTGAGATTAAAATTGTTGTAATAAAAAAATACTTACTGCTTTATTATAATATGTAAACTGAGAATAATCAAATAGTATTTTGTTCCGATTATCCTCCCACAAACGCCTCTCTCTTCTCTTCAAAATTGCCTCTTCTCCCAGTCGCCTCCTTTTAGCTGCCCTGTTTTCTCCGTCATCTTCATTACCGGAATCATGGCCATCTTCCTCATCTTCATCTTCATCGGACTGACAAGTAAAAATATGATTAATTAAATTCTCACTAAACCTGTGGTGAAATATTTTTATGTTAATTAGAAGGTTAGTTAAACACTTGGTTTTGTTTCACTGTAAATATAAATAGTGAAACAAAACCAAGAGTTTAATTATTAATTAACCCCCTAATCAAATCAAATGATTTGAAACTGATAAAATTGAATTTTAATAAATAAACACAATTGGTTTAAAAAAACTCTACATTATATTATTCTACATTAGTCTTAGATTCTGCATTTATTTTATTTAATACAATAAGCACAAAACTAAACTAAAAACCTATTTGCTTTCTTTTAATGTATTATAACTTGACTTTTGAGAAGGGCAAGGTAATTAAATAAATAAATTAAATAAATAAACAAATACTGCTAGCAAAGATATTTATTTTTCACACATAACTTAGAGTCAAGACAGGGCAGAAAGACCGATGGTCGATAGCCCAAACGGACAGACTAACACATTATATATCATTTGTAAATGTTTTAATTTTGTAAATATCTATGTTCGAATAAAGATGTTATTCTCTCTCTCTAAACAAATACTAGATTAAAGATAAAGGATTAAATTTTATAACTTATATTTAAACAATTTAAACAGGTGATTCTTCTGCAATCAAATAATTGGTTAAATGTATTCAGAACATCTCTTGTAATATGCATTACACTACAGATTTAAATTAATCTCTCCAATAAAGTTACTGCAATTAAAGTAAGAAGTTGAAGTCAAGGCTAAACTCTTTCACCTAGAAACTATAATAAATAAATAAATACAAAGCAAAGAACATATTACATTCTAAAAGAAAAACAATTTAATCATAGTTAATAATATTAATAAATTCAATCATGTATTACTTTTGTATATTTTGAGTTTGTAAAAAGTAAAATAATCGATTTCTTGAAACAAAAAGCTCGATTTCTTGAAACAAAAAGCTTATCAACACTCACCTCATCCTCTCTGAAGATGTCGTGGAAGTCCGGAACCTGCGCATCCTCATCTGGATTCCACAGAAGCCTAATCTGTCCATTGCTATAAATGTTGCATAAATCCGTGGGCCGGTGCGAATCCAACACGAAGAAAATCACATCCTCTTCAGGATCGAGAACCTCAACAATGTCTATGGTCCCACCACAGTTGATAAGCACAAAATATTTCACGTCCTCACAGTTCTCCTGGTAAGCGTCTTTGAATTCTTGCAGGTCCCTCACGACGACGAGCGTGTACAACACATGCTTGTACTTTAAGAGCGACTGAAGTATTTTGCACGTACAGATGCTGTCGATGTCATAATGGACCATCAGAAATATTCGCTGAATAGAAAAACAATCAATATTAAAAGGATATGTTTTTAAAATTGTTTGATACATTAATGAAACAGTTAGATAATATCTTCTAGTTCAATAATATTTATTCATATTTATATTTGATGTCCTTGAGGGAATTCAGCACCTTGAATAAATAAAATACATGGGGTTTTCAAAATTTGACTATTTCTACAACTTTCTAGAACTTTAATATGTTCACAATTATATAATATAAATATACATTTCTCACCTGTAATTATTTACAAACTAACACAACTCTACAATTATTAATTAATTGATTCATTTTATAACTTTTAAAACATCCATAGAATGTAGAATTGTAAAAGTTTAATTATTGTAACTTTTATTTTCTTTTAAATGTTAATCATATTGTTAGTTTTTGTTTAGTTATTTTAGACAAATTTTAATTTTAAGGATTTATGTTATAGTTTAGCTTTAATCTTGTAATTTCCCTGTAATTAGATTTTAGATCTGTTGGGAAATATTAATAATTAAAAAATTATGAATTCAAAACATTTAGTAATGATTACATTAAAAGCCTTAAAAAAATCAAAATTTTTAGTATATTTACATAACCAAAAATAATAATAATAACTAAAGATTTTTGAATTATAATTTTAAAGCTATAGGTTGGCAACTATCTCCTTAATTTCCACACTCTATGGATATTTTAAAAGTTATAAATGAATTAAATAAATGAGTAATTGTAGTTTTAAGACTTATATTATCATCAGAAGTAAGAATTTTTTAGTGAGATACAATGTACAGCTAACTTCTTCTTATTATTATATTATTATTATTATTTATTATATTATAATTTGTTAAATAAAAATATTATTAATAGTAATAAAAATAGTGATGGCAATTTTAATTCATCCCCAATGATTTTAACACATTAACTATAATTTAAAATCAAATAACATTCAATTATAATTAATAGTATAGAAAATTAAATAATCTAAGAAATGCATAATATTTTATCACTAAAAGTAATTAACACAATAACCCAAATAGATTAAAATTTTTAAAACTTCCTGAAACCCTAATTATAAAATAACATAACTAGAATATGAAATATTCCTTTGAATAAAACCCCATACCTACAAAGAACTTCAGCTAAGGCTTTGGTCATATTCAACCCCTTATAATAAGGTAGGACCATCCCCCACGAACAAATCAGGTGTTCCTAACGACATTTTTATTTTCGGCAATTTTTGCAAATTATAAGTCAAAACGGACGAGTCGAATAGGTGGTTATTGAATTAAAAACGAAATTTGCGTTACACGTACCTTTCCAGCTAGAAACTCATAGAAGTCCTTTTTTAAATCCTCCACATACATCTTTAAAAAAAACTTACAACTGTACCAATTGTTATGATCACATAACCTCACTTTTAACCGCCAAAAACAGACCAACGGCGCCCGCTACTGCCAACATTGCGAATATTAAAATTTCAAGTCGTATCAAGTTGACCAACTTTAAGAAATATTCACTATTGATTTAAACTCAATATATTCTACTATTATACAAACATTTATTCAGTTTTTCATTAATATATCATTAAGAAAATAATAGCGAATTGTCTGTTTAGATTGCTTTATTAATTTAACTAATTTTTTAAAAATTTCCATAACACTAAATTTAATTGTTTTCATGTTGGTTCATGTGCCCGTCAGATAATTGCACGTGGTTGTCAAGGGTTTGTTTATTTTTAGTTTGTTATTGTTGCAACTTTAATTAAACATTAGAAAATGTCGCGACCAGAGCATTTAGCTCCACCAGAAATTGTAAGTAAATTTTTAATTGATTTATTTGTTGAATACAATCGTTTATAGTTAAATGTAAAATGTAACCTATTATCAACATATTTTCTACACAAAACTTTATAATTAGAGTTAAATAAATAAGTAGTAATATTGTTCACGGTTATAAAATTAAAAATAATATTGTGTTGAAAAAAAACAAAATTTGTTTGCATTTGTTACTGAAAATATTTATCAAAATGTATATATGAGTAATTATTTATGGAAGTTAATTAATACTGTACTAAAATAATTTTTAATTGGAATTAATTTAGTAGTAGTAATTAGTTTATTTTTTAATAAGTAAGCTAATATAATAAGTAACATAAATGTAAAGTATATGCAATGTTTTTTTAAAGAAAGTAAATTCATACTTATGTTTATTTTTTTTTTACAGTTTTACAATGATGACGAGGCTAGGAAATACACACAGAAGTAAGCATTTGAGATCATTTAAAACTGTCTATATATTTGTGGTTATAATATAGTAATATAATTATTTTATTTGTGGTATGAGGTACAATGATAGACCCAACGCAGTTATGTCTTCATATTACAAATACAATAAATGAATTAACATGTTGAATTTGAAGTGTGGATTTTTCATAATTTGAATGCTTATGTAAACGTATAATTTGTATTATAATTGTTCTCAGTACACGTATTATCGATATTCAAGTGTCGATGAGTGAGCGAGCTGTGGAATTGCTTGTACTTCCAGAAGATACTCCCTGCTTTTTACTCGATGTTGGTTGTGGATCTGGTTTAAGTGGTAGTGTGTTGGAGGATCAAGGACACTACTGGGTGGGGATGGATATTTCTTCTTCAATGTTAGGTAATGAATTGTTACTAATTGCTATTTTTGGTAATTATTTATAATTCCACTTTTTTAAATAAAGAAAATGATTAAGTGGTTTATACCCATTTTTAATTTACTATTATAATAGAAAATGGTATACAAGCGTTAATTGTTCTCTTTATTTATTTAAGTTGAAGTGGACACTCAAGAATTATTGCAATTTTTTTCAATGTCAATTGTTATAAAAATGCATTTATTGATTCTAAAGAGTAATAATTAAAGATACGATAAAATAAAACCATAATTTAATATTATGTTTATTGAAATAATTGGTCTTAACAGCTAATATATTATAATTTGGAACAAAAAGGAGTTAAATTTATTAAAAATTATTTTCTTCATTTAAATACTTAATGTATCATGAATGTTTTTCTTTTGTTTCATTTTCATTGATATGGATCAATAAGAATATTATCTGAAATCTGATTACTTCTCTTTATCTCTTAGCATCAACCTACTGCATATATTATTTATTTTATTACAGATGTAGCAGTTGAACGAGAAGTCGAAGGTGACCTGATCCTCTCAGACATGGGCCAAGGTTGCCCTTTTAAAGCTGGAAGCTTTGATGGTGCTATTAGTATATCCGCCCTACAATGGTTATGCAATGCTGATAAAACGTCCCACAAACCAGTCCAGAGAATTTATAAGTTTTTCACTACATTGTATGCATGTTTGGTAAGGAGAATTTTCTCTAATAATATTAATTTTATTATGTAATTACAAAAACAAGTTTTTCTTATAAAAGCAAAATATGTAATTATGATTATTAACATATGGTAAACAATATTATAGTTAATGATCTAAATAAAAAACATATATTTCTAATTAAATTTTGTACCAAAGTTGCTCTACTCATGAATTAATGATTTCAATAGATTTCTTGCAATCCCATTGCAATATTAGTTACTTTAAATTTTAGATTTAACTTTTCAGAAACTATCTTGAAGTACAAATAATCTAAAGCATATAAGGTCGAAGATCTTTACAATTATAACTCAATAAGATGCCTCAAGCTTTTTATGCATCCTTATTACAACTCAAGTATTTTATTTCAAATCCAATTAAGGCATAGGGTTTTGTCTAAGCACTTTATTCCATTTGATGGAAATAACAATCAACATTATTTAAATAATATTTTTTATTAATTAAATAATTATCTAATGTTGAACAAAAATTAATTAATTCACTTTTTCAGCCTCATATTGTTCATGTGTATCTTCAACAAATATCCTCTCTATGTATTGCAAAGCCTCACCCGAGAATTTCGTTCCTCTTATCACCTGAGCACGCTCTAGTTTATGATTGATATCTTCTCCTGAACAGTTGCTAGGCATCTGCACATTCACTTGGGTAATCATACCTTCTTCGACCGACACAGTAACCAAAACCACATACGTACGACTCTGAGTGTAAATAATCCTCTGCACCTCTTGGGGATTACTAGTGTGTGTATGCGCTTTAACATCAATTTTAAAACCCTTGGACAATTTAAATTTTGGCGACCGCCCGTAAATCCACTGCCAGTCGACTAATTCATTTCTAATTTCCGTCAAACCCGGAAAATTTTCCTCGTTAGGCGTTATCAGTTGCAATTTTATTGATTTCATATTTATTCCCTTGCTCGTGTATCTCGGATTGTCCAATGAAAAGCTTTTGTTGATTTCTGAAACGCTTCCGAAAACCTCCGACAAGTTTGCGTTGTTCTCGAGCAGGTATCGAATTCCCATTGATCTTATTAAGTCTTCTATTTGAAGATTTGGGTTCTCCTCACCTAAATTTACAATTTTCGAACGGGTGGACTTAGTAGCATTAGATTTAATGTCCCAGTCGATGGGATTTAGAGATTTTTTTAGAGTTTCTTTGTCGGCTTTAATCAAGAGGGTGCAATGGTGATACGCATATGTTCCGCCGAGTTTCGCTGCCGTACCTGAAACCTAACAATATTGGTTGATTTACTTTGTCATACATTTAAAAAATCATAAATATATAATGATATATTTAATTTTTTTTTATGTATTGCCGTTTTATTCTAAATATTTATATTTATGAAAAGTCACGGAATTTCTTTTTTAAATTGTTTGGGATTATAATTTTTTTGTTTTGTTTAGGATTATAAATATTTTAATACTCACTTTAAATTCCCTTAAAAGAATATCAAATTTTGGTGTGACGTCTAGTTTGATACCAAAATCCTTTCTGATCGTATCAACAACAAATTCCAAATTGTAACTCCTACAATAGTGTTTTTTAGGTGTAAAAAATGTTAGGTTTAGATTACCCTGGTCGTGGTAAACAGTTCCCCCTCCACTGTCCCTCCTAGCCAACTGAACTCCCAGTTCTTTCAGGCGAAACACGTTTGCTTCTGCCCAGGGATTTTGATGCCTACCTACAAACCAGAAGCATTATTATTTTTACAAATTTGTAAGAGTGTGGCCTTACCTATAATTATACACGGATCATTAACCCACAACATCAAAAGGTGATCTTTTAAAAAGTCGGGATTTTTGTATATCCACCGTTCTAGAGCTAGGTTTGTGTAGGCGTCATTTGAGGTAGAAACAATCACAGATTTTCGCACGGGGGGTATTTTCAGTGGCGTTGCCGTGGAAAACCACTTTGGAGATGTTCGGTTGACTTTTATTGCTAGGAGTTGGTTGAAATTTCTTATTGTGATATTCATTGTTGGTTCTAATCACTATCTGTAAATAAAAATAAATTGTACTTGATTTAATTATTGGTGTTATACATAGAAATTTCAAAACTAATTCCTTATTGCTTCACATAAATTATTATTAATAAGGTAATAATTCATAATTTGAGTTTACTACTAAATAAACCAATTTAATTGTGGAAGTGCTTACTTTGTGGCACATCTTGAATATATTTAAGTAAACAAAGTAAATGTGTCTATAATTTAATAAGTATATTTTATAGACTGAATTGCACACTTGTATATTTGACATTTTTTTTATTAGAGTAGAACAGCCAGAGCAGTTTTCCAATTCTACCCTGAGAACAGTGCTCAGATGGAATTAGTAACAGCACAAGCGATGAAAGCTGGATTTTATGGTGGTGTTGTTGTGGACTACCCGAACTCGACGAAAGCTAAGAAATTCTTTCTAGTACTGATGACAGGAGGAAACATGCCATTACCAAAGGCTTTAGGTACTGAGGAAGATTCAAATTGTAAGTTTATTATATTCATTATTTTAAAACCATTAAAATCTAAATTATAGTGAAACCATTCAGGTGGTCTTAATTACTAAAAAGTTATAAATATAGTCAAACTTTGTTTCCCGGTATTAAACTGCGCTATGCTGACGAGATCTAAAATAGTTTGAAACTGGTTTGTGATTGTTGATTCAATGTTTTTAAATAATAAAAAAGTTAAGTTATGATTAACATGTGTTACAATTTAATATAATATTATCACAACTATTATTAGATAGATGCTTATAACAAATTATGAAAAAAAATATTAAATAATCAAACGCAGGTGTTTGGCGTATACTGTTGAAGCCGAAATAGTGATAGAACGAGTGCAGAAACGTTAGTCCGGGTCAGCAACTGGATGGGTGACCGATACCATTCACTTTTGTGCGATGGGGGTGATCTTTTAAAGTAACAAGCTAATTTACACACACAAATAACACAGCGAAATGACCACGTGGTCGATAGTCAAAAACTAGTACTATTAGAATTTACTAAAATCTTAATAATAATAATCTTTCTTTTCACAGTATCAATCAGAATTTTACAAAATGAAAATTGCGTCAGTTTGGGTTACATCTAGTGCCATTAAATACCAGCTAATGATGTATCTGAGTATCAATCAGAAGATATTTGCATATTATCAATTAACAATTTTGTATTTTTAAAAATAATTCATCATTAAAATGTAAATAATGCTGACATTATTATTGTTTTAGCTGTGGCATATACAAGAAGAGAACATGTGAAGAAAGCAAGAGGTAAACCGTTGAAAAAGTCTAGAGAATGGATTCTGGAGAAGAAAGAAAGGAGACGAAGGCAGGGCAAGGAGACCAGACCAGATTCAAAATATACCGGAAGGAAAAGAAGTGGACGTTTTTAATTCTTTGGATTTACTTAATCCAATGTAAATATTTTGATTGGTATATAATTTTATTCAGATACAATACAGAAAAAATATATTATATCTATTAAAAAAGTTAATGAATTTAACACCTTTATCTTAAATAAGATTTTCCAAGAGTTGTAACATACCATTTAATAGACTGAATTTATTGTGCAAAACGATAAATGAAAGGACTCTTTACTTTCATTTATCATTTTGCACAATTCAAAATGGTATGTTTCCCTAAAAATAGATATCCAAATTTCAACATACCTCCTTATTTATTGTTACATGTTTTAAAATTAAGAAATTGGTATAGTTCTCCTTTTATCTATTTTTTTTTTTAATTTTATAGAAGTCACAGATCATTAAGAATTCTTTTTTTTTTTTTTATCAAGCAGCCTTTGGATGAAAGTCATCTTTCTGTAGAATATTTTCACAGTTTGATAATGCACTATTGCAAAATCAACGTTATTTTTTAAATTTTGCTCCCCATGTTATTTATTTAACACTTTATAAGACTGAATTTTAATAGCATGGCAAAAAATTATTATTAAACACCTATAGTTATTTTTACCATTTACTTTAATATGAACTATATTTTTTCCAGTTTTTTACAAAAGACAATCAACTTTTTTTTTCAAATTGCACTGTATATATATTTTGTATTGATATGCAAGGATTTTATCCATTCATCAAACTAAAGCCGATAAATTGAGGATTTTTTGTAAAAATAAATAAGAAATCAAGTATCCATAGTAAACAATATACAGAGCCTATTTTAATGCAAGAAACTGGATTCAAGAAAAAAATATCAGTTCAGTTCATATTAAAGTCTTTTTAAAATGATTTAATTTCATGTTTTATTTATTCAAATCAGATCAACAATAAGCGTGATACAGCTTCAAAGGTTTTTTGTCAGTCACCCTGTATGTTTGGAATTATTTTATAGCCATATGAAGTAGAATTATATTATAGAGAATTTAATAAATAAAACTATTTTACTTTTTTTAGTTAATGCTTCAACATTATCATAGAGAGCTTGGCAAAATCCTTAATTATCATTAAATAATTGACTAACTGAGGTGTTTCTTAACAACTGCCACAAATTGCATGTATTCCCAAATATAGAAATCTTTAGAGGAAATATATCGTGAAGGCAGCCATCCATTTGGAACAAAATTTATTGGTTGTTTGCAGCCTCTTCAGTTATTTCTAGTTACTTTTGTTTGAAAAATAATTTTTAAAATCTTTTTCTTTCTAAATTTACATCAATAAAGAATAATCTTATTTTGAGATGTCCAAAAAATCCTTTGATTTTTGCAGTATATTCATTAATTCATAAAATTAATGCTTCCAAAGCTACACTCTTGATGTTGATGTTTAGTAGATTTGATTAGATTAATGAACTTGTATTTATGTTTTTCTTTTCAGTTTCCTAACATATGTTTCGAATTTGTCAATTCACCGAAACAAGTGCATTAATCCAAACAAGCCTTATATATTGTTCTTTGGAAGGAAATACATTTTGTTTATTATGAATGCTTACATACTAACACTATAAATATTAGATTCCTTAAAATATCTCGATCTTCTCATTTTCCATTATTTGACAGCACAACTCTTTATAATACGATAATAAATTAAAAACTTACTCTCGCATGAATAGCAACCAACACAGTAATGAAATTTTATGGACACAGGGTAGAAATTTATACCTGAGACGGATTAGTAGAAATATTTCTATAGAATTCACTGGGGACGAATTCCAGGTATAAATTCCTACCTTTGTCCATTAGATTTTTTTTTTAGTTTTGAAGAAGTTCTTGGGAACATTAATTATTTGTACGAGCAAAATTTATTGGTTTATTAGTTCGTATTTGTATTAATTGTTTAGGTTCTATCACAGTAGCTATAACCGTTTATTGAAATATTGTACAATACAATACAATGCTATATATGAAAATATCTAATGTATTTTCTTTAATACTACTGGTTTAGTATAATTGACTTTTAAAAGCTAAATTCTAGATTTAATATAAAAAATTAATAAATTTTGCAAAAATAAATTATCTTGCCTTGAAATGAAAATTATTTCAAACAGATTGATTAACACTTTCCACGTTCTTTGTCGTTCTTTTGTTCTTCCAATGTTGCGCCGGTCTCGTCAAACTTTTTTACTCAACCTCGAATATTGCAAAATCTTCTACCTGCTGCAATCGCCGAATCCCAATTTTTCTAAACCTCTCGCACAAACAACGCGCGGTCCGCTCCCGAGAAACACTCGATAGCGACTAAATTCCCAAGAGCCAGATTGACATACCCCCCACTAAAAGAAATATAAGCTTTCTTTTGGGACACTCTGTATATAATGAAGCAAAACAAAAATATATTTCAACAAATCTATCATTGGATTGATAAAGCTATGACTTGGAGAAATTCCATAAAATATAAGGTAAATAAAACACTATCTAACTTTTTTCTTATTTAAATATGTTCTACTTCTTGTTCTACAACAATTTTATTATTTATGTAATTAATACTACCTTCTGCTCATATTATTCTACGTAATTGGAATTAAATTTTAAAACCGATTTAATCTGTTTTGTGGAAGTAATGTGAATGCCAATTTATTTCAATCATAATTTTAACCATAAGAGAAGATTGTTTATAAAATATGTTAAAATTAAAACTCAAATAGAAATTAAGCATATTCTTTCTGAGTGCTTTTTGTTTACTGTTTTATAGATTTTGAATTATATTTATAAACCAAGTTTGATAAAGTGCTAATAAATAAATAAATATATCAGGCTGAAAGACCGCAGGTCGATAGCCGTTTGGCAAAAAAAAATTATTGTATAATATCGTTGTCATATTGTTCATTACATGTAAATTATTGTCTTCTGTAAATAAAGATGTTTATTATTAAATAAATATATATTCTTTAAACATTATTATCTCACTAAATTAACTACTTTCATTTAAGAGTTGAAATTAAAAACAAACAATTATTCTCAATGAAAAATATTTATAAACGTAAACAATTAATAAATTTTAATTAAAACTCAGTTTTTCTTTGTTTCTAAATATTTAAATCATTATTAAAATAATGGTGTTTTGTTTCCATACATTTTCTTTACTTGTAATTATTCAGACATAAATTTATATTTAATTAAAATGTAATTTTATGCCAAAAGGAATGTTACAAAAAAAATATTCCACGCGGGCCTGTCCGGGATTTGAACCCGGGACCTCTCGCACCCGAAGCGAGAATCATACCCCTAGACCAACAGGCCGTTATTCTAATGGCTTTAATAATAACAAGATGAATAACGAAACAACTTGTTTATAAATTAACTATAAAAAATATAATTTTGGACAAATAATTTCTTACTTTAAAAAAATTAAACTGTATTGTTACCTATATCCCGAATTCCAATTAATTATCCTTGGTAAAATTAAACACATGTGACAGGTTAGAATGCATTGATTACACACACACTAAATTAACAAAAATAATCACGATTGTTAATAAAATTATTTAAACATTAAAAGTTTAACATATTTCACCGATGGTGAATGTACAAGTGAATCCAGAACGCGCTGTTAATTTCTTTTGTATAGGTTATGTTATCATTATATTTTAGCACTTATGTAACTATTTAAAAACACGTTTAGCATATTATTCTTAATTGAAGTTTATAAACACGTCGTTATCTATATCGAGCATTAGTTCAATACTAACATTTCTTTCGTACGTAGTATTACAAGCTGTTTTAAAACGTATGGACTATATTTTCCAACTAAAGCATGCAACAATTAATTTGGAACGAATTAATTCTTTAATTATTGCTTAAAAATTGCTATAATTCATTATTTTATTAATATTTATTCATGAGTTGGTTAAATTTCTCGCTTAAAATATTAATTTATTGGACTCTAGGAAAAAAATAATTTCAATTAATCATTATCGCTTTATTATATCGGTATTGCGGCAAATATGTAATTACTTATTTTATGTCCTATTTATTTCCAAATCGATTTTTGGTTTGAAATTTCGCGCTATAGTTTAGGTGGCGCTTGTAAACAAAGAGGGTGGTAATTGATCTGCCTTAAATGTTGTAATTTTGGTGTTATCGGTGTTTTTAAATCGTGAATTTCGTGTAGATGTAAAATTAAGGGTGGCTTTTACTTAAATTTGTGAAAAATTGTGTGCCTAACGTTGAAATTAATCGAGTGTTGTGTATGTCGGGAATTTAAGGTTAGTTTTGGCTTTAGTTTGATATTTTCATTGTATTTCAATTTTATTTACAGTTCGTTTTTTAGTAATTTCTTTAGAAATACATGTGTAATTATATTTTTATAAATATTTAACAACCAATAATGATAATAATAATTTAGCATTTAAAAAATATATATACTGAGAAGAACGGGAAATCTAACTTATTAGATATACAGTAGACGCCGCTTATTAGAATCACGGATAATGTTATCAATCGGATATTGTTATCACTTTTGCGAAGAACGGGCCGAACGTGTAATACTACATACAAAAATTTTCGTTTATAGTAATCATGATTTCGGTTTATGTTATCATTTTTATTTTCCCTATATACGAAGTATATATAGGGGAAGTATTGTGATCGTGATTTTTTTGCGGAAATATCCGTTTTGAGGTCCCCCGAGTCCATTAAACTAATTTCTGGAAAAAAAAATTGTGTCTGTGTGTGTGTCTGTCTGTCTGTCTGTCCGTAGGTGCTGTATCTCAAAAACGACTGATCCGATTGAGATGAAACTTTAAACTTAAGGTTTTATCGTTAAAAACTGGAACTGAAAAGCTTTTGGTAAACATTCATAAACCGGAAGTGGGTGTTTACTCGAGGCGTTTTTTGTTTTTTTCCGATATTTTTTTTAATATGAAAAATATTACAAAACTTTTCGAACAAAAGTTAAAGAAAATGAGAAACTGAACAAATTTTGTTAAAATATATTTTTCATAAAATTCTTAACTTTCGAGAAAAAAAAATAAAAATTGAAATTTTTGACATTTTTTGCCAATTGCTAATAAACTATTGAAGCAACATGTAAGTTATATAACAAATAATTGTAGAGAATTCAAAATGTTACGTTATTATAGTTTGTTACATTATATATTTTTATTTAAAATAAAGTTTTGTTTTTCGGCTATTATTATCAATCGGTTATTGTTATCAAAAACCCCGAGTCCCGTTGTGATCACATTAAGCGGCGTGCACTGTATTATGAATTCTCTTTACGTAACTCACAAATACCAATAGAAATAAATAAGTAAGTGAAACTAATTGTTAAAACATAATATGTTAACAAACAATTTGAATAAAAACTTCAAATAGATAATGGACGACACATGCATACACACTTATGTTTTCGTCTTCCGTAAGTGCCTTTTCAAGGGGTGTTGGTGACTATTTTAGCATATGATTTTCTATCTGTTGTTGCTCTCATCAGATCTTCAAACCCTATACTTGTTTTGTTTCAAAAATAAATATTCTATAAACACTCAACATAAACACATACTATGTTTTTACCGCTGTAAATTCTAAACATTAAAACTTAATTTGTGATTTTGTAATTCAATTATATATTTTTTAATAGTAAAATTTTCAGTTTAGTGTTTATCTTGAAATATCACATAATACCACAACCATTCTTATGATCAAATATTCTATACATTTGAAATAGTCAGTTTATAGTTATTTAAGGTACAAGTGTAAAAAGTGATGCTTTATTGCACGAACTGGCATTTAAAAACACGAGCGAGGAACGAGCGAGTTTTTTTAAAGCCAGGAGTGCAATAAAGAAACTTTTTACACGTGTGCCTTACAAAATTTTATCTTCGAATTCAATTAATGAAAACATATTTTACCTGCAGTGCACTAATGGAAGTGTTACTTAGCAACCAGTAAACAAGTTGCACAAATGTCGGCCGCCATTATTATTTATGGAAAAAAAATTCGCTTTATTGTAATCGCTTCGACTTGCATTAAATGAAATCTTCAGAGTTCTTAAATCTGCCATTTGGTTTGTATTATATATTTTATTTATAGTTTATTAGTTATTTGTATCAATTAATAAAAAAATACATTTTTCGTCGAAAATTTGTGCTAGAATATATTCATCTGTCAAATTTGACATTTCTGTGCAATAAAAACAGTTTGACATTACCGTGCAATAAAAATGTAAAAAAGCACTAGTGCTTTAAAAGGCCACTTTTACAATGAAAAATGATGCAAAAAGCGTCTACTTTCTGTACGATCGTAGATAAAATATAATAAATAATTGTAGGCTTTTATTAGTGCAACATGTTTTTCAGGTAATTTCTTGCCTATCTCTTAGTGAAACATTTTTGTATTTTGTAATTGGATTTGCTAATTGTCTCATATTAATTAAGCCTTTGCACTCCGTTGTCGCCGCATTTGCGACATTTCGTATGTTAGGAATAAATCTGTTGTCGCCGCATTTGCGACACGCTTGTTTATCTCACTCAGCGCTCATAATTTTTAGATAATCAAAAGTGTTTATTTTTGCTTTACAATGTGTATGATCTGCATTTTATGTTTATACAATGTTACGTGTTTTATTTTGTTTCCCTTATAATTATTATAAAAAATGGCTGGAGTGCAAAGGGTTCAGATCTACTTTCATTAGTTCATTAACTCGTATAGGGATATACTGAATTATAAAGCAAATCTCATATAGTTATTTATGTATTAAACCTATAGAAGCCAGTTATGCTTGAAGTACATACATTATTCTATGCCCGGATGAGGCCTTATTATAGTTTTATCATTGATTTTCTCACAGTTTATTATAACATGGCATAGAGTTTGTATAATGAGATCCATAAGCTATAATCAAAAAATTATAATATACCTGGGCATAATTTTTTTATTCATATAATTTTAAATGTTCTTTTTATCACTTAAAATAACTCAATAACTCAAAACTTCTAAAATAGATTATTGTGGTAGTACTGTCAAAAATGATACTGTTTTGATAGTCTTAAGTCCAATTTCAAGTTTTCTTTTTACAAGGCTGGTTTGAATATATTTTAGGATTATAGGAGGCTATGTTAAATAGTTTTTATGTTCAACAGAACAATACAGCTAAAAGATTTTAAGATCAAATATTTATATTCATACAAATTTTACTTGTACATATTTCATTTCAGTAAATCAGGACTGTAAAGGAGATGTCTCAGCCAGAAAACGCAAATTTAATAAAGAAACATAAGAAGCATAAATCAGATAGGAAAGATAGGCACGAGGGATTGTACGACGATTCAATGGATCGACCACAGGGGCTTAAGTTGATTTTGAAAGTGGGCAGTCAGAACACTCCGGAACACAATCCAGGTATTAATAAATAAAGTAATAAACGAAACAATACAAATAAGTATTTTATACACTTGTGATTTTCAATTTCATCATTTACAAAGTTCAATCAGTGTGATAAAAGTGTGATCAACGTGAACAATATTAACTATAAAACCTTTTGTTTGCCTTAATATTCTTTACAAAATATTGATTATCTCAAAAATAACCTGTAGTTGGGTTATGCGTTGTGTGTTATGAAGTATTTTTACAGAATTCCCGTTTACTGGTCAGTATGGTGAGCACGCGGACTCGACACGGTCCCACCACAAGAAGAGCAAGAAGAAAAAGAAGAAGAAGGACAAGTGCAAGGATAAGGACCGCAAGCACAAGCACCACCACAAGGATAAAAAGCGTAAGCGCGAGGAGTCCGCCGAGGACGCGGAGGAAGAGATTCACGACGAAAACGGTGATAGTCAACACAGTGAGGTACAAGCTCGAACCAAAAGCTTGTTTAATTTTCAGCTAAACTTTCGTACTTACAGCTGCTGGGAGTAGGTAGTCCGTATCGCGAACCGAGAACGTGCGTTATACGCAAGATACAGGAGCGTAGCACGCTGCAGCGGATGCTCGAGCACGTTCACAAAAATATCGAAAAGAAAGACCCGCAGCAATTTTTCGCGTGGCCTGTTACGGATAACATAGCACCTGGTTACAGTGCGATCATCACCAATCCGATGGATCTCAGCACGATGAGGCAGAAAATTGATGATAATGAATATAAAGATTTACAAGTACGCCCGCCCGGGAGGAACCATGTGCTATGTTTCCTTTTAATCAATTACTTTTCAGGACTTTATGGAGGATTTCAAGCTGATGTGCACCAACGCCATGAAGTACAACCACGCGGACACGATATATTACAAGGCTAGTAAGAAGCTGCTGCATGCCGGACTGAGGCTGGCCATTCCTGAAAAAGTCGGATGGATCTTACAACTTATGCCAGAAGTAACCAGTAAAGAATTAGGTTTGTGATTTAATTATTTATTTAACTTAGTACATATCATTTTTTAAAGACAAATTTAACAGCCAATAAGGTATGTCGGAATAAAAATTAACATACTGTAATCACTTTCTTCACAGTTTATTTTTGTGTTAGGATATTTCCAAACTTGCAGAATTGCCTTGTAGAACTCCAATTTCAAATTACGCCACTTTTCCTTCATACCTATCACCAGTTTTGAAATATCCTTCTTATGAAGTAAGATAATACCATTAAGACAATGGATACTATTGGTATTATCTTCCTTTAACCTAGAGAATCAACACTTCAAGTAAGGCTCCATTTTCCTGTCATCACTAATGATATCCAAAATATATCGAAATCAGCGTGTGGCTTTTGTTAAAAGGAAAACAATATTTGAATATGCCTTCTTTTAATGTCTATTAATATTGCATAACTGGATTTTTGCACACATAGGCTATACTCAGACAATTCATCTGTTTTGAGTATAAGTGTTCAACAAAAATCGTGTATAAAGTGCTGGTTGTCATATATATATATATGGCCATTTAACATCAACCAGCAATTCATGTGTACGATGAAAATATTATATAAGAAGTGATGTCCTTTTTTTAGGTTTTGAGATTCCGCCAGAGATCCGCGCCGAGTATAAGGTTCCGGATAAGGATGTCCTCTCGCCGCTTGCGAAACGTAGAATGCCGTCCAGTAAGTTTGAAGCAATACCAGATGACTTAGAACCTGACGAAATTTTAGCTAGGGCACAGAAGGCGGCGAGGGAGGCTAAGGCGAAGCTGATGGTGCGCCGGGGCGGGCCCAGTATGGGTTTCTTGAGGCAACGAAAGGACGGTACAACGCATTTAAACATTCTGGTTAGTTGTTTTCCAACTTTTGCGGTAATATTTGTGTGCGTTTCTAAAATCAAAGTGTTAATTAAATTTTAGGTTGGAGGAGATGGAGTCATCCCCGGCACAAAGAAACGTACTGTACTCCTGGGTCAACTCATCGGAAAACTAAACGAAGGCACGGGACAGCTGCAGGGCTTCAGGGAGGACCGGCGGAACATCGCGAAACCCGTGAAACCCCTCTACTACGGCGCTTTCGGCTCGTACGCCCCCAGCTACGATTCAGCTTTTGCCAATTTAAGCAAGGAAGAAAGTGAACTAGTTTACCAGACGTACGGTTCCGATTCGGCCGTTCAATATGCAGAAAGTATCCTGGACTTCGCTCGGGATTGTGATTACACTGTTTACATGGTAGATAGTCTGCTGGATTTGATGACCGGAGGGGAACACAGTAGGACTAGAAAGGTATTCTTTTCTTTAGTGATTACAGTTGAGTTGGTGAGAGTACTAATGTCATTCATTACTTAACGCAGGTAAGTTATTTACTACCTCTCTTTAAAAATATGTACATTGTTCAAAAGTATATTTCTTCTATTCTTTTATACAACTTTATTTATAAGACTTTACATTAAATCCCAGGGTTATAACAAACGTTTAATAAAAATTTGAGAAGTTCATGTTGACTTCTCAGATGTGTTTGTTTAACCGCAACCAGCATTTCATGTGTGTGAAAATAATGCATATATCGTTTTTTATTCAACACTCGTTAGTTACATTATTGCTCATGCTCTGCATCTTAAACGTAATTAATAAGGATAATGTGTGTAGTGTGGAAAATCTATTAAATTATATACCTATTCACATTCTTCATTGTATGTACAAAGTTTTTATCTATATTTTCATTTGCTGAATTAAACTCATTTTATTGCTTAATCTTCTTCGGGTGCCTATTCGGTCTAAATATTGGCGACCATACTAAGGAAAATAAAGGAAGTGGTTTTCCGTTACCCCCCTCAATTGCTTATTCTAAATATTCAAATTGTTAACCCTTTCAATACGGCAGTTCGCGCCGTGTATTCTACAGCCGGCGCTCGTACATTAGAGTGTACGTAGACGATGCCATCTATAGATGGCGCTCGTACACACATGTAATCGCATGAATGCCGTTTATACCCGGCGTTCGTAACGAAAGGGTTAAATTGCAAATTAAAATTATACAACGTGTAGTTTTGTTTATTAACCTATTAATCTTATTATATAGATATTAGACGAACGTCGACAATTACGTGATGAAGAAAACGCGGTGAAAACGGTGCTAGAAACGAAACTAACCGACACGGTCAAAATCGACATGGACGGCCTACGTTCACTCTCCGAGCTCGGAATCGACGTGGAATTCCTCGACACTATCCCCGACCAAATCCGGACCACAGAAGAACAAGTCGATCTGCAAGAGAAACTCAATAACATGTCCACCTTACTCGACAAACTCCACAAAATTCAGCACCAGAGGTTGTCCCAAGCAGTACCCCCCCACCTCTCGACGATACAAGGGCCGAGCGAAGAGGAGGTCACGTTGGCCGATACGATTACCAGTAATTTGACCGATATTGCGAAGCGGTTGAATCCTAGTGACATCGTTCCGGTGGCAGGAGTCAGAAAGGCTTTGGGGGTGGTGGGGCCAGAGCCTGAACCGCCCGTCGTTCCGGCACAGGAGGTCGACTTGGAGTCGGAGCTGCGGCAGTTTCTGGAAAGCGAGAATAATTTGGTGAATTCTCCTCTGCGTGCTGACGATAAGACGATTGAGGAGATGTTAATGGAGTGAACGAAATTTAAACTAATTTAAGAGATAATGAGAATATAATGTTTAAATGAAATATTGCATTTGATTTTTAAACCGTTTTATGCTAAAAAACAAACCTAATATTTGCAGGGCACAAATAATAATTTTAATATTTTTTTAAATACAGCAACAGCCCAATAATACTATTGAGTTAACACTCGTTCATCATTTTTCAGGTTTGAAGATGGTCCGTTAGATGTCACTAATATTTAGTATTCAATGTAATCATTAATGAAAAACTCTCAGACTGGCCCACTACCATAACCTTTTTTCTCTCCTAAAAAGTGAAAAAAGTAAGTCAATTAAGTAACTAGGACTAATAATTGATTCATTCCTCTCTTAGAAACTTCATATCCAGGAGTCGAAAGTCTGCATAAAAATTTTTGTACATTAAAACATTAGCACACACATAGTTAGGTTCTGACCTCAAACCTTACTCGATTCTGTATAAATCACCGATTAGATCCAAGATTGTATGTGAATTGCTAGCCATATCTTCCTTATTTAAATCACTTTCACAAGAACAAGTGATACTTGGTTACATGAAAACGGTTCCATCTAGAGCTCTGCAAGTAGTATGTTCTATGTCTCGTATTTCTCTAAGAATCCAATATACCGCCTGTTTTATGTTTTACTTGTAGCTCGAGAGTAGGAATGTGTGGACAGTGGTGAGAACTATACTGCTCAAGGTCTAGTCTGGTATTCCTATATTGAAAACACAGGGTGGCCGTCTGACCAAGCATAGGCAACCCAATATACATCGAAATCATAAATCGCTCTGGAAGTAGAATGTTTTATATCTCGCATTTCTCCAAAAATTTAATATACCGGCTGTTTTATGTTTTACTTGTAGCTCAAGGTTAGGAATGTGTGAACGGTGGTGAGGACTATACTACTCAACGTCTAGTCTAGTACTCGTTTATTGAACACACACAGGGTGGCCGTCTGACCAACCCCTGGCAACCCAATATACATAGAAATCTTAAATCACTCCTATAACACCTTCAGCAAATAATATTGAAACCCATAGCTTATACTATCTTTTAGTTCCCTATATCCACTATAAGATATGAAACTAATTAATGTATATTTTTCGCTACAGTGCCAATATTAATTCCAAAAACAAATTGATCTTCTTATTAAATTCTACTTAATTTATTTTCTATAGTTTAAGTTCTTATGGCTTTAAATAGTTATAAAATATTACAGAAAATCACAAATTTACCGTTTCACTTACAGCTAGCTACATTTGAAACAGAATATAGCTCCATCTATCGCCTCCACGTTTTAACAAGGCGATGTTATTTAATTAAACAATTGTCATTTTTTTTCAATACACACACGAGAATTTGTGTCCGTGCGCGTGTGTTTTGGAATCTGTGCGATTGCGTCACGAAGTACGCATGCAAATCATGTGTTTCGTCCGTCGTCCCTGTGCGAGGATAACGCGAAACTAATCTGCGGAGTCGCGTGCTGCGTTTAACCTCCAAATTGGGGTAAATGCCAATTGTTTATTTATAGGATTCCGAGATCCACGATGGCCAAGGAGGAGGACGAGGACAAGCTGCCGGACAAGGACGCCGCGAAGGAGTTCTACGCGAAGTACGAGCCCAAAGAGATCCTGGGGAGGTTAGTCGATGCATTTATTTTATTTACTGCTTTTGTTAGTGTTGTCATTCGGGTGTTTTGTTTGGCCGCAGTGGGTTTAATTATACCTTCGAGTGTCTTTATATGTGGGTTTGTTTTGTAATGTTATGTCATGCAGGTGACAATGGTTTATGCCTGCATATACGTGGGTGTGCTTTCGAATAACAATAATGACTCATTACTTGGGTTGATTATTCTTATATTAAAAATTATGCAAGTTATTTGATTGGAGATTATTAATATAAATATAAACTTATTTGTACGTAAAATAAAATAAAATTTGAATAATAATACTGAAAACAATTATTATATCATTTGTTTTTTTTTACGGTTACAATTTTGTTTTTTTTAATGTGGTGAAGTATGTGGTGAAGATAATTAATGTGGTAAGTTTGTTATTATGACAAATAGTTTTTGATTGGTTGAATGATAATGTAAAATAACAAATTAATCAGGTTATTTAATAAAAGTAAATAAATTACTTATTTTAAAAGTACATATAACTTTTTCTTTATATTTATAGCACTGCTGTGAAATGTATTTATTTAATGGATTTATAAAAATTGTAAAGAATATTGCTCTTAATTACCTTAATTCAATATGGTAATTATTGCTTAACCCCTTCCTGCACAATTATTTTTGAAAGTAATGTGGTCGTGTCCGAGATATCTCAGGCGAATGCGGGAAGTGGTTAGTATAAATGGATATATTTCAGGTTCTATGCAATGCTAACAAAGACTTCATATATGTAATATTACAAATTATTTTATGGGACCTCGATCTTATACAGGGTGAGTGACGAAAAACCTTTGGTGCTGTATCTCGCTTATTTTTGATCCGATTTGAATAAATAAAACATCAAATTAAATGATTTTTAAAAGACTTTAATATGAACTGTACTGATATTTTTTCTTGCATCCAGTTTTTGACAAAAGACGATCAACTTTTTTTTTTCAAATTGCACTATATATATATTTTGCAAGGAGATTTTTTTCTGAATCTAAATTTGTAAACGATTTTATCCATTCATCAAACCAAAATCGAGAAATTGAGGATTAAAAAAAAATTAAAAATCAAAAATACCCATAGTAAACAATATACAGAGCCTATTCCAAATGTCAAAAGTGACAGTGTCAGTCATTGGTACAATACTGCAATGATTTTTAATAATTTCATAATAAAAATGTTGCAAGATTTCAAAAACTGAAAAACGATTTCTGTAGAAGCACAAAATTCTAGTACAGTGTTTGAAATATTGCAACATTTTAATTATGAAATAATTAAAAATCGTTGCAGTATTGTATCAATGGCTGTCACTGTCACTTTTGACATTTAAAATAGGGTCTGTATATTGTTTACAATGGATACTTGACTTTTTATTTATTTTTTTAATCCTCAATTTCTCGACTTAAGTTTGATGTATGGATGATAAATTTGTCTACAATTTTATATTCAGAAAAAAAATAATGTCAACGTGACTTAATATATTCAATAATAAAGTTTTCATTCTGGGAACAAATAAGCAATATATAGAGAGTAAAGTGATTGAAGATCATCAAAGTAATGTTTACTGTCATCAGAGCTATCAAAGCAGCATTGGGTGAGAATGGATGATCATATGGACACGAGCCTTTCCAAGTGAAGTCAAAATTTTTGTTTACATTTTTTGAATTATTTGTATGTTTTCTGAAACAGTTATGTTCACACAATGGTTAAATAAATAAATATCAAATATAGGAAACATATGTTTTTTTATCGAAAGAACATATCAAACTCTGCTTTTAATTTTATAGCCAAATTTATTTACTATTCACATTCGTTTTTTTTTATTGATGAATAAAAATTCATTTGTCTACTCATCTCACCCTTTAATCAATAGTAAACAAAGAACATTTAAATGAATAATGAATATAGGGGGTCTAATAAGGTAACCTGAAAGGCAGTATGATAGTCAATCGACAGAAATCTCTAATTTATTATGATACAACAATTATAAAAAATAACTTTCTTATAGAATTATTGTTAATATATTTATGTGTGTAGTTATTCTATTAATTTAATAATCAATAAAAAAAACTCTTATTTAATGCAATTATTTTTATAGTATTATGCTTTATTACCTTTATTTTTTTTGCTGCATATCTTCATTATAGTAAACAGTCCATGTTGAAACGATAGCTCAGGTACTATATCTATAAATCAAAAAGTAAAAGTTTTGTTGGGTTAGTTTATAATGCATAATGTTATTCTGAATATTATTTAGAATATTGGTTTCTTAATTAACACCTTTGTATAGAAAAAAGTGTATTATCGATAGAGTGTTATAAAATGTAGTTTTTGCTTTGTTAGTAATTAGATAATGGGTAGTTTATGCCTAGACATCTCGCTGCTTTTCCATAGGAGCAGTTTCATATAAATATTAGATATTTTTTGAATGCTATTATTAACATTTAAATATTTTTTACCTTTATTAATATTAAAGCCTAAAAATAGATTATATTTCAAGAATTTTGTGTGTTTTTGTTCACATATGCATTATGATGTGTGCTTCATTGAGTGACTAGGGTGTATTTAATAATAAAAATTATAAAAATATTGTCTGTTAAATTTGAAATATGTCATGCTAATTATAAACTTAATAAGGCTTCACCTGTGGATAAGTAGTTTTAAGTGCTCGTTACCATTCGTCGATGTCATGATTGATCGCTAACCAATATACGATTAGGGTATTCATATAGTTGGACATCTTATTATAAAAAAAAATCAAGAGTTAATTTTTCTGTTGCTCTCAATGTTTCATAATCCAAAAATTAAAAATTGAAACAATTGAAATTATTATGATTTTACCAATCAACTACTTGTATCAAATTTTGTACTTATTAAAAAACGTTCATGTATTCAACAAATTGTATTATTTTTTGTTTAGAATAGACAATTAGAGAAAATAAAATCGTACAAGAATTATATGAATAATAGTGCATGTTTTTTTCTTACAAGGTTGGTAGGTGTAGTTGCTATAGACCACGTAATACTTCCGCCGCGTTTTGTGTATTTACGTTTTTGTAAAAGAGCTTGTTACTTTAAAATCACTCTAAAGCTCAATTAATTATATCCCACCAATGACGAATGATATCTGTCATCCATCCAATTGCTGACCCGGACCAACGATGCTGCACCATCGCTATCGCTAGTTCTGCTGCAACCGGATGCGCCCACCATCTGCGTTTTAGTTTGTAGGATTAATTTGCAAATTTAAAGTATTCTTCTCTATTTACGGTCTGCTCCCACCTTTCAACCAGTATGTTAAAGAAATTGCATAGTCAGTGTTTGAGGTTTTCCTATAATGATCACTGTTCAATATCACATACTTTACCTTTTATTATAAGTATATTACTTATAAATAGTATACCATTAATAATCCCCTACTACCGCCGCTTTTCCATTTAATGCGTTTGTAATTGTTTTCCTAATTAGTTATTTTAAATTGCTTTGTTTTTCTTATTATAAAAAGTTAATAACAGATTAACACCAGCGTGATTTGTTACAAATGATCTGTAAATAATAGCTATTAAATGTAGAAATATCGGAATTTACGGTTAATTATTCTAACAACAATTGATTGTTATTTTTTTTAATTTTAACTTTACCTGTACGAAGCGCGGTAACTAGATACCACATTAATAATTTTTAGAGATAAATTCTGTCTGTGTGTATCTCAAGAGGCATTAAGATTTTGAACTTAAGCTTGTATTGTTTACTGTAAGATCTGATAAGCTTTTAGTAAAAATTTGTAAACCTTAAGGTATTTATTAGAGGACGTTTGTTTTTCCGGATTTTTCTTTAAAATAAAAACAAAATAAAAATACAGGATTTATCAATTAGAAGTTATAGTTAATAAAACATGCTTTTCATTTTTGTTTAACTTTGTAAAACTAATCTGTCATATAACCGAGATATATTGATTTGAAAAAAATGACTCTTTTTACTTTTTTTAATATCTAGTTACCCTTGACTTTTTTGAAAACCTTGAAAGTACAATTTTATTCGTTTCTTTAAACTACATATCTTTCCCCAATAAAAATAATAATACACATTTTTATTGACTTTTAACTTTTTACAAGTTAACATTCATACAGGGTGACTGACGAAAAACCTTTGGTTCTGTATCTCGCTTATTTTTGATCCGATTTGAATAAATAAAACATCAAATTAAATGATTTTTAAAAGACTTTAATATGAACTGTACTGATATTTTTTCTTGCATCCAGTTTTTGACAAAAGACGTTCAACTTTTTTTTATCAAATTGCACTGTATATATATTTTGTACTGATCCGCAAGGAGATTTTTATCTGAATCTAAATTTGTAAACGATTTTATCCATTCATCAAACCAAAGTCGAGAAATTGAGGATTAAAAAAAATTAAAAATCAAATACCCATAACAATATACAGAGCCTATTCCAAATGTCAAAAGTGACAGTGTCAGTTATTGGTACAATACTGCAATGATTTTTAATAATTTCATAATAAAAATGTTGCAAGAATTCAAAAACTGAAAAACGATTTCTGTAGAAGCACAAAATTCTAGTACAGTGTTTGAATTATTGCAACATTTTAATTATGAAATAATTAAAAATCGTTGCAGCATTGTATCAATGGCTGTCACTGTCACTTTTGACATTTAAAATAGGGTCTGTATATTGTTTACAATGGATACTTGACTTTTTATTTATTTTTTTAATCCTCAATTTCTCGACTTAAGTTTGATGTATGGATAAATTTGTCTACAATTTTATATTCAGAAAAAAAATCTCCTTGCGAATCAATAAAAATATATATACAGTGCAATTTAAAAAAAAATGTTGATCGTATTTTGTCAAAAACTGGGTGCGAGAAAAAATAACAGTTCAGATCCTATTAAAGTCTTTTAAAAATGGTTTAATTTGATGTTTTATTTATTAAAATCGGATAAAAAATAAGCGAGATACAGCACGAAAGGTTTTTCGTCAGTCACCCTGTATAATAAATAATGAATGATGATTTAGTGTGTTAGTTTGTCAAAAGGCTATTGACCAGAGGTCTTTCTGCCTTGTTTTGTCCAGTCATTTTGCAAACCATTGCTGAAGGGAGTCAATAAGCTTTTGGAGGGATTGAAGGGCTTTGGTAGTGTGGGAGCATGTGATATTAGGGCAGCGTCATCTGCAAATTGCAGGAGATTGCAGAGTCGTTCGCTTTCGGGACATCCAAAAATAGAGCTGCAGATCTTTCATAGAGAACATCTAAAAAAAACTCATCCTGTATAACAAATAAATTTTAAAATAACTCGTCAAATTTTGGGCGAAAGAAGCACGAAAGAAGTTCACAATCACAAATTGTGTTCTTCCGAGCAAACCCTTATTGGTACGTTTCATTTGACAAAACTCTTTTACCACCCTGACGACTCAAAGACGAAACAGATAAACAGACTATTATTTGATACTGAAGAAATTTCCCAATTTACACCTCTTAATACTAATATTATTTATTAATTTATTTATCCAACATACTACAAATTGTTGTAATATTATAGATAGCTATGTTTTGTATATGTTTTAATCACTTATGTTTAAGCACCCCGAAATCACCATCTATTAATTTGTTTCCTCATTTCACAATGACATTAGTGATCATGACGTTTGAGCGTTTGTTTTTGACAAATTTAACTTTTTTTAAATAATTTCTACTTTCAATTGTTTTTATCGATTTATTGTTAGTGTTGCAATTGTTTGTGGGTTTATACGAATTTAAACTACGTTTTGGAGTGACATTTAATTGAATTATTTTATATTAACTCGATTAAAACATTTGGTTTTGACATAATATTGTTTCTTTCAAATTGTTTTGTAATGGCTTTCAAATATCTAATAAATAAATAAGATCTTTGATTTTTAAATCAAAATTATTTATTTATTAGATTTTTGAAAGAGCCAATACAAAAATAGTTAAAATATTATTTAAAAAAAATATAAAAAACAATAAATTAAAATAAATTTCAAATGCTTTTATCAATTGTTAATGTTCAATTTTTTACAATTTTTTATTTAATTTTCAGTTCATTTATTTCACATATGCCACAATATACAAACTATACAATAAATTCATATTCTATCGTACTCTTAACCTACCTCAACATACAATGCAATGACCTCTCGTACTCCTGACCCGCCCGAACACATTATACGTTGGGGTAGGTCAAGAGTACGCTGGCGTTTAGAGCGGGAAAAATAGGCGCTATAGGTTAACATAGTTTATTGTGGTAGGTCAAGAGTACGCTCGGTTAAATAAACTGAAAAAGAAACGATACATAAATCAGTAAATATGTAGTTTAAAAATTTAAGTATCCGCTAATAAAACAATAAATAAGTAAATATTACACTTACAAACTACATATTAAAACCATTTAAAACAAATTATTACATTAAAATAACGTCACAGATAAAATAGATGAAACCGATTCTTGACAACGGCTAGGATAAATTACATACCACAAAAGATGTCTAGTTTATAAAATTTGAGAATTTATAAAGCACTATATTTGAATTTCAATTTTTGAAGTGATATTTAATTGAATTAGCTTATTAGCTTATTTGGTTTTACGTTTTTAACGATTTTAAATTGAATTTTGATATTTTTAAATAAATGTTTAACAACCTAAACTATTTGTGTAATGGCATCAAATTTCAATTTTCAATCATTATTATTTTTAATTGCTTTAGATCGGCAATTGTTTCTCAATGAAGTTTTTAACTTCCAATTTGTTTTCTAGAGTTTTTGACTATTTCAATTGTTTTTTCAATAACTGTTTTCGCTATTATTAATCATTACTTCCATTTTCAATGAATTTTAATTAAAATTATTTTATGGAGCGACCTTCAATTGTTCTTTCTTGTCAGTTCCAATTCCTTTTATTAAGACAAATATGTCTTTTTTTTTCAAATATCTAATAACTGCAGTTTTCTAGAGTGGCATTTTACAATATCAGATATTTTTTTATGACCTTCAATTGTTATCTTTTTTATGAACATTCAATAATTTCAGTTGATTTCTAGAGTGGGATTCACTTGTTTAAGCGGATATTACCATATCAGATACAGTCGACTCTCTATATAGTGAAAGACCAAAATGTTGACCAAAATTTCACTAAAAAGAGTTTCACTATATAATGAGAAACAAAAATTCCAAAATTGAATTACATATTAAACATTTCTAAAAGTTTAAATACATAGCATGTAAATAATGTACATACTTTACACATTACATATGTATGTACAGGGCTAAATACCACATACGAAATAAAAAGAATACATAATACAAAATCTGCTAATGCATATTATGTACTAGGAAAAATAATCAGTTATTTTTTGAGCCTGTTGGCGAATTAATCTAGGCATCGACTACATATAAAATGGATTTCTCCGGAATTCTTTGAAATGAGTCCTTCCCCGTGTTTCTCACTGAAATCTATTGTACTTGATTTACGTTTTGCCTGTTATGCGTTATAAATGCGTTAAGAACCTTTTCAAAACAGTGAGCCATAAAAATGGAGTTCGTGCTAATGTTAGGTAGAAATGGGAAACCCGAAGTGGCCAAAATCTCAATAAAAATTTATACATGAAATTCCGGTAAAATTTTATTATATAGAGTGTTCCTATTTTATAGATTCACTATATGCAGTGCTTTTTACATGAAATTTCATTAAAATATTCTAGGGTTTGAAAAAAATTCACTATACAGAGTTTTTCACTATATAGAGTTTCACTATAGACAGTGTCGACTGTATACAGGGTGAGTTTTTTTCGATGTTCTCTATGGGGATCTCGGAAACTATAAGAGATAGAGAAACGGTTAAATGGGGAAAGAAGTGTAGATTTACGAGACGAATAAAATTCCACTTTCAAAGTTTTCAAAAAAGTCAAGGGTAACTAGATATTTTGAAAAAAGTAAAAAGTGTCAATTTTTTCAAGTCAATATATCTCGGTTTTTATAACAGGTAGAAAAAAACTGTAAAGGGCAAAGATAATTAGATAATTTTATGCAGATTAATAAAAAATAAGCAGAAAATTTTTATCGCCATTATTTTCCGAGATATGACGCAAACTTACATTTTTTAAATGGAAACCATAGTTGGCTGTGACCTCATTCAAAAGGTAATTTTTTCTCTTTAATCTAATATGGCATACGACATAGTTATTTCTAAAAATGAGTGAGTTATAGTCATTTTAAATTTTATTATAAATAAAAAATGGGTAGCCATGAAAAAGATGAAAGTAAAACAATTGCAGTTGTTTATAATATTAGCAATATTGTAATCATTAGTTTTACAGAGATAAATCAAAATTAAACAACTGCATAAAGTAATTCTGTAATTATCAATATATCAATGGGGGAGAAATTTTAATATTAAAAAATATAGTCAAAGAGTCCACTATTAATACTATTATGACATAAATTATATCTTTTTAAAATTGAATTTATGGCCTTTTGACTATTCTCATGTAAATTGAAATAAATGTTTCAATAACAACTAGTTTATGATCCTCCACAGATTGATATGATTTTTCATATACTTTGTTTTTTACATAACCCCACAGAAAAAATTCTAAAACGCGCAGATCGGGAGATCTAGGTGGCCCTGGGATTGGTTTATTTCTTCCCACTTATGAGTTAGGAAAAGCATCATTTAAATAATTTGTAAAGCCAACATGTTATGAGGTGGAGCACCGTCATATTGCAACCATTTTAATCTTGCTTGTAATGATAAATTTAAACAATCGAGTGTATCTTCAAATGTTTTCTGAAGAAATTGAAAGTAATCAGTTTCACTTAGTGAGCTTTCAAAAATATATGGACCGAGAATTATTAACAGTTTTTTCTATCTGTTATAATAACCGAGATATATTGATTTGAAAAAATGGACACTTTTAACTTTTTTCAAAATATCTAGTTACCCTTGATTTTTTTGAAAACTTTGAAAGCAGAATTTTATTCGTCTGGTAAATCTACACTTCTTTCCCCATTTAACCGTTTCTCTATCTCTTATAGTTTCCGAGATCCCCATAGAGAACATCGAAAAAAACTCACCCTGTATATATTTTCAATCGTTTTTCTTTATTTGACGAACAATTATGTCTTTTCAATCATAACAAATTTTTAATTGTTTTCTTTCTAAAAGTGTTTCTCAATATTCAACTAATTTTATCTATAGTGGATAGTTTTTAACTTCCAACTATCATTTTTTAATGAAGTTAATTTTGAAAAACTATATAATTAATGTCATTTCATTGTTTTAAACGGCCATTCCATTTGTTTTTTTTAGTTGATTCAAATCGGTTAATAAATACCATAGTTATGGCGTTGGGCGTTTTTTTTATCCAACACCCAGTTTACTGTGGTTTATTATAATATGAAAAATGTTTTGAAAATTCCTTAGTAAAAAAAAATCAATTTCATATTTGGAGTATTAGATTTTCTTATTTTAAAATCACCGCCAACGATGTAATCGCGAATGTAAGTTGAGACTGATAAAAATTATGCAACATTACGACCAAAATAACATTATCACCAACTTATCGTCTAAGAGCTGAAATAATACATTGCGGCGTGTGTGTTTCAATAATTTATAAGCCTTTGGCAATACACTTGCGCGATAGTAATCTGTGTGTCATAATTGTTAGTTAAAAAAAAATGAGATACGATAATCCGCAATGTTTCTGTGGCGTAACTGATTAAAAGAAATGTATACATTTCGCTAGATTAGTGTGTGTTTGATTTTAGTGCAATCCAGATGGCAATGTAACGAAACACATGGTTAGTACAATATTAATAAACTATATAGATTTAATTAATTGTGAGTTTGATTATATCTTCTCTTTAAAACTGAATAGTTTAAATGCTGATTATATTTTGCTGTCACAATTTTATCGAGATTGCCAAGTGAAACAAATATGTTGAATACAGATAATTTTTTACATAATATTTTACATGCTGTTTTATATGAGTTGAGCATGAAAATTTGTACAAAAATTTCGACTTCACATTGAAAGACTCAAGTTCGCGTCCACGTACATACCAGGGTACAAGGGTTGATGCAATGACAATTAAAGAATATTGGCATATGGAGAAATCTGCTTTTATTGTCAATCTAATAAATCCATTTATAAATTTCAAGATAAATTTTACGAGGTGAGAATATTCTAACGTATAACTTAAAAAATCTTGTTAATTCTTATGTTATATACAGCGGCAGCAAAAAATCACGTGACGTTGTTGCTCAAACAAAAATAAGACACATAGTTACTTCTCAGCCTAACAATTTAAGAATTTTAAACTGGCCAACGTTGCATTTTATAACCACAAATATCAAGCATCATCTTTTATTAGAATACTCTATTTGAAACAAGCAATGAATAATTGCAACAAGACAATAACGATTACTAGAGTAAGTGACCGCTATATTCTTCAATACATGCAGGAGCTCTTAGTGGAATTAAATTTTAAACATTGTGCAACATTTTAGGCGTAATTTGCTTAATCGCATTTCGATTCTCTCAATTAGTTTCTGATGGAGTTTGATTAACTATGTTTTTGATAAATCCCCGTGCAAACAAATCCAAAATATTTAGATCTGGAGATCTTGAGGCCCATTCTACAATAGGACTACCACTGCTAATAAATAGTATTTATCATTTAACTATCTGAACTGATTGATGAGGCACTTAGTTGAAAATCCATATTATATCTAATTAATAATAAGTGGTTTATTTCTTCAGGTGAAGAAAGTTTCAAAAAATCATGCCTCATCAACTGAATAGGCTTAGTTAGTTTTAATTAGAAAAAAAACAAGAAAATATTTCGTAAATCTACAACAAATGAGTCTTATTAAGACTACACAAAACAAATGACTTGTTGAAACAACATGTTTTTTGTAGTCATAATAAGACTCATTTGTTGTAGATTTACGAAATATTTTCGGGTTTTTTTTTTCTATTTAGAAAGTTAATTTTCAACAACGTAAAGGACTTATATATTTTTATTAGTTAGTTTTAGTTTATTCTTTTTAATTATTGATAGAAATATTAAAATTTTTAAGACTTCAGTATTATTATAATTGATTATAATCGAGATATTATATAAAATATTGTTCCAAAATTAGAAAGGTTATTTTTAATGGAAAAATATGTATTTTTTGTATTAAAATCAAATGTAGAATTTGATTGATAATACATAAAAAACTTCAATTTATATTGCACCCAACTGATTGAACATATTTTATTTAATCATTCCACAATATCTTCTATGTCTTGTAATAATTAAAAACAAACATGGATTTTTTTTGCAAAATACCTATTTTTTTTTAAATTCGTATTTATAAAAGTACACTTTTTGATATATTAATTGATGAGGCTGTTAATTGTTGAAAATTCATCTTTTCATAAAGCTCTTGTTGCGATCGTAAGAAATAATTGTTTTATATAAGTGTTTCTAACATTTAGAAAAGTACTTACTTTTTTCTATTTATTAATTAATCTATATCTTTGTATTTTTCCAAGCCTCCTTGGGAAACATGGAAAAAAACTCACCCTGTATAATTAAGGGTTACTTTAAGCTGCTGGTTGAACTTTTCATTTTCAACGAGATCGCGTTTGCCTATTGTTATTTGTTTAATAGATATTGATAATGCTGTAGTCGTTGACTGGTCATTATATATGTGAAAATATGTTTTAGTTGTTCTTGTGTGGCTAATTAAGTGTCAACATCATTTGGTTTGTTTACATACAAGGGCGCCTGTTGACATTGCCCGCCTCATTACGAGTTCTTCGTCACGTACACCATTCCGGACTAATTATAATTTACAATTTTACATAAAACTTATATTATTTTATTATTATTATCATGTGTATTTAAATTACGCAATAATCCATTAACTAGTAAAATCGTGCAAATTGCTCCTCTGATAATTTTGGGATTAATTTCCTAATCACTCTACCTTTGCTGCATTAACTTGTTGCAAAAGACACCAGCACCTGGATTTCCTATTAGTTGTTGTACCTAGCCATTCGTCCGGATATTTTAGGAGGGGGCAACAAAACAGTACCTGAATCTTGGGCTTATCTATGCAAATAAGGTCGGACAAGGTTTACAAGAAATTGGGTATAAGTACGCAGCTGCGCGATCCAACCATCAGTTGTTCTTCATACACCAATGGTGTGAGCACTTTTGTGACCAATTTAGTGAATAAATCCCGTCAAAATGTGTAAAGCGTGCCCGAAGTAAGTTTAAAATCTATTTTTTAAATCAATACTTAGTAGTTTGAACAAGTTTCAACAATTGTATACTATTTCTGATGTTTAATTAAAATCCGTATGTAACATAACCTTTGAAATTTACTACAGTTGTTTAAATTTAGGTTTTATATTATTTCACATTATACAATTTAACTATTAATTAATTAATCACTTAAATTAATAAAAACACGGATGTTTAACGAGTTCTGCCTTGTTGTAGATACTGCTACAATTGTTTCACCACAACGTGGCTTGATCAGGCAGATGAGTAATAAAGTAAAACTCTTTAAACATCCGTGTTTTATTAATTTAAGTGCATAATGCCTTATCAATTCAATATTAGTTTAGTTTAGTTTATTCACTTTACAAGATCTATTAAAAAATTAGTACAAAAATACATACATAAATATAATCACTGGTTTAATTTTGACCTACGCATAGAATTTTATTTATTTACTGTACAATATGAAACATAACAAGTGTTCTAATTTAAAATTACCTAATGTTATTTATTTGTTTATTTTATTGTGATGTATGTTTTGAAATTTTTAATTAAAAACAGTAATTAGCTTTTTAAAATCATTTTTACGCGTTGTAGATGTGTTTTTAGTTCAGTTTATATCAGTTTAGTAACAGAAAAATAAGATATCTAAGTGGGTAAATATTTTGGAAATTTAAAATTGTGCATTTTAAAAATTTGACTGTATATTTAAATTTATCCCGTCTGTTGTGTTTTAAGCTCTTCGGTTTTCATAAATAAATACAGAAATTGCAGAAGAGGTTAGATCTAAATAAATTCAAAAAGTTGAGCTGCAAAATGCTATTTTATAGAAAAAAATTGTGATGTGGCCATAATAGAACTTTCTCTATATTTTTCTAGAAAACTATGAGGTTTACGCAAAAAGACTATTCTTAATATTTTATTCAGTTTATATTCTTATTCTTTACAATTATTTGTTATATAAATTCCATGTAACTGCAATAGTTTATTAGCAATTGGCAAAAAATGTCAACATTTTCCATTTTTTTTCTGGAAAGTTAAAAATTTTATGAAAAAATGTTTTTATAAAACTTGTTTATTTTCTCATTCCCTGTAACTTTTGTTTGAAAAGTTTTTTTAATATTTTTCATATTTAGAAAAAATAACGTTATTTCTGCAAAAAATGTTTTTAAAAAAATCACTATATAGGGAAAATAAAAATAAATGTAATATAGTTTATAACACAAAATAACAAGTTATTCTTAATTATTAGAGTATTATAGATGTAAAAAGTTGATAAATAAAATTAATGCGTAACGAATTGAGCAATATATAAAATATAAAACAATACTACTATGATTTATTAAGTGTCTGCATTGTGATAATTTTTATTATTGATTATTAAATCATTTGCCCTTCTATCTTTTCGGTGTAGGGTATTTTATGTATTTCCTCCATTTCTTTCTATCTTGAGCAATATTCTTCACTTCTTCCCTTTTCTTTGTGCTTATCTTCTTATTATCCTTTTTTGTTATTGTTATTTTCTAACACTTTCTTCATTTTTTTGCTATTTCATGTGTCATATTCTCTTCGTGTCTGTTTTCCTCGTTTATTCTGCATACGCATATGCCATACCATCTCATCTATCCCTCCGTTATTTTTTCATTTATTGATTTTATCTGTAGTTTTTTTTTCTGTATACCTCGTTACTTACCCTGTCTCTTTTGGTATTATTTTCTATACTGACTTCAACACCTGGAATTTTTTGAATAATTTTATTGAAATTTTCATAAAACGTCTATTTTCATGAAATAAAGTGGTGATCAAAAATTGAATAAAATCTAGCCAGTACAGACAATAAATTTAAAGAATCAAAGCATTTAACATGTATGTATGGCTGTTAATTTCATAAATTATTTGTTCGCGATTTCCTTTTGAACTTGAAAACCATGCCAAGAGTACGTCATCAACATTTTTTTCCAATTAACTGATTTCGAACGTCGCAGTGTTATTTTGCCTCTGAGGCCTCTCTCAGATAAAGACTAAGAGAGACTGCTCATCGTGTAAATTAAATATCGCGAAGAGACTGTTCGCCAAAAGGGACACATTTTTAATAACTCCATCAATTGCAAATAATTGGTTGAGTTGTGTAGGACCCAGAATGTCAATGTTATCTGTTTATCGCCGTATAAGATCTTATGGGCTGCGTTCATATCGTTTTTTTATGTCTTCCTCTTATTAACGTCTACGCAGACTAGAATGGAGCAAGTGAATTGGGCGCAAGAATGCATCAAAATTGTGTTTAGTGCCGAGTCCCGATGTCGCTTGGAGCCACGATGGTAGTGGAGGATCAGATGGATGCGTGGAGAATGTAAAAATCCATCATTTGTGGAACGCAACAAAGTCCTCACTCAAAAAGTGATATGGGGTGCAATATTATATGGTACCAGATCACCCTTGGTCTTCATTGACGGCAACCTAAACGCAGCTGGTTATATTGCCAATGTGCGTTTCAATATCAAAATCGTTGAACAAATTCTAGGTGTTGCAATTTTTATGAAATTCAGTATATTTCTTTGAGGAACCTTATGTCCATAGCGTTTATTCTTTGTTTTTGTTTGTCCATGATTCGCTACTAAATATCAAGGTGGGTCTTATAACTTTTTGGTATTTTAATTATCATGGCCTTCGTTTTTAAAATTTATTTTCGTGATGATTTTAGTCAATTAATTATTTCATATTTTAGGACTTCCTCTGTTTCTACCAATATCACTATGTTATCTGCAAATAGTAGCTCTCTTAGTTGTATCCACTTTCTAGAATCAAATTTTTACTGCTTTCATCTTTTGATTTGCTTCTTTTATTTCCTAAATAGCAGTGGAATTGTTTCAAATGTGTTTGATTCTTCATTGCTTATTCTTACTATACTATACTTTTGTTCTTACTATACATATTTTCTAGTAGGTTTATCCTTGGTTTTCCGCCTTTTTCCCAAATACCTTCTAACCGAATTAAACTGTTAAATACTTTTTCTAAATCTACAAAACAAGTGTATTTCTCTGAATTTATTTATTATGTCTTATTATGGCTAGTCTCCTTCCTCTTCTGTCTCTTATTCTTTTTTCTAAAATTCTTGCTAACATTTTGCATGGTATACTTGATATTGTGATCCCTCTGCAATTTTCACAATTTCGTTTATCCCCTTTCTTATATACTAGGAGTATAATTCCTGTGTTCTATTCCCTTGGCGTTTTTCCGTTTATTACTATTACGTTCGGTAATTCTGTTTATTTCTATATCCCCATTTGTACTTCATCATTTCAATGATTATTTCATCTACCCCTGGGGCCTTTAATTTTTATATAGTTTTATAATATTTTTTTTACTTCATCCTCTTTTATCTTTTCCATCGCTGTCTTATTGGTATCTTTTTGCTGATATTCTTTTATTTCTTTTGTGTTATTCTATTCTATTTCTTGTTCGGTAAATTTCGAAATATTGTCCTCTTTTCATGATTTTGTCTTCGTCTGTAATTATGTTTCCATATGTTTCTTTAATGTTTATGATGTATTTTTTCTGTTTTAGTTGCTTTAATGTTTCGTAAAATAGTTTTTGGCTTTCTCTATAGTTTTGATTTATTATTTTTTCAAGTTTGGTCCATCATTCTTTTTTAGCTTTTATAATTAGTATGTATGCTTCTTTCTTTTTTCTTTGCATGTTTTGGTAATCTGCTATTCTTTTAGTTTCCTTGAATTCTTTTAAATATATCTTTTTCGACTTCTATTTTCTTTTTTATTATTGTTCTGCAGCCCTGCTTCGTTTTACTTCATTTTTGAATAAATCAAGAAAATTAAGAAACGTCAGTTTGTGTGTACTGACCCCTACGGGTTTTTATTATTCTTTAAGATATCAATTTAAAATTTTTTGGTGTCATAATATCAGAAATCTTAAATAATATTTAGTTTACCTTTTGGTTTAAACGGAAGTGACACCCATTATGAAATTTTTAATGCAATACTCTATAATTTTTATTTTCGGATTCAGGATTATTAATCCAATTTTTCTAAAATACGGTAAGTGCTCACTGCACTCTTGATGAAACGAAAATAGAATATAATCTGATTCGGAAATAAGACACTTGTTTGGTTTCATATTGGTATATTCAGTTTCCTGACACATGTTTCGGTCAATGACCACCATTCTCAAAGGAATTACAAAATTGACAGTTAATTTTGTAATTCCTCCTAATTAACAGTTAATTTTGTAATTCCTTTGAGAATGGTCGTCATTGACCGAAACACGTGTCAGGACACTGAATATACCAGTATGAAACCAAACAAGTGTCTTATTTCAAAATGAAATAATTTTCTGAAATAGTTAATCTCGTCCATACATTAAATCCAAAACGTTGTTAAACTTGTCGAATAGATTTGGGTTCTTTTTAGACCAATATCTAGTATTGTTTCTATCAAATATACTGTTATTTGTTTGAGTCTTAAGTCAGTTCGGTTTTTTACTATAATATAATAAACAAAGGCAATTTTTATAGAAATAAATAATTTTATTCAGTTATGTATTGACCTTTTTCGATGATATTTTGCCATCTTTAGGGTAACATCTTGATGACGCTCAAAGAACTTCTAGCCTTTCTCAGCAAAAAAAAATAAAGCAAGTTCTGTTTGACACCATTGTCTGAATTAAATTGTTTACCATTCAATGAGTTTTGCAAAGATCGAAACGAATAGTGATCAAATTTTTGGATCTTAACGGAGTTCACTTCGTAGTACATTTTGTAGAGTAATTCGAAGGACCAGAGAACACTTGTTGCCAAAAAATGAATATGTTTTTAAAACTATACGTATATATATTTTTTTTATCCTCACGAGGTGGTGTGGCTTAGCGTCCCTGCACTGCGGTCTCTGTGGTCCTTTTGTGCGCCTCTGGCTGTTTTACTCCTTTTGAACTGTATCTTCTAAGAAGTCCAGGAGTTTCTGCCAGGGGATATTCCTTAGCTGTTCTACAGGAAGCATGGGCTTCCCGAGTTTCGCCTTGCGTTCTTGTTTGTATGATTCGCAAGTGCACAGTAGGTGTTGGGGAGTTTCCTCTTCTTCCAGACACCCACGGCATAGGGGGCTTTTCTCAATGCCCATCCTATGTTTGTGCTTGTTCAGGTCACAGTGTCCAGTGACTAGTCCTGTGATTTTTCTTAGTTTCAATCTGCTCAGTCTAGACAGCTTTAACATACGTAACATACGTATATTAATCTTGCCTAATTACAAATACGTAGTTAAATTAACAAAAATGGTTCTTATCGGCTAGGACGATGCTGTTGGAATGAATCCACAAATATTCTATTTTCCCTCTTTTTTCTCGCAAAAAGAAGAGTGGTTGAAACACGAATTTCTGTAGTTGGTCAATGGATGCAAGGGTGGTGACGGTACGGGGCCATGTTGCCGTACTCCAGACGCTCTCTGCACGGTTGGTCACCAGATGTTGACCGTCCAAACTTCTTTCCACGAAACGCATATTTTCTTCACTTTCCGAAGACGAGCACAATACAATCCATAAAACGCCCTGTCATTATATACTAATACTAAAATGCGTACCAGTTTATATTATTATTCTTTAGAAATTATATTTACTGAGGGCCGAGGCCGCAACACATTGCAATATTAAGAATAAAGAAAACACTTTTACTACTTTATACCACTTTAAACTTTATTTTCGACTACACCGTAATCTTACTTACTTAGTTTGATAATGATTACCGTGTAGTTGAAACTAGTCACTGAAAAAGTTTAAAGTGGTATAAAAAAGTAAAAGTGTTTCCTTTATTCTTAAATAGTGATCAGATGGCGCAAGGTCTGTTAAGTATGGTGGATGGTTCATCAAATTCCATGCAAGCTCCAACAACTTCTGGCGGGTCACTAAACTTGTCTGTTGTCTCACGTTATCATGATAAAACACCAAACCCTCAATACGGCTATGTAGTGTTGCCAATTGGACAAATTGAGCAGAGTTGGCAACAAAACACTTACGATTTGTTGCCAACTCTGCTCGCTTTTCGTTAATGGCTTCATTCAATTTGTCCAATTGGCGACACTACATAGCCGTATTGATGGTTTGGTTGTATTGTATGAGCTCAAAATACACGATGCATTTGTAATTTCATCAAATCATTTGGTAGATATTTGCTTTCGAAGTGGTTGCAGGTTGGGCTTGCACCATGATCGTTTTAATGCGACCTCTTGAGTCGTCTAATGGCGGTTTGCTTCGATAAATGCCTTTATTTTATCGTCTTCGCCATCAACTGGCTTTCCTAAACGTGGCGCATATTTGACATTGAAATTACCGGAACGGAATTCAGCAAACCAATTCTGGCACTAGCGTCCTTTTAAGCAAATGACAATCGAAGTGTCTCCTGTCAAATGGTATTTAAGTTAGATGGTTGACAAGTGTAGACATCTATTGGTCGTAACCGAAATGACTTAAGACTCGACCCAATTTATACAGAAGAATATTCAACTGACAGTTATGCAAATTAAGTTACATAATCATCTACCATAATTAATTTACACCCTTCATATTACGCCTTTTTGAGTTAGAACTTAAGGATAAGTTATTGATGATTTCTTTATTTTAATCCTGGTCACATTAATCTATGATGAGGAGAAGACTCTAAGGTTACTACAGTTAATAATTTAATCCTTTAATTATTTTTTTATTTAGTATTTTATGCTTGTGCAAAACGAAAAATTTACTTATACAAACATTTCTATTTTGTAAGGTAATGGAATTTCACCATTTATCAGCCTCGTCAATTCAATATTTCTATTTTGGTATAATGATAGATATAACATTTGTTATTAATACTTTTTTCTTTTATTTTCAGAGGAATCAGTTCCACTGTTCGAAGATGCATAGATAAGGAGACCGGCAGAGAGTATGCTGCCAAAATAATAGACTTAAGTAACGATTCGAACGAGGGTGGAATGTCTGCGCAGGAGGCCACGTTGCAAGAGATCACGGTTTTGCGGCACGTCGCTGGCCATCCATTTATTAGTAAGAATACAACCAATATTAATATATAATGAAAGTCAAATTTTAATTGTTTACAATTAATTTAATTTGTTGATAATGCGTGCATACAATTAGTAAGAAGTATAAGTAATTATTAAACAGACGCAGGGAAATTCTTACAAACTTAAAAGTATTTGATTGTTTCTTATTATTCTTTAATTACACAATAAAATTAAAAAAGAGGGAACATTGAATAACTACAAATAATTTATTTCAAGTAAAAAATGTATTAAAATTCTTTACCTTGTAGAAAATTAATTAATAATTAGAAAAACGCGAAAACATTTCGTAATTTTATTACAATGAATCTTACTAAGAATAAAAAATAAATTATTTATTGAAACAACTACTTCTCTTTCAAGATATTAGTCAGAGAAGTAGTTGTGTCAATAAGTGATTTGTTTTATAGTCGTAGTAAGACTCATTGTGGTAGAATTACGAAATGTTTTCGTGTTTTTCTAATTATTATTTCAAGTAGTTACACTGCATTGACAAAGTCATAAGTGGTATTGATTCATGACTAATGGCAATCACCTTCAATGCAAAAAAATAGTAACCAAAAAGATAAAATTATGAATAATTACTGAATAAGTAAATATTTTGAACTGTAATTTTACACCTGTTAAGAGTATAATGTAAACTAGTAATAGTTACAACCATTTTTATATTTTTACACATTTAAAACTATAACTATTTATTTTAACATGTATTAATTTTTTTTTTCTAGTTGAGTTGCAAGATGTCTTCGAGTCAAGCACGTTCATTTTCTTAGTATTCGAATTGTGCAAGAATGGAGAACTATTTGATTATCTGACGACGGTCGTCACACTCTCAGAAAAGAAAACGAGATACATAATGAGACAGGTAAATAATTCATCTTTATTACAGACAATTTTACATAGTAAAGCAACATTACAACGAAACAATTGAAAAAAAGGAAAATTCTGCTAAATGGCTATCAACCTCTGAGGTCTTTCAGCCTTCTTTTTTTATATTTATTTTTATATTTTGATTTAATACACAAAATTTTAACATCCATCTCTATATAAAATGTTTATTAACTTATTATTAAGCATTTTTTGAAAACAAAACAAATTTTGGTTATATTTTTATTGTAGTTATTGATTGAATAAATACAAATCCTCTATTAAATATATTTAAGAATGCAATTCAATGTGATAAAATAAGGATTATTCATGTTTTTGTTCAATTCATTATTAAAATTATTAATGTTAAGAAAATTATATTTTCTATTTGGTACTTTTACGTAATAATAACTTACAAATAACGATCAAAGTTCACCGTCTAGTGACGGCGGGATAACTTCGTTTGTATCGTATGTGGGGACACTCGACAAACATTCTAGGATCATAGGTCAATTTCGTATTTTCCAAAACAACACACACCCACTTATACCGGCCTTATCGTGCCGCTGGAGTCAACGATATCCATTGATTCGATTAAAATGTTGTGTGTGTGTGTGTGCGTGTGTGAATTATTTTCTTGGGGATCCTCGTGATGTGTTTACTGACCAAAGGTCACCCCTGAATTCTCCACAATGACGTAGGACACGCGGATGAACGGCGATAATGTTTTATTAATACATTATGTTTATATAGGACAATAACTCTAAAGTGTGTGAAATTTTATTACGAAAATATTATTGATTTTTTTGCAATATTTGATATTTTGCTATAAAATAAAACAATTTTCTTTCTTTTTTCCTACGTTTTTTTAAATTTATTTGTTGTATATATATTTTTTTAAGAGAGGAGTCCAAAGATGTATAAATAAATAAATAGTTTCAATCTCATTTGTTCTCAATTTTTAACTTTTTTCTTCATTTAATATATATTTAATTTAAAGTTGCATAATTTAAGCCTTACAGTAACATCTTTGTTCAGTCCAAAAGTTAACAAAACGCCACCCGTTCATTTTGTTTAACCAGAATATCTGTTAGATAAGGGCCGTTAGACTGCTCGCGTGTTTTCAATTGCACGTTTTGTTTCAGATATTAGAAGGTGTCCAGTATATTCATTCCAAGGATATCGTGCACCGCGACTTGAAACCCGAGAACATTCTACTCGACGACAATATGAACGTGAAAATCACGGACTTCGGTTTCGCGAAAAAGCTGAATAAAGGAGAGGAATTACATGGTGAGTGGAAAAAAAACCAGACAAGCAATACATATAGTAATAAATACTTTTTTGTTTCGGGTAAATAATAACTTATGTATTATTAAAATTGCTTATTTAAAGATACGGTCTGAAATATTTGTTTAAAAAGGTAGAGAAAGCTTAATTATTTTATCTATTGCTGGGAAAATATTGGTTTAACTTTACCATTAAATGGACCCAAAATATTTATATATTGTGAAGAAATATTACTGCTGATTTACATAAATAATTCGTTCTGTCTACAATTTTGTAGACTAGATCTTCATTATCAACAAACATTTTGGATTTGCAAATGTTTCCATGAACGTTGCGTGAAATGTGTTCTAAACATGGATAAGAGATGGCGCTGTTACATTCATCCAATTTGTGATGTGCTCACACATCGTATGATACAAAAACTTCACAGAGAAATTAAAAAATGGATTCGCACATGTTTGCAGCATTTTTTTCTTTATGAAATTCCTAATGGCTGATTAAAATTATTTGGATTATTCATTTGTACACTTAATAATTTGTTTACTATTTTAATTTCAGAATTATGTGGAACTCCTGGTTATCTCGCGCCTGAAACTCTTAGATGCAATATGACGGAAGACTCGGCGGGATATTCGTTTGAGGTAGATGTGTAAGTTTTCAATTCCATAAATTACCTATACAATTAAAGAATTTTTAATTTTAAATTCAACCTAAACATAGTTTTAAACAAAAACAAATCCAAAAAACAAATATGGGTCAACTGATAATGATAACACTCGTTTAGTACGTTTCCTCTATTTGTTACCATAAATGGAAACATAAAATCCAACATTTTTCCTATGTTATTGTGCGCTCCCGCCTTGATGTAATGTTTACTTTCAATGTTATCGTGGAATTTTTCTGAAACCAACAACGGCCGAGGATTCTCCTATAAATACGCCAGCATCTTGATACGGAACACCATTTACAATACTGCTTATTCACCGAATAGCAACAAAATGTTCGCGGAAAATTCTGTTCAAGTCAATGTTGACAATGAAAACATTACAGTATTCACTTTCTTATTCCATCACACCGATTCCCAAACTGATGTTTGGTGTGTTTGTTTCAGGTGGGCCTGTGGAGTTATAATGTACACACTGTAAGTAAATATTTAAATATATTTTCAGTGTAATTTTTATTGTATAAACTACTATAATTGTAAAAAATCATTGATAATATTTTTTTAAATATAATTATTAGTTAAAAATAAGTTTGTATCACTTTGTACTATACGTATCTATAAATTATATCAAAACATAATATTAATTTATTAATTAGCTAAACAGATTATTAGTAAGTTATAAAATATATTTTTTTTACTTTTTTTGTGATACGAATTGAATTTATCAAATTTTCTGTGAATGGCGTTTAATATATTCGAACACAATAACAAATGCATATGACTAATACTAATAAAACGATCAGTTATCAGATAAAAATATAAATATTTTTATTATTAATCTTGAAATTTTCTAGAAATCTACTGAATCCTTTGTATTATGAATTATTTGCATTACCCCCTTACTGATTATGTATTTGTAATATTTATTTATTATCGATGCAATGACCGATAAAAATTATATATATATTAATACGGTTTTAATTTTTATTATTTTAATGTGAAGTGAGAGTAAAAATAATGCATCCCACGTAAACAATATCTGATGTGTTTTGTTTTCAACAGATTGGTGGGCTGTCCTCCATTTTGGCACCGCAAACAGCTGATAATGTTGCGGAACATTATGGAGGGTAAGTATTCGTTCTCATCACCGGAATGGACCGATATTTCAGAGGATCCAAAGGATCTGATCAGGAAATTGTTGGTGGTGGATCCGTCCAAAAGGATCAGCATTGAAGACGCTTTGGATCATCCCTTCTTCCATACAGTTGTAAGTACATTATATTACCTTTAAAGTAATTACGCCAAATTTAAGAAGTAATAATAATATACAGGGTGATTCATTAAGGGTGGCCACCGGCCTTATCTCGAAAACCGTATATCCTACAATTTGGGGGAAAAAATTCTTATCACATAATCGGCCAAAAGAAAATGCATAAAAACATTGTTAAATGCTTAGCTTTCCGCTAGGTGGCGCATTTTATCATTTACATAATTAATTTGCGTTTTTTACAAAATATTACCGCATTAAGGCTATTGATAATTGTCAAAATTAGAAACTACTGTACTTGGTTTACAATTTTTGCTTAAGTCATTTTTTTCTATCACCTACAGTTAAGTGATGGGGAAAGTATACGTTTGTTTACAGAAAATGGTCTGTAACTTCCGTATACCTTAACCTATTTTCACAAGCTTAGGCTCAATGGAAAGAGTATTAGAAGTTGATTTCAAAAATAAATAACATTAACACATTTAATCTATGCGCTGGCAACTAGAGGGCGTTATGTAACACTTAACCCTATTTATGTATTTTTCTCAGAAATATCAAATGGAATGATATAACTCAAAGCAGCTTACAAAAAAGAAAATTAAATTACATATTTTTTCGTCAAAACCGCAAACTGATATCTCTTGTCATTCCAAAGATATTTAGATTTTTTAATTTTTCGTTGTTGTTTTTCGTTGTTTTCGAAGTGTTGGTTCACCCTGTAAGGTGTAAATGAAAATATATGGCTAAAGTTACTTTTAGAAAAAATGTCATGTAAAAACAAATGACAACAATATTTATTAGCATAATTAATGAAAAATAATAAAACTTATTACCCATAACAGAAATTTACAAAACGCTGAAATTTCTAAAAGCATCCATTATCTAGTTATTTTAGAAACTCAAAATGTTTCCCTTTATTTGCTGTACCTACACAAATTCAGTCCTTCTAGAGTAAAATTTTATCCTAGATTCTTTAAAATTTCTTCAATGGCTTTATATGGATAAGCTGTAACATTACGAGTATGTCAAACTATTTTCCTGGGCGATGTTGTAAAAGTAATCAAGTCACCTTTGGAAATGACATTTCTGTTTTGTGATTGTTTATTTATAATTTGTTGTTGCTGTCAAAGTTAATTTGAACGTTTGAAAAATCACTTTATTATAATGCTTTATTTTTCAAATGAAGAAGCATATGATATGCTAGCAGTGTATTTTGAAAGTCTACAAAATGCAGTCATTGCTGAAAGAGAATATGGGTTACGATTTCCTGAAAGACGGCGTTATTCAAGAAAAGTTTTTAAAAGACTGGCAGAACGATTACAAAAAACTGGCAATGTTCAACCTGTTTCGGTAAGAAATAGGGTACGTAGAAGACAAAATGAAGAAAATGTTATTAACGTCTTGGCATACGTTAACGCTGAACCACGTGCAAGTATTAGGGAAATTCCAAGAGATCTAGAATTAAATTATTCTTTGGTGAATAGAAGAACATAAAACGCATCCTTGGCATGTTGTTTTACATCAAGAGTTAAAAGACATAGATTTTGATCGACGACTAGATTATTGCAACTGGTTAAAATGAAAGTTAAATGATAATCAACAATTTCTATCTGCAATATTATGAACGGATGAGGCTAAATTTTCAAGCTCTGGTAAAATTAACTTGCACAACAGTCACTACTGGTCAGAAACAAATCCACACTGGCAGAGGGAAGTCAATTACCAAAATCGCTGGAGCATAAATGTGTGGTGTGGTATTTTAAATAGGAAGATAATAGGACCTTTTTTCTTTGAAGAAAAATTTACGCGCCAAAGGTATTTAGATTTTTTAACTAACGATTTGCCCATCCTCCTAGAAGACGTTCCAATTCGTAACAGATTAGACATGTGGTATCAACAAGATGGTTGCCCACCACATTTTGCCTCAGGTGTCCGAAATTATTTAGATATTGTATTTTCAAATAAATGGATTGGAAGGGGAAGTATTTTTCCATGGCCAGCAAGGTCACCAGATCTTATGGTTTTAGATTTCTTTTTCTGGGGTAGAATTAAAGATTTGGTTTTTAAAACACGTCCAAATACACGTGAGGATATGAAAGAAAGGATTCGGCAAGCAGTAAGAGGTATTTCTGGTGCTGAAATTTAGGCCAGTGTCAATTCCACTATATAAAGACTGAATTTGTGCATAGCAAATGATGAGAAACATTTTGAGTACCCAAAATAACTAGATAATAGGTGCAGTTATCAATTTTAGTTTTTTTGTATTTTTTTTCATTAATTATGTTAATAAATATTGTGCCATTCGATTTAACTTGATATTTTTTTGAAATGTAACTGTAGCAGTATGTTTTCACTTACAACTTACAGGGTGAACACTTCGAAAACAACGAAAATTTAAAAAATCTAAATATCTTTGGAATGACAAGAGATTTTGCGGTTTTGACGAAACAATATGTAATTTCATTTTCTTTTTTTAAGCTGCTTCGATTTATATAATTCCATTTGATATTTCTGAGAAAAATACATAAATAGGGTTAAGTGTTACATAACGCCCTCTAGTTGCCAGCGCATAGATTAAATGTGTTAATGTTATTTATTTTTGTAATCAACTTCTAATACTCTTTCCATTGAGCCTAAGCTTGTGAAAATCGGTTAAGGTATACGGAAGTTACAGACCATTTTTTGTAAACAAAAGTATACTTCCCTCACCACTTAACTGTAGGTGATAGAAAAAAATGACTTACGCAAAAATTGTAAACCAAGTACAGTAGTTTCTAATTTTGATAATTTTCAATAGCCTTAATGCGGTAATATTTTGTAAAAAACGCAAATTAATTATGCAAATGATAAAATGCGCCACCTAGCGGAAAGCTACGCATTTAAAAATATTTTAACGCATCTTCTTTTGGGCGATTATGTCATTAGAATTTTTTTGCCAAATTCTAGGATATACGGTTTCCGAGATACGGCCAGCGGCCAACCTTAATGAATCACCCTGTATAATTAAAATTTACTACATTATTAATAATAATAAGTAATAAATAAAAAAATAATTTTAACTGTTATTATTTAGAGATTTTATTGGTACACACCTGTGTTATCTTGCTGATTAAAATTTTATCAAACTGTTTAACTTAAACAATGGAGACGAAAAGACAGTTATTTTATTTATAATGTAATTTGGCCCAATTTGATTTGCTTGTTGAAACCGTGCTGTTTCAAATTATACGTTTCGTTGAATAATTTTTGTTACGTTATGTTTTTCGTGCGCTACTTATTTTTGCTTAGTGTTTTCTATATTGTGATTTACTTTCTAGCAATTGTGGGACCAAGATATTGCACCGCTTAAGCATTCATTGCGACGAGACAGTCGACGGTTTAGCCGTATTTCTGAAATAGCATTGGTAAATAATACATTCTCAAATGTCCGTCGTCCACGTGCACCCTTTAGTAAAGTAGATAACGTCACAGTGCTGATACCCATTTAATATCAGATCACTTAAGCATGACGTTAAACAGTTTTCGTAATACTATTACTGACAAAGCCAAGCAATGTGTACATAATGATTTTGGTTATAAATTTAAATATTTTTTTTAATATAGAGTTGTCAAGTGATGCTGTTAAATGATTCAAACTAAAATTGTAGGATTGATTCATTAAGGGGCAGATAATGTTCCATTATCATGCATCAATTTAGATTAAATCGTGCATCAGTATAGTATTATGAAAAAAAAAACAGTGATTGTTTTGTACTGTCTTTTTGTTTTGTTTGGAGTGTCACTAATTTTCACCAATAATAATGTATAGTTAATATAGTGTTGCTATTATGGGAATCAATTTTCAAGTTTATTTATTTGTTTAGTATATTTGTTACTTATTTTGTATGTATTGTTAGGGGGTGAAGCTAGTGTTCAACAAAAAATGGAAGTTATGTTAAATTAAAATCGTATGCGCATATGTTTTATATTAGTTCTTATTTGACATGTCAGATGTCACTCTTTATTCAACAATTCGCGCTTGTAATCTTAGTTTAGACGTGACCCAGAATTCCAACACCAATTTCATCGTTGATTTTTGTTGAACGCTCGATACGTGTATTTTTTTAAAATTTTTATTCTGTTTAACCGTAATTAATCATTGATAAAACATGCCTCCATCATATTATATTAATTTAATTTTTAATGATACCTTTTTTTTAATTAGAAACTTTATCAGACGGTAAATAAAACTATACTTTGTTAATACCACACGCAGAATTTTAAATTATTAGAAAGATTGAACATTTCTAGAAAGATATCAGTTTTTAGAATTTTACTTTAATAATCATAAGATATATGTTAAATAGTAATGTGGATATATTAATTTCTTGCATACAAACGTCATTTGATAATTAATTAATATTTGGATTTCCTCAAAAAAAGTTTTGACAGAAATTGCTTTAATTATACAGGGTGACTGACGAAAAACCTTTGGTGCTGTATCTCGCTTATTTTTGATCCGATTTGAATAAATAAAACATCAAATTAAATGATTTTTAAAAGACTTTAATATGAACTGTACTGATATTTTTTCTTGCATCCAGTTTTTGACAAAAGACGATCAACTTTTTTTTTTCAAATTGCACTGTATATATATTTTGTACTGATCCGCAAGGATATTTTTTTCTGAATCTAAATTTGTAAACGATTTTATCCATTCATCAAACCAAAGTCGAGAAATTGAGGATTAAAAAAAATTAAAAATCAAATACCCATAGTAAACAATATACAGAGCCCATTCCAAATGTCAAAAGTGACAGTGTCAGTCATTGGTACAATACTGCAATGATTTTTAATAATTTCATAATAAAAATGTTGCAAGATTTTAAAAACTGAAAAACGATTTCTGTTGAAGCACAAAATTCTAGTACAGTATTTGAAATATTGCAACATTTTAATTGTGAAATAATTAAAAATCGTTGCAGTATTGTATCAATGGCTGTCACTGTCACTTTTGACATTTAAAATAGGGTGTGTATATTGTTTACAATGGATACTTTTTATTTATTTTTTTACTCCTCAATTTTTTGACTTAAGTTTGATGTATGGATAAATTTGTCTACAATTTTATATTCAGAAAAAAAATCTCCTTGCGAATCAATAAAAATATATATACAGTGCAATTTAAAAAAAAATGTTGATCGTATTTTGCCAAAAACTGGGTGCGAGAAAAAATAACAGTTCAGATCCTATTAAAGTCTTTTAAAAATGGTTTAATTTGATGTTTTATTTATTAAAATCGGATAAAAAATAAGCGAGATACAGCACCAAAGGTTTTTCGTCAGTCACCCTGTATACGTGTGGCTCTTAATTGCCATTTTTAGACAAAATTTTCTGCAATCTGTATAAAATCTAATCAATTCCGCCAAATGTGCACTAAATGGGATTTAATTAAGTTCCCAATTATTTTAAATATAAATAGTTTTAAGAGAACTAAAAGAAGTTTATTAAAGAAACAGAATTATTTTATAACATTGTTTTTGAATAGTTCTACATAATTTTATATAGACTATTCCTAGTTGTTCATAGATGAAATTGCAGAAAATAAACCTAATTCCGTTACGTCTTTATTGATTAGCTCTTAGGCAACTCGGGGAAATCCCCAGTTCTTTTCTCTTGATGGCATGTATGCATAAAGTAATGTGTACTCTTTAATATAAATTACTAGCAGAGTTACTAGAAGTGTAATTTTAGTACCTAGTATTTGTGAGTGAAATTCAAAAGACTCGAGAAGACTCTAATTCAGTTCAAAATGCTGGTAATATTAAGTAAATAATAAATGTTTTAAACTAAAAATATTATTTCGTATGCTGTTTACATTAAAAAAATAAATGTTTTCTATCAAACTTATATTTTCATTTAAGTAAACTTTAAAATCATTTGTTAATATACTTTCTAATTATTCAGTAACCTTATTTCTAAAATGTTCGCAATTTTTACGATCTTGGATTTTCGTATATATTTATTTTCTTGGTTTCTATAAAAGCTCAAAAGTGTTACTGAAATATTACTCGTTCTTTTTTATGTTTGGTGTTATAAATATATCGGAAGATAAGTGTTACAAATTTGTTTATTTTTATTTTCAGAAACTACAACAGAGGAAGTTTGATCCAAAACGGAAGTTCAAGTGGGCAATTATGGTAGTTCGCTGCATGGTGAGGTTAATGCGTCTCAGGTTCACGCCGGAACCGCTCAGTGTCGATGTTGCGAAAACGGATCCTTACAGGCTGAGAATTTTGAGAAAAGTAAGTATGATTTATTCTGTAAAAATGACTAAAGGGGAAATAATAAATAGGTTTGTTATTATTGATTATGATGGAAACTTTAAGCCATCTTGCGGGTAGCTGATGAATTCCATCTCGAAAAAAATGATATGTTTTTTCGTCGTCAAGTCTATTTCCTATCTCATCCACTGATTGGAAATGCATATTGGACAAGGTATGTTGCATTAACCGGAATAAGTAGCATTTGGATGAATTTGTTGAATATGTCGGTTTTGTAAGACGTTCCAGTCAAGATTCATTATGATGTCTTTTATATTGTAAGCCTGCCGTTGTAATGCAACAATTTCACTGGACGTTCTCTTTTGCCGGTCTTCTTCTTCCCTAGCCCTGTATTGTCCACTGCTGAACGTAGGCCTCTCCTAGTTTTTGCCATTCTTTTCGATTGTTGGCAATCAAGTACCACTTTCTTCCGGCTACTTTGCAGATGTCATCTTTCCATCGTTGTTGTCGTCTTCCAACTCCTCGTTTATTTTGTCTTGGTGGCCAATGAGTTAATCTGTGCGACCATCGCTCGGTGTCTTGCCTTGCCACATGACCCGCCCAGTTCCATTTCAAGCGTGCAGTACGCGTCATTACGTCTTCTACTTTGATTCTCTTACGTACTTCTGCGTTTCGTATCCGGTCTTTTAGGATCACTCCCAGCATTGCCCGTTCTACTGCTCGTTGGGTGGTTCTAAGTCTTTCAGCACTTTTTGTTATTATCACCACCATTGTGTCTAAGCCGTATGTTATGACGGGGAGGATACACATGTCGAAGACTTCTCTCTTCTAAATACGTCCGTTTTTGTTCCAATTTTTGACTCAAGTGGATTAATTGACGTTGGTAGCAGTCCGCAGTAACAGTTTTACCCATGACTTTCTGGGTTTCGGATTGTCATAGAGTATCTATTTCTCATCGCCTGCAACGATTATCCAGAAGAAAGACTTTCGACGCTCTTTATTGAGCAGTGAAAAACACGTTGCTATTTTCTTTCTTTCTGAATCTTCTCCATTTTATGAAGGCGTTTGGAAATACATTGCTGGGTTACTTCTAGCTATTCTGCAAGGTTTCTCTACGTTTATGTCGAATTTTCAGCGAGCATCTTCTCCAAGTCATAGTTGTTGCACTTTCTAGGGCCTAGAGGGCGTTGTTTATAGTTAAGACAGAAATAACCACTTAAGCCGAAACTTTCTTTGAAAAAGAATCAAATCTATTCGCACGCTTTTACAGCATTTTTCGTAAAGAAATCAGTGTCTGATGCACCTTATCTGTTGCCATTTTCCCTGTTGTCTACTGAACTGAATACTTTTAAAGGTTATATTAGGCTTTCAGGCATTCTGTTATTTTTAATCAACATATGTAAAAACTGTATAACCACTAAAGACCGCAAAAAATCATTAGATTTTCATTCTAATTTCTTTCCTGTTTAAAATAATTTGAATTAATAAGACACTTGTAATCACTTTCTCCACTACTAAACTGTGGAGAAAGTGATTACAAGTGTCTTTATTATTACTGTTCTTTTTCACACAACTCAACAATCAATATTAATTTGGATTATAACAATGTTTATGATTGGAATTTATTTAGCAATTAACATTTATTATTTTTTTTATAGGTAATTGATGGCTGTGCATTCCGGGTTTACGGGCATTGGGTGAAGAAGGGCGAGGGCCAGAACAGGGCCGCCCTCTTCGAGAACCAGCCGAAGACGGAACTGAAACATATATACCTCTCGAACCTTAGCAGATGAATACGTAATTAAAACTTAGCCAATTCTAACCTTAGGGAATAGTGTCGTGTTCGAGGGGCGGCAGCGCGGACCGATGCCGGATGGTCACGGAGCGTTGCGGACGAGATGGAATCCTCGACACTCCTTGTGCGGAGGCCGGCGCCGGCGGACAAATTTTTAGAGAATTTTTACAACCATGAACGAGTGATAATTGTTATTTTTAATACCTACTTATAATCCTATTTATTATGAGAATTATATGATGTAAAGTTTTCATTGTGTTTACATTATCATTAATCATTAAGAAAAAGATATAAATGGATAAGGGGATAAATTTCATTCAAAAAATAATAATTTTTAATTAAATGAAATTGTGGGTAGGGAGGTGTTATTTAGAACCGAAAATTTATTAAATAATTTATTATCAAATACACTAATTCTACCTAATTATTAATGTAATAAAATAATTGTTTCCATTTTTATCCTATAAAAAGTTTTTTTTTAATTTTACTTTTACAAATTAGAATTAAAATTTTTTTAAGTTCCTTTCTATTCCCATGGATTGTATGCCTTTCTCATAATAGTTGGACCACATTTTTAGATTGGTTAATATTTTTTAGCTGGTTAAATTAACGGTTAATTTATGATTTATTATACTCTTTTAGTTTCATAAGTCACACGAAAGGATTCTTTTCAGATGAAACGGTAGTAAGTCTGAAGACCAGAGAGGTAGGAAGTTAATGCTCACCATCAAAAGATCTAGTAAATACTGAAGACATTGCTGAAGAAATTAGTATTACTTTTTCAAGTTTAATATGTAAGAAGTTGAATGCATCATCAGATAATCCCCTGGTAAATATTGAATATGTTGCCGAAGAAATTAATTAGTTTTTTAGGATTCATAGAAATTAATATACAGGGTGACTGACGAAAAACCTTTGGTGCTGTATCTCGCTTATTTTTTATCCGATTTTAATAAATAAAACATCAATTTAAACTATTTTTAAAAGACTTTAATAGGATCTGAGCTGTTATTTTTTCTCGCACCCAGTTTTTGACAAAATACGATCAACATTTTTTTTTTAACTGCACTGTATATATATTTTTATTGATTCGCAAGGAGATTTTTTTTTCTGAATATAAAATTGTAGACAAATTTATCCATACATCAAACTTAAGTCGAGAAATTGAGGATTAAAAAAATAAATAAATAGTCAAGTATCCATTGTAAACAATATACAGACCCTATTTTAAATGTCAAAAGTGACAGTGAAAGCCATTGATACAATACTGCAACGATTTTTAATTATTTCATAATTAAAATGTTGCAATTTTTCAAACACTGTACTAGAATTTTGTGCTTCTACAGAAATCGTTTTTCAGTTTTTGAAATCTTGCAACATTTTTATTATGAAATTATTAAAAATCATTGCAGTATTGTACCTATGACTGACACTGTCACTTTTGACATTTGGAATAGGCTCTGTATATTGTTTACTATGGGTATTTTATTTTTAATTTTTTTTTAATCCTCAATTTCTCGACTTTGGTTTGATGAATGGATAAAATCGTTTACAAATTTAGATTCAGAAAAAAATCTTGCGGATCAGTACAAAATATATAATACAGTGCAATTTAAAAAAAAAGTTGATCGTCTTTTGTCAAAAACTGGATGCAAGAAAAAATATCAGTACAGTTCATATTAAAGTCTTTTAAAAATCATTTAATTTGATGTTTTATTTATTCAAATCAAAAATAAGCGAGATACAGCACCAAAGGTTTTTCGTCAGTCACCTTGTATACACTAAACTAAAACACTTACAATGTTATAGTGAAATAAAACTAAATGTATAATTACCACTAAAAGAATGGCGCTAAAAATGTAGTATGTGTTTATCATTAATTACCACGTAATAACAGTCGTAATATTCTTTAAAAATTTATATATTTTATGGGTTAAGACTTGTCTTCTATTAGTTGCTCTGTGAAAAGATCGCTCATATATTCTAATAATCTTCACTTAATCGATTCAGAATCATCGACAGATCTGCTTGGTCTTAAGTGTAATTTAATAGTTTGGTATATATTTTTTTAAATTAATTTTACACCTACAATGTGTGTCTAATAATAGTGTAGTTTGATATTGTATATTAATCATGTAATTTTTTTTTTTTGAGCTCGTATGGATCTAAGATTTTTTAATAAGGTTATTATACCTACCCATAAAATGTATTACTTTTTAATTTTTGTTTAATAGCAATTGTATTATTTAATCAATTCGGTTTTAAAACATTAATTTATTAGGTTATTAAGCGGTGTTTAGTGATTTTCAATTATTTGCACTATTTATTATTTAACTATTAAGTGCGTAAATGTTTTGAATCAATAAAATACACATTCACGCCGACCACAACTATTATATTGTAAACAATGACATTGTGGGCACTCAATAAACATAATAAACATCCTATATGTAAAACCAATAAAGTGGTTAATATCAAATTTATATGATATGAACCTGCAACAAAACAGGACAGGATGCATTACGGTAATGCTTGCAGTTATGATTAATTTATTCAAACAACACAAAAAAAGCGGACACCTTCCGTGGAATATTAAACAAGAGGGGTCGCTCACCCTCTCTTGTAATTTTTACGTTTACCCCGCGGAATCTGGGGTGATGAATTACCAGACCCCCTTTTACACTCTCAACAGGTTGGGCGGGGCAAATTATTTACCGATTACTGCGACCACCCTATTTTTTTTTTGTTCACGGCCAACAAGGGCTCTAATTGTTTTCGAAATCTAAACATTACAGTGCAATAATTCATTACAAAGTGAAATTATATATTGTATATTCATATTTTAGATGAACATGACGACTCAATAATAGTGATATTTTTTTAATTTTAATCAGTAATGGGCACATAAGATTGCAACGATAATGAAAGTGCAGATTCGTTAATCCGGGTCTGTAATTTGGTGCTATTGGAATATAATTAATTGATTAGTTACTTTGAGAAACGGACCGATCTTTTAAAATGAGAAGTTTAGTTATACCCACATAAATACACAAATAACACGGAGGAAAGACGATGTGGTCGATAGCCAGACATTATACTAGCACTTAATTTTTATATGTAGTTATTGAGTTCTAATCATAAATCAATATAAGTGTAAATAAAATATCATTATCATTATTACATGTATGTTTGATTCACACTGATTTGATGTGTTTGTTTAAATGTGTATTTTATATCCTATTAATAATGGAGGTTCGTTAAATTTCTGCAAGCTGGATAAGAGTGTACGATTTTTGCGAATAAACGTTCCCGTTCCCGTTTTTTGAAACATTTTCCGGATTAATAAAAAAATAACAGCAATAAATTAATAGACTTTATAGCGTTATCTTCCACTTTTCATATTTCAATTAGAAACATAAAGTTAAATAAAACACTAGTTTGGCACTTTTTTCACTTGGTTTATTTATCGCTAGATGTAAAATCCAACAAGAAACATAAAGGTTGATTAAAAATTACAGCTATTCACTAATAACATATATTATTTTAACATTCGTTATTAAGGTGAATATTTAATCAGTTGATAAAAAACAGTTACGTACTATAGTTAAAATAGCATTTCGTAATTCTAGAACATTTAGTCTTATTAAGACTAAAAAACCAATCACTTTGTGAACTACTATTTTAATGGCTAACATATATTATTGATATAAGTTGTTTACGAATTCAAAAGCAGGAAAAATTTATCAATGAAAGAACATGTGAACATTTGAAACTAGTATTTTTTCTCTGTACTTCATATGAAGAAAATGTATAAACCCTACGTCCGCTAAGCGCAACACTCGTCGCTGTCGTCATTTCCATTTTTTTTCCCAGAAACCATTCATAATTCCCTCCCCTGTATTGCCTGTTTCGTATTCAATTACCTTTTGAATGGGAGAGAAAAAATAAACGTGTAATCGCACTGCTTAAATCCCCCTGGGGCCTGATAATCGGTAAACATTGAAGAGGACTATCTCCCATCGAACGCAGGGGCCTGGTAATCCATCAGGAGGGATATCGCTAGGGGAGGTCGGTAATTCGAAAATATGAATAAGACGAGGGCGCGATTTTCGCCGTGGCCCAATCATTTTCTTCGCGTTCAATGAATGAATTAGTTCATTCAAAATTGTGCCTTTGTGAAAAACAGGAGTAAAACTAAACAGTTTTAAATATATTCGCATTAGCCACAAACAAAAGTTGTTGGCTAGCTGAAGGTTACAGATAATTTGTGTTATTTTATAGCGATTTTTGAATTTTCCAGACAATTGTCTTCCTCATTTCTTGTACTTTCTAGTATTTTGTCTTCCAAATTGCATGAATTTTCTTTCAGAGTTTGGAAATTTCCGGCTTTTTTTTATTTTTCAAACATTGTCCACTCCAGGTGCTACACTACTAATTTATAAAGAAAATAACTAATCAGGTGCAACAATTTGTCTATATGAAATCATAATATGAACAATGAATAACAAAAAAATCATTTACTTTTATGGTTTGCCAAACGAGCAATTATTGAATTTATCAAATCTTGTGAATTATAAACACTTTCCAAGTCGTGAAAATGATGGTAGCGACCGTTACTATGTGGTAGTTCATTTTAAAAAAAGGTTAAATGAAAATAATGTTTAAATTTAACTTTCCAAGTCCAATATAGACATGATTTTTATTTATGCACAAAATTGAGTCTGTGGTTTGGGAAGTTTCAAATAATACTAACGAGAAGCCGGCTTGGCAGGTAATCGTGCAGATGGCGTGGTTTGAGATCAGTATAAAAAGCTAATAACCCTTTGTGATGCTTCAGATTCAGTGGTTGCTATGCTGAGCAAAAAAATATATTTGCACGTTAGTGGGTTTCGTTTTGCCCTTATTTATTGGCAAAATAATCGTTTTGTATATTTGATTTATACGACTGGACAAGTCTGTCGACTCCAGTGAACTGTACAATAGCGCGAAATAAACAAACGACACGTAAAAACAAGAATAAACCTGTTGGAAGAATTACCTTTAATAGTATTAATATACTTCATCTTTCTGTTTTTTTTTTGTAAATTCAAAACTACGAATAAATAAGTTAAGTACAATATAATCAGCCAAGTATATTATATTCACTTTAAAATACTAAAAAGCCCACCCATCCTTATCACAAAAACAGTTTAATTTTATCAATGCAATGGTAAGCATTGATAAAAATTAAACTGTTTTTGTGATAAGGATGGGTGGCCACTAACACACCTTCTAACTAGATTACTTTTTTATTATTTAATTAAGAAATTAATTATTTTGGAACTTTCTACGGACGATTTTGATTATTTTTTTAAAATTTTCCAAAGTTAATTTTGTCTAAATTTAATTATTTCTAGAAATATTGTAATTTAAAAAAATTATAAATCATAATCAGTTTTATTGATAAGATTTATGCATTTAAAACATTTAAGAATGAACCTTAAATAAAATTATCTTTTTTATTTTTTTTCTTTCGAATACATAAACATTCAAAACAACCAAAAATGTATTTTAAGAGGGGGAGAAAAAACAGACACTGTCAGACATCTTCTAGAATTTCTGATAATCTTTCAATTAAAGAAAATGCATTAAAACCATAAGAAGTGAACAAAAATTAATTTAATTATATTTAAAAAAAAACAACAATTGAACAATTAAAAAACAATTGAAATTTTACCAAAAATTATACCGATTTTTTGAAAAGTTTTAAAATTGATTTTAAACATTTGAAATTCTAGCAGAAAACGTAAGTGTAAGCAATTGAAAATGTGAAATAAACCATAAAAAAAGCTACGCGATTTTCAAAAATTGAAATTTTACCAAAAAAATGTATCGATTTGTTCAAAAAGTTTTAAAATTATTTAAAAATAGTTAAATTAAAAAAGTCATTATTGAAAATATCAGTGAGTAAATTCTTAATGAGACAATAAATTTTAAAAAACAGTTAAACATTTGACTAAAAATTTACTAATAAATTTAGTTTCCCAAGCAAAAGAAATAGTAATAGAAAACTCAGATGGAAAAAAGTAATTATAATTTTACTAAAAAGAGCATTTGAAAATGTTAAAAATACAGTTCAAATATTCTATATTTTTTACATTCATTTAAAACAGTCAATATTTTACTAACCTCAAATACCCTTATAAATATGTGAAAAGCCCTACTAGACATCCAAAAAGCGTTTGATTCAGTTTGGCATCGAGGTTTGCTGTTTAAATGTAACTCCATAAATATTCCACCTCGTCTCCTTAACCTAATTGACAGCTTCTTATCCAATCGAATCCTAAGAGTTAAAATCCGAAATACCCTATCACGCGCCTTTGTCCCTCAACAAGGTGTTCCCCAAGGATCCCCTCTATAACCGTTCCTTTACAACATTTATGTTTATGATATTTATAACCCTAACCCACACTACATAAATCCTTCATCCTACCCGCTCCTATACGCAGACGATACTGCCCTAGTAGCACACGCCCCCACCCTACAAAAAGCACTTACCACACTGCAAGGGCTGATTGATACCATACAGCTATGGTACTATGGAGAGTAACCATTAATCCTAATAAATCCCAGCTCCTAATCCCTTTTCATCGACCACAGAATTCTCCGTTCCATATAACCATTAATAATCATCCTATTTTACCATCTCCTTCATGCAAATACCTTGGTATAACATTTGACCCCAAATTAACCTTTAAAACACACGCCCAAAACCTTAAAATAAGTGTCAAGAAGAGAGCTCGGCACTTCAGAAGCCTCACTTATAAGAACCAAGGCATATCAACGAAAACAGCAGTACATATTTATAAAATGATCTGCCGACCTCTTCTTGACTACACCGCTATCCTTTTCTATAAACCCCATCCTTCCGCTCTTAAAATTATTCAGGTATCGGAACGATCAGCCCTTCGCATGCTTACAAAAATTAGACATCCCCTTAACCCCATACATAATCCATCTAACACCCTCCTGTACCAATTAGCCAATCTAACTCCTATTGAACAACGTCACCAATTCCTCGCTCAAAAATTCGCCACTAACCCTCATAATATTGATATCCTTAACCACATGTGTATCCCTCGTAATCCTTTAATAATACCCCGATACAAATACCCTGAAATCACCATTCATCAGTTCATCTCTGCATTTCACAACGACAATAGTGATCATGTCGTTTGAAGAACAACCGACAGTTAATTCCGTTAGATATTAGCAATCGTTTGTAAGACAGTTAACTCCAGGCTGAAAGACCGCGGGTCGATAGCCGTTTGACAGAGAAAAAAAATATTGTATCATGAAAAGTACCTTAAATTAAAATAATTTTTTGGCTTAGGTCAGAAGTACTCTGAGACAATGAGTAATTTATTGGGATAGGACAAGAAGACGCTAGAGCAAATGAATAATTAATGAGAGCCTAGTTCAGGAGTACGTTGGAGGCTGCAGCGGCGGAGATGTAGAAATCGATCATTGTAAGGAGGAAGAAACTGAAGAAGACCAGGCCCGAGAATGTAAATATAAAAATTGGTGGGGGTACCTCATACGCAGATTCAGCAAAAATCATCAAACGCAAAGTGGAGGAGAAAGAGAGCCGCAAATAAACTTCTTGAGGAAAGCTGGCAACGGCCACGTGGTGTTAAAGATGAGAAGAGGAGCAAAGGGGGGCACAGGACCGAATCCAGACAGTGTCACAGGAATTTGGTGAGGACAGAGTATTTCTCACACATGAGAGTAGGATTCCAGTGAAAGTGAAGTATTTGGAAAAGGATGCAGAGCCGGAGGAGAGAATAATAGCGGTGGAAGAGGCACTAAGTAGGGTTGTGAGCTGCGAATACATTAAAGTGAAAGAACCGAACAGGGACTATAGTAAGTGGTATTTGATCAGGACAGGCTAGTAGTATTGGAAATCCACAAACAACTGGGTGGAAAACTTCTCAATGAAAAGAAAATATATGTGGGGCTGACAAGGCGTGTAAAGAGGCAAACCGCCAGAAATTATGCAAAGCCTGGGGTATGGAGGGACATCAAGAGCGCGAGTGCGCAAATGAAGTCCGGTGCACCCTATACATAAAGACTAATGAAACCAGCTTGGACCACTATCCGAGCAGCAAAAGATGGGCGGCTTATAATCGCGCTAGAAGAAGTGATTGACTAGGTATAGTCCTACAATCTCAGTCATCGGAAAAGGCATCGGTATAATACGGAGTGCGTTCGTGCGTTTGGGATATTCAATGACAAAATTTAAAAATCACCATAGTCTGTTTACAACTGTGTGCCGTCCCTGTAGAGGGTACCCACGTGTTTCCCGGTAAGCGTGCGGACCGAACGTACACCTTCTCTAGACTGATAATAAACCGGCCGACTTTTGTTTTCGATTGCACTCGGAAAAAATGTATGTGCCTCTCGCTTAGACTCTTATATATCACTCTCTGCGCAGCCCGCCTCCTCGTTGGCCACACTGAGATTGTTGGACTATATTAACCCTAGCCCAATGCCAGCCGGACCAGAGCTGCACGCCACCACGGCGAAGACAATGAAGGTGCTGCAAATAAATCTGAATCGCTGTAGGGCAGAGTATGATATGATGGAGCAGAGCATGGTGGAGGATAATCCTAGTGTGGCTTTGCGCACGGAGCCAAATCACAACAAACTGGGGATGTTTAGTTAAGGATGACAGGGGAAAAGTGGTGATCCTTTTTAGTAAGGAGGCAGCTAAGGTGGTAAAAGGATGGGGCTCTTCACTACATATCGCCCAATATAAGTAGTGAGGAGTATGGCGAATGGTAAGGCCTAGTGGGCGAAGAGAGGGCGCATCGCCCCTTGACAAGAATTGTTGGGGCCGACTTTATTGCGAAGTCGGTGGCCTGTGTGTTAACGACCACAGAAATGGAAGTAGTAAACCACAGACAATCACCTACATTCGTCAGGAGTGCAACGTCTTCCATCATTGACATAATAGCGACAGACTCGACAGAGATAGTGACCGATAGAGAAACGCTGAGCGACCATCGGTTGTTCCTTCTAAATCACCCTCGAGAAAGGGGAGGACGCGGAAGCAGAAGCGAATACTACAAGATGGAACTTTGGTCCAATGGACAGTGCAGCTATTGTTGAGGCGGTCAAACAGCACTAACTTGTAGCCCAAGATGCAGAGACGCTTACGCGGGAACCAACAGATGTTGCAAGAAAAGCATGCGAAGAGGCGATACCAAAGGTAACACCACGAGCAGGTAGGGGCTTTTTGGCGGTGTAAGGAAGTGACGAATGGCCAGAAAGTCAAACAAGGCGCAAGATCAGCAGAGCTAGGAGAATAGAGAATATTGTAGAACCTCTACTGTTGGAAGGGAGAAGCAAAGTGGCGGAACTCAGACTTGAGATCAAAAGAAGCAAGAAATGGAAGTGGAAGGAGCTCTTCGACTAGGTTGATAGTGAAACTACACCGTATTGTAATGGAAAGGATCAAAAAGAGGGGCTTGCCAATAGATGGTGTAGTACCTGGAGGAAGTGTAATGGTTGTTATTTAAAGCTTTTAATTTAATTTTTATATTCATGTAATTGAATGTGATGAAGTTGTTTGCTTTTTGTATTATAATATAGAAAAGAAATTAAAAAAATATGTAGTATAGATTTATTACGTTCAATTTTTATTTTCAACACCTACCTAAGCCACTACTACTAATAAATTATACTAAAATTAGAAAAACCTATAGAGGGTCCGCCAGTCAAACGGAAAAATTTGAGGTGGGTTTAGCAGCTCGTGGCGAAATAGTAGAAACGTCGGTTGCCGATCTGTCATAACCTGCATAGTCTGACATTTAGTTTACAATGAATCGTTAGACGTTTGAACAACGAGGCTACGCAGTTATAGCGAATTATCAAAATGGCGAGAGGGTAGTGCAAAAGTTCGTTTACTTCTTGAAACACTTCTTCATGTTCAAAGAGTCACAGTAAAGTGTGCGATATCGGGCCATAGAATTATAGGTCCTTATATTTTAGAGGATGAGAAATAAAATGCAAGACAAGGCAACAAGCCACACCGTCCGAATCTCAATGATTGTTGTGAATTCTTTGTTCCCGGGGTGTGTGATTTCTCGAAACGGTCTCCCGACCTAACAGTGCGCCACTTCTTTTTATGGGAATAGCTGAAAACAAAAGTGTTCCCAGGACAATTCCAGAGACGAGATTGCAGTTGATGTACTGAGAAGGCTTAGGCAAAACTCTCGACTCCAAGAATGTTTAAATGTCAACGAAGGACATTTGGAAATATTTCCCACTAATATTTTACAAATTGTTAAAAAAATAAGTCTTTCGCAATAAGATTATTTACGGAATCTTCAAATTTCACTGGCAGACCATGTACTTATACCTAGACTATGTTGAAAATGAGGGGAAACTATACCGTATCGTAATGGATCAAAAAGAGGGACCTGCCAACAGATAGTGTAGTACCTGGAGGGAGTGCTGTGGTGGAGGTACATTTCCCAAGGGAACACGAGATCGAGCAGGAGAGGAATGTAAAGGACGGGGACTTGATGACCCATTCATGGGGGTGGAGATTACAAGGGAGGCTACCCATCTGCCAAACAAGAAAGCCACTGGGCCGGCTGGAATACCCAACGAGGTTGTAAAGATTCACGGACGAACTGAACAGGTGCCTGGAAGAGGGCATATTTTCCAGGTAATTGAAGTTGAGAAGAAGACCGGAAGAGCCTGCTGCGTACAGACTCTTGAGTCTATTGGACGGTCTCGCGTAGTTATTGGAAAAGGCCATTACTAGGAGGGTGATTAGCCACATAGAGGAAGAGAGCGGGTTTCATCCGTGGTAGTTCGGGTTCCGCCAGAGTCGATCTACCATCGATACAATGATGAAAGTGAAGAGAATAAACACTGAAGCTAACACAGGGCCGCTAAAGTAGAGGGAACGTGTGGTGATGATAGTTCTGGGTATTAGAAACGCGTGTAACTGTAGAATGATCAAGATCGAAGCAAAGAGAAGATTGCCCCTCACTTTATCTAGGATGGTAAGCGCGTCCTTGTAAGATAGATGTATCAATTATATTGCAGACAGGAAAAATACGCAACGAACACTCAATGTGGGGGTGCCACATGGTCCTAAGCTCTACGCCGTGGAACATGGTGTATGTCGGTGTATGTTAAAAGTAAAATAGTTCCAAAACTACAAGACACAGCCCGCGAGGCATCGAAGATAATACAACGGTGTTTGGAAGTGGTCGAGCTGAGCAAGGCGATGGCAGTTATGTTAGGAGGGGTAGAAATCGAAATTGATAAAACACTAAAGCATACGTCTTCAACCTTTTTTAGTGCAAGGGCCAAAAATCGATTTCATATCGTCCGAAGGGCCACAATGCTCCACGTCACTTTACCACCACATCAATAAACACTCGTCGGAGTGTCGTTCGCGGGTGAGGCGCGACACAATTTTTTCTTTAGCCTCTGAGGACCGCAAGAAATTAGACGGGTGGCGCATGCGGCCGTGGGTTGAAGACTTTTGCACTAAAGTATTTGTGAGTATGACTAGAGGTATTCAGCATTTGCACCGAGGCGGCTTGAAGGGACGAGAACTAGAAGGCGGCAAAGACAGCTAATAAAATGGAGAAGAAGATATGATATTATATAAAAAATTAAATTCTAAGAGAAAGAAGAGAACAACATTAAAAAAAATTAAGTGAAGACCAACAGATGATAATTCAGTGATATTATTTTATGAAGAAACATTATTTAAATCTTTTAACCAAGAAAGGCTTATAATAGATATAAGGCAGAAAATAAATGAACTAAAAATAGGATAGGATTTTAAAATATAAGACAAAGTTGAAGGAAAAAACAAAGACTAATGCCAAAGATACAGGAAGAATAAAATTTATTAAAGATGATATTAAAAAAAAAATCTTACTCTTATTATCATGAACTGACAGAAGGCAGAAAACCAGCAAAAAGACAGTACAAGAAAACAGGACGTTATATACTAAAATGAGAAATAACAATTTAAAAGACATCATAGATATTTTTTTTTAAATTTATCTTTGAAAGATATCAAAGATAAATTTACATTGTTATTTCTAATTTTAGTATATAACGTCGCTTTTTTCCCTGTTTTATTAAAACCAAAACAAAAAGATGTTGTATAACTACTTTAGAAGAGAAACAAGGAAGGTAGAAGATAAAGGTCAGATGATAAAAAGTTAAAAATTAAAGACCAAAGGAAAAATATTAAAGATAAGGGATTTTATTTAGAGAAGACAAAAGCAAATGATAAAATTAATGATAAGCTGCTAAAAGATACAATGACAGCTAATAAAAACAAAAATCTATTTTATAACCTTTCTCATAAAAATAGGAAGACGATAGTCAAAAGACAGAAGAAAACAAAAGTTAATAGACCACAATCGAAGATAAGAGACATAATCCTATGTCTAACATAAAAAAGGGAACGATAGAAGACAAAATACAAAAGGTAGAAAATATGCTGAAGAACGAAGACATAAAGGGTAAATATTCATTTAGATATGTTAAAAAATCTACTGTAACTTTTATTGTAACAATAGAAAGTCAGGGTCCAAACGGCGAAAGATATAAGGAGGCGAAAAACACAAGGAAAACAAATGTCATACTTAAAATTTTTTCATAGAAGCAGAAAGTCAAAACACAAAAGAAGTAAACATAAGGGGGCAGATATAAAGGATCAAAACCGAGGTTATAGTGTCATGAGATTGTATATTAAAACAAAAGACGAATGAAAAATTGTTTTCTTAAAACCAGAAAGCCAAAAATAGATGAAATGTACGCCGCAGAAAACAAAAGGTTAAAGACTTAATTTGAAGATAGAACTATGGCTAATTGGCAGGAGAGATCGCGGGTTAAGGATAGTTGGACGAAAACGTTGATCCCCAATGTACAACCATGGATATAAAGGAAGCTCGATCAGTTGACCTACCATCTCTCTCAGATAATTAGCGCCCCTGACAATTTTGGCAGCTATCTACACCGAATAGGAAAGGCACTCACGACAGTTTGCAAATACTGCCTTGAGCATGGAGTTACGTACATTAATAGTTTGCCATGCGGGATATTATTGGGGTCGTGAACCAGTTGACCATCGTCAAAAGATGCTCGAGGATAAAAAGGCATAGGATGCGATGGATGGACAGAAGATTGGCAAGAAACTGACCGACAAGATTGCCGAGAAGAAAACAGCAAACTGATACCATGTAGATACCATTGAGGCAATGCCGAGACTATTGGCTATCTAGAACCAAAAGCCATTGTCCAAAACCCCCTCTGCTGAGAAAAAAGGTCAGGAGTACGCTAGGAGAACAAATAATTTATTAGCCTATGTTAGAAGTACTCTGGAATAATGAATATTATTAAGTTAGGTTAAGAGTACCTTAGAACATTAAATAATTTATTAGCTTTGGTCAGGAGTACGCTAGGACAATAAATAATTAAATGAAATAAGTCAAAAGTACGCTACGAGAAGTGAATAATTTAACAGCCAAGGGCAAGAATACGCCAAGACAATGGATAATTTATTGCGATAGGTTAAGAGTAAGCTAGAACAATGAGTAATTTATTTATTTCAGTTTTTTACTGTGATATTTCCAAACATTATGATCTTCAGTATTTTACTTTAGTTTTTTAAATAAAAAAAAAATGTACTAATCCCATTATTTATATAATATATTTAAGCACTTAAATGTTTAAAAGTTAAAAATTGATTTAAAAACAATTTAAATAAAGTATTAGTATTAAAATTGTTAGAATTTTACAAAAATGGATTTAATGAGATTAAGAAAGAAAATTATGTGTAAATAATAGTTTAAAATTGGCTTGAAATTGTTCTAATTTAACAAAAAATTAACATTTCTAAAAAAATTATTGAAAATATACTTACTTTTCATAGTTTTAAAAACTTTAGGAGATAAGGAAAGAAAAATATATGATACAAAATACAAATTAATAATAATAATAAAATGTAGTAAAATCCATTACGTCTTTGTAGAAAATTAATTAATAATTTAAAAATACGAAAATATTAGCATTAATTAATAATAAATAAATGGCGTTAATTTGGTGGTACATTTGAATTCAGGAAATATAAACAATTATTCAAAAATACCACGATATGTTATAATTATAGCCACAAGAAAATCTGGTAACTATTATCAAACTAAATATTTTCTTTAAATTATTGTATTCATAATGAATGAAATAATCTTTTTTTGTAATTGATTAATAGTTGAGGTTTTCACTTCGTGATACATCTTGAATATTTAAATAAAGTAAAACTCATTTTTTTGATATCAACAAAGTGAGTTTTACTTTATTTAAATACTCTTTTTTGTGTTTATAAGATGGAACTTATGGAACAAATTATGTGTTAATAAATATTAGGCAGGGGTTTAGCAATATAAAATTATGTTAAAAGTTCAAGACACATAAGAGTGTCCATTTTTATTGAAGGTTTGCAAGTTTATGAGTATATGGTTTCCTTTAGTAAATTCCCAAAAATTCATTTATTATTTAGTTTATTGTATATAACATTTAAAGGATTTAATATTTTAAGTAACCTCTTTTACTTATTGTTGTCAATAAGTGCAGTGAGAAAAAAGGAGGACAGTATAATCTATCAGCGGGCAGCATATCGTAAAAATGTGGGTAGCGGTATTGATAACAAGTAGTTTCTAAAGTGACATACTGTCGTGGTTATTTAAAGCATGCTGTTTAATTTAATTTTTACATACATATAATTGAATTCGATGAAGTGTTTCTTGGATTACAATATAGAAAATAAGTAAAGAAATTCGTTCTTGAGTTACGTGAAGATTCATTAATAAACTTGGAATAAAAGTGGAAGTAAAAGTGTTAGTGTTTTATTTCAAGTTTATGTAGTTTGGATTTACTGCGATCAAATTTTATTTCCCAAAAACAGTACATACCTAAAATACTACTGCTAATACAAAATTCCCAAAATTAGATAATGAAAACAAATTTATTACATAATTGATTAGGGAATTAATTAAAAACTTTTCTTGGTGATGTACACGCTTACTAAAAGAAACATCGATAGTTATGTTTTAGCTTACCAATAAGCATATAAACCCACAATTATACACAAGAAGAGTTCGTGATAATTATTTTTCTAAAAATCCAATAAAGATATTAATTTTTAACTGGGTTTTACGATCAAAATTTTTTTAAACAAAAGTAGTGTGCAAAATCGATCAACAGCCCAGAGAAGCCCAATTAATCTTTGTATACAAATCATTATCTACATCGAAAAAAATCTGGCGATTCCGTATTCCAACTATTAGTAATGTCATTTTACTTGAAAGACCACTTCTACCTAAAAAAATACTTCTAATAAAAAAATACTCCTTAAATAATTTGGAATCTTGAATCCAAATTAAACAAGAAACTTATACAAAATCCAAAACAAACTCAATGCTTAAAATTAATTTTGGTGATATATAGGGTCTATTATAAAAGTAATGCGCATTTTTTGGGAAAATATATTTATTGATCTTACTGGTACAAATGCATCGACACGCGTTACCCCGCTGCGATGGATAGCCACAATAAAATCATGCGCATTACTTTCATAATAGACCCTGTATATAACGTTTGAATAATATACTGAAAAGTCCAACACTAATAATTCTCTATTTTTGATTGCTAGCACTTCCTAGTTTCTTTAGTTTATAGCTTTATATATACAGGGTGAGTTTTTTTCGATGTTCTCTATGGGGATCTCGGAAACTATAAGAGATAGAGAAACGGTTAAATGGGGAAAGAAGTGTAGATTAACGAGACGAATAAAATTCCAATTTCAAAGTTTTCAAAAAAGTCAAGGGTAACTAGATATTTTGAAAAAAGTAAAAAGTGTCAATTTTTTCAAATCAATATATCTCGGTTATTATAACAGATAGAAAAAATCTGTAAAGTACAAAGTTTTAGATAATTTTATGTAGATTAATAAAAAATAATCAGAAAATTTTTATCGCGATTATTTTCCGAGATATGACGCAAACTTACATTTTTTTAAATGGAAACCATAGTTGGCTATGGCCTCATTCAAAAGGTAATTTTTTTCTCTTTAATCCAATATGACCTACGACATAGTTATTTCTAAAAAATAAGTGAGTTATAGTCATTTTAAATTTTATTATAAATAAAAAATGGGTAGCCATGGAAAAGATGAAAGTAAAACAATTGCAGTTATTTATAATAATAGCAATATTGTAATTATTAGTTCTACAAAGTTAAATAAAAATGAAAAACCAGCATAAGAATAATAATTTTGTTATTATTGTTGTAATTATCAAATGGCCTTCTGTATGTGGTATAAACCCATTTGTCAAGAGGATAATACGTTTCTTACAAAAATATTATGAACAGATGAATCGCGATTCACTAATTGTGGTATTTTTAATCGCCACAATGAACATAGATGAACTTAAGAGAATCCACGAGAAGTTTCACAGAGAAAACTACAAATTAAATTTGGGTTTAATCCATGGTGTGTTTGGATTAATAATTCTCGGTCCATATATTTTGGAAAGCTCACTAAGTGGAACTGATTACTTTCATTTTCTTCAGAAAACATTTGAAGATACGTTCGATTGTTTAAATTTATCATTACAAGCAAGATTAAAATGGTTCCAATATGACAGTGCTCCACCTAATAACATGTTGGCTTTACAAATTATTTAAATGATGCTTTTCCTAACTATAGTGGGAAGAAATTAACCAATCCCAGGGCCACCTAGATCTCCCGATCTGCGCGTTTTAGAATATTTTCTGTGGGGTTATGTAAAAAACAAAGTATATGAAAAATCATATCAATCTGTGGAGGATCATAAACTAGTTGTTATTGAAACATTTAATTCAATTTACATTAGAATAGTGAAAAATCCATAAATTAAATTTTAAAACGATATAATCTATGTCATAATAGTATTAATAGTGGACTCTGTGACCATATTTTTTTAATATTAAAATTTCTCTCCCATTGATATATTGATAATTACAGAATTACTTTATGCGGTTGTTTCATTTTGATTTATCTCTGTAAAACTAATAATTACAATATTGCTAATATTATAAACAAGTGCAATTGTTTTACTTTCATCTTTTTCATGGCTACCCATTTTTTATTTATAATAAAATTTAAAATAACTATAACTCACTCATTTTCAGAAATAACTATGTCATATGCCATATTGGATTAAAGAGAAAAAAATTACCTTTTGAATGAGGTCACAGCCAACTATGGTTTCCATTTAAAAAAATGTAAGTTTGCGTCATATCTCGGAAAATAATAGAGATAAAAATTTTCTGATTATTTTTTACTAATCTGCATAAAATTATCTAAAACTTTGTCCTTTACAGTTTTTTTCTATCTGTTATAATAACCGAGATATATTGATTTGAAAAAATTGACACTTTTTACTTTTTGCAAAATATCTAGTTACCCTTGACTTTTTTGAAAACTTTGAAAGTGTAATTTTATTCGTCTCGTAAATATACAATTCTTTCCCCATTTAACCGTTTCTCTATCTCTTATAGTTTCCGAGATCCCCATAGAGAACATCCAAAAAAACTCACCCTGTATATATTCATTAAATTTATAATTTAAATATTATTTATTGACAAATCAATAAACTGATATTGCCTCCTGTAAACTATTTAATTATTAATTTCTGCATTTACTTGTATAAAAATTTGTATACGTGTGCCATAAATGTGACTGCGCTTTGCGTTGACAACTACCTGTTCCATAATGCGGCGGCGGCAATTACTTAATCGAGTTTGTAGTAATGTTGTGCAAGTCCATTATTTCTGGCTTAAATAAGCATGATGCAATCGAAATTCGAATATCGTAAGAAGCCATCGCGAACGCCGGCTAGCAAAACGTGTCTGATTCATTAATGTGGAAGTATGTGTAAGTGTGTGTCTACGTACGTACCTTTTCTGACCTTGTTATGTCAGAGTTTTTATTTTAAAAATAAATTATTTAGATAATGCACAGTAATTGAAAAGTCGTTAAAACCATGAACGGTTTTGTTTTGCAGTTCGTGTCATATTTGTGACTCATATGAAACGTTGTATAAATTAAGAATTAATATTGAATTATTTTAAATGGGTAAAGAAATGAAATGATGAATTAAAAAATACGGTCTGAAGTGTTAAGAAATTATATTCTAAAATTTAAAAAAAAAGTGATGTGATTATCAATGTGCGTTACCTGTTAAAAGCTTTATAGCTTTTTTTTGTCAAAAATGATGTTACTTATTTAATTATAATTTAAAACTATTTATTATTACATAAAACTTAGGTAAATTGTTTAATTAAGTTACGTGAAGATCAAAATAATTTGACGAATAAAGCACTAATGACCTTTCTTCACACTTTTATTTGAATTACCAAAAGTACATTTCGGACACGAAGTGACCATTATCTAATGGTGCTAATCCATTCACAATGGAAATCCGAAATATTATTCGTCAAAACTTAGGTTTACTTATAACTTCGTGCAATTTAATTATTGAAATCATTTTTGCTTCTTGTATCCTAAAAAATAAAGAAAAGAAATAAAAAAATTTGAAACTTTGAAGCCAAATTCCGGCTTAACCGTAAACTTTTTGATATAAATAAGTTGAGTTAATTCATCATATTTTGACCCCAGAAATCGTATGGTCCAGTCATTTCCCCGCATTAACAGGACACCCTGTATAATGTTGGACCAATGTGAATACCTAAGAAACCCACGCTTGATGTACGATTCGTGTTGATTTGATCAAACTGCTTAAGTGTGAATAATATTTCGTTTGTCTTAGTAACATTTAGACACAATTTATTAGAAGTAAACCTTTTACTAGCCCTATATTTATTTATTTGGTTTAAGTTGAAAGCTTCTGAACAATTATGACCTTTACTCATGATAGTGGTATCATTGGCAAACAGTATTGTGTTATTGTTGCCAATTTGGTCAGGAAAGTCATTAATAAATATTAGGAACAATATGTCCCTTGTGGCACCCCGCTTTCTATGAGGAAATAATCAGATTCAGATCTGAGTATAAATACTTTTTGTTTCCTAAATTTTAAATATGACTATTAACTTAACACTTTTACCACTTAACTTATATTGGGGCAATCACGCGGATAATCCTCTTGGTAAAATGGTCTACTACTGGGATGAGAGGGGATCCAATTGGTGCTCCTTTAACTTATTTATAGCGGTATCTGTTGAACATGAAGTAGATGTTTGTGAGGTAGTGTTTAATGAATTCTATAGTTGGGGTGGGCTGTTGATATTAAGTTTTTAAAAAAGTTCTATTGTTTCGTTAATTTCGGTACTTGGTGAAGAGGAATTTAACCTCAAAACTAATCAAAATATCTGTTTTAGATAGTTTTTTTGGGTTTGATGAAGTCCAAAAAGTGTGATGAGTTTTAACGTAGGATTTGACTTGTTCGGCAGTAGGTTGAAGTTATCTTGTTAAAAATTTAGATAATTTTTGTATGGGCGAGTCGAAAGAACTGACGATGGGTCGAAGAAGTCTATCGTGTTTATCATTTTGAGCAGACCGTATAGCTTAGCGTATTTAGAGGACTTCTCGCGTGGAATTAAAGATTGTTTGGTTTCATGTGACAGCATGTTTTTAGTTTTGGTGGCGTTTTCCAGGTTGTTTGATCAGAATCGATCAATTTGTAGCTGGCGTCGGCGAGCAAATTGTTCATTCAGACTTGTTTGGGACTACTGTAGCATTCCCTTGGCCCGCCGGTAAGATGTTGATGTTTTAATTTTGTTTTAAGTTTTACAGCTGCGCAAATTAATTTTGTATTAGGTTAGGTTTGGGTAGCCGCGAAGATCTAAGTACTAGAGCCACTTCTTGTCGAATTATTTCGGAAGTGGCACTCTCGGTTTTGTCGAGACAGGATTGGATATTGCATATAATATCTTCTACAGGGATCAGGCGGGTAAAGAAATATGCGTGTTACATAAAGTGGATTTCTGTGTAGTAGGGGGTAGTAGTTGGCCGTCGTCGCGTTTATTGAGATTCTTTGTATGTTTTTCTGTTTCGATTCCCTCCGAATAACTCTCTTGGTAAAATGTATCTACTACAGCAATGGACGTGGTTTTGCCGAAGTTTATTATTTTGTCAGTTGTACCTCGTATGTACGGAAGAAATGTTATGTTAAAAAATCTTGGGACGTATCAGTGTTTTTAGTGTAAGATTTTTGTTTAAGTAAGTATGTTACTGCACCTGAAAGAAAACCGTTTTGGACAAAAGCTGTCTCGTGGGTAGCAAGATTGTCATTCGGGTTGGATTTGCCTGTTAGTCGGAGCGAGCGAGTTAAAAGAGTTTTTGCCATAAAAAGTTTGGCTTTAACCGTACGGCCTGTGTTAGTACGTTTCATCATTAGTAACATTGCAGAGTCACGGCCGTCTAAGTTTTATGACAGCTGCGATATTCAATTTTTACCCAACATCTACTTTTTGTTAAAATGACGAATTGCGGCTATGTATGATACCTAAAGCCACATCAAAATTGACCCAGGAATCCAAATATGCAATAATATACAAGGGGTTCCATTTAAAAACATGCGACTTTTATATGAATCACCCTGTATAACAATTACAATTGAGACGAAAATATTTTTAGGTTGTAACCTTAATGGTCCCCACACCGTATTTATTTATTTATCCAATATGCTTAACGGATTTTAAAAATTTACGTTAATAAACCCACAATTATGACACACATACAGTAGAATTATTGTTTAATAATAGTGTTAAAGATGAGGGTGCATTTTGGGTCAAGCTGGTCGTTAATAATTGCAATTTCCGCACTAGCCCGTGATTTGTAAATTTCAAGTGATTTCCATTTCGGCCCTTTTAATTTGAATTATTGAAAGTATCTCATTACGAAAATTGAATTGCATTTAATCACATGATTGGCGAAATGCTATAATTTTATTGTGTCTGGACACAACGACCAGATTTATCTAAACATTATTAGTTTATGAGTTACTCCTTTTTTTATTTTCCGTTAAAGAAAAAGGTATAAATAATTTTCATTTCGGGTCCTATATTTGCATATTATACAGGGTCTATGATGAAAGTAGTTCGCATGATTTTATTGTGACGCGACTATCTATCGCAGCGGGGTAAAATGGGTCGGGAAAGGTGATGAAGGGACCTGTAATAGCAATCAAAAATAGGGAATTATTAGAGTCTAACTCAAACGCTGTATATAGGGTCTATTATAAAAGTAATGATTTTATTGTGACGCAACTATCCATCCCAGCGGGGTTTAACGCGTCGGAAAATTTGATAAAAGAAAGATGTGACACCGCGTGAAATTTGTTTTTTGATGTCGTAACAAGATGCGATTGTGCGTTCGCGTACGCAATTAAGTTTTGTGTGCGGCTTGGAAAGAATACAACCGAAACATTTCAGATGCTTTAAGAAGTCTTCAAGGATGACTGCATTTCATTGTCACAGTCCGGGAGATGACAAAAGACGTTCAATGACGACGAACTCTTTTCTGGATGTCAAAAACTGCCATAACCGACAAAAACGTGAATCGTGTGCGCGAAGTTCCAGCAAATCGCTGACATCCCAAACATGTCCACATTTGCGGTACATATGTTAGTGACCGAGGATCTGTAAATGCTTCTCAACTCTGCGTAATGCTCATTTTTTTACCGCAAGGAGAAACTGTCAACTCAGTATTTTACCTGCACCTGCTCAAGAGATTAAAAAGCCGGATTGCGCGAGTTAGCCTGACATGAAAAACACGGTAAGGCTCTACCATTACAATGCCTCCAGTCACACGGTCTTTATCGTTACCAATTTCTTGGCCTGGAATAACGCCTCGGTGGTACGCCAACCCTCTTGCAGTCCCGGCTTGACTCCGTGAGACTTATTTTTGTTTCCCCCACTGAAGAGAGAGCTGAAAGGAAAGTATTGGGAGTCCGTGGAAAACATCGAAAGCATGTTACAACGTTCCTAAGAAACATTCCCGCTGAGGAATTCCAGGGTGGCTTTCAGGCTAAGCAGACACGTTTCCGCAAGAGTATTGATGCTGGGGGAGAGTATTTTGAAGAATTTTAAACATTTGTAAATATATATTTTTCCAGAAAATTAACATTACTTTTGTAATGGACCCTGTATATTTTTTTAATTTTGTGTTCGTATGCAGTTACAATAATAAACTAAACAAATAAAACATCAAAAGAACTATATGCTGATAAAAATGGTGAAATTAAATCAAAGTATGTTATTAATTCATTAAAGTTAGTTATTGACAATATTTAAGCAAGGAGTAAAAAAAGTAAAGCAAGGAATAAATTCAGTTCGAATTTATTGATTTAAACACCTTACGTGAACTCAAACAATTTATAGTGACCTGTTATTTGAAGAACATATAACGTTATTTTATAAGTAAAACAAATTGGAATTGCTTTTTTAATATTTAAAACACTTTGAAACAGTCTAAAATATCAACCTTTGGAAAACCAATTATTAAGTATCGCATACAACAGTTTAAAACGGTAAAAAATATTAAAATAGAACATTTTAAATTAAGATTTTCACAATTGGAAAATAGATATATTTAAATATTCGAAATTGTTCAAAGAAAAATCGAAAAATTAAATAAACAAATTGATACATTCAATGTTTATTAATGGTATTGTTAAGATAGGTGAAGTTTTGAACTATAGTTACATTGACGCTAAACCAAATCCCGAACACCGAATAAAATAAATGAAATAAAAATTATAACATTATATAATAAATCAAACAAAATATTAAAAATGTATTAAAAATATCAGAAAACAACATTTATCAGTTTAGAAAAACAGTGAAATTAGTATTTAACTACACTGGCGAGCAAAAAATAGAGGTCGCTTTAAAATTATGACTTAGTTTTGGATTTTTTTTGTTTTAACTTTATGTTTGCAAATTGTAAACAATTGTACTGTATCTTGCACACTAAATTAAAAAAGCAATGTTGAATCGTAAAGCATATTTATTGTTTTTATTGCCTATTTTGGAAATATCATAAATTTACAGTTCACTCGAAGTTCGAATTTGTGTTCCTAGGACTAATATGGAACAAAAAATAATGAATAAAACTTATCACTAATAACGAGTATTACCTCCTCTTGCATTAATGACTGCTTAAGGTCGACGAGGAACACTTTGAATTAAATTAACGATCACATTTTGGTCGATATTATTCCATTCCTGCAATAGCATCTGTCTTAGCTCCTGAGCAGTTCTTGGAGCAGGTGTATGCTTTCTGATACGTCATCCCAACTCATACCATACATGAGCTGGCCAATGAACCGCGAAATTCCCACTTCATCCAGATAATATCTGACAACTCTGGCTACGTGAGGTCTAGCATTATCTTGCATGAAAATGCCGCGCTCGCCCATAGTTGTCATGAAGGGCATAACATGATCTTCGAGAACCTCCGTAATGTATCTGTGAGCTGTGAGGGAGCCATTCTCTATAAAGACCAACTCTGTGCGTGCTTCAGTAGAAATTCCTGTCCAAGCCATAACCGACCCACCGCCAAATGGATGTCGCTCATCAATACAAACTGAAACGTATCTTTCTACGCGTCTTCTCCACACTTTTCGACGTTCGTCTGATTCATTGAGGCAAAACCTCGACTCATCTGAAAACAGTCCTCATTATTCCATGCCCGGTGATTACGGACAAAAGCCAATCTTACAATACGATGTCGGCGTTGTAAAGGTGGACCTTTAGCCATCTTTCTACAAGACAATCCAGCAGCCCGAAGCCTTCTCCTAACGGTCCATTCACTAACATTTACATCTTTAACTTCATGGAGTTGATTTCGTAGATAAACTGCAGAAGCTGTTCTATTCCGCAAACTTGTAGACACAAAAAACGGTCATCTCTGATCGTGGTGACTTTTTTTCGCCAGGATCCTGGTCTTCTGGTTATCAGGCCAGTATCCAAGTAACGCTGATACACTTTTTGTACAGCACAAAGGCTTTTGCCAACAATCCTTGCAGTTTCACGTTTTCCTCGCCCATCTTCAATCGACGCTATAATTCTTGTCATAACAATAGGGCCTAAAGGCATTATGACTTGTTAAACACAGTACACCGTGTGAATGACAAGTTTCGCAGAGAAAAATCAACACTAAGTAAGAAAACCACAACGAAACGTAGGTTTTCAATTAGAGCGAAATGGATGTTGTTTCATAAAAGTCGGTTTACAATTTGCAAACATAAAGTTAAAACAAACAAAAATCCAAAAATAAGTCATAATTTTAAAGTGACTTCTATTTTTTGATCACTTTGGTAAATTTTCGTAAATGAAACACTTTCAAATATTTATTTTGCCTTTCGCGACAATTGTTTCGACACACTATGTCTTCTTCAGGCGAAGAAATGATACAAAAATTGCTCGCCAGTACATAATATATTTTTTATTATAAATTAAATCGTTGAAATAATCATTTGTTGAGGGCAGTTGAAATTATTATAATAGAAAAACAATCAAATTGAATAAAATAAGTGAATTTGATTAATTGAAATAAAATTAAATTGTGCTTATTTTTGAATACACAAAACCGTTGAAATCGGTAGATAGAACTCTGCTATGCTTCAAAAATTTCTATTGGAGTATAATTCCTTAAACATCCTATCCTATCTGTTTAGCCTAATTGATAATTTGTGCAGGTTAAAATCTTTTAAAGACAAACACCCGCATGATCCTATAGTAACTTCACCGATGAGTTATGATATAGCGAAACACGTGTGTATAGATTGCCATTACCTAATATCTAATGTAATGCGATTAGAAAACGATAATAGTAAAAAAAAATACTTTGTGCTGATTAATATCAGTCACGTGACTACAGCAATTAGTTATACAATTAGTGGTGAAAAGCTCTAATTTGTTATCCATACTACAACCCTTCCGCATTTTAAAAACAAATGAAACGCTCAAACAATTTCAAGATTTTGGAAAAGAGAGGAACAATCATAATTATAAAACAAAAAATGGTGATGTGGCCATCATAATACTTTCTCTATATTTTTCTCGAAAACTATGGAGTTATTCTTAATTATTTGTTTAATTTTGAATTCTTTATATTTACTTGTTATATAAATTTCATTTAGCTCCTATAGTTTATTAGCAATAAGCAAAAAAATCAAAATTTAAAATTAAGAACAAAAAAAAAATGTTTCAATAAAACTTTTTTCAGTTTTTCATTCTCTTTAACGTTTGTTTAAAAAGTTATGTCTTATTTTTCAAAAAATTTTATATTTCAAAATTTGTTTGAATAAATCTATTAAATTTTGCAATAATATTATGTTTATATTTACTCGCTTATGTTTCACTGATTGGAGAGTGGATTAGAGGCCACCCACCCATCCTACATATACATATTAACTTTAATGATCGCCTCGCGGTTTGCAATGACTTTAATTAGTAAAATTTTTGATAAAGAGAATGGTTACGACCGTTACTACGTGGTAATAATTTGTCGTTAAAACATATTGAATTTTTTAATTCAGTGAAAGAAGGAATTATTAGAAAATGTTTAAATTTTTGAAAAAAGTCTATCTTTCTAAACGAAGGTTTTTTAAAAATTTTATTGCTTCCAATAAAATCTTCACAATTTAGAAAACGGGTTGAATTTAAACCTAGAGAAGAAATTTGTGGAAATTTCTTGAATTGTTGAAAAAGTGAATCTAGATTTTAGATAAAAATTCCTAAAAATCTAGGGCCTCAAAATAAGAGAAATTACTGAAATTTTAAGTATTGTATTTTATTGTATTACTGAAATTTTCCTAAACCCTCAAAAAAATCTAGATTTCTACAAACAAATTTTTTAGAGCCTCCAAGAAATGTTTTTGTAATTTAGATGATAAGAAGATAACCTTGAAATCTGGACGAGAAATGTCTGAAAATTTCCTGAACCCTTTCCGAAAAAAAGTCTAGATTTCTAAATGAAAATTTTCTAAAAACTCTAGAGCCTCCTAGAAATTTAGAAGACTAGTTGAAAAAATATCTTGAAATCGGGAAGAGAAGTTACTGAAAATTCCTTAAACTTTCTCGAAAATAAGAAAAGATTTCTGGGGGAAAATTTTCTAAAAAAATCTAGACCCCCCAAGAAAAATTCCGCAATTTAGAACGTTCTAAATAAGATTATGGTCTCTAGCTGAAACAAAATGTTGAATTCAAGAGAAGCAATTACTGAAATTTACCTGAATTTTCGAAAAGAATACGAAAAATTCTTCGCAATTTATAAGAAAAGTTGAAAAAAAAATTAAATTTTGGGAAGAAGTTATTAGCCATTTTCTAAACTCTAAACTTTTAGAAAAAAAAATCTAGAAAATCCTAATGCCTCAAAGAAAATCTTTGCAATTTAAAAAACGACTTCAAAAAAACTCTTGAACTCTAGATAATAAATTGCAAGAAATTTCCCGAACTCTCGAAAAAAATCTAGATTTTTAAAAACAAAGTTTCTAAAAAAGCCTTCATTTACATCTTCGCAATTTACTGGTAATTTCCTAAATTCTACAAAAAATCTACATTTCTAGAATTTTTTTTTATTTCTAAAAACTTCGCAATTTAAAAGACTTAAAAAAGCTTAAAAAAACTTAAAAAAACAATCTTGATATCTGGAGGAGAAATTACTGAAAAGAGTCTAGATTTCTAGGAACAGATTTTCTAGAAAAATCTAGAGCCTATAAATGTGAATAAAAGTTAGCGGAAATTTCTAACCTCTCGAAAAAAGTCTAAAGTTCTGGAAAAGATATTTTAAAAATTTTTGAGCCCTGAAGGAAGTCTTTGCAATTTATAAGACAAAATTAAAATCTGGAAGAGAAATTATTAACTGCCACAAAGAAAATTCTATAAATATTGAAACGAACTTTCTAAAAAAAACTCCCGAATAAGACCTTTGCTAAAAATTCTGGAAATATTAAGAAGAAATTACTGTAAACTTTTAGCATCCTCCAAAAAAGTCCTAGAAATCTACAAGGAAAACTTGCGAAAAATTCTAGAAACCTCGATCAAAATTCTTTGGAAAGGAAGATGCAAAAAACTGAAAATATGGAGAAGAAATTACTGAATCTTCCAGAAGCCTCTAAGTAAGTTCTAGAAATTAAGAAAAAAAATCCTAAAAATTGTAAAATTAAACAAAAGAACTTTCTGAAAAGTCTAGAAATCTCGAATAAAATCTTAGCTAAAATTCTGAAAACATCTATTTATTTATTAGATAAGAAACAGAAATTACTGTACACTTCTAGAATCCCCAAAAAAAGTTTTATAAATCTAAAATGAAATATTGTGAAAAATTACCTGAGAAAATTATAGAAACTTAGAAAAAACTTTTCTAATAGAAAAAGTTGAACAAAATATTGTATAAAAACCACGAAGAAATTTCTATAAATAAATATAAATAATGAAAATTCTTTGGAAAGGAAGTTGCAATAAAAACTAAAAGTGTGGAGGAGAAATTATTGATATTTCAAGAATCTTTAAAAATTTTTCTGAAAAAATTTAAGTTAAATTTTTTTCTCACGAATTAAGAATTTTACGAAAAACATGTCTTCTTCAGTTTCTCATTTCCTTTAACAGTTGTTTCAAAAGTTATGTAATATTTTTAAATTTGGAAAATTATCGAGAAAAATCAATAAAACGCTTCGAGTAAACTTCACTTCCGGTTCATGAATGTTTGCCAAAAGCTTTTCAGTTCCACTTTTTAACGATAAAACCTTAAGTTTAAAGTTTCATCTCAATCGGATCATTGGTTTTTGAGATACAGCGCCCACAGACATTTTTATGCACGAAAACAATACTTCCCCTATATATACTATATAGGGAAAGTAATTAATTGTCTTTAAAACAGCTAAAATATTCAATAATTTTAATAAATTTTAAAATTTTAAGTAGTCGTAATAAAAAATTATATATTTAAAAAAGTAAGTATTGACAGTCTAGAATGGTAAATGACGAATTTTAAACATTTTGAAATCTATTACTAAACAACAGATAATCAGTTGGTTATTATTAAAATGATTAACACAAATGGTGATGTGGCCATCATAGTACTTTCCCTATATTTTACTCAAAAACTATTAGGTTTACGCAAAAAGGCTATTCTTAATGATTTGTTCACTTTTGAATTCTTTACAATTATTTGTAATACAAGTTTCATGTAACTAATAGTTTATTAGCAATGGGCAAAAAAATTCAAAATTTTCAATTTTTATTTAATTTTTCTCGATTTTATGAATAATATATTCAGATTTTCATTCTCTTTAACTTTTGTTAGAAAATATTTGTAATATTTTTCATATTTAAAAAAATATCAGAAAAAAAAACACCCACTTCCGGTTTATGAATGATTACCAAAAGCTTTTCAGTTCTAGTTTTTGATAAAAAAAACCTTAAGTTTGAAGTTTCATATCAAACAGATAATCATTTTTGAGATACACCGACAGACACACACACAGACACATTTTTTCCTTCTAGAAATATAGAGAAAGTAATAACACTGTTCCACCATTTTTATTTCTTAGATTTTCTAAGTTTCCTAACAGTTGTTTCTACAGATTTCCGGAATTTCCTTAAAAGTCTTTCTTTCTTTTTGGAAAAATTTTCTTTTCATTTATTTCAGATTTCTCTAGATTTTTCTCTTTCGTGTTTTCCAGAAACTTATCTTCTAGATTCTTTGAATTTTCTTAAAAAGTTTTTAAGTTTTGGCAATAATTATTCTTATTCTACACTTGGATTTTCTAGAAGTTCCTTTTGCTAATTACGAAAATTATTGTAAGGATTATGGAATATTCACAAGTAATACCATAAGTGATAGCAATTTACTCGAATAAATTTTCTTTTTTTTAGAAATTTCTCTTTTTTGTTTTCCAGAAACTTATCTTCTGGATTATTTGAATTAATTTGAATTATTATTGAAAGAGTTTTAGGTTTTGACAATAATTATTCTTTTTTGAAATTTAGCTCTTCTTCTTATAGATTTTATGTATTTTCTAGAAATTTCTTTTGCTAACTACGAAATTTTTGTAAAGAATATGGAATTTTCTTTTAGAAACAATTTTTTGCTTTATTTTATTGAAATTTTTTTAGTTTAATTTTATTTGCATATTCTAAAATTTCTCATTTAAATTAGAAGAATTGTTTTTGAAGTTCTAAAATTTCAGATTTCTAGCTACGAATTTGCTAGAAATTTATATTCCCAATTTATTTATTTATTTATTAACGGTTAACACATTCTACATTTAATTACACAAACATTAATAACAACAATATTCTAAACCAAATCACAAGCCAATAAACATATAAACAATAACTTAAATATAACCCAATATGACACAACAGTGATGCGTTGAAGTCAGTAATATAATATAATCAAATTAAATTTAACATAGATTAATAAGAAAAATGTAGCGAATACATACATTTACATTTAAGGGATAAGATGACTTGACTAAGGGGATATAATCTAACTTATTCGAGTCCAGTTTAAATTATTTAAAGCTAATAAAACAGGTATAATAATTTTTGTACATAAGATCAATTAAGTAACGATAAATTAACATTTCTGAGTTTAAACAAAGATAGTGGAATGTTTAATTCATTTAAATGACTGTACTTATAATGGAGGACATTGAACGTTCTAAGTATTCTACATAGTGGATTGATGTTGCCAAAATTTGTAGAATGAAATTTTTGATAAAAAAATTGTTTTGACCGAGTTGATAAAAAAAATTTCTTTTAGGCTCAGAGAATTTTTGATTTATATAATCAGAACATTCCATAATTTCATTTCTAAATTTCGAAAAGAATATCTCTAGAATTTTCTAACATTTTCCTTCGAATTTCTAAATTTTCTAACAACTGTTAAAGAATTCTGCAATTTTCTTTAAACTTTTTTTCAAAAATCTTTCATTTCTCTCTTTCCTGCCTCTATCTGCTCGAAATTGGAAGAATCTTTTTGGAGGGTGTCTAGAATTTTCCATTAAATTTATTTTATATATCTCGAATTTTCTTGAAATTTCTTTTTAAGGTTTTTCAGAATTTTCTTATCCAGATTCCTTGAATTTTCTTAGAATTGATTTGGCAACGACGTTTCTTCATAATTTCTTACAGATTTTTTTATAATAAAAATAATATTATTCAAAACAGTACAGAATGCAAAATGTTATTATATAATTTTATAGAAATTTCTTTTCCTAATTAGTAGACTGTTAATAATTCTGGAATTTTCGAGTATTTTTTCTTTAGACTTACATTCTTTCACTATTTCTTAATTCATTTCATCCGAATTTTATAGCTTTATTATTCTATTTTGTCAAAATATGTCGTCGTTTTTATTTTTAATATTGTCTCGCATAGTTTAAGAATTTAAGAAAATTTCTGAATTCTTTAAAAATTTTTCTTCGAAGGATATAAATTTTCCAACATTTTCTCTTCCAGACTCATATAATTTTCCAGCGCTTTATTAAACTGTAATATCTGATGAAATATAACAAAAATGTTTTTCATCAGAATATACCAGAATTTTCTTCTCCAAATTAAGAGAAGTTTCTTGAAGGGTTATGAAATTTTCTATTCAATTTATTTTAGATTTCTAGAATTTTCTAGACATTTCTTTTTCAAAATTCTTGAATTTGTGGAATTTTAATATTCTGGAATTTAACTTTTTTTCAGATTTTTGAAATTTTTTTGAAATTGGTAAGATTTTCTTAAACTATCCTAGAATTTCCCACATGTTTTATTTAATTCTTCAGTGTTTATAGCATTTTTGTCGGATTTTTAGAATTCGTCAAAAAAAGTTTCAACTAGATCTATGAAATTTCGAAAATTTCTCTTCTAAATTGCAAAGAATTTTTTAGGGACAGCATTTCTTCTAGACTCCTAGAGTTATTTAGCATTTCTTACGCCAATTTGTGAAATTTTTTCAAAAGTTCTAGAATAATTGGACTTTTGGATATTGGGTAAATATCGATAAATAAATAAATAAATAATTAACCACTTTTTTTCATATTGCCAAAATGTTTTTTAAGGATAGAATTTTCCAGGATATTTTTTCATATTTTAAAATTTTAACATTTTAAAATTTCCAAAAATTCTCTTTCAAATTGTATTTTCATGTATTTCACAGCTTTTGTTTCTTCCTTTTTTTAGAATAGGTCATAAAGTTTATGAAGAGTTTTAAAATGATTCAATATTCTGAAATTTTCTTGTGAAGAATTCTGTAATTTTTCAGCTGGAATTTTGCAGCATCTCAGGTTTTCTTAATATTTTTTTAAATTTCATTAGTATCTTTTAGAAACATGTGGAAAATCTATTTTATGGTTCTTGAAATTTCCAGTAATTTTTCAAACTATTTAGGTTTTGCAGCAATTTTTCATGCAAGTTTCTTATTCGAGTTATAAATATTTTAATTTTTGATTTTTTCAGACTTTTGACAAGAGTCTAAGACTTGCAGCTTTTTCCAAAATTTTTCTTCAATTTAATTAGAGAGTGTTAAAATTTGGTAAACATTTTTCTTTCTAATTTCTTTAATGAATAATGAAGATTTTCCAGACAATTCTGTTTAAGATTTTTAGAAGTTTTCCTTTCAAAATATGTCTGACGAGTGTAAAAACTTAAATGTTTATAACACAATAAAGAATATTCTATTTTAAAGTTATTTGAGGATTGTAGAATTTTCTAGCAATTTTTTTCTTATTTAAATATTGTTCAACACTTTTCCTAGAATTTCAAAAAATTCTTTACCAAATTACGATATTTTTTTATTCATCTATTTTTTTTCTTTCTTCCAGGTTTCTATAATCTGATGGACTTTTGCTTTAATTTACTACAATATTTCAGATTTTTTTAGGGTTCTAACAATTTATTCCAATTTTTAAGAATTTTCCAAAAATGCAATCAAATTCTGCATTGTGTAGCGTGGAAGATAATTCAGAGTGAAGTACCTTGATGTAAGTTGAGAGTACATCTCTTCTTAAAGTCTTCGAGTGACAGCATCATCAATCAAATATTTTCCAAAACGTTCTCTCTTCCAAATATTTGGAATTTGTAGTATTCTTTGTTTAATTTTATCAGTATATACATATAGAGAGAGAGTTCTAGAATTTTACAGCAATTCTTTCCAATAATAGAGAAAATCTGCCCAGACCAATCAACTCATCTCTTTGAGACCATCTTAATAATCTATAAAATGGTGATGTGGCCATCATAGTATTTTCCCTATATTTTTCTCGAAAACTATGAGGTTTGCGCAAAAAGGATATTCTTAGTAATTTGTTTACTTTTATTAATTCCATGTAGCTCCAATAGTTTAGTTGCAATAGATCAATTTCCGATCTATGCACACTTCACGGTTTATTAACATCAAATTTTAATTCTTCTTCCTTATTGTCTACTATTAGTTTATTTCCCTCAAATTTTTCAACCGCTTTAAGAAGTAAGATTTTATGTTTTATAAACAAGTATAACACGAACTTTTCGTATAATAACACTATTAGTCTGCTTAGATTGCCAAATGATCTAAACATTCATTCCTGGTTCAATTTGTTTAATAGTGGTACAGGTCACCAATTTAGAAGGACACTTAAGTCTAATTTATAATATTTTAATTAATATTATCTTTAATATTATTTAACTTTCACTCTAATTTAATGATATCCATTTTATTTTAATTGAGCTTATTTTAAATTATTATGTAACCTTATATAGCTTAAGTTAATTTAAGTATGTATTACGTTGTGCATTATTGTATGTGAATAAACAAATAAATAAATTGGAAAAAAATGTCAAAATTTTCAATTTTTATTTTTTTTTTTCTCGAAAATTAAGAATTTTATGAAAAATATGTTTTAACAAAACTTGTTCAATTTCTCATTCCCTTTAACTTTTGTTTGAAAAATTTTGTAACATTTTCCATTAAAAAAAATATATCAGAATAAAACAAAAAAACGCCTCGAGTAAACACCCACTTCCGGTTTATGAATGTTCACCAAAAGCTTTTCAGTTCCAGTTTATAACGATAAAACCTTAAGTTTAAAGTTTCATCTCAATCGGATAGTTCGTTTTTGAGATACAGCGCCCACAGACATATTTTCCTGCACGAAAACAATACTTCCCCTATATATACTATATAGGGAAAGTAAAAATATAATACTAAATAAAATATTAGGAACATGTATTTATGTATACTCAGTGAATTATAATAAATTTCGAATAAAGATATTTTAAATTGAAAATTTCAACATCAAAAATTTTAGTTCATGCTTTTTCTTCTAAATTCTTGATGAAATCGAATATTTAAATTCAATGAAAGAAAACGTTCGTTATGTTTTATGACAGTAGAACGAAATCATGAAATCCATTTGAAATTTATTTTTTGCCCACAAAACTGCAGGAATATACCAAGTATACCATAATAAAATATAAATATAAATGGAAGTTCGTAATATTAACTGTCAATTTTGTCATTTATAGGTGTTAAAAAAAGTTGACATTACGTAACATATGGACTAGCGCTTATTTAATAAATTGTGGTCATCATCTCTTAACGTGTCTTAAAAATCCTGCGACCTAAGACTTTTAATACCTATATTTCTACATGTAAAATAATTTGTTAAATGAGTTAACCCCAACTGGCATATGTTAACTGCAATACGCAATATCCGTTCTCTTTGCAGATACTCACTCTAGTCCAAATTTAGCAAGCTATTGATTATTTTAAAACTCTCAGTAAAATTCCGCTTCCCTGTTTTCAATGATATCCAAAATTGATCGAAACCTCTCCGCAGTAGTTTTTCACAGGAAAATAATAACTCGCCAATATTTTAATCAGAACCGTTTGATGCTGAAAAAGTAGTGAGCGTCAGTTTTGGCTTCAAAAATACTTGCACCTTAGTTTATATTTTCGATGCAGAATTTGTGATTTTGGCAATGCCATTTGGCACACGAACCGATTTCCCGGCATAAATATACTCCGATTTTTCTTTTGTTTTTTTAGGTGGGAAAAACAATGAAATTAGATTTTAATACATACACGTTTATTTTACTAAACATGTTATATTGATATAAGTATAATAACTATTTAATGAAATCGTATAATTAGATCATGGTTGCGACTATTATTAATGCATGCTCTAATTTTAAACATTGTGTTTTAGTTTAGTGTTTATCCTGTAATTCGAATTAAACTTAGATCATTTCAACTTAATGGGAGTTGTAGTATTAAATTAGGTTTGTGACTGGCACCATTCGCTAATGAGATGTAATTAAGGGATTAAAAGTTTCGTTATAATTTCTTTCTATTTCTCAGAACAATAAAAAACGTATATTAACGTATTCAACTACCTGATGAAGCCACTGTGTGGCGAAACATATTATAGGGTTCAACAATAAATGTGAAACCCTTTTAACTTTGTAGTTTTATTTTAATTAATGATTTAAGTGGTATGTTTTTAATATGCACTATAGTTTTAGCTGTAATAATAGTTATGCTTGTGACCAAATACATAGTGTATTATTTATTGTATAAACAACTTATTCCTGCTGAGATTAGTACCTACAAGCAGTTATTTATTAATGCGTTTTTTTTTGTTGATACTTTAGTAATTTAGGTATTCTCGTGGAGGAAATCGATGTGGTCGTGGTAGCTAAACACGAGGAAGTCTATCGAGGTTGATGTGTGTCACAGCACACCACACCCAGCAGGAACAGAGTCCCGGGATCACTGGGTAACGGATGCAGGCAGAGGCGCGCGTCGCCACCCGAAATAACTGATGAATGGAGACAAAGAGGAGACGCCGCGTGTGCAGGAGGCGCCTGCGTATACCAAGTGTTGTGAATCTACAACAAAACAGCGAAAGAATTTCTAAATGTGCTGCGTTGCCATTACTACGGCGAAAGTATTGTTCATACTTCAATATTAGCAACTATCTTTATTGGACTTGAGTACGTAGAGTACATTAGGTTGTAAGTAACATTTGTGCGTAATAAGCACTGAAGTAAATGATAATACAAGATAGGTATCATTTAAAATCATAATAGTTTTAAATGAAAATTTGACTAATAGATAAAATATTTAAGAAATCAATGAAGATAAATACAAACCATCCAATATCCAATCACAAATTATAATAGTAGTTGTTTTAATAATTATTTACTGACAAAGGTTTGTAGTCGAAAAATAATTAAGCCTGACATAATGCAATGTTTTTTCCCTTACATTATATATTTATTAAATGGTTGTAATGTTATTGTCATCATATCTGTATTGGCTGATGAAATGAAATTAAAATAGTACAAAAATGATTCTAATAATTATTTAACTTCAGGCAGACATAATAATTACCTTCATTTGGCAGATAATTTTGAAGATTTTGCTTCATTTTACTAGAACTGTCACAATGTAGATCTTCCTTTTAGCATATATTATATTATAATTTACTTGATTAATTGTGAATATTTATATGTCAAAAAATTAAAAAAAAAATCAACTTAATACTTTAAAAAAATTAACAAACCAGTTAAAGTAAAATAAAGTAAGTTTCTTGAATGCTTTAATTTCATTTCATTTATTTCACATATGCCACAATATACAAACTATACAATAAATTGACTTACATATAATTTGATGCGGATGTGTTGTGTCAGTATAAGTAATAGTTAAAGAAAATAAATATCAGCTAATAAAATAATAAACAATAAATAAATATTACACTTACAGTCTATACATTAAAACAATTTAAAAAACAATAAATAAATATTACACTTACAGTCTACACATTAAAACAATTTAAAAGAACTTTCAAATAAATTATTAAGTTAAAATAACGTCACAGATAAAATAATATACCCATTTATTTAAAAAAATAAATCATTAAAATCTAGGAAAAGTTTAAATTTCTTTTAAAAAGTTACATTATTAGAAAAAGAAATGAAATATTGATAGTTGACAATTTAAAACAAGGATTTAAATTAATTTTTTAGAACAAATAATAAAATATAAAAAAAAACAATTGATATAAAGGAAATATAAATTTCTTCTGTTAAAATCAAGCATCAAAATATTTACAAAATGCCTTAAACACTTATATTCTTAAGATAAACTAATTAATTATATAAGCTGTTGAGAAATTTTTTTTGGACCAATCGATATATTTTTAATTTGGGGAGTTTTCTAAAAAAAGATTTTTAAATGAAATTTTCGGCTTGAAAATTTACTTTTTTGTTTGAACAGGTAGTTAAAAACTAAGAAATTGAATCGATTTCTTGTCTTAAACTTGTGAATAAATATTTTAATATTTATTGAGCAGAAACGAATTTTGATAATTTATTGCATTATTTGGGCAGATGAGAAAATGGTGATGTGGCCATCATAGTACTTTCCCTATATTTTACTCGAAAACTATGCGGTTTATGCAAAACGGTTATTCTTAATAATTTATTCAATTTTTAATTCTCTACAATTATTTGTTATACAACTTTCATGTTGCTTCAATAGTTTATTAGCAATTGGCAAAAACTGTCAAAAATTTCAATTTTTATTTTTTTTCTCGAAAGTTAAGAATTTTATGAAAAATATATTTTAACAAAATTTGTTCAGTTTCTTATTCTCTTTAACTTTTGTTTGAAAAGTTTTGTAATATTTTTCATATTAAAAAAAATATCGGAAAAAAACAAAAAACGCTTCGAGTAAACATCCACTTCCGGTTTATGAATGTTTACCAAAAGCTTTTCAGTTCCAGTTTTTAACGATAAAACCTTACGTTTAAAGTTTCATCTCAATTGGATCAGTCGTTTTTGAGATACAGCACCCACGGACAGACAGACAGACAGACAGACAGACAGACAGACAGACACACACACAGACACAAATTTTTTTTTTCCAGAAATTAGTTTAATGGACTCAGGGTATCTCAAAACGGATATTTCCGCAAAAAAAAATTTTCAAAAAAAAATCACGATCACAATACTTCCCCTATATATACTTCGTATATAGGGAAAGTAATAATGGTATAATTTGTTCAGACTTATTAATTCCTTTCATCCAGACATTTTTAACTATCCTAAATTTAGCATAGAAGTTTTCTGCAATATTTTACTGATTTCCAAGTGGAAATCTCAAGTTTCAACTTAAAAAAAAACTCAAAAAAATTATTGGAAATTTGTAATGACACATTTAAAAACTTTCCAATAAATTGCGTTTTGAAATGTGCTTAAAAAAGTTTTAAGCACATTTATATGGGAAAAAAATATCTTTAAAAGATTTAAAGTAACTTTTAGAAAAACAATTGAAGAATTGACAGTTGCTAACTTAAACTTATTGAATTATTTAAAACAGATACATTTTTTGACATAAAAAACAATGTAATTTTTTAATGGATTAAATTTTCAAAAAAAAATATTTTGAAAATTTAAACTTAAATAAAAAATAATTCATGTTTTACTAATATTTAATGACATATTTTAAAAAAAGCTTTTATTTTAAACTGTTGAAATTATTCAAAAAATATTTTGAAACTCTAAAAAAAACATTTATACATTTTCCATGCTGAAAAATTTTGGTACAAAATTGACTATATACTTCCATTTTCCACTACAAGCATCCATTTGTTTTGTTTTATCAGTTAAAACTAACTTTCTAGAAAAAGTTAAACATTTCTTCAAAAATAATTAAAAAATTGACAGTTAACTTGAAATTTAAAAAATAACAAAAAAGCTGTTAGGAATTAACTACTTAAAAAAGTATTGAAAAATGAACAGTTGACAATTTAAATTTAACAAAACAAATAAAAAGTAATAGAAACATTTAAAAACAATTCTTCAAAAATAAATAATATATTTTGTAAATGGTTCACATTTTTTCAAAAGATCAATTGAAAATTTGTAAAAATATATATTTGAAATCTTTTAAAAATTTGATAACAGAATAGAAAATACTTTATTTTTCAAACAAACAATAAAGGCAACACTTTAAATTTACTCGAAAAAAAAGTATCGATTTTTTATTTAGAACTATTGAAATTATCCAAATAAACAATTACAAATTAAAAAAAAATAAAATTTAAACTTTCTAGAAAAAAAAACATTTCAAAATTTTCCTAAAAGAAAGTTACCTGATTTACTATTTTAGGCACATTTGGATTCTAAATATGTTGGTAAAATTGAGAGAAATAAAACTCTTGTTTCTTTAAAGAAAAAAAGTATCGATTATGTTGTAAAAAATCTAAATACTTAAACAAACATGTTTTTGTTTTCTTTTCAGTTTGGTGCAACAATTAAAAACTAATTTTCTAGAAAAATTTAAACATTTCCTTAAAAAAGTTAAAAACAATTGAAAAATTGACAATTGACAACTTAAAATTTAAAAAATTATAGAAACTATTTTAAAACCAATTCAATTTTTTTTCGGAAAAGAAAATTTATTTATAAACGGTTTTAATTTTCCAACAAAACAATTGGAAGTTTGTAAAAATAAATTTGAAATCTTTTAAAATATGTCATTTATTAGAAATTTTTAAATAAAAAGATATTTCAAAAACAATTGAAATTATCTCGAAAAATAAAAATAGATCTTTTATTCTAAACTGTTCAATTCATCCAAATAAACAATTAAAACTTCGCAAAAAATAACATTTTCAAACTCTAAAAAGCATTTAAAAATTTTACGGACATTTAGATTCTAAAAATGCTAGCAAAATATCTAAATACGTAAACATGTTTTTTGTTTTCTTTTAAGTTTGATAAACCAGTTAAAAAAAACTAACTTTCTAGAAAAAGTTAAAAAAGATTCCTTAAAAAAGTTAAAAACAATTAAAAAATTGAAACTTAAAATTTAAGAAATTGAAAAAATTGTAGAAACTATTTTAAAAACAATTGATTTTTTCGGAAAAGAAACAATTAATTTTTAAACGGTTTAAATTTTTCAAAAGTGACAACAATTAAAAATTTGCAAAACAAACATTTCCAAAATTTCATAATTGAGAAAAAATGATTTTAGAAACAGTTGAAAATTTTTCGAAAATGAAATAAGCGATGTTTGTTTGGTAATAATAAAATTAATAATTATATACGTAAAAAGTCATTTTTTAAATTTTGTTATAAGTTTGAAAAAACAGTTAGGAATTAACTTTCTAGAAAAAGTTTCATATGTGAACAAAAAAATTGACATTTGACAACTTAAATAAAAAAATATATAAATAGTAATAGTAAAATTTTAAGAACAGTTGAAATTTTCTAGAAAAAGAAATAATAGATTTTGTAAAGGGTACAAATAAAAAAAATAATTGGAAATTTGCAAAAAAAAAGAATTTTTTATAATATGACAGCTTTAAATAGAAAATAACAAAAACAGTTGAAAGTTTCTCGAAAAATTAATATCCATTTATTTTATTGTAAACTGTTTTATTTATATTTATAAATTCATGATATCCACATGTTTCCATCCATCATTGTATTCCAAATAAAATTTTATATTTATAACAACCTTATTTAATCAACCACATATTTTAATGAATGTAAATCGAAGGTGGTTGTGAATATTAATTGATAGACGTACATATTTTGTAATTACAATTGTTATTCTTTACAAGTCAGGTACCATCTAAACACAACCTTGTTAGATCGGAAGATTCGAAGTAGAGAAAATGTCTACCTTGATTACACTTGAACGACACCAGAGAACATAGGTCATAGAATCCTAATCGAATTTCGAAACATCGTACACGATCTATTACAAATAGCAGTAAGGCCATTTCATGCAGGTCTTTGCAATTTGGCAAGAATTATTTTATGTTGTTCTTAATCTATGCCTTTAATTGAAGGCAACATGAATCAAATTAATTTTAATCAATTTAAAATAACTAGGTTAAAAATTACATATTTATTTTTTCTAAAATTTATTACCTAAAAATATTTTTGCTGCAGGAATGAATGCTTTCATCACATGTAACATATTCAGATAAGCATCTTTGGAACATTTGAAATGATTATAACCGCAAAACATGTTAAATTGATAAATTGTTTAAATACAAGAGGTAGAATATCATCTTTATTCGGACAAATTTTAGTACATTTAGAACATCTACAAATGATTTTAAAATAAGGGTTAGTCCGTCCACTTGACCTTCGGTCGTTCTGCCCTGTCTTGACTCTAATTTATGTAAAAAAATAAAGAAAACATTGGTGTCTAACTTAACTGTCCGTCTAAATACAATATTTTCGATTTTAATTTTTTTCAAGTCCTAAGAAAACAATATATCAAACAGTTAATTTATTGGATTATTTTCATCTAATTTCTAGAATTTTAATAATAGATTTTTGAAATATTCAGATCTCTAATTTTAATTAATTCTTAATTTCGATTTGAAATAAGATTGTGATTAACAAATAAACAATTCATGATTGTGCATAATATTAAATGTTATATTATTACTTTCAGTTGAATATACCTACAATGGGAGTTTTATTTACTTTCTTAATGATATTACTCATTGCATTTAGCGCATTCAAAATACAACTTTTACTCGACTAATTCCATAGAATATCGATATTTTTTTGTCAAAAACGGAATCCATTGACCAGTTATTGAGATATATAGGAACGTGGTTTTGGGAGATCGATTTGATAATTACACAGAAAATAATGGTAAAACTTTCTTTCACAAAATAATTTTTATTCGCTAGTATACATTTCGAGTGCAAAGCACACATTATGAATCAAAGAAAGTGTTACCATTACTTTCTGTGTAATTATGAAATATATATGGTGTATTATGAAAGTAATGAGCATGATTGTATTATGATGGAACTATCCATCGGAGCGAAGTATGTAGCAAATTGGCGAGTTTGCTCCGAGCAGTCTAAGTGGAAAGGTGTACCTTCGCTTGAAGTCTGTTTTTTGACTTTGCAATAAGCTCGATGGAGAGTTGGCTTGAACAGCGATACGCAATCAAGTTTTGTGTGTGGCTTGAAATAAATACAACCCAAAACATTCCAGATGCTTAATGATACCTTCAAAGGTGAGTACATTTCAAGGTGACAGTTCGGGAGATGGCTTAAGGCGTTCAAGGAGGACCAGGAGCAGTACACCAACCAAACCAGTTGATGATGCCCAACAACGGCCAAAACCGACGAAAACGAAAATAGTGTGTGCGAAGTTTTGCATTCCGACCATCTATTGAACATCGAGCAAATCGATGACACCCTAAACATGTCCACATTTTAAGTACATGGGATAGTGACCGAAGATCTGCAAATGCATAAGGCCTGCGCGGTGCTTGTGCTGAAAGTGTTGATGGAAGACCACAAAGAACTTCGAGTTTCTCGTTGCCAAGAGTTCTAGATTTTATTCAAAATAAGTCGGACTTTCTTAACTCTGTCTTAACCGGAGACGAATCCTGTATCTTTGAGTACGATTCAGGATCTAAAAGGCGGAGCAACGTTCCTAAAATACATTCCCGCCGAGATGATTCAAGGAGGCTTTCCAGACATGATAAAAAATAATCTGGATAATGCTTTAATAAGCGAAACTAGTCGAGTAAATATAAGAGATCAGTGAAACAAACCAAGTGTTGATTCATTATTTACCTATTATGACAGAAGAATTGTATGCATTTGTACCGGCACAATCAATAAATATATGTTTTCTCAGAAAATGCGCATTACTTTTATAATGAACGCTGTATTACATTTTTACAACTTTCTCGAAATGTATTTTGATCGTTTCCTTATTAGGTGACGATATTAAGGGGCTTTCGTCAAGGGTTTTATTTAAGTCTACCTTGTAATTTTTATTAATATTTTCTTTTACACAATTAATAAAATGGTACATCATAGTACTTTCCCTATAACAATAATAATTAATAAACTTAAATGGTGTAAAGAAATACGGCCGCAAAATAAAAATTCAAATAATCATAAAAAATTGCAGTAACAAAGATATAAAATTATCGTAGACATAAATTGTGCTAATTAGAAACTTAATAAATTATTAATAATTTATTTTGAAAATCATTAGGAGTTTTACTGAAGAAACAAAGTTGACGCTCTGAAGCAAGAGATTTGAAAAGTGTGAAATATCCTTGATGATATGAAATATTTAGAAACTTCTGACTCAACACTATAAATATAAAAGATTTTATAAAGGACAAAAAATAATAGGTGTTTAAAAAAAATATATTTCGAGTCGGGCTTTTATATGGAGTGTTAGACAACTTTTTGGTGTCTGAAGTGCAAACATTTCCTGGCTATACCCAAAGAGCATGGTTTCAGCAGGACGGAGCAACGTCACATACGTCCCTGACACGAGTTTTTGTACCTGGCAAATTGATTTCACAAAGAGGTGACATAAATTAGCCTAAATAAGGATTAAGTATATCAAATCTAAAGTTTACACCATAAACCAACTTGGTGCCAAAATTCTAATTGTTAACTAAAAGTCAAACCTCGTGATTTCAATTTATCTCTTCTTTTAATTGTTAGTGGTGAAATTACTGGTATTTTTTATAATATTCAAAATGATTTTTTTAAAGTTTTTAACTACCTTCCAACTGTTTAGCTTTTTTTTGCACAACTCCAAATGTTTGAAGTAGATTTACAATGTTTTTTTGGAAATTATTTTTTTGTCAAAGTTGTTTAGAAGGTTTTTATCATTTTATTACTTTCTCTATATATCATAGTATATAAGGGGAAATATTGTTTTCGTGCATGAAGATGTCTGTGGGCGCTGTATTTCAAAAACGAATGATCCCTTTGAGATGAAACTTTATACTTAAGGTTTTATCGTTAAAAACTGGAACTGAAAAGCTTTTGGCGAACATTCAAAAACCGAAAGTGGATGTTTACTCGAGGCCGTTTCTTGTTTTTTGAAAAATATTACAAATTTTTTCAAACAAAAGTTAAAGGGAATGAGAAACTGAATAAGTTTTATTAAAATATATTTTTTATAAAATTCTGAATTTTCGGGAAAAAAATTAAAATTTTGAAATTCTTTGCCATTTGCTAATAAACTATTAGTATTACCTTATACTTTTTGAGTAATATATAGGGAAAGTACTATGATGGCCACATCACCATTTTAGCTTAATTGTGTTTGTGATTTGTAATTAAATGTTTGTTGTTTTTTTCTTAAAAAAAAATTAATGGCATCTTTTGTAAAACATTCTTCATTTTTTTTAATGGAAATTTTAACAGTTTTTAAAGCGCTTTTTTTTAATTGATTACCTTTTATTGTTGATGCTTGAAGCCATTACTTTGTGATACATTTTGAAAAATAGGACGATAAATAAAATTCACTTTGTTGTTATCACACACGGTTTTTATTATTAGTGACCGGTTTCAACCATTACATAGTCATTTTCAAACTACAATTGTTGAAACCGGTCACTAATAATAAAAACCGTGTGTGATAACAACAAAGTGAATTTTATTTATCGTCCTAATTATTACCTTTTGTTTGTTTTAAAACTGCTTTAATTTTTAAGGGTTTAGTTCTTATATAAATGAATATTCCATTTAATTTTAAAAAAATTTAAAATTAATTTATTTTGTAGTACATATTCTCTTAGCACGTTTTAATATTACATTTATTGAATATTTCATTGAATATCAAATAACATAGTTTGATAATTGTTGGAAAAAAGGTATGTCTTTAAATGATGTTTTAATAAAAAGCCTGCGTATGTTTGAAGTTATTAACTAAATTTATGAGATTAATCAACGATTTTCCTTTGATTTTTAAACACTTTGTACACAGCAAAAATTTTGGATTGACATTATATATTCGGCAGATTTTCTGAAATAAATGCACAATTTACTGCAATGCCTACCTTCCAAATTTTATTTCGATATCTCTAATAATTCCAGAGATATTTACTTGGTTCCGAACATTTTCTCATCATCAATTGTTCAAAATCATCGGCCGAAACTACTTCAATTCACCATTAGATCGATGGCGAATCATAATTCCAGAATAACAGAAAAACGTTTAACTTTTTTTACTACTTTTTATTTTTGATTACTGAGTAATTGAAACTAGTCACGAAGCATTGTGAAAATAATAAAAAGAAGTATAAAAAAGTTAAACGTTTTTCTGTTATTCATTGAAAATGTACTACGAAGTGAACGCCATAAAAATTCAAGATATAATTCCAAAAGTTTAAAGTTACTGTTTTTTTCCAAATTTTCAGCATTTTGCAAAGTAGTAATTTGTAATTTTTTTATTGGCAATTGGTTTTGCTTTTTTGTTTTTTTTTGCTAGAGAACTTTGTGCTCGTGATTTTTGTTTGAAAATTTTTGTCCATTGAAATATGCATTTTGAGATCCCTACCACATTAACAATTTTTATAGAAAAAAATGTATGTGTGTGTCTGTTTGAGAGCGCTCAAATACCACTAAAGATTATGAAACCTTCAATTTCAAGTTTTATTTATCACCGAATGATTTGAAAAGCTTTTGGTAAAAATATATGGAAAGATGTTTTTTGTTTTTCCAAGTTTTGTTCAAAAAATCAAAAAAAATACAAAATTTTTTAAACAAAGGTTAAAGATAATAACTTTCATTTAAATACAACTTTAATTAAAATTTTGGTTTTTGAAAAATGTTTTTTTTTTTTAATTTATTGAGTACTTGTATAAAAATTATATAATGAATAACTGCAGAAAATGGTAAAATGAGTAATTTATAAAGAATATTGATTGAATATTGGTGAAACATTTTTTGATTGGCACTTGTTTTTGAATGACCAACGCTCGAAACTAGTCGAAGAGAAAATAAAAAATAGTGAAACTGAGCGGTTTAATCAATTAAGATAATCACACAATTTACACACAAATTACGCGGCGAAAGGGCCACGTGGTCGATAGCCAAGCACTACTACTACTACTAAGATAATAAAAAAATGTTTTACCACGGGTTACGTGAGAAATTAATAAACCTTATAATATATATTTCGAGTCGGATAACGAATTTCTGGGATAAAGGTCATATGAAGGGGATATCATTAATCAAGCGCCCATATGCCTGTCACTGAACTGTCAGTTGTCAACAATATTTATATTGTGAGTTTCCTTTGATTTAAAGATAATTTTTCGATAGTATTTAACAGTAACACTTACAAGTATTATTTAAAGTAAAAAATTGGGCCCCTTCCATTTATATTATTAATAATCCTTCTGGTTTTATCTATAGAACTAAACTGATTTAAAATCAAACTGAAAATTCAATTTTTGTTTTAAAGATTTTAAAGACATGTTAGGTATTTACTCGAGACACTATAAGAGTTATTTTAATTAATATAATAATAATTTCAAAGGACAATTAAAAGTACCAGAAAAGTATCACACTTTTTCTTTATTTTCTGTGTGTTTATTATTAATTATATGGAAAATTATTCATAGGAGTGATCTCCGTCCTACTACATGCAGACAAAAATATATGTATATATATTTTTTTACGTTGTTAGTACAATTATTCAGGGTGTTAAAACTAAGTCGTTACGCCCGAAAATAGCTCGTTAAAACAAACAACTTTTCTTAGTTGCAATTTGTGATTTGGTGCTTCGGTTCGGAGTTATTGGAGTTCTTTTGTTTTTCTAAAAATCGCTATAACTCCCTTACAAATAAGGACTATTTAAAAAAACCAAAAAGGTTCAAAAGCAGCTTTCGGCTCTCCAAAACATTTGTATTTACAATTATTTTTTATTGTTTCAAATAACAAAATGGCGGCCACTTGTTTTGGGTGTATAAAAGGTGTATAAAAATTAATCTATAATCTAGTAGAAGTAGCTTCTGTAATTGAACAATAAAACAAAAGAAGATTAGATTTGACAATTATACTACATATTTATAATACATTATCAAACTGGCCGCCATTCGCAGCAATGCAAGCCCGGCAGCATGTTTTAATATTGGTGGAGACCTTCGCAAGAACTGCCAGCTTCTCTTTTAAATCTTCGGTTGCAGCAACGATTCCAGTCACTAGTTCTTCCTCTGTGTTCATCGGTGTTTCGTATACAGAGGTCTTCATCTGAGTACAGAAAAAGAAGTCTAGTGGAGTTAGGTCGGGACTCCGGGCTGACTACGCAACAGGACCTCCCCCCCAATTCACTTATTTGGGTATTTTCGATTTAACAATGTAGTAGACTTTTCGCGTTGTGTGAGCCGGTGTCCCATCATGCTGAAACTAAAGTCTCCGCCTGATGTTTTATGGCAAGTCCTTAAGAAGTTCCGGTAGCACAGTATCTAAGGAAGTGAAATAATTTTCACCATTCAAGCGGTTTGGGAGAATGTAAGGCCCGATTACGTGTTTCCCTAACCTAAACTTTGTTGATGTTGCGTGGGGATTCTTGTCAGCCCACACGTGATTACTTTTAAAATTAAATACATTATCCCTCGTGAAACAGGCTTCAGCCGTAAACAGAATAAATTTTTCAAAATTCCTTTGAAGATTACATCGCCGAAGTAGCCAACAACAGAACAACAGTCTTGGCTGGAAGTCGTCAAGTCCCAAAGCTTGCACTTTTTGTCTAAAAAATGGGTAAAGGCCCTGCTCCTTAAGAACTTGTCAAACTGCTACATGATATACATGTACTCTGTTAGTGTACGTGTACGTCATCTTCAACAATATCATTACAGCCTCTTCGAATGCAGAGGTTCGATGTAATCTGTTGGAATTCCCAATCAAAACAACCAGTCTCTGACAAACGTCTACAATTTTTTTCTGTAAAGCTGCCTATTTGGTTGGTGACGATTTGGGTATCTTCTCTGATAAATTCTTTGAGCTTCTTGAGCATTACGCCTTGCCTCCCCAAAAACCAAAAGCATGCCAAAAAGTTCGTCGTTTTGATAATAGTGCATTTTTACATACAAATTATGCACAATAATGTGACATACGTACAAATTAGACAACGTTACAGTACTTTAAGTTCGGTTTCGTGTATTTGTCAAATCTAATCTTTTTTTGTTTCATTGTTCAGTGACAGCAAACTACTTTGTTTTCTTTTTTGTAATACTCATATGTAATTCAAGTTACCGAATAAAGACTTTTTTTGGATAGATTGAAAAAAATGTTCAGGACAAATTTTGTAGTAGATAGTATAAGGATTTTATAAAAGTTTTACTTCTACAAATCGATGGAGTGGTTATCAAAATATTTGGTTTTGAAATTTTTGTTCGGTCGCCATTTTGTTATTTGAAACAATAAAAAATATCTGTAAATACAAATGTTTTGGAAAGCCGAAAGCTGCTTTTGAAACTTTTTGGTTTTTTAAAGTAGTCCTTCAAATAAGGGAGTTATAGCGATTTTTAGAAAAACAAAAAAACTCCAATAACTCCGAACCAGAGCACCAAATCACAAATTGTTTGTTTTAACGAGTTATAACTGCCATTTTCAGGTGTAACCACTTAGTATTAACACCCTGTATATTTATTTATGTAATGCATGTTAGATGAAGATTAAATACAATACAATTAATATTTAATATTTTGAAAGATATTTATTTATTTATTTACATAGGGGAAGCCCCTTTTTACAATAATACAGATCGTAATACATACTTTAATTAACTTAAACTAAATAAGGTTACATAACAATTTAAAATAAGCACAACTAAAATAAAATTTATATCATTTAATTAGAGTGAAAGTTAAATATCAATTAATTTTAAATATACACCACATTCGCGTCGGCTTATATACGGCAAACGGCAAAATATTTTTCAAATCATTTTGTTGAGAGCTATGTAGGTTCATTAGAAGCACGTTTTAAAATTATTTTGATATATACAGAGTGACTCAAAAAAAAGTTACACACCAAAGTTATATAAATTTCATTGGGACACCCTGTATATTCTTGCATATTTTGATAGTGCAGGCTAAATAAAGGCAAGTTACTGTTATGTTTCCTATACCTAACTCCAGCCGTTTTTAAGATATTTGATAATTCTTGAAAATGTAGACCAAAATTTAAGATGCTTGACTGTCTTACATATTTAAGCTAGATATTTGAAGTTGTATTTATCTTTTAGTCTAAGCATTAGCTTTGACCATAAAATAAAAATGATAAAGGGTGGAAAAAATAAACATTTGATATCTGCTATTATTAACGTCAAATAATTTTCTTATTTTAAATGGAACACTCTATATTTGTTATCATATTTAGATCCTAATTTTAATCAGTTTTAAAATTATATTAAAGTTTCCTATACCTAGTTCTTATAGTTTCCGAGTAATTTGGCATTTTCAAATTTAAACATTAATTTGCTGCCATTTATGTTTCAAAAGTAGACTTTGGCAGAGGTGACGCTATTATTCATCTATAATAAATATTATTTGACAGTGACAGTACTTCTTAGTAAAATCATCATTGTTGGTTGAGGTTGTTTAAAGAAAACCATTTTATTTGAGATAAGAACTTACTCCCGAGAAGAAAGAATTAGTATCATTTTAGTAATTGATGAGTGTGAAGAATATTGCGTGTTAGCATCGACAGTTTACGCTCAAAAATTTCCAAACAAACGTCATCCTGAGAAGTGTTCATTAGAAAATTTGCTACAAGAGTTTAGAAGAACATGATGTATATCTTATAAAATAAACAGAGCGTTTAAAGCAAATTTCTGGAAATTAATAAAATGAATTCTTAGTTATGGCATCTTTAATTGAGACTCCACATACAAGTCAGCGAAAAATGATTAAAATAAGTAGACGGAGCATCGGAAGAACTATAAAGAAACACATTTTTTTCAAGCATCATATACAACTTCATCAGGAACTTGCGGAAGCAGATTACGGTCTACGCCTCGAATTTTGTTTGTGGTTTCTAGAAAAGTTGTGTGATGATGAACATTTCTTCGATTATGTACGTTTCTCAGATGAGTCAACTTTCCATAACAATGGATTAGTTAATAGACATAATTCGCATTATTACAGTGTAAATCTCAATTTCTTTAGAACCCTCGATCATCAGTACCGATGGACTGTTGGAATAATTGGAACGCGTGTGTTAAGTCCATAGCTTTTTGATAGCTACTTAAACGGCGCCATGTTTCTTCAATTTATAAGTGATACTTTTGGAAAATATACCACTAAATATTCGAGAAAGCATGTGGATGCAACTAAACGATGCTCCTGCATACGTCCAAGTAAATATGAATTAGATAGTCAATACACCAATAGGTGGATAGGACGCGAAAGTCCACAGAATTGGCCAGCAAGGTCTTTAGACTATTTCTTATGTAGATATATTAAAAAATACTGTTTATGACGCTAGGTATTTTGATTAAAGTGAAACAGTCATTTAAAGAAAGAGTTTACCTATGCATTGAAAATGATGGGCATCATTTTGAACATTTACTAAAACATTAGTTTATTTTACATTTAAATTTGTTATCAGTTTAATAATATGTTTTATGTTTATAGTTTTTTATTAGCACAAAAAAAAAACAGTTGAATTTGAGTGAATAATAATAACAATTTTCTAAACACTCTACAATTAGAAAAATTAGAAAAATAGAAATTTTTGTCTTGGGAGTTATTTTATTTAAAAGAACTTCTTTTAAATAAAATAACCCTGAACAACAACGATGGTTTAACTAAACTAACAAGTACTGCTGACAAGCCAGTGTCAAATAATGTTGGTTTTTGTTGAATAATAGCGTCAGCTCCTTTTGAAAAACAAATGTCAACAAATTAATGCTTCAATTTGAAAACACCAAATTACTAGAAAAATATAAGAAATAGGTGTAGGAAACCTTAATACAATTTTAAATCTGATTAAAATTAGAATCAAAATACGATATCAAGTATAGGGTGTTCCATTTAAAATAAGAAAGTTATTTGACGTTAATGCTCAATATCAAATGTTTATTTTTATCCACCCTGTATAATTTTTGGGGATCATTTTTATTTTATCGTCAATTCTAATGCTTAGACTAAAAGATAAATACAACTTAAAATATCTAGCTTAAATATGTAGGACAGCCATGCATTTTAAATTTTGGTCTACATTTTCAAGAATTGTCAAATATCTTAAAAACGGCTAGAGTTAGGTATAGGAAACAACAGTAACTTGCCTCTATTTAGCCTGCACTATCAAAATATGAAAGAATATACAGGGTGTCCCAATGAAATTTATATAACTTTGGTGTGTAACTTTTTTTGAGTCACCCTGTATATATCAAAATAATTTTAAAACGTGCTCCTAATGAACTTACATAGCTCAATAAAAAGATTTTAAAAACATTTTGCCAGGGTGACTGACGAAAAACCTTTGGTGCTGAATCTCGCTTATTTTTGATCGGATTTGAATAAATAAAACATCAAATTAAATGATTTTTAAAAGACTTTAATATGAACTGTACTGATATTTTTTCTTGCATCCAGTTTTTTACAAAAGACGATCAACTTTTTTTTTCAAATTGCACTGTATATATATATTTTGTACTGATCCGCAAGGACATTTTTTTCTGAATCTAAATTTGTAAACGATTTTATCCATTCATCAAACCAAAGTCGAGAAATTGAGGATTAAAAAAAAAATTAAAAATCAAATACCCATAGTAAACAATATACAGAGCCTATTCCAAATGTCAAAAGTGACAGTGTCAGTCATTGGTACAATACTGCAATGATTTTTAATAATTTCATAATAAAAATATTGCATGATTTCAAAAACTGAAAAACGATTTCTGTAGAAGCACAAAATTCTAGTACAGTGTTTGAAATATTGCAACATTTTAATTATGATATAATTAAAAATCGTTCCAGTATTGTACCAATGGTTGTCACTGTCACTTTTGACATTTAAAATAGGGTCTGTATATTGTTTACAATGGATACTTGACTTTTTATTTATTTTTTTAATCCTCAATTTCTCGACTTAAGTTTGATGTATGGATAAATTTGTCTACAATTTTATATTCAGAAAAAAATCTCCTTGCGAATCAATAAAAATATATATACAGTGCAATTAAAAAAAAATGTTGACCGTATTTTGTCAAAAACTGGGTGCGAGAAAAAATAACAGTTCAGATCCTATTAAAGTCTTTTAAAAATGGTTTAATTTGATGTTTTATTTATTAAAATCGGATAAAAAATAAGCGAGATACAGCACCAAAGGTTTTTCGTCAGTCACCCTGTATCTCAAAAAATAATGATCTGATTGAGATAAAACTTTAAACTTAAGGTTTTGTCATTAAAAACTCGAACTGAAAAGCTTTTGGTAAACATTAAAAAACCGGAAATGGATGTTTACTCGAGGCTATGTTTTGTTTTTTTCCGATATTTTTTTAAAAGTGAAATATATTACAAAACCTTTCAAACAAAAGTTAAAGGGAATGAAAAACTAAACAAGTTTTATTAAAATATATTTTTCGCAAAATTCTTAACTTTCGAGAAAAAAATAATAAAAATTGAAAATTTTGATATTTTCTATCAATTGCTAATAAACTATTGGAGTCACATAAAATTTACATAACCAATAATTGTAGAGAATCCAAAACTGAACAAATTAGTAAGAATTACTTTTTCCATAAACCTCATAGTTTTCGAGTAAATATAGGGAAAGTACTATGATGGCCGCCACATCACTATTTGGGAAAGTACTGTTTTCGTGAAAGAGAATCTCTGTGGACCATTAATATTTTATCATTAAAAACTGGAACTGAAAAGCTTTTGATGAACATTCATAATCCGGAAGTGGATGTTTACTCGAGGCGTCTTTTTTTGTTTTTTCTCAATATTTAAAATCTCAATTTAAAAAATATTACATAACTTTTCAAACAAAAGTCAAAGGGAATGAGAAACTGAACAAGTTTTATAAAGACATGTTTTTCGTAGAGTTCTTAATTTGTGAGAAAAATATTTAACTTAAGAATATTTCAGAAAATTTTTTAGATTTTTCTTCAAAGATTCTTGAAATTTCAGTAATTTCGCCTCCATACTTTTATTGCAACTTCCTTTCCAAAGAATTTTCATCGAGAATTCTAGAAATTTTTACAGGTTTAGCAAAGATTTTATTCAAGTTTCAAAAAGTCATTATTTATATTTATTTATAAAAATTTCTTCGTGGTTTCTAAACAAGATTTTGTTCAACTTTTTCTATTAGAAAATTTTCTTCTAAATTTCTATAACTTTCTCAGATGATCCATACTTTTAGTTTTTCTTTTACATTGAGGTTTCTAGAATTTTTCACAAGATTTCATTTTAGGTTTATTAAACCTTTTTGAAGATTCTAAAAGTGTACAGTAACTTCTTTTTCTTATCTAATAAATAAATAGATATTTCCAGAATTTTTAGCAAAGATTTTATTCGAGAGTTTTACAATTTATTAGGAAATTTCCTTCTAATTTTCTAGAGCTTACTTAGAGGCTTCTAAAAGTTTCAGGAGTTTCATTTTTGCATCTTCCTTTCCAAAGAATTTTGATCAAGGATTCTAGAATTTTTCACAAGTTTTCCTTATAGATTTCTAGAACTTATTTGGAGGATTCTGGAAGTTAACAGTAATTTCTTCTTCATATTTCCAGAATTTTTAGCAAAGGTCTTATTAGGGAGTTCTAGATTTTTTATAAAGTTCGTTTCAATATTTTTAGAATTTTTTTTGAGGCTTTTTTCAGTAATTTCTCTTCCAGTTTTTAATATTGTCTTATAAATTGCAAAGATCTTCTTCTTCAGGGCTCAAAAATTTCAAAAAAATCTTTTACAGAATTCGACTCTTTTTGTTCGAGAGTTCAGAAATTTCCAATTATTCATATTCAAATTTGGAGGCTAGAGCTTTTTCTAGAAAATCTGTTCCTAGAAATTTCCAACAATTTCTTTTGTAGTTCTAAAAATTTCTCCCAGGAGTATACTATTTTTTTTCTTCAGTGTTATTATTTGTTGTATATTTAGGTTGTAGCATTTCATTAATGATTTTAAGTTTGCTATAAATATCTTTTCAAAAATTTTAGCATCTTCCGTTAATTATTTAGATTTATTTAAATTTGTTGTTGTTTTTTTTCTCAAAAATGTCTGTAAATTCTAGAATTTTTGAGCAATTTGTTTTGGATATAGCAAAGCAATTTTTCGAGAGTTGTTATTTAGAATGTTTTTTGCAATATTTCTTTAAATTTACAAAATTTCTTGTATCGCTATATCGAAATTTTAGGAATTTCTTATCTAGATGTTTAGTCCATTAACTTATATTTGATGTTAGGAATCATTTCGTAAAAAAAATTTTAAACCGTCCTTGCTATCAAAAGTTATATTAAAAATACTGAAAAACAATTAAAAATCGAACGTCTAATTTTTAGCATTTTTATTTTTCTTTGTTGCTGGTAATTTATTGGTGAAAAATTTTTCGTAATTTCATAACTATTCCAAGAATTATAGCTAAAATATAAAAAAGACAATTGAATAACACATTTTTTTATTTTTATTTTATCAATTTGAATTGGATGTCAGCAATCGTTTCGTAAAATAATTTTTACAATCCGTCCATCATGTAAATAGTAATTATAAAAATACTGAAAAACAATTGAAAATACATTTTTTGATTTTTGTGTATGAACTTGTATTTGATGTTAGAAATCATTTCGTAAAAGAATTTTTTAAATCCGTCCGTGCTGTAAAAAGTTATTGTAAAAATACTGAAAAACAATTGAAAATCGAATGTCTATTTTTAGCATGTTTACTTCTTTTCGTTGTTGGTAATTTATTAGTGAAATAATTTTCGTAAATTCATTATTATTTAAAAAAATATAGCTAAAATAGTAAAAAAAATAATAACGAATTTTTGATTTTTATTGTATCAATTTGAATTTGTAAAATTTAGGAAATTTCCAGTAAATTGCGAAGATTTAAATGAAGACTTTTTTAGAAAATTTGTCTTTAAAAATCTAGACAGGAAATTTCTAGTCATTTCTTCTCCATATTTCAAGATATTTTTAACTTGTCTTCTAAAACGCAAAGATTTTCTTTGAGGCTCTAGAATTTTTAGAATTTACTTCTAGAAATCTAGTTTATTTTCTCGAGGGTTCAGGAAATTTCTAGCAATTTATTCTCCAGAGTTCAAGATTTTTTTTTGAAGCCGTCTTTTAAATTGAAAAGATTTTCCTTGAGGCATTCTAGATTTTTTCTAAAAGTTTAGAGTTTAGAAAATTGCCAATAACTTCTTCCCTAAATTATTTTTTTTCAATTTTTCTTATAATTTGCAAATATTTTCTTTCAGCCTCTAAATGTTTTTTTTAATTCCTCTTTTTTTAGAGAATTCAGGTGAATTTCAGTAATTGCTTCTCTAGAATTCAACATTTTGTTTCAACTATAAAATTAGTTAGAAAGTTCTAAATTGCGGAAATATTCTTGGAAGGTCTAGAGTTTTTTTAGAAAATTTTCATTTAGAAATCTAGACTTTTTTCCGAGGGTTCAGGAAATTTTCAGAAATTTCTTCTCCAGATTTCAAGGTTATCTTCTTATGTTATAAATTGCAAAGATTTTCTTGGAGGCTCTAGAACTTTTTAGGAAATTTGTTTGTAGAAATCTAGATTTTTCTTGAGGCCCTAGATTTGTTTGAATTTTTTTTCTAAAATCTAGACTTACTTTTTCAAGAATTCAAAAAATTTCCACCAATTTCTTTTCTAGGTTTCAAGAGTTTTTATTCAAACCGCTTTCTAAAGTGTGAAGATTTTATTGGAAGTTCTGAACGTAGTAACGGTCGCAACCATTTTCTTTAACAAAATTTTTACTTCTGTCAATTTTCTTTTATTCAAATTTTGTAATAAAAGTTATTGCAAATCGCGAGGCGATCAGTAATTAAAGTTAATATGTATATGTAGGGTGGGTGGCCTCTAACCCACCCTCCAATCAGTAAAACATAAGCGAGGGTTTTAATTAAAAGTTGTAAAACATAAATAAACTTAACATTTTTGCAAAATTTAATAGATTTATTCAAACAAATTTTGAAATTTAAGAAATTTTGAAAAATAAGACATAACTTTTCAAACAAAAGTTAAAGATAATGAAAACTGAAAAAGTTTAATTGAAACATTGTTTTGTAAAGTTCTTAATTTAAATGTTTTTACATTTTTTTTGCTTATTGCTAATAAACTATAGGAACTAAATGAAATTTATATTACAAGTAATTGTGAAAAATTCAAAATTGAGCAAATTATTAAGAACAACCTCATGGCCACATCACCATTATTAACTTTATTTTAATTCATAAATATTCATATCTGCATCAAATAGATTTCTTGCTTGTATTAGGATTTTGCGAAGGAAGGAAGTGTTAGATGTTGTTTTGATTTATTGTATCAATTAATATTATTTAATTTTTATTCAATTGAGTAAGATGATTTACTTATTAATGGGTGCAAACATACTATATTCATATTTTACTTCTTTGTGAAAAAACCGTAAAAGATATCAAATATTATTAAGATACAAAAAAGTTTTAAAATTAATTGGTCTTTCAAGAAATATTTATTTCTTGAAAGCTTTTAGCTTTTATTGGATGCACAAAAAAAAACAATTTAGTTTTTAAGTGGTTTTTTGATACTTCCTGTCATTCACTAATGACCATAATAACTCAAATGATGTATTATATTATGGTAGTTATTAATAATAAATTTCATTCAAATCAAATAAAGCGTTCAATTGTTATAAACAAAAGAAATTTAAAAAAATCAAACTTTGAAGACAAATTCCGGCTTAACCATAAATTTTTGGATATAGATAAGTTGTGTTAAATCATCATATTTTGACCCCAGGAATATATGTACCAGCTATTTCCCCACATTAACGGGACACCCTGTATAATACGTTGTGTTAATTAAAGGAATGGGCAATGCTTACATGTTTAATTGGTTTTTATAATGATGTCGTTGACATTATGATAGCGGACGTAGTACTACATTTAATTTGTTTTCGTTGTAGTATAATAGTTTTACTAGTCGAATAGTGGAACCCCAGTGAACTGCGTGTTTATAAATATGCACGGGGGCTCGACGCGTACGCACCGAAGCCGCGCACCACAAGTACATTACAGGTGTATGGTGGGGGGCGAAAAAGAAACCTCATGTGACACAAAACAACTGCATAAACGTCCGAGTCGAAGCCCGACCGAGCGACCGCCGCGCCGGATTCTAGCCAGGTCCGCGACCCGTCGTCATCACCGGCGTGCAAACCTCCTGAGTGACCCCGGGCCCCCGTACCGCAGAAAGGGTTTAAAGGGGCCCTCGTCCCGGTGCCTCCGGATCCGTGGATCTCGCGTTCAAACAAAAGAATGGACAGGGCGTGAATCGGCGTTACGTCACGCGCGACAAGCGCAATTGCCATTGGTCGATATACTGTTGTAACACGTGATATTGCCAAGCAAGACCGCGACCGGGTTCCCAAGCAAAAGCATCGCTAGGAGCGTCACTGGTCCCGAAATCGCTACCGCCCTGCACGGACAACAAGGAACAATCATATGGAAACATCGTGAGCCACCAGGAAAACGCAGCGAGACCGAAATAACGCGTAAGTATTACGTAGACCTAGTAAAGTAGTACAAGTGACGTAGATGGTGTTAAAAAGCCGTTGGAGGTGGGCCCCCGTGTCGGCGAAGATGTGGTTTTGGGTGCGTGTTAATAGCATAGCGTAATCACGCGTTTCCTTTGTTTGCGCTTTGGGCCGTTATGTGAGCCACGTTCTCCCTTAAAATTTGCTCGTGCTATCGACTGCAGCGTTGCCGGACCGTGCACGTAGTCGTCGCCAACTCTTCACCGGCCGGAAAATCCTGCGTGTTAATCGGGGGTAATTAACGTGCGGCCTGTTTAGAAGCGAGTGTGGGTGCGTTACGCCCTCCCGGCGTTTTGTTTTCGGGAAAAAGTGCGTCCTGCAGGCGGGTAGGTGCGGCAACGGCGCCTCCGTACGGTCAATGCAGCCAGGTGGCCGGGTACACGCGGTTATCCCGCTCGCGGAATCTAGCTCTTACGGTGGACCGCATAGGGTCGATCGCGTGGGTCATAATGCACGATCGGCGCCGATCTCGGACGAGGCAACACGTGTTCAGGGTACATGCACCGTTTGCCACGTGTAGTGGGGCGCGGCGTTCCGTCTTTCCATTTGACTTTGTTGTGTGTTGTTGCTTTCGCGTGTTTATCGAAAATCACGCGCGCCGATGGAAAGTCGACCCACAATTCGCCGTCCTTACGCGGAATCGGAGGTCGGTGAATTACTGCTAGTTGCTGCTACTGCTTAAAAACGGACCTGGAGAGACGCGGCCGAATTGAATTGATTTCGCACGCTCACCTGTTACTGGCGTTCTTTTTCCCCTGCGATACACAGCTGATGACCTCACTACGCTAGCGGATCCTGCGACGTGAGTAATAGCACATACACATTTTTCTCGTTTCCCCATTTAATTGAATCAACAACAACGCATCAGCTGTCGTTTTTTTTTATTACGCACTTTCGAGAAAACAAAAAAACGAGTTAGAAATTTCATAGTTTCGCTCAAAACTGATATTCCTACAAATCAAACGTGGAAAATGGTGTGTAGCTGTACCTCCTCGGCCCCCGTTACTCCTATGCCCAACTTCACATGGTTCGCATCACGGCTCTGTTCTATAAAAAGCCACTTCTCGATGGCCATTTTACTCTTGCATGCACTCGCACAAAGGCAGTGCTTCGTTCAACTGGCTGACGACCTCGCGATCCTCGATATTTACTAAATTTCCTATTCATCCACTACCATAACTTTCAATCTAATAAGATTATTATGATATAGACCATTGGATTTTACTTGTCAAACAATAAGTACTGTTTTTGTTTGACTTTAACATAATTTCTTTAATTAGAAAAACACGAAAACAACTAAAACAAAACAAATCACTTATTGAAACAGCTACGTCATTTATTGTAAAACACAAGAACTAATAAGAAATGGTTGACATTACTTTACAATAAATGACAATTATTTGTTCCGATTTTTTTCAAGGCACACTAAATTTATGCGAAAATATATTAATAAGATTTATTATTATTTTTTCTGACATAAATATCAACTTAAAATCAACATATTGGGCATCATTGGATTCAGAAAAATTATGTCTAGTATAAAAAAAATAAGAAAAGTAGATGCAGTCATTTAAAAATTTAAAGTTGACTGTCATTTGTCAATGAAGTTAATTTTGAAAAAATGATTCATTATTGTCATTTCATAGTATTTAAACGGCCATTTAATTTGTTTTTTAACTGATTCAAATCGGTTAATAAATAACAAAGTTATGGCGTTGGGCGTTTGCTATCGAACACCGGTATATGGCTCTTTCAGTGTTATTTAACAAAAAAAATAATATGATCTCGATACGAAAATTGCATATAGATACATTAGATTATATGATTGATGGTTAAACCCATTGATATATTGTGAATTAGGTAAATTAATTCTACCTAAACATACAGGGTGTTTCTGTGACTCGGGGAATAAAATTAACCACATATACTACAGTGAAAATGTTGATGATTCGTTAAAAAAAATATTCTAAAAGTCTTCAAATGACCAAGATACAGACCATCAAAGTTAGGAAATTTTAATACATTTTTCTAAATATTTTCAATACCGTTTATGTGAAGTGAAGAGTGCTGCAATTTGGTACAGACTAAACTAACATCAAGTAAATTCTTTAGACAGTTTGCCACTTCGATCGGACCGAGGAAACCATGCTATACAGGGTGTTCCTAAAATTTATTTGCTCAGAACTTTTTTGTTTGCTCGTAAATCTACATTTATTTTTCCACATTTAAATAGAAAATTTATTTTAGAAACTTTTATCACTCTTTGAAAATTTTGATAACAGTGGCCGTTTTTGAGTTAAAAGCAAAAGTGTTAGTCTCTGATTTCAATCATAACAAACAAAAATAAAAAAATCCGAGTCGACGTTGACAAAAAACAATTGAGCTGTCTACTATGCCTATGTCGTTTAGACAAATTAAAAAAAATAGATTTTTTAATTATTTAAAAAATAATTTTTTACTAACGAAAAATTAAACTTTTAGTTAAAACGACATATGCAAGTTAACAGTTCAATTCGTTTTTCAATTGTCATCTCCGGCTCAGATTTTTTCGAGGATTTTTGTTTGTTATGATTGAAATCAGAGACAACACTTTTACTTTTAACTCAAAAACGGCCTGTATTCAAAATTTTCAAAGAGTGATAAAAGCTTCTAAAATAAATTTTTCTGTTAAAATGTGGAAAATGTAGATTTACGAGCAAACAAAAAATTTCTGAGCAAACAAATTTTAGGAACACCCTGTATAGTATGGTTCTGTCAATCAGGTCGAAGTGATTGAATTGCCTAAGAAATTTACTTGATGTTAATTTAGGTTGGTACAGCACCACTCTACCATCCCGTGAAGTAATGCAAAACGGCGGTTCCGCGGGGTGTCAGGGCGACTTGGGGAGGTGGTTTTAGTGGGTATAGTTCTGGGGACTCCCACACTCAGTCTATAAAAGATTTTCCACCTCCTGGACACACAAAAAAAAAGCACCACTCTACCATGAGCGTATTGAAAATATTTAGAAAAATGCGTTAAAATTTCTTAACTTGATATGGCTGTATCTGATCATTTGAAGACTTTATAATATTTTTTTTAACGAATCATCATCATTTTCACTCTAATTATGTGGTTAGTTTTATTCCCCGAGTCAGAGAAACACCCTGTATATGATTTGATAATTAATTACCAATAATTTAAAAAAAAAACACTTGATTACTGAGGCATTCCTAATTCACCCTCAAAGTTGTCAGTATGTTTGAGGCAAAGAGATAAATTTTGAGATCGGAGTTTATTACGACAAATCCGTCATCGACATACTTGAAACAAATGCTTGCGAATTCTGATAATATATTTTTTGCTTTAATTTCAAAATAGTTAAAAATATATTGGCTAAAACGGGGATAATGGGTGCTTACCTATAATAGTGTTAAAGATTTGTTTTATAATAATTATTATAATAACTTTATTGACGGATTCACCCTATGTACATAAAGAAAAAAAAAACAAAATAAATCAACATTAAAAGAAATATTATTTACAATAAAACCAATTTGAAAATCAAACAGTTTTGTTACCTTAAATAATGAATATGGATTGTCAACACTTAAATGCCTCAACAATCAATCAATACACTGTCGCAAATTATCACGCTGATAACACAGTGCCCATCAGTCTCGCGCGTACTCTCCGCTGTCAAAGGCCGTAATCCGGTGTTAAAAAAAAAATGACGATCGTGACAGATGGGCGCTCGTCGGGCTTTACGATTGAATAAATGGCGCGGGCCCCGGTCCCCGATTTGATACACATTAATGGGACAATAAGTAACGCTTTAGCCGCGATAAACCGCGCGAGACAGTTAATCCCCCCCCTCGCTCTCTCACTCGACTGACAAATGACAGTCGATACTGCCGAAGTACGTGACGGATAACTAACGACGCTCGGCCCCCGTGAGTTATGATTCATCTGTCTTTTTTTTTCTTTCGGCGATGTATTTTGTTTCAGCCTGGTGTACAAATTAAGGAGATAAATGGGAACTTTTTTTTTTTCTGTGTGACGCTTTAAGGTCTGCGGCCCGTAATCTGGGGGGATTTGTATCTGTTTTCAGTTTGTTTTTCAACACTGTTTTAACGAAATCCCAAACGACAAGTTTTTTTTAAAAAGAATTACGATAAAGGAATAATTGATTACAACTGATTTTCAATGCTATAATGATTTTCTTAGCAGTTGTATTAAGACAAAACTAGGGAAATGTAATATTTATAGGTGGATTAAAAATTTGATTTGATCAAATTATGGATTACGACGGTCACGACCATCATGATAAGTATTTCAGATTTAATTTTATTGATACAGTGTTTGTACTTGAACTAAGGCAAAAAAGAAAGCATTGATTATTCAATGAGTGAACGTAAGGGTCAATTGACACAAGTAAATTATCTTCAAAAGCTGAGGGTATAAGTAATTCAATATCTAAAGAAAAAATCCTTCAAAGGCTAAATAAGACATTGATCATTCAGTAACTAAGAGTAAACAGGAAGAAGATGACAATTATTATTTAACTGATAATAAAAATCATTCTACTACTGAAAGTAAATAATGAAGGGGAAAATTATTCAAAAAGAAGGTAAAAAACAAATTCTACTATTAACGAAGCCAAGGCTCCATTTCCAAAAGAAGGTAGAGGTTACTGAATTGC